>JALIGW010000011.1:14521996-15111626 GCA_023053685.1 Diadophis punctatus similis | reverse complement strand
CCCAGCTCCTGCACAATCTCACACTGGGCTACAACATCCATGACAACTCTATGAGCACTTTCCGCACTTCAGATGCTTTGCTGGACATTCTCTCCACTGGAGAAGCCAATGTCCCCAACTACGGCTGTGGAAGGAAGGAGAACCTTCTGGTTCTTCTTGATGCAGCTAGAAGGGAAATCTCCATCCAGGCGTCAACATTAGGAGGCACCTACAAAGTCCCACAGGTTTGTGTGTGTTTTTCTCTTTCTGGAAAAGTGAATGGTGGTGGTGGGAATGAGCAATAGATGCAATATCTTCTCCATGGAATTCAGGAGGTGTTTTTCTCCATATTAACAAGCATGTTAACTATTTTTTATGCTATTATATTCATGTTCAAATTCATCATAAAAGACCTGAAGAGCAATAATGTCCCAGGAGAAGACTTTCTACCAGTTATTCTGCTATTCAAAAAATATCCCTCATTGTAGGACCCTCTATTGGCAATTATAGTTAGTCTATCAGATAGCGCTGCTGTGGCCTAGAGGTAGAGCTCTTGCTGCACAATCAAGAGGTTGTGAGTTTGATCCTAGGTAGAGGCAGATGTAGGGTCTCCTGCTTGGGCAGGGGGTTGGACTAGATGACCTGCAAGGTCCCTTCCAACTCTGTTAATCTGTTAGTATTGTGGCTGAACTTTATGCCATATTTCTCTTAAGTAAATTTGAGAGTGGATAGAAAAAAGAAGACAGGGAAGAAAAACAAGAACATTTTAGGGAGAGTTGTATAAATTTGTATAATAAATTAATAATGTAATATTGAGAAAAAATTGTGTTGAAATAATTACAAAATATGTCAGTCAGATAAACCAATTTTTGCTGGCTTTATATATACCGTATTTTTAGAGTATAAGACGCACCTTTTTCCTCCCTAAAAGTGGCTGAAAATTTGGGTGAGTCTTATACTTCGAATGTAGCTTTTTTTCCAGCCCTAACTAGGTGCTAACAGATCTTCCCAGCTCTTACCTTGCAGGCTTTTTCATTGTTACTCTCTCCAAAGAATGTTTTTCCAGCCCTAAGTCTTTGCAGTGTTTTTTTTCATTGCTCTACTTGCTCCAAAGAAGTTGTTTTCTAGCCCTAACCAGGTGCTAACGATCTTCCCAGCTCTTACTGGCTTGCAGGCTCTTTCATTGTTACTCTCTCCAAAGAAGGTTTTTTAAAGTCCTAACCAGGGAATAAAATAATGTGCTGAAGCTGACCAGGCTAAGGATGCTAGCCAGATGAATACCTGGTAGGCAGATTGTTTTCCCCTATTTTCCTCCCCAAAAACTAAGGTGCGTCTTATACTCCGAAAAATACGGTATATATATTAGTGCAGCATTTGACACAGTAAATGAAGAAATGTTATGGAGTAAATTGATTACGCTTAAAATGGAGCTCAGCCTGTTGGCCCTTTCTCCAAGCTCTTGTTTGAGAGGGAGGTTTGGTCTCTATGGAGCCCTGAGAAGAAGGATCTATGCTTATCAATGGGGAAGAGAAAGGTGCATATTTGAACCCTTGTTATCCAGTCTAGATATTAATGACTCACCTGCACTAATGAAGGATCCTGAAGTCCTTGTGTCTAATGTGCTAAATACATATTGGAACGCCCTGACTTACACTGATAATATGATATTGCTATCATATGTTGGATTGTGTAGGCTGTTAAGGAGTCATTGATTGTCTTGTCATAATTCTCTGATCATTAATAAATCAAAGTCCAAAGTTTTGGTCTTTGGAAAAGAACATCATAGCCATGGATGGCTATTCAATGGTGAGCCAATAGAGCAAATTAACATCTTTCCTTACCTGGGGAAGTTTTCTCTGAGACTGAATCTTGGATCCCTCATCATCAAAGGAGCTCATTTAGAGGAAGGACATGAATGAATCTAGCCCTTAAATTTACACCTCATAGCTCTCCAGCTTCTTTAGCCCCAACTATTAAAGTATATAAGGCCAAAGTTCCACCATGTTCTTATATTGAGCTGATGTTTGGGGCTTCAAACAGAAATCACTAGTAGAACAAACCTATCACTGCATCTGAGGAGTGTCTTGGGGGTAGATAAAGGGACTTCAGCTGCTGCCCTTAGAGCCGATTTGGGAATTTACATTACTTCTTCTTTGCCTAAAATCAGGCTATATTAGTATTGGTTCAAAATTAAAACTATGGAAACTGGCAGCCTCCTAAAATTGTATCTATCAGAACAGACAAATGTCAATTAAAGACCAATCTTGGATGGTACAACTGACAAATTGGATTAGGAGCTGCGGTCTCCCTGTCTCTTGTATAGCTGGAGAAGAAGGCAAAAAGATGGTTCCACAAAGAATCTGGGTTATTGAAGCAGAGAAAGATGTTGTGATCTTCAAAAATAACATTTACCATTGCCCTTTATTGGAATAAAACTCTTCATTTGAGATTTGCACACGTAGGTCTAAGTGTGATAACTTGTAGGGGTGATACAGTAATATGATTTGCATTTTTTATGTTATTCTTTTTTACGTCCCTTGTTTCTTATATTCCATTTTTAGACAGTCTTGCTAATATTTGGTTAATATTTTAAATAATTGCCAAACAAACTATTCTAATATGTTCATCAGAACGAAATTGGATTAATTTAAAGCTAATATTTCAGGCTTGATCTGATCCCTATATAACATAACATTCCTCATTGTTTTTTCAGATGAGAAATAACTTTGTTTCAGAGGCTCTGTGTGATAAAAGCAAATTCCCCTTTTTCCACCACTTGCTCCCCAAACAAGAGATCCAGTACCCAGCAATTGTCCAACTTCTGCTCCATTTCAGATGGACCTTCATTGGCCTCTTTGCTTCAGACACAGAAAATGGAGAGAATTTCATGAGGGTTTTTACTCCTATGCTTGTCAGGAGTGGAATTTGTGTGATTACATCACAACGATTCTCAACAACAGGATACACAGCAGCCCTCAGGGATTCCCTCTCTAAGTGGAGACAAGTCAACGTCTTTGTTCACTTCATGGAAGCTGTTTTCCCTTGGGACAGAATTCTTCCTTTCCATTTAATACTCATGCGCTTGCCAGGACCCATGGAAGGGAAAGTCTGGATCTTCACAAATTTTCAACTGTACATAATAAAAAAGCATAGACTTTTCAAATACATCCATAGTATTTGGAACTTTGGTATTCTTGTGAAACAAAGCCCAAAAGATGAAGCTTTTGAACCCCATTTTTTTTGTGGAAGATCAGTTTGAAGATCATTATTTCCGCTGTTCTCTTTCAAAGCACATCTTTTCTGTCAAAGGCCGCAGAAGATGCACCCAGAAAGCCCTTCTGGAGACCCAGGAGAAAAGGAACAGGATACGGATCCCAAATTACTATCAACTTTACAGCCTCATGAAGACTCTGGCCCAGGCCTTGAATGCCGCCTATTCCTCCAGATCGAGGAGGAGAAGGAAGGAGGGAGAAAAGATCTTGGGGTCTCCAAGGCTGCAGCCGTGGCAGGTATGGGGGTCCCAATATGGATCCATCAATCTGAGTTCTTCTGGAGAAGGAATCCAGAGGAGAAGGAGGGGACCCACCTCAACCTACTTATGCTACAAAGGTTGGACAGATTTGGCCAATCTAATTGCTCAGAGGATAATGCTCCAAAGAGTAGACACCATGACAGATAAATTTTCATATTCAACATAGCTCATTTTAAAAGGCTGTTCTGCATTTTTAAATAAATTCATGTATGTATGGTTTTGTGATCAGCATAGTGGAATGTTACCCTTATACATTTGAAGGACACCCTGAGACCATCTAGCCCAACCCTTCCTCTCTGCAGGAATCCCAGTTAAGCTTCTCTGACTGATGGCTGCTCAGTCTTTGCCTTAAGACAGACATGTCAAACTCAAGGCCCATGGGCCACATCCGGTCCGCAATGTGGTTAGATCTGGTCCATGGGGCTGTCCTAGAGACTCCCTCCCACCCCCCCACCCCCATGTGGGAAAGCCTCATCCAGTAGCAGCACTGCCACCCTCTTGCCCTTCCCTCATTCCTCCTCGGGAGGGAAAAAGGGAGGGAGGGAAAGAGGGAGGGAGGGAGGGAAGAAGGAAGGAAGGAGAAGAGTGGGAGGGAGGGAGGGAGGGAAAGAGGGAGGGAAAGAGGGAAGGAGAGAGGGAGGGAGGAGAAGAGAGGGAGGGAGGAAGAAAGGAAGGAAGGGAGGGAGGAGAAGAGAGGGAGGGAGGAAGGAGAAGAGAGGGAGGGAGGGAGGGAGGAGAAGAGAGGGAGGGAGGGAGGAAGGAAGGAGAAGGGAGAGAGGGAGGGAGGGATAAAGGAAGGAAGGAGAAGAAAGGGAGGGAGGGAAAGAGGAAGGGAGGGAGGAAAGAAAGGAGGGAGGGAAAGAGGGAGGGAAAGAGGGAAGGAGAGGAAGGAAGGAGAAGGGAGGGAGGGAAGGAAAGAGGGAGGGAGGGAGGAAGGAGAAGAGAGGGAGAGAGGAAGGAAGGAAGGAGAAAGGAGGGAGGAAGGAAGAAGGATTGGAGGAAGGAAGGAGATGGGAGGGAGGGAGGGAAAGAGGGAGGGAGGGGAAGAGAGGGAGGGAGAGAGGGAATGAGGGAGAGAGGAAGGAAGGAAGGAGAAGAGAAGGAATGAAGGAAAGAGGGAGAGAGCGAGGGAGGAAGAAAGGAAGGAGAGAAATAGGAATGGGAAGGAGGGAGGCCAAGGAAGAAGGGGTCAGGGAGGGAGGGAGTTAGGAAGGAAGGAGAAGGGAGGGAGGGATTAAGGAAGAAGGGAGGGAGGGAGGGAAAGAGGGAGGGAGAAAGGAAGGAGAAGGGAGGGAAGGAGGGAAGGAAGGAAAGAGGGAGGGAGGGAGGAAGAAAGGAGAAGAGAGGGAGGGAGGAAGGAAGGAGAAAGAAGGGAGGGAGGAAGGAAGGAAGGAAGGAGGGAGGGAAAGAGGGAGGGAGGAAGGGAGGAGAAGGAAAGAGGGAGGGAGGAAGGAGAAGAGGGAAGGAGGGAGGAAGGAAGCAGAAGGGAGGGAGGAAGAAAGGGAGGGAGGGAGGGAGGAAGGAAGGAAGAAGGGAGGGAGGGAGGGAATGAGGGAGGGAGGAAGAAAGGAGAAGAGAGGGAGGGAGGGAGGAAGGAGAAAGAAGGGAGGGAGGAAGGAAGGAAGGAGGGAGGGAGGGAGGGAAAGAGGGAGGGAGGGAGGAAGGAAGGAAGGAAGGAAGGAAGGAAGGAGAAGGAAAGAGGGAGGAAGGAAGGAGAAGAGGGAAGGAGGGAGGAAGGAAGCAGAAGGGAGGGAGAAAGGAAGGAAGGAAGGGAGGGAGGAAGGAAGGAAGCAGGGAGGGAGGGAATGAGGGAGGGAGGAAGGAAGGAGAGGTGCTGGCCAAGTGCTCCAGCAGCAGCCTTGTGGAAGCGGTCATGGAAGCTGGGCTGGACTGGGCTGCGGGGTCCTCAAGAGCTTGTGGGCTGGGCTGGGCACTTGCCCTCCACTGCCTGGGGCTCTGGACAGCCTGTGCTGCCATCCGGGGTCCCCCGAGTGGCGGCAAGGCTCCTCTGTTGGACGAGACTTTGGAGCTCACCCTGGTTTCACCTTCCTCTTCTGGAGACCTCTGGATGCCCCCTCGAAGCCTTGCCTGTCTCGCCCCCCCCCACAGGAAGCGGAGGACGACACTGCTGCGTGTGGAAGCGTGGAGGAGAAAGTTTGCAGGAAGCAGTTTCCTCCGAGTCCACCTTCTGCCTTGAGATATCTCTGGAGAGGAGGAGGGGGTGGCGGGGGAGCTGCATGAGGGGAAGCTGCCCTAACAAGCCAGCATCCTTACCACACGTGATTGGAAAAGGGGATTCCCTTTCAAGAAGGCCCAGCCTCCCTCGTGCAGGACAAGGGAGCACTGCTCCCCATGCCTCCTCCTCCTCCTCCTCCTCCTCTTGCTCTCCAGAGATCTGTCAGGGCAGAAGTTGGACTCAATTGCTTCCTGCAAACTTTCTCCTCTGCGCTTCCACCTGCAGCAGCCTCGTCCTCCGCCTCCGAAATGCCAATGATGTTTGGGATTGGGAGAAGAACGTCTCCTTTGGTGAGCTGTGCTGAACACACACACACACACACACACACACACACACACACACACACACACACACACACACACACACACACACACAGACCATTCCAAGCTTGGAGACTCTTATCCACATCTGAGCTTACAAACTGCCAATCATGCCTGGGCTTGGGGAGAAGTCCCTCTCTTTCCTCTCTGGGTAAAAGTCCCCAAACTTGGAATGTGGGGTGTGTGTGTGTGTGTGTGTGTGTGTGTGTGTGTGTGTGTGTGTGTATGCGCGCACGTGCTTGACTGCCAGCAGTTTGGGGAGATGAATAGCTTGTGGGGCACCAAAATATCCCCACGTTGAGTTAGCTGGTGCAACTTATTCCATCCAGACCCAGCTGCCCTGAGACAGCCACGCCCAGTGGGCAGCATCGAGCTGGCCATCCCCACCCACCCAGCCATGCCCACCTAGTAGTGGCAACCCGACTGTGACCACCCAGCCACGCCCATCTGGCCACTGTGAGTCGTCATAGTCTTACCTGCTACTGGCCCTTTGAGGGCAACCATGAGGCTGATGCGGCCCTCAATGAAATTGTGTTTAAGACCCCTGCCTTAAGACCATCCATGAAGGGGAGACTGAACTTCTCTGCTTGACTGGCTCAGCTCTAAAAGGGATTTTCCTTTCAGGATTTTTTCTCTCTCGTTCGGCCAGAATCTCCTCTCTTGTCACGGAGTTCATGTTACCAGGACTGACTCTCTGGAATAACCCTGAAGAGATTTTAAGCTTTTGTCTAGCATCTTTCAGTTAGACTGTATCCTCCCTTCTCCAACTGAGAGATTTTGTAAGTTGGAGAAGCTGCTCCCAGACCTCTTTATTTCCACTTCCGTGGAGCAAGATGGCTCTTCTCCTCGTTGTCTTTCTTTGAGGCCCAGAGCAGCTTCTTTGATCTCTTCCTTGGCTTCGTTGCCTGACCCAGGTTTTGTGCAAGGTCTTCTCCAAGTGTGGGGCCTCCAAGGGGACCTGGTCCTTGAGTTGGGGTCTCTCCAAACCAGGATGCTGAGAGTCTGATGGATGCATTTGCCTTCTTTCCTGCTGACCCACATTCAGTTTGCAATCATCTGGTATTTTGATATTGTTTTCATAAACACACTTATTAAGTTTGGTTTCCCTCATCTTTCTTCCACTGCTTCATTAATCTTATATGAGATACTGTAGTTTATCAGGTCATAAAAATCAGATATTTTTCCACTGCTTTTTACTCATGCACTCCTTTCTATTAGGAAATCAAAAATAATGCCTTAGAAACTTGATACTGTTTAAGACACATCAAATTAGTTTTGTCTGAGAATTGTTATAAACATTCCATCAAATCTTGAATTACAGAGATTTATCAACACTTCTGTATTGACAGCATAGAAAAATTGATCACAAAGGACAAGTTATTATTCATAACTACCCAGTGTTATGAGAAATATTAAAAACATTAAAAGGTATTTGAGTACAATTTTTATGACAAATTTTATCCACTTAATCATCAACCCCTCATTTAACTAAGTTTCTAGTCACATCACAAAATTGTTTATTAGTACTTTATTGAAATCAACTTATATTAGAAGCATTGCCATAATCTGGGAGATTTGCAGCTTCAGACGTACAAACTTCTGTTAAAGTAGCTTTACAATAAAGTTGAATTAGTTCACCAGGTGATGTTTCCTGTCTGGTCTGCCAGGGAGAAGATTAGCCTGACAACTTTCTTGTTGACTAATCCATGCTTTCTGATAATCAACCTGCTGCTTCCAATGAGTTTATGTATAATCTCTTTGTCTCCATTATTCATTTTATTTCTCACTTGCACCAAAAGGTTCACTTTATTTGACCATTTGTGTCAATTGTATTTTCCCAATATATATCTTCTCAGTATATGATTGACAACTCTTGCTGAACATTTTTTCTTCGCTTATGAAGATCATGTTCTCCTAACTAAGCATATTTGAAAGATAGAAAACTGTAGAAGAAATATTCAAATCTGTGACAGGAAACAAGGTTTTCTGCTTTTCAAATTCTTGAATGTTTCAATATTAGTTTCACCCCTTTCTGGACAAGAACGAGTTTTGCAATTTTTCCCGATTTAAACTCTACTTGGACCAAAATGGAGAAATAGCAGCAGATCTGTACATCTCTGGCTTCTTGGTTCTCCCGAAGGAGGATGCCAGGAAAGAGACTCTGGCATATTTTGAAAGACAAAGACTTGTTATCAGACAAGTTGCTCTTATACAGCTTTGGCTGCTCAACAAGGTGGGTGAAATTATGGCGTCTTTTCCCTGTTTTCCAAACTCTGAGGTCCCACTTCAAGTGAGCTCAGCCTAGTCCCCAAGGTGGTTGACCTTCAGGTTGAACTGAATGTGGGGAGTAGAAACCTGATGCTTTTCTTAGACTGCTTGGGAGATTTCAGTGCTATTCCATTTTGTAGCATCTACAATTTAGTATCTCCATCAGAAACCCACAAAGGCTGGGGAGTGTGTAGCTAATTGCATCAGTTTTGTTTGCTTCTTGTACACAAATAGCAAAGAAGAAGGCAACTCAGTTGACCAGTGCCTGAATTCAGGTTTGGACAGGTTAAATTAAATCATGATTGGATGGAGGTCCTTTGGGTTCCATTGGAAAGAAGTTCCATCTTGTCCTGCTTGGGGAAAGTGTTCCCTGAAAGGGCAAGTTCATAGTCTGGGATGTTCTTCAACAGACCAGGCCTGGTCAGAGTTATCCATGCCTCCCCTTCACCCAACTGGGATGGAGCAATAGTCCTTCTGCTGCTAGGAAGGAGCTCCAAGGCTCTCGGTTCACATGAAATCACCATGACTGTTCTGATGTGCCCTGACCCAGACAGCTGAAGCACTGAAACAAGACTTGGATCCAAAGGAGAGCCCTTCCTCATCTATGAAGTTACAAGGGAGAAATTGAAAGGAAATGCTAGATTTGGCCTTTGGCTTGTAAGAGGATCATTTTTGAGGGACATATTCTCATGATCTCACAGTCCAGTGGTGGGATTCAATTTTTTTTATTACTGGTTCTGTGGGCGTGGCTTGGTGGGTGTAGAATGGCTTGGTTGGAGTGGCTTGGTGGGAGTGGCTTGGTGGGTGTGGCAGGGGAAGGTTACTGCAAAATACCCATTTCCTCCCGATCAGCTGGGACTCGGGAAGCAGAGAATAGATGGGGGTGGGGCCAGTCAGAGGTGGTATTTACCGGTTCCCCGAACTACTCAAAATTTCTGCTACCGGTTCAGAACCTGCTGAAACCCACCGCTGCACCTGGCCCCCAGGTGTTTTGGCTGCTGCTCCATCCCTCGCGTTTCAGCTCACTTCTGAACAAAATCAGACTTTGGGTGGGCTGCCGTGTGTGTGTGTGTGTGTGTGTGTGTGTGTGTGTGTGTGTGTGTGTGTGTGTGTTTGTGCGTGCTCTGCCTTTCAGAGGGACCCAGGGGATTCCAAAATGGCCTCATTGCCACATCATTACCGGTTCTCCAGAACTGGTCAGAACCTTCTGAATCCCACCTCTGTCTCACACCCATCTCATCTCACTCCAGTTCTAGAAACTAGTGAAGGAAGTTAGCACCCACCCCTCTCCTAGAAAAATGAAATATCCTAGGAAATATTGAAAAGGAAGAATATGTTTCCCTGGATGGGGAAAAGAGAAGCATGTTCTAAAGACAAAGCAGGTCCCTGCAGCTCCCCCTGCAGCTCCAGGGTGATGGGATTAAGACCTTCACCCTTAGGACATGATAGGATTATCTCTATTAGACATGTCCATGCCTACCTCCGTTTTCCATGGATGGAGAGTCCTAACATATTTTTTTTGTCATTCCTATTTTTTCTGTTTAGTCCCTGCCTCAGTCCAAATGTATGGAAAGTTGTCATCCTGGATTTGTCAAGAGGGCTCGAGAAGGAGAGCCAGTTTGCTGCTACGACTGTGTTCCTTGTCCGGAGGGGACCTTCTCCACTCAGGACGGTGGGTGACATCAGAGTAAAGGAAGGCTTGGTGGAAATGGATTTTGATGAAAGTGCAAATTAAAACATGCATTGAAGCTCAACTCTATTTTTGTTTATTCAAAATGCACTAGAAAACCTCCAATTTTATATAGATTAGCTATATAGCTATTACAAAATTATGTTATCTTTTTTTAATGTGGAATGGTTAAGCGACACATCTTGGAAAATATTCCTAGAATCAATACCAAAAAAGGTATTTCTTGAAATGTAAAAACCCAGAATATTAAAGAAATGTTGCTTTTTGGCTTTCTCAGATACAAAACAATGCACCAAGTGTCCGGATGATAAATATCCAAATAAGAACAGAGTCCAATGTATCCCCAAACTTATAACCTTCCTGTCTTATGAAGAATATCTGAGCATCCTCCTGGTCTCTTTTGCCCTATTCTTGTTCCTAACCTCAGGCCTTGTTTTAATCATCTTCATTAAATACCGAGAAACTCCCATTGTCAAAGCCAACAACCGGGACCTCTCCTACATCCTCCTGGTCTCCCTCCTGCTTTGCTTCTTGTCTTCTTCTCTCTTCATTGGTCAACCAAGGAAAGCCACCTGCCTTCTCCGACAAACAGTTTTCAGCCTCATCTTCTCAGTTGCCGTTTCTTCTCTCTTGGCCAAAACCATCATGGTGGTGCTGGCTTTCCTGGCCACAAACCCAGGAAACCGAGTGAAGAGATGGTTGGGGAAGAGCTTGGCCAACTCCATCATCCTTTCTTGTTCTGCTGTCCAAATTATCATCTGCTCCATCTGGCTGGGAGTTTCTCCCCCCTTCCCTGACTCTGACCTCCACTCCCAGCCTGGAGAGATCATCCTGCAATGCAACGAAGGGGCTGTTGTCATGTTCTACGTCACCCTCAGCTACATGGGCTTCCTGGCTGCCATCTGCTTCACGGTGGCTTTCCTGGCCAGGAATCTGCCTGGGGCCTTCAACGAAGCCAAGCTGATCACCTTCAGCATGCTGGTCTTCTGCAGTGTCTGGGTGACTTTTGTGCCCACCTACCTGAGCACCAAAGGGAAATACATGGTGGCTGTTCAGGTCTTCTCCATCCTGGCCTCCAGTGCTGGTCTGCTGGTCTGCATCTTCATCCCCAAGTGCTACATTATCCTTCTGAGGCCAGACCTGAACACAAAGGAGCAGCTTACAGCCAGAGCAAACGTAAAAACATGAGATATAACACCATTATGATAGTGGAAGAATTGTTAAAGTTTCTTTTATTTGAAAGGAGATATTAATTCTTTCCATTTAGATAGTGTGCAGGAAAAGAAAAACATGTCTATATGTTTCAAAATGGGAAATTGTTGAATGACTGGAATTCTTGTAGCTCTCTTTCCTTTCAGCTCAAAATTTTTTGCTAAAGAGAATGTAAAAGTCATTCAGAGGAATTTGATGTTCAGCAACAGCTACTGAATGTCACACTTTATAGAAAATTATTCGGGCTTGTTCCTACTGACAGCAGTTAAAAATATATGTGTGTGTGTGAGAGAGAGTGTGAGTAGGAAAAGAGGTCAGGAGGAAACTATGGGAACCAAGCACCAGCCTGTTTGCCTGATTATCTCCATGAAAATGCTGGAATGATGTGAAATGTCATATTTGACAGGCTTTCAGCTGGGGAGGGAAATCTTATATAGATTATAGATTATATATCTTATGTAGTTCTTTCTTTTTAAAACAAAATTATTTATACATTTTTCTTTTTATGTAGTTCTTTTTTGATTTCCTGATAAAATCTCCTTTGCAGAAAGTGTTCAGCACTTGTTTATATATATATAAACAAACTAAATTAAAAAAAAGTGTGTAAAGGAATTTCCACTGTATTTTTTTCTTTAAAGCAGAGAAATAAAATAGCAGTTTTCAGGCCCTTTAATTTTCCACTCTACAATTAGTACCTAAAGCGTTTTCTCTGCTCCTCTTCCAAGCTTGTCTTGTCTGTGAAGGGCTGAAGAAGATGCCCAGAGAAAGGGGACCTTGAGACTCTCCCCAGGAGGAGGTTGAAGGGATCCTGTCTAAAGGCAGCTGCATCACTGACCAGGTCACAAACCTTCAATGCTGCATAATACTCATCCAGGTCCAAGAAGGGGGTGTTGGAAGAAAAATATCCATCTGGTTCAGTTCCAAGCCGGGAGGAAGACACTGGAAACATGGAGGCTGATTGGAAAGATGGTTTAATGGTGAAGCAGAACTACCAAGCACATGGTTCTTTGATGCAGCTGACCACATGGAGTTGAGAGTGAGGAGGGGTTTATACCTTCTCTTGGGGCTTTGAACTTGAATTTCCTGTTCCTGGGCAAGAACATGTATTCTATTGGCTGTTGTAAGGTTCCTATGGGGTCATGTTTGTCTGAGCACCCAGGTTTGGTTGAAGTTTGCTGAGTGATGCAATGTCCTTAGAACAGGTGTGTCAAACACGTTGTCATGGCGGTATCATGTGATGTATCGGGACTTTCCCCCCTTCATTAAACCGGGTGGGGGCATGGCCAGCATGTGACGCATCCGGTCCATGGGCCGGGAGTTTGAGAGCCCTGCCTTAGGAGGTTGTGCAATGCATTGAGCTCTGTGTCTTCTGCTAAATGGTCCTATGATGTCCTGAAGGGTCCTGTCTTCATCCCATCACCCTGGAGCTGAAGGTCTTTTGTCTTGTAGATAGGCTGGCCCAGTCCTGCTGGGGCTATTAAGAAAGACTTGGGGGCTGCTTTCTCTCTTTAAAAACATGTTTCTCCTTTAGGGAAATATAATAGTTCCCAAAATAGTTCATTCTTCTAGGACAGTGATGGCTAACCTTTGCGGTGCCGAGTGCCAAAAGCGTACACGCGCTCACCCATAATGCAATGTGTGCATGACCCCCCCGCCCCCGCCCCCACCCCCACATGCGCATGTGACACCCCCGTGTGCACCCCACCCCCTGCACATGCGCCCCCGCTCCACCCCATGCATTCACATGCATATCCCGCATGCACCCCTAAGCATGTGCGGCACAGACCCGAAAACTAACTGGCTGGCAGGAGGCATGGATGCATGTGCGGTGGAGCTGAGCAGGGGTGACTGCTCGCATTTCCGCAGAGAGGGCTCTGTGTGCCACCTGTGCCACGTGTGCCATAGGTTCACCATCAAGGTTCTAGGAGAGGTTTAGCTTCCCACAGGGGTGAATATGGGTGGGGACTTCCAGGTTTCTAGGAAGAGGCACCCATGGAAGCTGTTCTGCTCTCCAACCACAGAGATTGCTGATCAATTGATAATCAATTTTTATGTTTCAGAATAGCTCCTAATTGCAAATAGAATCCCTTTGCAAATTCTATTTTAAGGAGATAAGAAAAGCTGTGATGGATCAGACCAAGGTCAGTCCAAGATTCCCAGTGACCACACAAATCCCTCTGGTTCTCCCACAAGCAGAAGGCAGAGATTTATGGCTTTGCTCAACATGGAACAGGTTTTTTCCCACACTTTCACTTTCCTCCATCACACCACACAATATTGGACATTCTAGGAATCCCCAATTCTGCTAAACCACATTAATCTGAGAAAAGATTTCCAAGTTTCACACCCCCAATCAAAAAGTACTAAAAATACTTCCTCCCAGGGGGGCTGCGGGGATGGCTGGCTGGGGCTCCCTGCACCTCTTCCCTCCTGGGCCACGTCGGAGCTCCGGCTCCAGAGCTGCAGCGCCCCCGCTGAGGAGAACAGCCGGAAGACCCGCGGGGGCGGGCGTGGCCCCAGGAGCTGAGAGTCAGAGAAGCCCAGGGGGGTCTGAGCCCATGGGGGACCCCAAGATGGCTACAGGGGGAGCCTCTTTCGGCACCTACCCACCCCAGACTCTGCAAAGCAGGCAGGCGGGAGCTGCAGCGGGGAAGCCAGTCTTGGGAGGAGCGGATCAGGCACCGCCGGTTCCAGCCATCGGGCGGGGAGAAACAGTGCCCAGCTCCACTCCCGGGGCAGGAGAGACGAGGAGCAGCGGCGGCTGCAAAGTTGGAGACTCTTGCAAGCGGGTAGGCGCAGGGGTGGGTTCCAATTTTTTTTACTGCCGGTTCTGTGGGTGTGACTTGTTTGGTGGGCGTGGCTTGGTGGTCATGTAACTGAGTAGGCATACCTTGGTGGTCATGTGATTGAGTGGGCGTGGTCAACTCAGCATCACTCACAGCAAGGTGGGGTGGCACCTTGCTGTGAGTGACGTCGAGTTGGCCATGCCCCACTCAGTCACATGACCCATGCTGCAGAGACAGGGCGATTTCCTATGTCCCTCCCTCCCCCTTTGGGCTGACAAAATAAAAGCCTGCCGGCCGACTGGAAAACGTTTAACAAGCTCCAACCTGTTGCTGCAAGCCTGGCTTTTGTGCTTGGGTGGTTTTTTGCAGAAGACCCTCAGAAATGCACTGTTTTTTATACAATTTCTGCGCCACCAAATCTGACTGTCCTGCGGTCGTCGGGGCTGCCCAAGTAAAGAACCGCACCGGCTCAGCTCAGGGCGACTGTGAGGAGCAAAAGGGGAAGCCAAGGCGCTCCTCCCACAGCCGCCAACTTAGCGCTCTTGCTCCCGTGCGCGCTTTCAGAGGCACCATGTCTGCCTCCAAATCCTTGCGGGACACACACACACACACACACACACACACACACACACACACACACAGCTGGAAGACGTTTCCTTAGATCGCCGCCAAACTCATTGTTGGGAGCGTCAGACTCGCTCAAAATATAGGAGAAGTTTTGGGCAAAGCTCTTCCAAAGTTCGGCCAAGTTGATGCTCCCAAGGATGAGTTTGGCGGAGATCTAAGGAAACGTCTTCCGACTCTTCAAGAACAACTTTAAGAGCGCCAGAGCAGCCGAGAGCAAAAGTAGCGACAGTGGGGGCGACAGGGGCGTGTGTGTGTTTGTGTCTCTCTCCCTTCCATTGCTGACTCTGGGAGGATCGTTTTTGCCCTGCTTGCCACTCCTTTCATAAAACTGTGACTGGCTTCACTTTAATGTCTGTGCTGTCACAGCTGACAGGATAGTTAGCCTAATTTAGGATATGTTTCTTTAAGACTTTGCATTAGGGGAATTGTAGTTAAATTGCACTCTGGGTAATGTAGTTTCATGCCATGTGACCACATCTGTGAATTCCTATTGGCTCTGACGTGGGAGAGGGGGCAATTTGGAAAGCATTCCAGTTAGTTCTTTGTCCTCCATTAAGCAAAACAGCATGCAAAAGGCAACATGTGAAACCGCGTGGTCTAGTGGCCTGGAACAACTAACCTCTTTTTACCTGTACAATGGGAAGATTACACTGTAGAAGTATTGCATCATGATCGTAAGTCATTGTGTGAATATTTTGCAATAAAGTAGTCTGTTATTCTCCTTGTGCTGAGTTATCTTACTGGGCGAGTTTAACTCGTACCAGCACAATGACCTTTGAATATCTCTCTGTCCAAGGTTAATGGCATCAAGTGGATCCCTCAGCTCCCCCTCAATCCATCATCTCCCCTCCTTCTGTTTTCTGTCCTGGATCCTCTCACCCACTCCTTTCATAAAACTGTGACTGGCTTCCCTTTAATTTCCTTGGAGATCTACTTTGTGAGGGGGGGCATCGGAGGCAGACGGGGCAGCTGGGAAGGAGGGAGGCTGTCCGGTACAGAATTTATGGAAAGATCGGATTCCAAAGTCTTTTTGGTCCAGACCTGGAAAATCTCTTTCCCCCAAAGTGCCCGACTGATGGGGAGAAGGAAGGAAGGTGGAAAAAGCCATGGGGGGAGGGGATTCTTGGGGGGGCTCTGTGGCCCCTGCAGAGCTCCCCATTCACTCCAATAGACCCCAACACCCTCGGTGGCCCTTTGGAACTTCCTCCCCCCAGAACCCAGATTGGCCCCTGAAGTAACAATTGCGCAAGACCATCCTCAGTTCAGGGAGTTTAAGCAGAGTGAAATCCAACAGGTTCTGACAGGTTCTGGAGAACCTGTAGCGGAAATTTTGAGTAGTTCGGCAAATACCACCTCTGGCTGGCTCCAGAGTGGGGAGAGAATGGAGATTTTGCAGTATCCTTCCCCTGCCATTCCCATCAAGCCACGCCCACCAAGCCACGCCCACCAAGCCACACCCACAGAACCGGTAGTAAAAAAATTGGATTTCACCACTGAGTTTAAAGACAAATTTTGATTTCTTCTGCACACTCCTGCCCGCCTCTCCCCTCCCCTCCTGAGGGTCCCCCACCCCCTGAGAAAACGACCTGCCTCAAGACCATTTTGGCTCAGGCAGTGGAATTCCCCACTGGTTCCCTCTCTGCGCAAAGCGAAGGAATCGCAGAAAGGCTGCCGAGCCCCAAAATTAGGAATTGGGAGCGTCCTGAAAGGAGGAGGACCAATGGGAATTCTCCCTTCTGCAGCGTCATCAGTCTCCAGGCAGAGTCTCCCTTGACTTCACCCACTGGAGGAGAGAGTTCCGAGAAGAGAAGAAGCCCAAGTTGGTTCTCCAGGCCAAGATCCCCCTCCCTCCCTCCCTCCCTCTTTCTCCGCTTCTCTCTCTCCTTCAGGTGAAGCCACAAAGGACTCTGCCCGGAGACCGATGACGCTCAATCAGGGAGAATTGGCATTGGTGCTGCCCTTCGTTCTGGCCCCACCCATCTCAAAAGACCTAGAGATAAA
The DNA here is from genome assembly GCA_023053685.1 of Diadophis punctatus similis. Classification (NCBI taxonomy): domain Eukaryota; kingdom Metazoa; phylum Chordata; class Lepidosauria; order Squamata; family Dipsadidae; genus Diadophis; species Diadophis punctatus. The sequence continues at coordinate 15,094,975 of JALIGW010000011.1, read as the reverse complement.
CGCTTCCTCCCCCTCCCCCCAATGCACCACCACCAATTCACAGCCCCTCCCCCCAATCCGAAGGGAAGCTAAATCAGGAAGAGGCGGAGAGGATCTGCAGGGATCCCTCCTAGCCCAGCCGGATCCTCCCGCCCCCAGCCTCCCCCCTTCTGTGGGGAATCGGCTCTCTCGGGAAAGGCGCAGCTTCGCTTTCCGGGAGAAAAACCCTCTATCCTTCCTTGAAACACGCGTCTCTCTTGCTCACCCAAAGTGTTAGGAAAATCTGTGCTCAGAGGGAGAATATCGTCTATAAAAGTGGGAACTTTCCCCCTGATCTGGATTTAGGCTTTCGCGTGTTGGAGGAAGCACAGTTGGTGTTGAAAAAGTCCGTTGTCTGGAGAGGAAAAGAGGGAAAGTGATTGCTGGTTGTCAGAAACGGCTCCTTGTCTTGGGAGGGAGATTCTCTTGCTCTCTCTTGGACTTGGACTTTGGTGCATGGAAGAAAACGGGGCAGGCTGGCTGGGTTGTGCTCTGCTGTGTAATAAGAGGACAACACAAATAGGCTCCAGGCTCTTGGCGGCAGCTGATCAGGGAGGGAAACTCCGTGGAAGGAAAAGACGGGAGGGAGGGAGGGAGGGGGAGATCCAGGAATGGCCAGAAGCCAAGACTTGGGGTCCCTTCTGAAGAGGGAAACGTTCTCACTGGTTCGATCTCTGAAGTTTCGAGGAGGTCAGGCTGACACTTATTCGGTTTTTTGACATTACAAAATAATTAGAACTGAAGGGAAGGTGAAGGGATTTTTCCCTTTCCCTTTTTTCCCTTTCCTTTCTTTTTCCCACCCTCCTTCTGCTTCCTCTTTCCCTTCCTGCCTCCGTTTCCATTGGACTCTTTCCCTTCCCATTCAGAGGACACACAATGCAAATTCCCCATTCATTGGGATCTGCCTTGATTGTGTCGTTGGGTGGAATCGCACAAAAACCCCACCTCCTCCTCCTCCTGCCCCTCCCAGCTTCCCTCTCGCCTTGCCCGGATATACAGCCGTCGCGTCCGCCCCGCTCCCTTGCAGGGGGGGAAGCAGCAGGAAGAAGCCCCGCCAGCCCCCTCCCCTGAAGTCCTTGCCCCGCACTGCCAAACCCGCTCGCCGCTCCTGGTAGGGGAGCCTTCTCTCTCGCAGTCGCCCCTCCTGCCTCCCACCTGCGAAGGACGCGCCCCGCCCCGCCGCCAATCAAGTGACCCCCCTGCATTTTCTCCCCTCCCCCCACGCACTTCGCCTAAAGAAAGAGGCTTCCTTTTAGTGACCCCATCAAGCCCCAAAGACCTCCGAGCAGGGCAGGGGTCTCTAAATAAGGTGGGGGGGGGCTGCTGAATCCGGCGGTGGAAACCCCTTTCAGGGCGGCGGGACTGCTGTGGGAAGGGGCTCCAGCTCGGTCTGACCGGAGACGATATCGGAAGGAGGGGGAGGACCTGGAGGTGCCCCCACCCTCCCTGGCTTGGGGGGAAGGACGGAGCTTCAGGGGCCTCAGCGCAAGAGCCGCTGGGAAAGGCGGAGGCAGAAAGGGGGATTTTCTCTCCTGGGGGGGGGGGTAGTTCGGCCGAGCCTCCACTGGCTGCTCAGCGGGCAGCTGCCGGGGAGAAGGACCGTCGCCCTAGGAGTGCTGGGTCGGACCAAGACCGGGGAAGGGATTAATTGGGGGGGGGGGAGAAAGTCAGTGCGCCCTTTCAGATGGGAGGGGGCAGAATAGAGAGACCTCAAAGCTGCAGCTGATGAAAAGCTCCAGGTGATGCCGGTCCTCTTGTAAGCTTACCTGGACGCAGGTAAAAAAGAAGAAGGGACGTTGACACCTTTACTCCCCCCCCCAAGAGAACCTTCGCTTCCCTCCCGTGCCCCCCCCCTTCCAAGAGCTTCCAACTTTGCGCTGTTGCTGCCGCTGCTCTTCGCCCCTCCTTCCTCCGGCCGCTTCTCCCCCGCCCAACGGCTGCAACCCCGAAGGGAGAGAAATTCATCCCCGGAGCCCCTCCCAAGAACGGCTTCCCCGCCGCCCTCCTCCACCGGCCCTGGCCGCCTCGCCTGCCCGCCTTGCAGACTTATGTGGGGAGGGGCCGAATGCAGATGCCCCCCCAGACCCCTAGAGGCCCCGCGTGGGCTCAGACCTCCCGAGGCTGCCCGCCTGCCCACCCAGGATGCCCCTCCCGGTCTCAGATCTGGGGGGGGGGGGAAGCTCGCCCACCGCGGCTCCTCAGGCCGCTCTCCTCGACGGAGGCCCGGGAGGGAAGGGGCGCAGGAAGCCCCCCTCCATCCCTGCGGTAAAGCTGCGAGGAAGCCCAACCGGGCGCCCTCCCGCTCTGCTCCTCGCTCGCTCGGCCAGCCCCAGGGTTTCTCCCGCAAGGTCGGGGTCGGGAGATGGGAGCGGGGCTGCCGGGGTGACACTGGCCGAGCTGGGTGCGAGGGAGCGGGGCGGGCGAGGGGCGAGCTGGGTGCGAGGGAGCGGGGCAGAGGAGGGGCGGCCGCCACGGCTGTCTCTTTGGGCGAGGCGAGAGGGGAGCGAGGGGGCAGCGGCAGAAAGCAGCTTCGGTCTGTGGGAAGGGAGAAGTTGTGCCTGGTGACGACGCGGGGAATCAAAGCCACAGGAGGGACTTTGTGCCAATCCCTGGAGTTTCAGTCCCACCCTCCAACAAAAGCCAAATGGGGGACTTGGAGCCAATCATCAGGGGACTTTGAGTTCTAGTCCTATTTTAGGCAGGAAAGCCAGCTGGCTCTGAGTTCTAATTCTCCCTTAGGCATGAGAAGTTCCTGGGGGACTTTGGGCCAATCACCAGGAGACTCCTGAGTTCTGGTCCTGCCTTAGTACTTTTTGATTGGGGGAGTGAAACTTGGAAATATTTTCTCCTATGAATATTCTTATATTAGTGTTCTCATATTATTGCTTTGCCCAACACTCAACGGGTGTTTCCACAGAACTAAACTTTCCTCCATCACATCAGATGGACTTTCAGCCATCCCTCAATCTAGGAATCCCCAATTCCGATATCCCAGATGTTCTGATGCCAGAATTGGGGGTTCCTAGATGGAGGGATGGCTGAGTGTCCAACACTGTCTGATGTGATAGAGGAAAGTTTAGTTGTGGGGAAACACCCCTTGCGTGTTGGGCAAACTCTCTTCCTTCTGCTTGTGGGAGAACCGGAGGCCTCTCTGTGCTCATTGTGAATCTTAGACTGACCTCGGTCTCATCCATCAGAGCTTTTCTTATCTCCTGAAAATGGAATTTGCAAAGGGATTCGATTCGCTATCAGGAACCATTCTGAAACATAAAAATTGGTTTCCAATTAATCAGCAAACTCTGTGGGTGGAGAGCAGAGCAGCTTCCATGGGTGGCTCTTCCTAGAAACCCAGCTGTTCCCATCATTGCTCACCCCCCTTCCTGGACCTGGATGAAGATGCAGCATTGAGCTCTCCTGCCACAGTCCGTGATGCGGCTGCCTTTAGAGAGGATCCCTTCAACCTCCTCCTGGGGAGAGTCTCAAGGTCCCCTTTCTCTGGGCATCTTCTCCAGCCCTTCACAGTTAAACCAGGCATGGAAAAGGAACAAAGAAATGCTTTATGAACAAATGGCAGAGTGGACAATTAAAGGACCTGAACGTAGTCAGATATTGCTCTTTTTATTTCTTGAATAGGGAAAGGAAAAAAATACAGAGCTAGACAATGACCCCAAAGTGAAATCCGAGACGGCTGTTGTGATCCACTCTTTCTCTAGAGTAGGTCTCATCAGGACATCAAGAAGGAACCAGTTAATAGTTGTGCAGATCTGCCTCCCCAGCTGAGAGCAGGTGAAACCCTGCATTTCACATCATTTGGGTATTTCTTGGGTTCTCACAGAGATTATCGCACAACATGACTGGAGCTTGTTTCCCACAGCTTCCATCTTGCCATTTTTCCTACTCAGGCTTTTCTCTTACACAGAGACACTTTTCGGCTCTGTCAGTAGGAAAACCTGCTCAATTATTTTTATAAGGCGTCAGGTTCATTGGCTGTTGCTCAACATCAAATTCTTCTGAATTACCTTCACAGAGTTCTCTTTATTAAGATTTATTGAGCTGAAAGGGAAGGGGGTTAAAGAAACATAGACATATATTCTTCTTAGATTCCTGCATACTATCTAAGTAGAAAGAATTAATATTGTCTTTCAAATATAAGAAAACTTAACAATTCTTCCCCTATCATATTTGTGTTATATTTCATGCTTTTATGTTTGTTCTGGCTGTAAGGTGCTCCTTTGTGTTCAGATCTGGCCTCAGAAGGATAATGTAGCACTTGGGGATGAAGATGCAGCCCAGCAGACCAGCACTGGAGGCCAGGATGGAGAAGACCTGAACAGCCACCATGTATTTTCCTTTGGTGCTCAGGTAGGTGGGCACAAAAGTCACCCAGACACTGCAGAAGACCAGCATGCTGAAGGTGATCAGCTTGGCTTCATTGAAGGCCCCGGGCAGATTCCTGGCCAGGAAAGCCACCGTGAAGCAGATGGCAGCCAGGAAGCCCATGTAGCTGAGGGTGACGTAGAACATGACAACAGCCCCTTCGTTGCATTGCAGGATGATCTCTCCATGCTGGGAGTGGAGGTCAGAGTCAGGGAAGGGGGGAGAAACTCCCAGCCAGATGGAGCAGATGATAATTTGGACAGCAGAACAAGATAGGATGATGGAGTTGGCCAAGCTCTTCCCCAACCATCTCTTCGCTCGGTTTCCTGGTTTTGTGGCCAGGAAGGCCAGCACCACCGTGATGGTTTTGGCCAAGAGAGAAGAAATGGCAACTGAGAAGATGATGCTGAAAACCGTTTGTCGGAGAAGGCAGGTGGCTTTCCTTGGTTGACCAATGAAGAGAGAAGGAGACAAGAAGCAAAGCAGGAGGGAGACCAGGAGGATGTAGGAGAGGTCCCGGTTGTTGGCTTTGACAATGGGAGTTTCTCGGTGTTAATGAAGACAATTAAAACAAGGCCTGAGGTTAGGAAGAAGAGTAGGGCAAAAGAGACCAGGATAATGCCCAGATGTTCTTCGTAAGACAGGAAGGTTATAACTTTGGGGATACATTGGATTCTGTCCTCATTTGGATATTTATCATCCGGACACTTGGTGCATTTTCCTGTATCTGAGGGGAAAAACCATATTCCCTTACTATTCTCTCCTTTTACCTTTCAGGAAATACTTTATTTGGACAACAAGTGATATCAGGAACATTGTCCAGGACAAATTTATTAGTACCTCCAGTGAGAGAAAATAAGAAGTATAAGACTTTTTTAAAATATCAATTTTTGTTTAATAGTCCATGAAAATGAGAGAAAAATTGGCACCCAAACAATTTCCTGTGTGATGTTCAGAACCATCATAGGAACCTTTATTATTTGATGTATGTAATGAATCAGTTCCACTTCCTTTCCTCCAGTGTCACCCACCTTCCTGAGTGGAGAAGGTCCCCTCCGGACAAGGAACACAGTCATAGCAGCAAACTGGCTCTCCTTCTCGAGCCCTCTTGACAAATCCAGGATGACAACTTTCCACACATTTGGACTGAGGCAGGGACTGAGCAGAAAAACAAGGAATGCCAAAGAAAAGATGTTAGGACAATCCATCCATGGAAAATGGAGGTAGGCATGGACATTACCCAAGTAGTCTCTAGGATTCACTTAGATAAATTTGAAATTTCTAAGTGATTCAAAATAATTTTAGGAGATGCAATTACTACAGATTCTTTATTTGATTCCGCCCTTTTGCTTCTGGCATATCACATTGCAATAAAGGACTTTTCTACTTAAAATCTGAGTGGATGGAATTGAGAAAAGATTTAAGCAGTAAGTGAAAGCCAGGACTTCCTCATCATGGCCTGTGATGAAGAAAGAAACTTCTGACCAGTAGGATCTAGAAAGTTTTCTTCTAGAGTATATAAAGCATTCCAAAGCTGCTCTCCTTTGAAAGTAGTCCAAAACTGTCTTGAACTTAAAATACAAAGGAAATATTCCTTAGAAATCAGGACTGTCAATTTTAAAGAAGATATTCTTTGTTGATTTGCGTATTAAGTTCTTCAATTTTGGTGTCTGGAGAAGTCAGACTAAAACTGACTGCCTAGTTCCTAGAACTGGAGTGAGATGAGATGGGTATGAGATCATGAGAATATGTCTCTCAAAAAGGATCCTCTTAAAAGCCAAAGGCCAAATCTAGCATTTCCTTTCAATTTCTCCCTTGTAACTTCATAGATGAGGAATGGCTCTCCTTTGGATCCAAGTCTTGTTTCAGTGCTTCAGCTGTCTGGGTCAGGGCACATCAGAACAGTCATGGTGATTTCATGTGAACCGAGAGCCTTGGAGCTCCTTCCTAGTAGCTTAAGACCTCTTGCTCCATCCCAGTTGGGTGAAAGGGAGGCATGGATAACTCTGACCCGGTCTGGTCTGTTGAAGAACATCCCAGACTATGAATAGCAATAGCAATAGCAATAGCACTTAGACTTATATACCGCTTCATAGTGCTTTACAGCCCTCTCTAAGCGGTTTACAGAGTTCAGCATATTTCCCCCAACAATCTGGGTCCTCATTTTACCAACCTCAGAAGGATGGAAGGCTGAGTCAAGCTTGAGCCTGGTGAGATTTGAACAGCTGAACTGCTGAACTAGCAGTCAGCTGGAGTAGCCTGCAGTAGCTGCATTTAACCACTGCGCCACCTCGGCTCATGAACACTTTCCCCAAGAAGGACAAGATGAAACTTCTTTCCAATGGAACCCAAAGGACCTCCATCCAATCATCATTTACCATGATTTAACCTGTCCAAAACCTAAATTCGGGCACTGGTCAATTGAATTGCCTTCTTCTTTGCTGTTTGTGTACAAGAAGCAAACAAAACTGATGCAATTAGATACACACTCCCCAGCCTTTGTGAGTTTCTGATGGAGATACTAAATTGTAGATGCCACACAAAATGGAATAGCACTGAAACCTCCCAAGCAGTCTAAGAAAACCATCAGGTTTCTACTCCCCACATTCAATTCAACCTGAAGGTCAACCACCTTGGGGACAAGGCTGAGCTCACTTGAAGTGGGACCTCAGAGTTTGGAAAACAGGGAAAAGACGCCATAATTTCACCCACCTTGTTGAGCAGCCTAAGCTGTGTAAGAACATCTTTTCTGATAACAAGTCTCTGTCTTTCAAAAGTCCCCAGAATCTCTTTCCTGGCATCCTCCTTTGGGAGAACCAAGAAGCCCCAGAAGAACAGATCTGCTGCTACTTCTCCATTTTGGTCCAAGTACAGTTTAAAGTAGGAAAGATTGCAAAACACATTCTTGTCCAGAAAGGGATGAAACTAGTATTGAAACATCCAAGAATTTGAAAACCTTGTTTCTTCTCACAGATTTGAATATTTCTTCTACAATTTTCTATCTTTCAAATATGCTTAGTTAGGAGAACATTATAAGCAAAAAAAATTGTTCAGCAAGATTTGTCAATTACATACTGAGAAGATATATATTGGGAAAATATAATTGACACAAATGGTCAATTATAGTGAACCTTTTGGAGCAAGTGAGAAATAAAATGAATAATGGAGACAAAGAGATTATTCATAAACTCCTTGGAAACAACAGGTTGATTATCAGAAAGCATGGATTAGTCAACAAGAAAGTTTTCAGGCTAATCTTCTCCCTGGTAGACCAGACAGGAAACATCACCTGGTGAACTAATTCAACTTTATTGTAAAGCTACTTTAACAGAAGTTTGTACGTCTGAAGCTGCAAATCTCCCAGATTATGGCAATGCTTCTAATATAAATTGATTTCAGTAAAGTAGTAATAAACAATTTTGTGATGTGACTAGAAACTTAATTTAGTGAGGGGTTGGTGATTAAGTGGATAAAATCTGTCATAAAAATTGTACTCAAATAATTGTTAATGTTTTTAATATTTCTCATAACACTGGGTAGTTATGAATAATAACTTGTCCTTTGTGATCAATTTTTCTATGCTGTCAATACAGAAAAGTTGATAAATCTGTGAAATTCAAGATTTGGTGCAATGTTTATAACAATTCTCAGACAAAACTAATTTGATGTGTCTTAATCAGTATTAAGTTTCTAAGGAATTATTTCTGATTTCCTAATAGAAAGGAGTGCATGACTAAAAAGCAGTGGAAAAATATCTGATTTTTATGACCTGATAAACTATAGTATCTCATATAAGATTAATAAGCAGTGGAAGAAAGATGAGGGATACCAAACTTAATAAGTGTGTTTATGAAAACAATATCAAAATACCAGATGATTGCAGACTGAATGTGAGTCAGCAGGAAAGAAGGCAAATGCATCCATCAGACTCTCAGCATCCTGGTTTGGAGAGACCCCAACTCAAGGACCAGGTCCCCTTGGAGGCCCCACACTTGGAGAAGACCTTGCACAAAACCTGGGTCAGGCAACGAAGCCAAGGAAGAGATCAAAGGAGCTGCTCTGGGCCTCAAAGAAAGACAAGGAGGAGAAGAGCCATCTTGCTCCACGGAAGTGGAAATAAAGAGGTCTGAGAGCAGCTTCTCCAACTTCCAAAATCTCTCAGTTGGAGAAGGGAGGATACAGTCTAACTGAAAGATGCTAGACAAAACCTTAAAATCTTTTCAGGGTTATTCCAGAGAATCAGTCCTGGTAACATGAACTCCGTGACAAGAGAGGAGATTCTGGCTGAACGAGAGGAAAAAATCCTGAAAGGAGAAGCCCTTTTAGAGCTGAGCCAGTCAAGCAGAGAAGTTCAGTCTCCCCTTAGCACTTAGCAATAGCACTTAGACTTATATACCGCTTCATAGTGCTTTACAGCCCTCTCTAAGTGGTTTACAGAGTTCAGCATATTGCCCCCAACAATCTGGGTCCTCATTTTACCGACTTCAGAAGGATGGAAGGCTGAGTCAACCTTGAGCCGGTGAGATTTGAACAGCTGAACTGCTGAACTAGTAGTCAGCTGAGTAGGTTGCAGTGCTGCTTTTAACCACTACGCCACCTCGGCTCACCTCGACCTTCATGGATGGTCTTAAGGCAGGGGTCTTAAACGCAATTTCATTGAGGGCCGCATCAGCCTCATGGTTGCCCTCAAAGGGCCAGTAGTAGGTAAAGCTATGATGACTCACAGTGGCTGGATAGGGTGGCTGGGTGGTCACAGTCGGGTCGCCAGAACTAGGTGGGCGTTGCTTGGTGGACATGGCTGGGTAGGCATGGCTGGGTGGGCATGGCTGGGTGGGGATGGGCAGCTCGACGCTGCCCACTGGGCATGGCTGTCTCAGGGCAGCTGGGTCGGGATGGAATAACTTGCACCAGATAACTCAATGAGGGGACAATTCGGTGCCCCACAAGCTGCTCGTCCCCCAACAACTGCTGGCAGTCATCCAACAGACAGTCTGTCCAGAGCCATAGGCAGTGAAGGGAAAGTGCCCAGCCCAGCCCACAAGCGCCTGAGGACTCCGCAGCCCAGCCCAGCCCAGCCCAGCCCAGCCCGGCTTCCCTGACCTATTCCTCGTGGTGGCTGCTGCAGCACTTGGCCATGTTGCTCATGGTGGCTTCCTGGAGGTCCCCAATCACCCCCAACTGGTGGCAGTCATCCAACAGACAACGGCACAGGCTGTCCAGAGTCCTATGAAGTGGAGGTCAAATGCCCAGCCCAGCCCACAGGCTCATGAGGACCCTGCAGCACAGCACAGCCCGGCCTCCCTGACCTCTTCCTCAAGTGCTTGACAAGGTTGCTCATGGTGGCTGCCTGGAGGTCCCCACACCAGTCCTGACCCACTGCTGGCCTCCTGCCCATCCCTGGCCTTAGGGCGCAGAGCCAAGGGACATGCGGCAGCAGAGAGCAAAGTGCCTGGGTCAGAGAGAGGCCCACTCCCTCTCCATGCAAGGAGACCCGGCTTTGTAAGCAAAGCATCCTCAGCAATACGATGGGTGACCCAGCAGGAGAGGAGGGGGCAAGGGGATGGGGAGAGGTCAGCAGGGCTGCTGATGGCCAAGTGCCAAGGCAGGACTTCCCTCAGACCCTCCCTCCCTCTCATTCCAATCTCCCTCCCTCCCTCCTCTGCCTCATTCATGCACATTCCCATCTCCTTCCTTCCTCCCCCTCCCCCTTCTTCCTCTGCATCCCTCCTTCTCATTCCCATTTCTCTCCCTCCCTCCCTCTCTTCTCATTCCTCCCTTCCTCCCTCCCTTCTCCTTCCCTCCCTCCCTCCATCTCTTCTCCTCCCTCCCTTCCTCCCTCCCTTCTCCTTCTTTCCGTCCTTCCTTCCTCCCTCTCTTCTCCTTCCTCTCTCCCTCCCTCCTTCTTCCTCTGCCTCCCTCCTTATTCCCATTTCTCTCCTTCCTCCCTCCCTCCCTTCTCCTTTCATTCCTTCCTTCCTCCCCCTCTTCTCCTCCCCCCTCCCCCCTTCTTCCTCTGCCTCCCTCCTTCTCATTCCCATTTCTCTCCTTCCTTCCTCACTCCCTCCCTCTTTCCCTCCCTCCCTTCTCCTCCCTTCCTCCCTCCCTCTCTTCTCCTTCCTGCTCTTCCCCTCCCTCCCTCCATCTCCCTCCCTCCTCCCTCCCTCCCTCCATCTCTTCTCCTTCCTTCCTTCCTCCCTCCCTTCTCCTTCCTCCCTTCCTCCCTCCCTTCTCCTTCCTCCCTCTCTCTCTCCCTCTTTTCCTCCCTCCCTTCTCCTTCCTTCTTTCCTCTCTCCCTCCGTCCTCCTTCATTCCTCCCTCCCTCCCTCTCTTCTCATCTTTCCTCCCTCCCTCCCACCCTCCCTCCCTCTCTCTTCCCCCCTCCCTTCTCCTTCCTCCCTTCCTCCCTCCTCCTCCCTCCCTCCCTCCCTCTTTCCCTCCCTCCCTCCCTCCCTTCTTCCCCAGGAGGAATGAGGGAAGGGCAAGAGGGTGGCAGTGCTGCTACTGGATGAGGCTTTCCCACATGAGGGGTGGGTGGAAGGGAGGCAGGGGGGAGTCTAGGTGAAAGGGAAGTGCCTGTGGGCTACAGGGCCAGTGGGCGATGCTGGGCTGTTGAGCAGGCCATAGAGGTGGCAGAGGCAGTGGTGGTGGGCACCGCACAGCTCCTGGGGCTCTACACTCTGAGGTGAGCATGACAGCATGGCAGCCACCCGATGCCGAAGCACAGTCAGCCTGCGGGGCAAAACATGTCAGCTGCATGCACACGGGGGCAGGGCAGGGCAGGAGGCAGCGGGGGCTGGCCCCTCTCTGTCTCTAGGACAGCCCCACGGGCCAGATCTAACCACATTGCGGGCCACCTTGAGTTTGACATGTCTGTCTTAAGGCAAAGACTAAGCAGCCATCAGTCAGAGAAGCTTTAACTGGGATTCCTGCAGAGAGGAGGGATTAGACTAGATGGTCTCAGGGTGTACTTCAAATTTCTAAGGGTAACATTCCATGATGCTGATTACAAAACCATACATACAGGAATTTATTGAAAAATGCATAACAGCCTTTTAAAATGAGCTATGTTGAATATGAAAATTTATCTGTCATGGTGTCTACTCTTTGGAGCATTATCCTCTGAGCAATTAGATTGGCCAAATCTGTCCAACTTTTGTAGCATAAGTAGGTTGAGGTGGTTCCCCTCCTTCTCCTCTGGATTCCTTCTCCAAAGGAACTCAGATTAATGGATCCATATTGGGACCCCCCTACCTGCCACGGCTGAAGCCTTGGAGACCCCAACATATTTTCTCCCTCCTTCCTTCTCCTCCTCAATCTGGAGGAATAGGCGGCATTCAAGGCCTGGGCCAGAGTCTTCATGAGGCTGTAATATTGATAGTGACTTCTGATCCCTCTTCTGTTCCATTTCCTTTGGGTCTCCAGAGGGGCTTTCTGGGTGCATCTTCTGAGGCCTTTGACAGAAAATATATGCTTTGAAAGAGAACAGTGGAAATAATGAGCTTCAAACTTTTCTTCCACAAAGAAAAGGGGTTCAAAGGAAGAATCTTTTGGGATTTGTTTTTCAAGAATACCAAAGTTCCAAATACTATGGATGTATTTGAGAAGTCTGTGCTTTTTTATTGGATACAGTGCAAAATTTGTGAGGATCCAGACTTTCCCTTCCATGGGTCCTGGCAAGCGCATGAGTATTAAATGGAAAGGAAGAATTCTGTCCCAAGGGTAAACATTTTCTATGAAGTGAACAAAGACATTGACTTGTCTCCACTTAGAGAGGGAATCCCTGAGGGCTGCTGTATATCCTGTTGTTGAGAATCGTTGTGATATAACCACACAAATTCCACTCCTGACAAGCATAGGAGTAAAATCCCTCATGAAATTCTCTCCATTTTCTGTGTCTGAAGCAAAGAGGCCAATGAAGGTCCATCTGAAATGGAGCAGAAGTTGGACAATTGCTGGGTACTGGATCCCTTCTTTGGGGAACAAGTGGTGGAAAAAGGGAAACTGACTTTTATCACTCAGAGCCTCTGAAACAAAGTTATGTCTGATCTGAAAAAACAATGAGAAATGTTGTGTTATACAGGGATCAGATCAAGCCCAAAATATTAGCTTTAAATTAATCCAAATTCGTTCTGATGAACATATTAGAATAGTTTGTTTGGCCATTGTTTAAAATATGAACAGAATATTAACAATGTGTATAAAAATGGAATATACGAAACAAGTAAAAAAGAATAACATAAAAATGCAAATCCTATTACTGTATCACCCTTACAAATTATCACACTTAGATTTACATGTGCAAATCTCAAATGAAGTGTTTTTATTCCAATAAAGGGCCATTGCTATATGTTATTTTTGAAGATTGCAACATCTTTCTCTGCTTCAATAACCCAGATTCTTTGTGGAACCATCTTTTTACCTTCTTCTCCAGCTTTACAAGAGACAGGAAGACCGCAGTTCCTAATACAATTTGTCAGTTGTACCACCCAAGATTGGTCTTTAATTGAAATTTGTCTGTTCAGATAGATACAATTTTGGGAATCTGCCAGTTTCCATAGCTTTAATTTTAAACCAATACTAATGTAGCCTGATTTTAGGCAAAGAAGAAGTAATGTAAATTCCCAAATTGGATCTAAGGGCAGCAGCTGAAGTCCCTTTATCTACCCCCAAGACACTCCTCAGATGCAGTGATAGATTTGTTCTACCAGTGATTTCTGTTTGAAGCCCCAAACATCAGCTCAATATAAGAACATGGTGGAACTTTGGCCTTATATACTTTAATAGTTGGGGCTAAAGAAGCTGGAGAGCTATGAGGTGTAAATGTAAGCGCTATATTCATTCATGTCCTTCCTCTAAGATGAGCTTCTTTGATGATGAGGGATCCAAGATTCAGTCTCAGAGAAAACTTCCCCAGGTAAGGAAAGATGTTAATTTGCTCTATTGGCTCACCATTGAATAGCCATCTGTGGCTATGATGTCATTTTCCAAAGACCAAAACTTTGGACTTTGATTAATAATGATCAGAGAATTATGACAATATGATAAAAGACTCCTTAACCGCCTACACAATCCAACATATGATAGCAATCTCATATTATCAGTGTAAGTCAGGGAGTTCCAATATGTATTTAGCACATTAGACATGAGGACTTCAGGATCCTTCATTAGTGCAGGTGAGTCATTAATGTCTAGACTGGATAACAAGGGTTCAAATATGCACCTTTCCCTTCCTCCTTGGTAAGTATCCATCCTTCTTCTCAGGGCTCCATAGAGTAAAGTGACCAGATTTTTTTTTTTAAGCGGGACATTGACGGGGGGCGGGGCCGCCTGGATGCCGCCATTTGAGTTTTGCCCTCTGTGCATGCGCAGAACGCTGCACATGCGCAGAGGGCAAAAGGACGCAAATGTCGGTGTCCAGGTGGGTGGGTGGGGGAGGCGGGAGGCCTTTCCTCGCCTCCCGCCTCCCCGCTTCGGGAGCCGGCAGTGGCTTGGGCTGGCTCCAGATCTCCTTTCTCCCCCTGTCACTCCAGCAGACCAGCGCTGGCGGAGGGGGAGCAGGAGAGCCCGGTGAGCAGGAGAGCGAACAAAAGTGATTCCGGCCGCGGAGTAGAGACACCCGGTGAGCGGGGCGAGAGGCGCGGGGATGGCAGTGCCACCACTGTACGTCCTACCTGGGACTTTTCCCGGTAGCTCCAGTCGCGTTCCTTGCTAATTAGCGCCCAGAGCAGAGCAGCCTCTTCCAAAAGATAACGTCTCGCGAACTTTTGGGAGGGGCTGCTCTGCTCTGGACGGTATTAGCAAGGAACGCGACTGGAGCTACCAGGAAAAGTCCCAGGTAGGACGCGCGCCCCGCCCTGCCCCGCCCGCCCTGCCCCTTTTGCTGCGGCACACTTGGCATGGCCTCATGGCACACCAGTGTGCCGCGGCACACCGGTTGGGGAGCACTGCTCTAAGGTGACCAGACATCCCGCTGTTTCGGCATTCTTTCCAAAAAAGCGTGACTTTTTGGAAAGAATGCGGGACGCGGGACACACGCTTGAAAAGCGTGTCTGTCCCGCCAAAAGCGGGACGTCTGGTCACCTTACCATAGAGCCCAAACCTCCCTCTCAAACAAAGGCTTGGAGAAAGGGCCAACAGGCTGAGCTCCATTTTAAGGGTAATCAATTTTCTCCATAACATTTCTTCATTTACTGTGTCAAATGCTGCACTAATATATATAAAGCCACAAAAAGTGGTTGATCTGACTGACATATTTTGTAATTATTTCAAGACAAATTTTTCTCAATATTAGATTATTAATTTATTATACAAATTTATATAACTCTCCCTAAAATGTTCTTGTTTTTTCCCTGTCTTCTTTTTCTATCCACTCTCAAATTTACTTAAGAGAAATATGGCAGAAAGTTCAGCCACAATACTGACAGATTAACAGAGTTGGAAGGGACCTTGCAGGTAATCTAGTCCAACCCCCTGCCCAAGCAGGAGACCCTACATCTGCCTCTACCTAGGATCAAATTCACAACCTCTTGATTGTGAGGCAAGAGGTCTACCTCTAGGCCACAGCAGCGCTATCTGATAGACTAACTGTAACTGCCAATAGAGAATCCTACAATGAGGGTAATTTTTTAATAGCGGAATAACTGGTAGAAAGTTTTGTCCTCAGACCTTATTGCTCTTCAGGTCTTTTATGATGAATTTGAACATGAATATAATAGGATAAAAAATAGTTAACATGCTTGCTAATATGGAGAAAAACACCTCCTGAATTC
This sequence comes from Diadophis punctatus similis, assembly GCA_023053685.1. NCBI lineage: Eukaryota > Metazoa > Chordata > Lepidosauria > Squamata > Dipsadidae > Diadophis > Diadophis punctatus. The sequence continues at coordinate 15,079,811 of JALIGW010000011.1, read as the reverse complement.
CATGGAGAAGATATTGCAATTATTGCCCATCCCCCACCCACCCCACCACTCACTTTACCAGAATGAGAAAAGCACACACAAACCTGTGGGACTTTGTAAAGTGTTGCTACTGTTGATGCCTGAATGGAGATTTCTCTTTTAGCTCCATCAAGAAGAGCCATGAGGTTCTCCTTCCTTCCACAGCCGTAGTTGGGGACATTGGTTTCTCCAGTGGAGAGAATGTCCAGCAAGGCATCTGAAGTGCGTAAAGTGTTCAGATAGTTGTCATGGATGTTGTAGCCCAGTGTGACGTTGTGCAGGAGCTAGGAATTCTTGTTGACCAGTTGAATGGCGAAAATTAATTGTAAGCCATATGCAAAACCATAAACATCCCTATTGTAAAAAAAAATGTTATTATAATCAATAGCAACAACAAATACTTTTTAAATATATAATCCTCCAAATGCCTACTGAGCCTTAATCCAACATTGATCCAAAACCAATGATCAGTTAGACAAATATGTGAATTGGCTGAGGTACGGCAACTACAACTGATTCCACTGCTTTAAATAAAATTAATTATTCAAGTGATAAATTAAAGATTGAACTGAGAGAGGAAAATAATCTGAAGCCCTTTCAGCTTTTTTTCAGACCCATTTTTGGATTTGTCTCTTTTTCACAAACTCAGACAAAAGAGAGAAGCCGTGGAAATCAAAATCATTCAGGAAATTAGACATATCCCCCAATATAGGAATAAATGAAAAAAAAACAGAAAAGAAGGAGAGTGTTAGAATGGAGGGAGTGCAACTCCATCACCCTGAATGACTTACAGATCATTGAAAACAAACTGAAGAGAAGGAGCCACGTTGAAAAGCAACTTTGTATGCAATATTTCCTTTCCAGTGGTGACTATACCGATGAGATGGTCTCCTGGGCTGTAAAAGCTCCATGGAATGTTTCCATCCTGGTGCTCCAAACTCAGCAGGCATTTGATTCTCAGCTTCCCAGAGACTGGATGGGACAAAAGCAGCATCAGAACCAGAACCAGAAACAGGAGGTCCATAATTCATGGGGTGACTCAATCAATCTCCTTCCTGTTTCTAAAGAAGAATTAGAAGCATTCAAAAGATTCTCACAAGGTGGAATATGATCCAGTTGCTTTCCTGATTGAAACACAGAGAAACCCTCAGCTTCATGTGGAAAGGAGAGAGACGTACATTCAAGAGCAGAGACTCTGCCTGTCCCAAAACTCCATATTTCTCTGCCCAAAGTCTCCCCTGGAGGATTCAGCCAAAGAGCAGAGCTGAAACTTCCATCATAATTCCACCTGTCAGGAGAGATCCCTGGATAATTCAGCTAGTTCTTGGACTCAAAGATTGTTGGTGAAATCTCTGGAGGGAAATGAAAGGGAAATAATCCCCATGTGGTTCATAATAATAGGGGCAGAGATGGAATTAAATCAATCATCTAGAATTGAGAGATTTGGGGTCTCCATGCTTGAAACAGACCCCGGAGGAAATACATGGCATCTGTGGCTGAAGAAATAAATAAATCTGATATATGTTTGGATAAAGGCAAAACCCCAGGAGGGCAGTTAATGCCCGAGCATGTCACAGATCTGAAATAGCTGCCTGCTGAGTTAGAACCAAAAATTATTTTATTTTGGAAGCTAATGCTCAAGGGCATTGCACAAAAGGGCTGATGCAATAGTGAAACCAGTCTGTTGAACAAAATCAACTTTACTGAAAAACTAGTTACCAGAACTTTGCAGTGTTAAAAACACACACACACACAAACACAGAAATACAGAGAGAAGTGAGAAAAAAAACCAAGTGAAAAAAGATGGTAAAGTCAAGGCTTTCTCGCACACTATGTGTTAAATTGTGGGCAAAGGTCGCAGGAGACAGACTTCAGAACAGCTCTTTTATTAGCTCACTCAAGCAACCAGCAACTTGCAGTCTGACAGATAGCCCTTTTATAGGGAGCTGTCAGACAGAACAACCAATAGAGTATGAGCATTCAAACACATGACCAGGGAGGCAACAACAGTTCATGTAGAGTTCAACTATAAACATAACAACAACAGTTCAGTCAGAGGTCATCTAGTCAAAACAAGTTCATGGTTCAGTTATAGGTCAGTCAGAACAGAACACCCCTCCCCTTCTAGATGGAACAGTCCAACAGACATAGTCGCGCAGGTAGGCGGGGCGTTTGGGAACCCTCCCTGACCTGCGCAGCTCAGACTCTGGTGAGGCAGCAGCCTGTTCAGACAGGTCTGCTGTTGCTCTTGGGGTGGAGCATGGAAGCTCCTGGAATGTATCGGGCGTGGCCTCTGCGACTGGTGGAACCGGTTCTAATTGAGAACGCTGCTGGACTTCCACTTCCTCAGGGCTTGAGGTAGCTAGGGGAAGAACACAGGGCGTTACCTTTTGAGGTTCGTTAGGTTCCCCTTTTACTCGGTTGTGTAGCTGATCTATGTGCCTCTTCCAGAGACGTCTGTCCTGGAGGCAGACTTTGTATGTTAGTGGACCCAAGATTGCTTCTATGACCCCAGGTAGCCACAGGAGGCCCTCGGCATAATTTCGGGTGAATACCGAATCTTCCAGGGAGAAGGGCCTGGTTTTTTTGTGTGACCTCTGATTTTGCCTTAGTGGAATAGTTTGGGTGTAAACGGTCTAGGACGGATCTAAGCCTGGACCCATAAGGAGCTCGGCCGGGCTGCGGCCAGTGGTCGCACTTGGGGTTATGTGCTGAGTACTCAGAAATTTATCGATGCGGGCCTGCCAGTCCCCTGGGCCCAGTCTACCTAATGCTTCCTTGGCTGACCTTACGAATCATTCAGACAGTCCATTGGTCGCCGGATGGAATGGCGAGGACAGGGCATGGCGAATTCCCAGGTCAGCAAGGTACCCCTCGAAATTGGTGGCTGTAAATTGGGGACCATTGTCCGTTACAAGGATGTCTGGGAGGCCATGTGTGGCAAAAAGGTGTCTGAGCACCTTAATAACTGCCTCAGTGGTGGTAGAACCCATTGGAAATATTTCGAGCCACTTTGAGTAGGCATCGACAATTATTAAAAACATTTGGCCATGGCAGGGGCCTGCAAAATCGGCATGTAGCCACGACCAGGGGCTTTTTGGTTGTTCCCAGTCATGGACTGGTGCTTTGGGAGGAGCAGGCCGCGACTCTTGACAGGGTTTGCATAACCCAACCCAATTTTGGATTTCTGCATCCATATTTGGCCACCAAACATACCCCCTAGCCAAGGCTTTCATCCGGACAATCCCCGGATGGCCTTCATGTAAGGTCCTAAGTATTCCAACTCGCAGGCTGGTTGGTATGACCACTCGGTCGCCCCAAAGGAGGCAACCCCCTTGCTCTGACAGTTCATGCTGTCTCTGTTCGTATGGTTTAAGGTCAGGCTTGACCAGGTCCTTTGGCCATCCCCTCAACACCCAGTTCAACACAGTTCTGAGTGAGGGGTCCTTGGCCATGTGTTTAGCCACCTCAGCAGAAGTGACCAGTCTGGAATCAGCCAAGTCAATCAAGAGGATTGGAGCTTTCGGGACAATGTCTGTAAGGAGGTCGGGCAATGGGCACCTGCTCAAAGCGTCCGCATTGCCCATGTCTTTTCCTGGCCGATGTACCAGGCGATAGGAGTAGGCTGAAAGAAAGATGGCCCACCGGCCGAAATGGGGGGACAGGGCAGCCGGAGTGGGGTGGTCCCCCGCAAGAAGCCCCAGAAGCGGCTTGTGGTCCGTAACCAAAACAAAATCCCTCCCAAACAAATATTCATGGAATTTTTTGACACCAGCAACTAAAACCAAGGCCTCCCTGTCCAGCTGGCTGTAGTTCCGCTCTGCACTGGACAGAGTCCTTGAGTAATAGGCCACAGGGGCCTCTGACCCATTTGGAAGCTTGTGGCTGAGCACAGTGCCAACTCCCACAGGGGAAGCGTCGCACGCCAGGACCAATGGCAGGGTATTGTTGTATTGTATTAAGAAACTGTCATTGGTTAGTAGTCCTTTAACAGCTGTGAAAGCTGACACCTCCCTGGACCCCCATTTCCAAGGAATGTTTTTGGCCAGCAGCTTGTGGAGAGGCTCGGCTACGGTGGCTTTGTTTTTTAGGAAAAGGCTGTAAAAATTTAGGAGCCCCAGGAAAGCTTGGAGTTCTGTTTGGTTTTTTGGGGCAGGAGCCTCATGGATTGCCCTTAGCTTATTTTCTGTGGGGTGGATACCTTGGCCATTGACTCGGTGCCCTAAAAATTCGACCTCAGGCACCTCCAACAAGCATTTGCTGCATTTGGCTTTAAGCCCAGCAGCACACATTTTTTTTAATTCAAAAAGTTTTATTAGTACAAAGTACAAGCATTTTTATCAATTTTCTCCCCCCCATCCCCCCTACCCACAACCCACTCCCTTCCCTTCCCCCCCCCCCGGACTTCCCAGAAAAAGTACAGGGCATAGTATTCAATAACATAAATTTAAATTAGATTAAAATAACTTCTTAAGTCCTCCATTTTTTTTGGCATCTTTAACTCCGAATTTTTAAAACTATTCAAAACATTAAAAATTAAAGAGAAAGTAAGCAAGTAAAAAACAAAATTAAGTAAAATAAAAAGAAACAAAGATGAACCTCTTAAACTAAACTTAGTCATAAATTCAAACAATGTTAATAACATAATTTTACAATATACCAAAATATTAACTTCCCAATATTTAATATATATATATTAATAATGATAAAAAAAATAAAAAAAAATAAAAATAAGAGTTAAAAATTAAAAACTAACCCCTTGTATTTCAACACCCTTAAACTTAAACCTAAAATCCACCAACTTATTAAAAACATAGTATTATATGTATATCATTTCTTCTAAACCTCAAACCATAAAATACACCTTAATAACAATATTCCTATACCTTAAGGTATCCGCTTCAAACTATATATTATCTACTATACTAATAATAATAACCAAAATATATAATAATAATAATAAGAAGAATAAAAACCGACTCCTTATACCTCTAAAATTTTTAAACTTAATCCCTATATCCTCAAAATATTAATACCAAAATATTACACTATATCCAGTTTATAACCTCAAAATATTTGATATGAAATATTAATATTTCAAATCCTCAAATTAATGATAATGAAATAATGCACTATATCAAATTTATAACTCTAAAATATATAATATATATCTATAAAATAATCTAAAAATAAAATAAAATACTATTAATAGACAATATTAATACAAAATAAGAAAAGAAAAAAGAAAAGAAAAAAATGTTTACAATCTTGTTCATCTTTCCAACCATCTTATAAGTTTCAACACCATCTGTCCTTTGACCATTTCAAATCTATCGCTTCAGCTGTCATCTGATCCCATTCCTCCGTCTCCTTTTCCACGTCACAAACATCTGTTTGGTTCTGCCCCTCTTTTGGAATCTTTGGAATTATTTCCTCTTGATCACGTGTATCTGGATTTCCCTTCTCCTCCTCCCTCATTTCCATGCCTTCTTTTACTGAAATTTTAGAGAAATCAGCCTTTAAAACATTGATGTAAAATTCTGTAGCTTTCTTTATTGTATTTAGTCCATATCTTTTTCCCAAGAATTTTACGGTTACTCCTGTTGGTACATTCCATTTGTATTGTAAATTTTGTATTTTTAATTCCTGGACCAGAAAGGAATATTCTCTTCTATCTTTAAGCATCTTGGCAGGAATTTCTTTCCATATCCTTATTTCTTGACCATTTGCCTGAAGATTATTATTAAAAGTTGCCTGTATGATTCTGTTCCGCAAAGCTCTGGTAATGAAATATATTACAATATCCCTTGGCAAGTGGTTTTGTTTTGCATACCAAGAATTAACTCTGTAAATCTTATCGATTTGTGTAGCCAATTCATCTTTAGACAATTCAGACACCTGCTCCAGTGCCTCTGTCATTCTTTCTTTCAAATTTTCAATTTTTTTTCCTTCAAGCCCCTGACTCTTATAGCAAATGCCATCTCTCGAAATTGGGACATCATCACTTCTTTTTCCAATTTTAATATATCATTTTGAACCTTGGTTATGTATTCCTCTGAAGTTATTAAATTTTGCTTATTTTTTTCCAAATCCTTCTCCAAAATCTCCATATTTGCTGCTAATCCTTTGCAAACTTTCACCACATCCGCTCTCAATTGTAAATTCATCTTCTCCATAGCAGCCTGCATTTTTTGTTCTATTTCAGCAAGTTTTGAATTAAATTCTAAAATTAACTCATTTTTCATTGCTTTTAAAGTATTAAAAATAGTCTCAGGTGTTAAAGACTTTGATGATGTTAAATCAGGCATAGACTGCTTCTTTACAATATGATCGAAGGAGTAGTCAGTTCTTTTATTCATTACAATCTTTTCAAGTTTAGAAGCCATTTCAATGTTTTCAAAAAAAACAAAGAGAGGAAAAGAAAACCCCAGATCTTTACTTTAAAAAATAATTCCTTTCCAAGTCCAAAAACCATTTAAATTTTATCTTTTATAAAACTATGGATTAATTCATAAAAAAAGAAAAAAAGGAAAAAAAATTTGCTGATAGCAAAGCAAAAATAACTTTCTCTTCTACACCAACGTTTCAAATCGCCATCTTGTTGCCACTCCTTTTTAAGTTACTTTGTTTCTTCATGAAAACCCAAGAATGGAGTTAAAGAATAAGCTAATACCTCCAGGACTCCTGTCTTCCTCTGGCTGCTCTCTGTATTTTTAAAATAATTGTATCTCTTTAAAACAGCAGCGGTGGCCGCGGCATCTTGCTCCGCTTTCTAGCGGAGGCTTCCAGCTTCCCGGAGCTGCAGACAGGCTACGTGGGGAGCCCTCACCCTACGTGCCCTAAGTTGACTTTTAGGGCACTAGAGGGGCTCTACCCCACCTGTCACGCTCTCATCTCTCCCCTTCGCTGGGGGAGAGATTTTCAAGCCGCCAGACAGCTGATCTGGCGGCTTTTACGGAAAGTTGAAAGGACGCCCTGCGAGGAGCGCCAGCGACGCCGACAAAACCGGAACCGGAAGTTCAGCACGCATTTTTGACAGGACCATTCTAACTCGACAGCGGAGCTGGTCCTGGTCACAGGCAGAGATCAGGACATCATCAAAATATGGTATGACCCCAGGGATGTTCTGCAACAGACGTTCCATTACACTCTGGAACAACCCTGGGGCTATGCTGACTCCAAACTGCAGCCTGTGACATTTAAAAGCTCCCCTGTGAGTTACAATGGTCTGTGCTTCTGCAGTAGCTCTATCTACCGGCAGCTGCTGGTACGCCTGCGCAAGGTCTAGTTTAGCAAACAGGCGTCCAGGACCTAGGGAGTGATGATGCACAATCGGCACCGGATAGGCACTCTGTTGCAAAGCCTTATTGATTGTGCATTTGTAGTTGGCACAAATTCGAATACTGCCGTCCCCTTTAACGGGATCACTATGGGGGTCTCCCATTTAGCATGGTCGACCAGCTCCAAATGGCCTGTTTGATGAGCTTGTCCCGTAGTGGGAGAGGGACCCGTCGAGGCTTAAGGCGAATGGGGGCGACATTAGGATCAAGGCTAAATGAGATAGGATTTCCCACATACTTGCCCAAACCGTCACTGAAAATGTCCTGGAACTCATCAAAAAGGTCGTCCAGGTTCGTGGCTCCGATGGCATGGATGCCTGTCACCCCTAGGCCGAGCGATTCAAACCAATCGAGTCTTAGGAGGCTCAGAAGGCTGCCGTTGACTATGGTGAGCTGGAGAGGTCCGTCGAAATTGTTGAATTTGACGTGGACCCGGGCTTTTCCAAGGACAAGGATCCGGTTTCCCTGGTAGTCAGAGAGGCGGATTGAGGATTCCTGCAGGCGGGTAGACCGGAAACTCAGAAGGGTGAGCTTGAGCGTCTCCCAGGTGACGATAGACACTGCAGACCCAGTGTCGACCTCCATTTGGATCGGTGCTCTGTCGATGGAGACGGTGACCCTGATCTTCCTTTTTTTTTTTTTGAAAAAGTTTTATGCGTACAAAGTACAAACATTTTTATTATTTTCTCCCCCCTCCCCCCATCCCTCCCCCCAACTCCCCCTCCCCCTCCCTAGACTTTCCAGAACATACACAGGGTATAATATAGTTTACACAAATATAAAGCTAATATATACTAACAAATTCTTAACTTCCAGATATCATAAAATCTTAACTCCTTATACTGTAAATTAAACAAAAAAATTGAATTGAAATATATCCTTCAGAGTCTATTTTGATCTTCTTAATCTAATACTTGATTCAAATATGATCCGTCCATTTTCTCCATTATCGAATATATCATTTGAATAGCCTTTAAAATGTTCTAAAATTTCCACTTCCAATTTTGTGCCACAAGCAACCTAGCTGCAACTGTTAAATTCAAAAGCAACTTAAACCATATCTGAAAAATACTTAGCAACTTCACATTTATTTAATTACATTAAATTGCATTCTATTATTCCCACCCCATAATATAATTTAATTTAATCTTATTCTCTACCAATTTAATCTCTATTACATTACATTACCTTCTAAATTTATTCCCCAGACAGTATTATTAATTTAATCTTGCTTTTTAAAACCAATTTAATCTCTATTACATCACTTTGCCCTTATACATCCTCATATATACACTTAAACTTTATTCTTATTTATTTTAATTTATCCTACTATCACTAAAACATCAATTTTCAATTCCTCTCGCTTTCAAATCTGCGAGAGGAATTAAATATTTCTTTAAGTTGACATCTAAAAATGTGATGATTTAATCTTGCTTCACTTCGAGGAGTTGAGGACTGAAGTAAATAATTTGATTCTTCTTCACTTTCAACACTTTCGCTTTCAACAAATACTTCTCTAATCTGTCTTAAATCGTTTGTTTGTTCTTGTCTATTCAGAGTTCCTTTCTGTTGTGGAATACACAAATCTTCCTTTCCCTCTCTTTTAACATCCTCATTTCCTTTATCTTCTGGTGGTTCTGGTGTCCCCACCTTTAACACGTTGGCAAAAAAATCCTTTGCTTTAGAAATCATATTAAGTCTATATCTTTCTGCCCTGTAAGTAACCGATAGTCCAGCCGGGATACCCCATGAGTATCTTATCTGTTGCTTTTTCAACTCTGCTACCAAGAAGGTATAATCTTTACGTGCTTTCAGTATTTTTGGAAGAATTTCCTTAAATATCAAAATCTCATGTTCTTCCACCTTCAGCTTATTTTTATATGTCGCCTGTAAGATTCGATTTTGCAATGTTTTTGTAGTGAAATATATTACAATGTCTCTTGGCAAATGATTTTGTCTAGCAAACCAAGAATTGACCCGATATATGTTTTCAATCTGCCCTCCCAATTCCGCTTTTGTTTCCCCCAAAATGTGCACCAATGCGTCCACAATCTTATCATTTAAATCTTCTTGTCCATTTTCTTTTACCTCCCTTAGGCTTAAAGCAAATTCAATTTCTTTATATTGAACCATCGTTAGTTCTGCCTCAGTTCCTTCAATTTTTTCTGCATCTCAGTTACTTTTTCACCCAAAGTCACCGTAGTCTGTTTAATTTCAGCAAAATCTTGTTCCAATAATTCCATATTAAGTACCACAGTTTTAAGTGCAGATTCCACATTATCTCTGGTTTGTTGAGTCTGAGATGAAAACTCCTCTGAGACAGCTTGTATTTTTTCATTAATTTCAGTAATTTTTCCATTAATTTCTTTAATTTTTTTATTAACTGCTGAAACAATTTCCTTCTGCATTTCTTTCATGGCTTGCTGCCATTTTTCAAATGTAAAAGTCTGTGTTGGGGGGGCAAAATCTTGCAGATTGACAATATGAGTGGAAAGATTTTCAACTCTTTCTATTTCTTTAAAGGGAACAGTCTTTGCCAGTTTTAAAGACATCTTCAATTTATATTGATTCTTGTATATTTATTAGAAAAACAAAAACAAAGTTCATCAAGGTAAAGAGTAAGAAATAAAAGAGATTTCTTACAAGCGTCTGTTAGGAAACAGAACTCTCACTAGCTTTCAGTAGCTTTCACTTTCTCCACGCCCTTTCAAATTCCAAGCGCCATCTTTAGCTACTTTGTTACTTCCAGAAAATCCAAAAAACAACACCGGAGTTAAGTTGAAATACTTGCTGTTAGATTCTCCTGGTATGTTCTGTCTGCTACATTGTTTAAAATATTAAAGCCATTTGTTGCAAGCAGAGATGGTCGTGGCTTCTTGCTCCGCTAAAAATAAGCGGAGGCATTCCAGGTCTGGAGCTGTTGACAGGCTTCTAGGGAGCCCTCACCCTTCGCACCCCAGAACTTCTTCTGGGGTGCTAGGGGGGCTCTACCTCGGCCCATCTGCTCTTCTCCCCTCCCTTTGCCTGGGACGGGAGTTTCCAAGCCACCAGACAGCTGATGTGGCCTATCTGGCGGCTTTTACGGAGCCTGGGATTGGGCGCCCATAAAGAGCGTCCAGCGAAGCTCACGGCGCCACCGTAACCCACCCTGATCTTCCTTTTGAAGGGGCAGCTGGCCCTGGCAACCCGTGTTTGGTTGGTTTCTGGCTGCCTGGTGAAGGCTCTCTGGCGCGGTCTATGGTTTTCACGCCCGAATCTATTTGACGATTTGCTTCTAGGGTTTTCCTGCGCATGTGTGTCTTTCGGCGGCAGAATGGCACGGCAAATTCGCACCAAATGTCCTCTCCTTTCATACCGTTGGCAGATAATATTCCTAAATCTGCATGATATCCTCGGGTGTCGCCCCCCCACAGCTGGCACAAGCAGTCAGGAAGACTTTGGGAGGCGGAGGGCACTTCTGGTTGGTGCGGCAGACCTCGTCGTCGCTGCTTACAGGCTCCTTAACAGAGCCCATGTGGATCGCAGAAGGAGGCTTAGTGTCCTTTTTAGAGGAGGCGAAACGGTGCAGAGATTCGGCTGCTTTGGATGAGGACTCAGCAGCTCTGGCTTCGTCCAGGGCAGCAGCCAGCGTGAGGTTGGGCCGAGCCAGGAGCCGGCGTTGCAGGCGAATGTCCTGCATGCCACAGATGAGCTGGTCAAGCAGGATCCAGGTCACGGAACTCGCAGTGGCCAGAGGCTTTATGGAGGGCGGCGATGTATTGGTTGATGGTCTCGCCCTCCTGCTGCAGCCGCTGGCGGAACTCGTAGCGCCGGACAACCTTGGATGGGGTGGGCGTGTAGTGTGTCTTCAGCGTTGCCTGGAGTACCTGCCAGGTCACGGTGTGAACTGGGGTTGGGGCAGACAATGATTCTGCAGTGTCAAACACCTCTGGCCTGCAGTGACTCAGAAACAAAGCTCTTTTTCTGTTGTCAGCCAGCCCCAGCAGATCATTGGCTTCAAGGAAGCACTCGAAATGCCACATGTAGGAGTCCCATTTTTCCCGGGCAGGGTCGAAAGGCGCAGGCAGGTGGAAGGTGGACATCTCGATGAAAGAAGGCAGACGTGGCTAGTGCTGCCTGGCTGGTTTCAGCGTTTGAGGGCTGGTCTTCGTTCTCCTGGTCCCAAACCCTCGTCGCCACTGTTAAATTGTGGGCAAAGATCGCAGGAGACAGACTTCAGAACAGCTTTTTTATCAGCTCACTGAAAACAACCAGCAACTTGCAGTCTGACAGATAGCCCTTTTATAGGGAGCTGTCAGACACAACAACCAATAGCGTATGAGCATTCAAACACATGACCAGGGTGACAACAGGTAGAGTTCAACTATAAACATAACAACAACAGTTCAGTCAGAGGTCGTCTAGTCAAAACAAGTTTATGGTTCAGTTATAAGTCAGTCAGAACAAAACAAGAGGGAGGGAGGGTCTGAGGGAAGTCCTGCCTTGACACTTGGCCACCAGCAGCCCTGCTTCCCCCTCGCCATCCCCTTGCCCCCTCCTCTCCTGCTGGGTCACCCATCGTATTGCTGAGGATGCTTTGCTTACAAAGCCGGGTCTCCTTGCATGGAGAGGGAGTGGGCCTCCCTCTGACCCAGGCACTTTGCTTTCTGCTGCCTCATGTCCCTTGGCTCTGCGCCCTAAGGCCAGAGATGGGCAGGAGACCAGCATTGGGTCAGGACTGGTGTGGGGACCTCCAGGCAGCCACCATGAGCAACCTGGTCAAGCACTGCAGCAGCAGCCTCCAGGAAGAGGTCAGGGAAGCCGGGCTGTGCTGGGCTGCGGAGTCCTCAGGGGCTTGTGGGCTCGGCTGGGCACTTCCCCTCCACTGCCCAGGGCTCTGGACAGCCTGTGCTGCCATCTGGGGTCCTCCGAGTTTGCAGGAAGCAGTTTCCTCTGAGTCCAACTTCTGCCTTGAGAGATCTCTGGAGAGGAGGAGGGGGTGGCGGGGGAGCTGCATGAGGGGAAGCTGCCCTAACAAGCCATCATCCTTAGTGTGCATGGTTGAAAAAAGGGATTCCCTTTCAAGAAGGCCCAGCCTCCCTCGCCTGCTCCCCTGTCTCCTCCTCCTCCTCTTGCTCCCCAGAGATCTGTCAAGGCAGAAGTTGGACTCAACTGCTTATTTTTATTTATTTAGTTTATTTAGTTTGTCAAACATGTAAAAGATAATAGGTATAGATATAAACATGGACATGAACAAAGGAAATGAGTACAAATAAATGGGACAGTAGGACAGTAGCTTATGCACGCCCCCTTCCTGCAAACTTTTTCCTCCGCGCTTCCACGTGCAGCAGCCTCGTCCTCTGCCTCCGAAATGCCAATGATGTCTGGGATTGGAAGATCCTTTGGCAAGCTGTGCTGACACATGTGCGAACATACACACAGAGATACACACACACAGAGAGAGATACACACACACACACACACACACACACACACACACACACACACACACACACACACACACACACACCATTCCAAGCTTGGAGACTTTTATCCACATCGGAGCTTACAAACCAGTAGTGGATTGCAAATCTTGTCACTACCAGTTCACTCATGCGTGCATGCGATGCTTCCAGCATGGGTGGGCGGAGCCTCTCGCCGCCTCTACTGGTTCGCAGATCTGGGCCGAACCAGTAGCAACCCACATCTATTACAAACTGCCAATCATGCTTGGGCTTTGGGAGAAGGCCCTCTCTTTCCTCTTTGGATAAAAGTCCCCAAACTTGAAATGCGGTGTGTGTGTGTGTGTGTGTGTGTGTGTGTGTGTGTGTGTGTGTGTGTGTACATGTGCGCACGTGCTTGGCTGCCAGCAGTTTCGGGGGATGAGGAGCTTGTGGGGCACCAAACTGTCACCATGTCGAGTTAGCTGGTGCAACTTATTCTGTCCCGACCCAGCTGCCCCGAGGCAGCCATGCACAGTGGGTGGTGTCGACCCAGCCATGCCCACCCAGCCACGCCCACCTAGTTGCGGTAACCCGACTGTTACCAGCCACACCCATCTGGCCACTGTGAGTCGTCATAGAGTTACCTGCTACTGGCCCTTTGAGGGCAACCATGAGGCTGATGCAGCCCTCAATGAAATTGCGTTTAAGACCCCTGCCTTAAGACCATCCGTGAAGGGGAGACTGAACTTCTCTGCTTGACTGGCTCAGCTCTAAAAGGGCTCCTCCTTTCAGGATTTTTTCTCTCTCATTCGGCCGGAATCTCCTCTCTTGTCACGGAGTTCGTGTTACCAGGACTGACTCTCCGGAATAACCCTGAAAAGATTTTAAGCTTTTGTCTAGCATCTTTCAGTTAGACTGTATCCTCCCTTCTCCAACTGAGAGATTTTGTAAGTTGGAGAAGCTGCTCCCAGACCTCTTTATTTCCACTTCCGTGGAGCAAGATGGCTCTTCTCCTCGTTGTCTTTCTTTGAGGCCCAGAGCAGCTCCTTTGATCTCTTCCTTGGCTTGGTTGCCTGACCCAGGTTTTGTGCAAGGTCTTCTCCAAGTATGGGGCCTCCAAGGGGACCTGGTACTTGAGTTGGGGTCTCTCCAAACCAGGATGCTGAGGGTCTGATGGATGCATTTGCCTTCTTTCCTGCTGACTCACATTCAGTCTGCAATCATCTGGTATTTTGATATTGTTTTCATAAACACACTTATTAAGTTTGGTTTCCCTCATCTTTCTTCCACTTCATTAATCTTATATGAGATACTGTAGTTTATCAGGTCATAAGAATCAGCTATTTTTCCACTGCTTTTTACTCATGCACTCCTTTTTATTAGGAAATCAGAAATAATTCCTTAGAAATTTAATACTGATTAAGACACATCAAAGAAGTTTTTCTGAGAATTGTTATAAACATTGCATCAAATCTTGAATTACAGACATTTATCAACTCTTCTGTATTGACACCATAGAAAAATTGATCACAAAGGACAAATTATTATTCATAACTACCCAGTGTTATGAGAAATATTAAAAACATTAACAATTATTTGAGTACAATTTTTATGACAGATTTTATCCACTTAATCATCAACCTCTCATTTAATTAAGTTTCTAGTCACCTCAGAAAATTGTTTATTAGTACTTTACTGAAATCAACTTATATTAGAAGCATTGCCATAATTCTGGGAGATTTGCAGCTTCAGATGTACAAACTTCTGTAAAAGTAGCATTACAATAAAGTTGAATTAACTCATCTTGTGATGTTTCCTGTCTGGTCTACCAGGGAGAAGATTAGCCTGACAACTTTCTTGTTGACTAATTCATGCTTTCTAATAATCAACCTGCTGTTTCCAAGGAGTTTATGAATAATCTCTTTTTATCTGTTATTCATTTTTATTTGTCACCTGCTCTAAAGGTTCACTATTAATTGACCAGTTGTGTCAATTATATTTTCCCAAAATATATCTTCTCAGTATATGATTGACAAATCTTGCTGAACATTTTTTGTTCTCTTATGAAGATAATGTTCTCCTAATTAAGCATATTTGAAAGATAGAAAATTGTAGAAGAAATATTCAAATCTGTGACAGGAAACACAGTTTTGTGCTTTTCAAATTCTTGGCTGTTTCAATACTAGTTTCATCCCTTTCTGGAGAAGAACGAGTTTTGCAATCATTCCCAGTTTAAATTCTACTTGGACCAAAAAGGAGAAATAGCAGCAGATCTGCTCTTTTGGGGCTTCTTGGTTCTCCCGAAGGAGGATCCCAGGCAAGAGGTTTTGGCGTATTTTGAAAGACAGAGACTTATTATCAGACAAGATGCTCTTACAAACCTTAGGCTGCTCAACAAGGTGGGTGAAATTATGGTGTCTTTTCCCTGTTTTCCAAACTTGAGGTTATGCTTAATTAACATTGCTTAATGGTGTAAACCGCTTAGAGCAGTGATGGCGAACCTATGGCACGGGTGCCACAGGTGGCACGTGTGGCCATATCTGCCGGCACACGAGCCATTGCCTAGCTCAGCTCCAGCGTGCATGTGCACACCGGCCAGCTGATTTTTGGCTCGCAGGGAGGCTCTGGTAGGCATTTTCAGCTTCCGGAGGGCCTCCGGGGGGGACTGGGAAGGGTGTTTTTGCCCTCCCCATGCTCCAGGGAAGCCTCTGGAGCCTGGGGAGGATGAAAAATGGGCCTACCAGGCCCACCAGAAGTTGGGAAATGGGCCATTTCCGGCCTCCAGAGGCCCTCCGGGGGAGCGGGGGAGGCCGTTTTCGCCCTCCCCAGGCATTGAATTATGGGTGTGGGCACTCGCACATGCGCGATAGCACGCGCGCATGCACTTTCGGCATCCAAGGGAAAAAAGGTTCGCCATCACTGGCTTAGAGAGTGCTTGCACTATGAGGCGGTATATAAGTCTCACAAATAAATAAATATAAAGAAACAAACAAAGAAACAAAGAAACAAAGAAACAAACAAATAAATAAATAAATAAATAAATACTGGTCCGAGAGGAAGATAAACACGACAAAATCACACAGATCCCTTTTATTGCCAGGCATTCCCAATCAATAACTTATAATTATTGAAGTGATTCTTCTGCAGTCTAATCTGTCTCATCCTGCAGGTAAAAGGAGATTGAATTTCCTCTCATGCTACATGATGCTAACTCAGTGAAGACAAAAGACTTTCTGGTGTGATCGCATAATTACCCATCCACCCAGGAGAGAGCTAATAAGAACACACGTGCTATGGACTACATTACCCAGAGTGCAATCTGACTACATTTCCCCTAATGCAATGTCTTAAAGAAACATTCCTTAATCCAAGCTAACTGTCTCTATATGCTGACATCACAGAGGTCCCACTTCAAGTGAGCTCAGCCTTGTCCCCAAAGTGGTTGACCTTCAGGTTGAATTGAATGTGGGGAGTAGAAACCTGATGGTTTTCTTAGACTGCTTGGGAGGTTTCAGTGCTATTCCATTTTGTAGCATCTACAATTTAGTATCTCCGTCAGAAACCCACAAGGGCTGGGCAGAGTGTAGCTAATTGCATCAGTTTTGTTTGCTTCTTGTACACAAATAGCAAAGAAGAAGACAATTCAGTTGATCAGTGCCTGAATTCAGATCAAATTAAATCATGATTGGATGGAGGTCCTTTGGGTTCCATTGGAAAGAAGTTCCATCTTGTCCTGCTTGGGGAAAGTGTTCCCTGAAAGGGCAAGTTCATAGTCTGGGATGTTCTTCAACAGACCAGGCCTGGTCAGAGTTATCCATGCCTCCCCTTCACCTCACTGGGATGGAGCAAGAGGTCTTAAGCTACTAGGAAGGAGCTCCAAGGCTCTCGGTTCACGTGAAATCACCATGACTGTTCTGATGTGCCCTGACCCAGACAGCTGAAGCACTGAAACAAGACTTTGATCCAAAGGAGAGCCATTCCTCATCTATGAAGTTACAAGGGAGAAATTGAAAGGAAATGCTAGATTTGGCCTTTGGCTTGTAAGAGGATCGTTTTTGAGGGACATATTCTCATGATCTCACAGTCCAGTGGTGGGATTCAAATTGCTTTACTACTGGTTCTGTGGGGATGGCTTGGTGGGCGTGGCAGGGGAAGGATACTACAAAATCCCCATTTCCTTCCGATCAGCTGGGACTCAGGAGGCAGAGAATAGATGGGGGTGGGGCCAGTCAGAGGTGGTATTTACCGGTTCTCCGAACTACTCAAAATTTCTGCTACCGGTTCTCCAGAACTGGTCAGAACCTGCTGAAACCCACCTCTGCACTTGGCCCCCAGGTGCTTTGGTTGCTGCTCCACCCCTCGCGTTTCAGCTCTTTTGAACAAAATCAGACTTTGGGTGGGCTGCCGTGTGTGTGTGTGTGTGCATGCTCTCCCTTTCAGAGGGACCCAGGGGATTCCAAAATGGCCTCATTGCCACGTTATTACCGGTTCTCCAGAACAGGTCAGAACCTGCTGAATCCCACCTCTGTCTCCCACCCATCTCATCTCACTCCAGTTCTAGAAACTAGGCAGTCAGCTTTAGTCTGACTTCTCCAATACAGCAGACACAAAAATTGAAGAACTAAGTATTCAAATCAACAAAGAACATCTCCTTTAAAATTGACAATCCTAATTTCTAAGGAATATTTCCTTTGTATTTTAAGTTCAAGACAGTTTTGGATCACTTTGAAAGGAGAGCAGCTTTGGAATGCTTTATATACTCTAGAAGAAAACTTTCTAGATCCTACTGGTCAGAAGTTTCTTTCTTCATCACAGGCCATGATGAGGAAGTATTAGCTTTCATTTACTGCTTAAATCTTTTCTCAATTCCATCCCTCCAGATTAAGTAGAAAAGTCCTTTATTGCTATATGATATGCCAGAAGCAAAAGGGAGGAATTAATGAAGAATCTGCAGTAATTGCATCTCCTAAAATTATTTTGAATCACTTAGAGATTTCAAATTTATTTAAGTGAATCCTAGAGACTACTTGGGTAATGTCCATGCCTACCTCCGTTTTCCATGGATGGAGAGTCCTAACACATTTTCTTTGGCATTCCTTGTTTTTCTGCTCAGTCTCTGCCTCAGTCCAGATGTGTGGAAAGTTTTCATCCTGGATTTGTCAAGAGGGCTCGAGAAGGAGAGCCAGTTTGCTGCTACGACTGCGTTCCTTGTCCGGAGGGGACCTTCTCCACTCAGGAAGGTGGGTAACATCAGAGGAAAGGAAGGCTTGGTGGAAATGGATCTATCCAGAGATAAAAAGTGCAAATTAAAACATGCATTGAAGCTCAACTCTTTTTTTGTTTGTTCAAAGTGCACTAGAAATCCTCCAATTTTATATACCGTATTTTTCAGAGTATAAGATGCACCTTAGTTTTCGGGGAGAAAAACAAGGAGAAAAAAATCTGCCTCTGCCTCCCAACAATTTGCCTCCACAGCAAACAACAAACAGTACAGATGATATACACTGTTTGCTGTGTATTTCTGTGCATGTGTGCCTGACCCATAGAAATAGCAAAGAATTGGAGAAATCTACATTATGGCAGTATATTAATGCCAGAAAGTTTTCTTAAATGTAGTCACACTAACATCTCCCAATTATTTAAATTGATCTACTCCAAACATGACTAAGTCAGGGTTTAACTCAGCTGCCTTATCTTAATACTAAACAGGACACTGTTACATTTCAGATTACACTTGTACAGATTTCTTGAAGTATAATTATTCTCTGCTATTTAAAAGACGATACAGTAGCACTGGGCCTCTTCAGATCAAGCATTTATTTTAAAAAGCTTCTTCATTTTGTTAAGTTGTCTAGAACAATAATAAAGCAGTCTTTAAAATATAAGTTTAATCATTTGAACATTCTATAGACATTTATAGTTATTGACTTACCTCCTTGCATCCAGTTTCAGCAACTGATTAGTTCAAGAAAATAAAATTCTGCCTCTGCCTCTCACTCCCAGCAATTTGCCTCTTTGCAATTTTAGTTTCACTTTCATTTTAGCACATGGGCCTGTCTGCAGCCTCTATCAGCTGCTGGTAGGGAGGCCGATAATCAGTTGCTTGTGCTAATCAGGCTCTGCACTGTTTGCTGCAACGAGGTAAATTGCTGGGAGGCAGAGGCAAAAGGGTGGAGGTGGCTGGGTGGGGCTACATTCGGTGTATAAGACGCACCCAAATTTTCACCCTCTTTTGGGGGGTAAAAAGGTGCATCTCATACTTCAAAAAATATGGTAGTTTAGCTATATAGCTATTAGAAGATTATGTTATCTTTTTTTCCTGTGGAATGGTTAAGCAACACATCTTGGAAAATATTCCTAGAATCAATACCAAAAAGGTATTTCTTGAAATGTAAAAACCCAGAAATTAAAGAAATATTGCTTTTTGGCTTTCTCAGATACAGGAAAATACACCAAGTGTCCAGATGATAAATATCCAAATGAGGACCGAATCCAATGTATCCCCAAAGTTATAACCTTCCTGTCTTATGAAGAACATCTGGGCTTTATCCTGGCCTCTTTTGCCCTACTCTTGTTCTTAATTACAGACCTTATTTTAATCATCTTCATTAAATACTGAGAAACTCCCATTGTCAAAGCCAACAACCGGGACCTTTCCTACATCCTCCTGGTCTCCCTCCTGCTTTGCTTTCTGTCTTCTTCTCTCTTCATTGGTCAACCAAGGAAAGCCACCTGCCTTCTCCGACAAACGGTTTTCAGCATCATCTTCTCAGTTGCCATTTCTTCTCTTTTGGCCAAAACCATCACGGTGGTGCTGGCTTTTCTGGCCACAAAACCAGGAAACCGAGTGAAGAGATGGTTGGGGAAGAGCTTGGCCAACTCCATTATCATTTCTTCTTCTGCTGTCCAAATTGTCATCTGCTCCATCTGGCTGGGAGTTTCTCCCCCCTTCCCTGACTCTGACCTCCACTCCCAGCCTGGAGAGATCATCCTGCAATGCAACGAAGGGACTGTTGTCATGTTCTATGTCACCCTCAGCTACATGGGCTTCCTGGCTGTCATCTGCTTCACGGTGGCTTTCCTGGCCAGGAATCTGCCTGGGGCCTTCAACGAAGCCAAGCTGATCACCTTCAGCATGCTGGTCTTCTGCAGTGTCTGGGTGACTTTTGTGCCCACCTACCTGAGCACCAAAGGGAAATACATGGTGGCTGTCCAGGTCTTCTCCATCCTGGCCTCCAGTGCTGGTCTGCTGGTCTGCATCTTCATCCCCAAGTGCTACATTATCCTTCTGAGGCCAGACCTGAACACAAAGGAGCAGCTTACAGCCAGAACAAACGTAAAAACATGAGATATAACACCATTATGATAGTGGAAGAATTATTAAAGTTTCTTTTATTTGAAAGGAGATATTAATTCTTTCCATTTAGATAGTGTGCAGGAAAAGAAAACATGTCTATATGTTTCAAAATGGGAAATTGTTGAGTGACTGGAATTCTTGTAGCTCCTTTTCCTTTCAGCTCAATAAATTTTGCTAAAGAGAACTCTGTAAAAGTCATTCAGAGGAATTTGCTGTTCAGCAACAGCTACTGAATGTGACACTTTATAGAAAATTATTTGGACACTTGTTCCTACTGACAGCAGCTAAAAGTATATGTGTGTGTGAGAGAGAGTTTGAGTAGGAAAAGAGGTCAGGAGGAAACTATGGGAACCAAGCACCAGCCTGGTTGCCTGATTATCTCCATGAAAATGCTGTAATGATGTGAAATGCCATATTTGACAGGCTTTCAGCTGGGGAGGGAAATCTTATATAGATTATAGATTATATATTTTATGTAGTTCTTTCTTTTTAAAACAAAATTATTTATACATTTTTCTTTTTATGTAGTTCTTTTTTGATTTCCTGATAAAATCTCCTTTGCAGAAAGTGTTCAGCAGAAGAGCTTCACACACACACACACACACACACACACACACACACACACACACACACACACACACACACACACACACACACACACACACACACACACACACACACACACACACACACACACACACATATATATATATATATATATATATATATATATATATATATATATATATATATATATATATATATATAAATTTAAAAAAATGTGTAAAGGAATTTCCACTGTATTTTTTTCTTTCAAGCAGAGAAATAAAATAGCAGTTTTCAGGCCCTTTAATTTTCCACTCTACAATTTCTACCTAAAGCATTTTCTCTGCTCCTCTTCCAAGCTTGTCTTGTCTGTGAAGGGCTGGAGAAGATGTCCAGAGAAAGGGGACCTTGAGACTCTCCCCAGGAGGAGGTTGAAGGGATCCTGTCTAAAGGCAGCTGCATCACTGACCAGGTCAGAAACCTTCAATGCTGCATAATATTCATCCAGGTCCAAGAAGGGGGTGTTGGAAGAAAAATATCCATCTGGTTCAGTTCCAAGCCGGGAGGAAGACAATGGAAACATGGAGGCTGGTTGGAAAGATGGTTTAATGGTGGAGCAGAACTACCAAGCACATGGTTCTCTGATGCAGCTGACCACATGGAGTTGAGAGTGAGGAGGGGTTTATACCTTCTCTTGTGGCTTTGAACACAGGAACTTCCTGTTCCTGTGCAAGAACATGCATTCTATTGGCTGTCAGATTCCTATGGGGTCATGTTTGTCTGAGCACCCAGGTTTGGTTGAAGTTTGCTGAGTGATGCAATGTCCTTAGAACAGGTGTGTCAAACACGTCGTCATGGCGGTATCATGTGATGTATCGGGACTTTCCCCCCTTCATTAAACCGGGTGGGGGCGTGGCCAGCATGTGACGCATCTGGCCCATGGGCCGGGAGTTTGACAGCCCTGCCTTAGGAGGTTGTGCAATGCAGTGAGCTCTGTGTCTTCTGCTAAATTGTCCTATGATGTCCTGAAGGGTCCTGTCTTCATCCCATCACCCTGGAGCTGAAGGTCTTTTGTCTTGTAGATAGGGTGGCCCAATCCTGCTGGGGCCATTAAGAAAGACTTGGGGGCTGCTTTCTGTCTTTAAAATCATGTTTCTCCTTTAGGGAAATATAATAGTTCCCAAAATAGTTCATTCTTCTAGGACAGTGATGGCTAACCTTTGCGGTGCCAAGTGCCAAAAGTGCACACGCGCTCACCCATAATGCAATGCGTGCATGACCCCCTGCCCCCACCCCCACATGTGCATGTGACACCCCGTGTGCACTCCACCCACACGAATGCGCCCCCGCTCCACCCCTGTGCATGCACATGCATCTCCCGCATGCGCCCCTGCGCATGCGTGGCAGAGACCCGAAAACCAGCTGGCTGGCGGGAGGCGTGCACGCATGCGTGGTGGAGCTGAGCAGGGGCAACTGCTTGTGTGCCTGCAGAGAGGGCTCTGTGTGCCACCTGTGCCATAGGTTCGCCATGAAGGTTCTAGGAGAGGTTTAGCTTCCCACAGGGGTGAATATGGGTGGGGGGACTTCCAGGTTTCTAGGAAGAGGCACCCACGGAAGCTGTTCTACTCTCCAACTACACAGATTGCTGATCAATTGGTAATCATTTTTTATGTTTCAGAATAACTCCTAATTGCGAATAGAATCTGTTACATCTCAGTAAGGATGAGTCTGGAGGCGAGGCTTGCGACTTCAGCTCTTTATTCGGTTACAGTGACAACTCCAGCAAAAGCTGGGATCATGGCAGGGGTTTAAATAGAGCGCTGGACTGGCAGAGAGCCAATCAGATTTTACCTGCTCAAGTTCCTGGTCGGACTGGAGTGAAGACTTCCCCCAATTCCTCAGAACATAACATCCCTTCCCCTTTAGTCCTGTACATACATTAGCATACGTAATTGTCTAGATATGTAGGATGCTTAACAGGTCTAGTTGACCTGCACAGTTCAGTTGTAGCATCGATCGGAGCCGGAGAGGACGTGTTTTCTCCCTCTGGCTCCCTCTGTGGATTATTCTGGAAGGACGCTATGGTGATGTTGGATTCAGTCAGACAGATTTCCTCGTCATCGCTGGGTGGCGTCTCCGGATCAAAAGCTAAGTAACCCGGCTCCGGAGAAAAAGTTGTAGCTGTGGGAAGAACATGGTTAGGAGGGGGGCCCTCTTCCCAGTCAGCATTTAATGGCCAGTGGTCTTGTAATTGGTCCAAATGACGCTGCCATTTTCTGCCTCCCCCTACATCTATTAGATATGATTTTGGACCTATTCTTTCCAAAACTTTACCAGGTAGCCATGGGGGACCCGTAATATGATTCCTTGCATAGACTGGATCGCTTACTTTAAATGTTTTGATTTGCGACGTGTTTAGTGTTTCTTTGTTGTTGGAATTGCTCGGGTGTAATTGGTCGAGGGTGGACTGAAGCTTTCGGCCCATGAGGAGCTCGGCAGGGCTTTTCCCTGTGACCATGCTTGGTGTTATGTGTTGTGCTGTTAGTAATCTATCGATGCGAGCTTGCCAATCCCCCTGTTTAACTCTGCCCAGGGCCTCTTTTGTAGCCCAGATGGCTCTCTCAGCTGATCCATTGCTACTCGCCTGGTAGGGTGAAATTTAGGTGTGTTTAATACCTAAACTGGCTAGGAAACTCTCGAAAGGCATCGAGGTTAGCTGAGGCCCATTGTCTGAGACTAATGTGTCTGGTAGCCCGTGTGTTGCAAAGAGTTTCCTCAGTACCTTTATCACTGCTTCTGAAGTTGTGGTTTGCATTATTGCTACTTCCAACCATTTGGAGTAAGCATCAACTACTATTAAAAATGTTTGCCCGTGAAACGGACTGGCGAAATCCACATGTATTCTCCACCATGGGGCCCTGGGTTGCTCCCACTCCAGAGTGGGGGATTTTGGAGGTGATGGTCTAGATTCCTGGCAGGGAGTGCACCCTGCGACCCAGCCCTCTATCTCTTTGTCGCGCCCAGGTCAGGCAGTGCCACCCCCAGCTGGCAGTCTGCCTGAGCCCCTCCCCTCCCGCCATCTCGTCCCCGTAGAAGTCTCCTCGGGGCTGGCCGGGAGCTTCGCCAGGGAGCTGGTCGGAGCGCAGCGGGCGGCTGAGCTCCTGGACGAGCTTTCTCCCAGCCGGGCTGCGGGGATGGCGAGTGGGGATTCCCTGCGCCTCTTCCCTCCCAGGCCACGTTGGGGCTCTGGCTCAAGAGGCTGCAGCGCCCCCGCAGAGGAGACCGCCCAGAGGACCCGCGGGGGTGGGCATGGCCCCTGTAGCTGAGAGCTGGAGAAGCCCAGGGGGGTCTGAGCCCATGGGGGACCCCAAGGTGGCT
The DNA here is from genome assembly GCA_023053685.1 of Diadophis punctatus similis. Taxonomy (NCBI): domain Eukaryota; kingdom Metazoa; phylum Chordata; class Lepidosauria; order Squamata; family Dipsadidae; genus Diadophis; species Diadophis punctatus. The sequence goes on along the minus strand of JALIGW010000011.1, from coordinate 15,055,749 downwards.
ACAGGGGGATCCTCTCTCGGCACCTCCCCACCGCAGACTCTGTAAGGCAGGCGGGCGGTCGCTGCGGAGGGGTGGCAGCAGGGAAGTCGGTCTTGGGAGCAGTGGATCGGGCACCACCATTTGCAGCCGTCGGGCGGGGAGAAACGGTGCCCAGCTCCACTCCCAGGGCAGGAGAGGCGAGGAGCAGCAGTTTATTTCAGTTTATTTTATAGTTTGTTTATTATTTCCTTTTAATACTGCTGTCATCCAAACCATATTAATTCGTGACCAGGACATATGTCTATTTGAATAAAAAGAATATTGCTTTTCTTCAAGATACCGTATTTTTTGGAGTATAAGACGCATCAAAGTATAAGACGCACCTTAGTTTTGGGGGAGGAAAACAGGCCTCTGCCTCCAAGCAATTTGCCAAACAGCAAACAGCACAGATGATATACACTGTTTGCTGTGTATTTTTGTGCATGTGTGCCTGACCCATAGAAATAGCAAAGAAATAGCAAATGTACATTATGCCAGAAAGTTTTCTTAAATGTAGTCACACTAACTCTTCCCAATTATTTAAATAGATCTACTCCAAGGTAACTAAACTCTAATACTAAACAGGACACTGTTACATTTCATACTATACTTGTACAGAGCTGATAAAATTAATTAAAATTTCTGGAAGTATACATTATTCTCTATTTAAAAGAAGATACAATAGCATTGGGCCTCTTCAGAGCAAGCATTTATTTTAAAAAGCTGCTTTATTTTGTTAAGTTGTCTAGATTTACAGGGATCTCCAACCTTGGCAACTTTAAGACTTGTGGACTTCAACTCCCAGAATTCCACAGCCAGCAAAGCTAACAAAGCTGGCTGTGGAATTCTGGGAGTTGAAGTCCACAAGTCTTAAAATTGCCCCTGGCTCTAGAACAATAATAAAGCAGTCTTTAAAAAATAAGTCTAATAATTTGAACATTCTACAGACATTTATAGTTAGTTACTTACCCCCTTCCATCCAGTTCAGCAAAAAATAAAAATCTGCCTGTCTCTCCCAGCTATTTGCCTTTGTAGTTAGTTTCACTTTCATTTTCCCAGTGGCAAACCTAATCAGCTGTCCATCGGGAAACTCCTACTGACTTGCTTGGCTTTACAGGCTCTTCCCTCTTTCCTGCAAGCAGGTAAATTGCTGGAAGACAGAGGCCAAAGGGTGGGGGTGGGGCTGCATTCGGTGTATAAGACGCACCCAAGGTTTCACCCTCTTTTGGGGGGTAAAAAGGTGCGTCTTATACTCCGAAAAATACAATATATCTCCTGCCAAACATCCTGAATCGCTAATTCTTCTGCCATTCTTAAAAATGCCTTGGGAAGTGTTCTCCTTGTCTTTTTGTTTATTTTTCTAGCTCTCTAATCTTTTTCTATATCAACAATAGCATTAAAATCTTCTAAGATACAAATATTTTCATAGTCCAAATCTATTATTTTCTCATGAAGCTTTTTATAAAAATCTTCTTGATTGGCATTAGGTGCATATATTGCAACAATCAATCAACATTTCATTCATCATTGTTTCCACCATTAATATTCTCCCTTCCTCATCTGCAAAAATTTGTTGAGCTTGTATTGTTTCTTTTATATATAAAGCTATTCCCCTTTTCTTTGGTGATGATAAGGCAGTATATAGCTTCCTTTTTTTAGGATGTTCCAATAGTTCTATGTGTTGTTTTTTAATGTGCACCTCCTGCAATTATATCTACATCATTTTTCTAATCTATGAAATATTCTTATCCTTTTCTTTTCTTTTTTTATTAAATATCTTTGTTGAATTATTAAAACATTAAATACAAAACATACATATACATTTACGTTCTTCATTCCTGAGACATCGGTTTAACGTCAATCTACATACATATTTTTCTATATAATTCTATATATAATATTTACAATAATTCAGACATTTTCTTATTCTTTCTGATTTCTAACCAATTGTAAAATTTATCCCACACTGCGTAAAATTATTTCTCATCTCGATTTTGTAATTCTAGGGTTAGTTTTGACATTTCTGCACAATGGATTGTGCAGAAATCCTTTTCCTTTTCATTGGCACATTTAGTCCATTTATATTGATTGATATTAATTTGGTTTCTTCTTCCGTAGTTATTTGTAAACTGGATTTGTTGTCCTAGTCGATCTTATATCTCTTGGTTCTTGGTTCCTGCGGCGAGGTCTGGCACTAGCTGGCTCCGAACGGCAAAAGGAGGCAAGCAGCTACAGGCTGGGAGTATCAGATGAGGTCTGGGAACAGCAGACGAGGTGAGGAAGCAGCTCGACCCGATCGACGATGGCAGGTAAGCAGTTGAGGTCCGGGAGCAGCGGTTGAGGTCCGGGAGCAGTGTGTGAGGTATGGAGGCAGTGGGTGGGTTATAGAAGCAGCTGGGCTTGATCGGCAACGGCAGGCAACCAGCCCAGGAGGAGCAGCTACGGTCCAGAAGCAGCAGACGAGGTTTTGAAGTAGCTGAGCCCAATTGGAGGCTCAAACCCCCCTCTTCCCTGCAAGTGTCACTGGCCATGGCAAGCGGGCGAGGTCCAGAAGCAGCGGGCGAGGTCCAGGAACAGCAGCCATGGTCTGGAAGCAGCAGGTGAGGTCTGGGACCTGCGGGCAAGGTCTGGAAGTAGCTGGCCCAGAAAGGCAGCGGGAGGCAAGCGGGTGCAGTCTGGGAGCATCCTGTGAGGTCTCAGAACAGCAGGCAAGGTCTGGGAGAAGCATGCAAGGTCCAAATGCAGCAGGCGAGGTCCGGAGTCAGAAGGGGATGTCCAGGAGCAGCAGGTAATTTCCAGCACCAACAGGTTCAGCCCAGGAGCAGGAGGCAAGGTCCGTAAGCAGCAGGCGAGGTGATGAAGCAGCTGGGCCTGATTGCCAATGGCAGACAAGCGGGTGAGGTCCAGGAGCAGCGGGTGAGGTCCAGGAGCAGCAGGCATCGTCCTCTTCCCTATACGTGTCAATGGCCCTGGCAAGCTGGCGAGGTCCAGAAGCAGCAGGCAAGGTCTGGAAGCAGCTGGGCCCGATCGGCGATGAATGACACGCAAGTGGAAGCAGGTGGGTAAGGTGTAGGAGCAGACCTCACCCATTGCCTCTGGACCTCGCCTGCTACTCCCAATAGTCGCCCGCTGCTCCCAATAGTCACCCGTTGCTCCCAGACCTCACCCATTTGCCTGCTGTTGCCAATCGGGTCCAGGTGCTTCCAGATCTCGCCTGCTGCCTTGTCCATTGCCTCTGAACCTTACCTGCTGCCCCTAGACCTTCCATGCTGCTCCAGGATCTCACCCACTTGCCTGCTGTTGCTAATCAGGCACAGCTGCTTCTAGACCTCGCCCGCTGCTCCCAGACATAAACTGCTTCTCCCAGACCTTGTCCGCTTGCCTGCTATCGCCGAAGTATCTATGAGTACAGGGACTGTGTGACTCGCCCTGATCCGATCAGCTATGGCAGTCAAGCGGACGAAGTCCAGGATCAGCAGGTGACATCCGGAAGCAGCAGGCAAGGTCTGGGAGCAGATTGGCCCAGTCGGCAACAGCAGGCAAATGTGTGAGGTTTGGAAGAAGCAGGTGAGGTCCGGAAGCAGCAAGTGAAGTCTGGAAGCAGCTGAGCCCGATCGGGGATGGCAGGCAAGTGGGTGATGTCCGGGAGCAGTGGGTGCGGTCCAGGTCTAGAAGCAGCTGTGCACATTCAGTGACAGCAGGCAGGCATGTGAGGTCCAGGAGCATCAGGTGAGGTCGGGGAGCAGCAGGTGAGATCCTGGTCCAGAAGCAGCTGGGCTCGATCGGCGACGGCAGGCAAGTCAGTGAGGTCCAGGAACAGACCTGACCCGCTGCTCGCAAAAGTCACCTGCTCTTCCAGGATATTGCCCACTTGCCTGCTGTCCCTGATCGGGCACAGCTGCTTCTGGACCTGCCATCGCCTATCGAGCCCAGTTGTTTCCATAACTCACCCGCTGCTCCTGGACCTCACCCACTTGTCTGCTATCGGCAATCAGGCCCACCTGCTTCCTCACCTCGCCTGCTGCTTACAGACCTCGCCTACTGCTCCTGGGCTGAACCTGTTGGTGCTGGAAATTACCTGCTGCTCCTGGACATCCCCTTCTGACTCCAGACCTCGCCTGCTGCATTTGGACCTCGCATGCTTCTCCCAGACATTGCCTGCTGTTCTGAGACCTCACTGGATGCTCCCAGACTGCAACCGCTTGCCTCCGTCTGCCTTTCTGGGCCAGCTACTTCCAGAACTCGCCCGCAGGTCCCATACCTCATCTGCTGCTTCCAGACCATGGCTGCTGTTTCTGGACCTCACCCGCTGCTTCCAGACCTCACCCACTGCTTCCGGACATCGCCTGCTGCTCCTGGACTTCACCTGCTTGCCTGCTATCACCGAATGGATCCAGGCAAGAAAGCGGACGAAGTCCAGGAGCAGCAGGTAAGGTCCGGAAGCAGCGGGTGAGATATGGAAGCAGCTTTGTCTGATCAGCGATGGCAGGCAAGTGAGTGAGGTCCAGGAGTAGCAGGCGAGGTCCAGAGGCAATGGGTGAGGTCTGCTCCTACACCTCACCCACCTGCTTCCACTTGCCTGTCATTCATCGCCGATTGGGCCCAGCTGCTTCCAGACCTTGCCCGCTGCTACTGGATCTTGCCCGCTTGCCAGGACCATTGACACGTAAAGGAAAGAGGACCATGCCTGCTGCTCCTCACATGCTGCTCCCAAACATCCCCCGCTTGCCTGCCATCGCCTATTGAGTCCAGCTGCTTCCAGACCTCACCCACTGCTTCCGGACCTTGTCTGCTGCTCCTAGACTTCGCCCGCTTGCATGCCGTCGCTGATCGGGTCCAGGTGAGTGGCGACGGTAAGCAAGCGGACAAGGTCCGGGAGCAGCAGGTGAGTTATGGAAGCAGCTGGGCTCGCCCATTGCCTCTGGACCTCGCCTGCTACTCCTGGATCTCACTCACTTGCCTGCCATTGCTGATCAGACAAAGCTGCTTCCAGACCGCTGCTTCCGGACCTTGCCTGCTGCTCCTGGACTTCACCCGCTTGCCTGCTGTCGCCGAACGGATCCAGGCAAGAAAGCAGACAAGGTCCGGGAGCAGCAGCTAAGGTCCGGGAGCAGCAGCTAAGGTCTGGGAGCAGCGAGCGAGGTCCAGAAGCAGCTGTGCCCGATCAGGGACAGCAGGCAAGTGGGCAATATCCTGGAAGAGCAGGTGACTTTTGCGAGCAGCGGGTCAGGTCTGTTCCTGGACCTCACTGACTTGCCTGCCGTCGCCGATCGAGCCCAGCTGCTTCTGGACCAGGATCTCACCTGCTGCTCCCCGACCTCACCTGATGCTCCTGGACCTCACACGCCTGCCTGCTGTCACTGAATGTGCACAGCTGCTTCTAGACCTGGACCGCACCCACTGCTCCCGGACATCACCCACTTGCCTGCCATCCCCGATCGGGCTCAGCTGCTTCCAGACTTCACTCGCTGCTTCTGGACCTCATCTGCTGCTTCCAAACCTCACATGCTTGCCTGCTGTTGCCGACTGGGCCAATCTTCTCCCAGACCTTGCCTGCTGCTTCCGGACGTCACCTGCTGCTCCTGGACTTCATCCGCTTGCCTGCCATAGCTGATCGGATCAGGGCGAGTCACACAGTCCCTGTACTCATAGATTCTTCGGCGATGGCAGGCAAGTGGACAAGGTCTGGGAGAAGCAGATAATGTCTGGGAGCAGCAGGCAAGGTCTAGAAGCAGCTGTGCCTGATTAGCAACAAAAGACAAGTGGGTGAGATCCTGGAGCAGCATGGAAGGTCTAGGAGCAGCAGGTAAGGTTCAGAGGCAATGGACAAGGCAGCGGGCGAGATCTGGAAGCACCTGGACCCGATCGGCAACAGCAGGCAAGTGGGTGAGGTCTGGGAGCAACGGGTGACTATTGAGAGCAGCGGGCGACTATTGGGAGCCATCGCAGATTGTGCCCAGCTCCCTCCCGACCTTGCCTTCTGCTCCCGGACCTCACCCGCTGCTCCCAGACCTCACCCACTTACCTGCCATCCCTGATCAGGCTCAGCTGCTTCCAGATTTCACTCGCTGCTTCCAGACCTCACCTGCTGCTCCCGGACCTCACCCACTGCTCCCAGAACTCACCAGCTTGCCTACTGTTGCCGACCGGGCCAATCTGCTTCCAGACCTCACCTGCTGTTTCCAGACCTTGCCTGCTGCTTCCAGAGCTCACCTGCTGCTCCCGGACCTCACCCACTTGCCTGCTTTTGCCAATCTGGCCAGTCTGCTTCTAGACCTTGACTGCTGCTCCCTGACTTTGCCTGCTTATTCTATACTTCACCACTTGCCTGCTGTGTGTGCAAAGTCCAGGAGCAGCAGGCGAGGTCAGGAAGCAGGTCTGGAAGTAGACTGGCCTGGTTGGCAACAGCAGGCAAGTGGGTGAGGTCCGGGAGCAGCAGGTGAGGTCCAGAAGCAGAGAGTGAAGTCTGGAAGCAGCTGAGCCCAAATGGGGATGACAGGCAAGTGGGTGATGTCCAGGAGCAGCGGGTGAGGTCCCCGTCTAGATACAGCTGTGCCCGATCTCCGACAGAAGGCAAGTGGGTGAGATTCTGGAGCAGCAGGCAAGTTCGGGATGTAGCTGGGTCCGATCGGCAATGGCAGGCCTTACCCACTGCTCCCAAAAGATCACCTACTCCTCCAGGATCTCACCCACTTGCCTGCTGTCCCTGATTAGGCAAAGCTGCTTCTAGACCTCGCCCGCTGCTCCGGGACCTTACCTGCTGCTTCTGGACATTGTTTGCTTGCCTGCCATTGCCAAAGTAGCGGTGATTACAGGGACTGCGTGACTCCCCCTCGCTTGCTTGCCATCGCCACTCGCCCGGACCCGATCGGTGATGGCAGGCAAGCAGGCGAAGTCCAGGAGCAGCAGGCAAGGTCCAGAAGCAGCGGGTGACATCTGGAAGCAGCTGCGCCCGATCAACGACAGCAGGCAAATGGTGAGATCTAGAAGTAGCAGGCAAAGTCAGGGAGCAGCAGTCAAGGTCTGGAAGCAGACTGGCCCAGTTGGCAACAGCAGGCAAGTGGGTGAGGTCCGGGAGCAGCAGGTGAGTTCTGGAAGCAGCAGGCGAGGTCTGGAAGCAGCGAGTGAAATCTGGAAGCAGCTGAGCCTGATCAGGGATGGCAGGTAAGTGGGTGAGGTCCGGGAGCAGCGGGTGAGGTCCGGGAGCAGAAGGCAAGGTCGGGAGGGAGCTGGGCACAATCTGAGATGGCTCCCAATAGTTGCCTGCTGCTCTCAATAGTCACCCGTTGCTCCCAGACCTCACCCACTTGCCTGCCATTGCCGATCGGGTCCAGGTGCTTCCAGATCTCGCCCGCTGCCTCGTCCATTGCCTCTGAACCTTACCTGCTGCTCCTAGACCTTCCATGCTGCTCCAGGTTCTCACCCACTTGCCTGCTGTTGCTAATCAGGCACAGCTGCTTCTAGACCTCGCCCGCTGCCCCCAGACATTACCTGCTTCTCCCAGACCTTGTCCGTTTGCCTGCCATCGCCGAAGTATTTATGAGTACAGGTACTGTCTGACTCGCCCTGATCCGATCAGCTATGGCAGGCAAGCGGACGAAGTCCAGGAGCAGCAGGCAAGGTCTGGGAGAAGATTGGCCCAGTCGGCAACAGCAGGCAAGCATGTGAGGTTTGGAAGCAGCAGATGAGGTCTGGAAGCAGCGAGTGAAGTCTGGAAGCAGCTGAGCCCGATCGGGGATGGCAGGCAAGTGGGTGATGTCCGGAAGCAGCGGGTGAGGTCCCGGTCTAGAAGCAGCTGTGCCCGTTCAGTGACAGCAGGCAAGCGGGTGAGATCCTGGAGAAGCAGACGAGATCTGGAAGCAGCTTGGGCCGATCGGCAACAGCAGGCAGGCGGGTGAGATCCAGGAGCATCAGGTGAGGTCGGGGAGCAGCAGTTGATGTCCAGAAGCAGCGAGTGAAGTCTGAAAGCAGCTGGGCCAAATCGGGGATGGCAGGCAAGTGGGTGATGACCGAGAGCAGCGGGTGAGGTCACAGTCCAGAAGAAGCTGGACCTGATTGGCAATGGCAGGCAAGTCAGCGAGGTCCAGGAACAGACCTCACCCGCTGCTCGCAAAAGTCACCTGCTCTTCCAGGATCTTGCCGGCTTGCCTGCTGTCCCTGATCAGGCACAGCTACTTCTAGACCTTGCTCGCTGCTCTTGGACCTTACCTGCTGCTCCCTGACCTTACCTGCTGCTCCCGGACCTTGTCCGCTTTCTTGTTTGGAGCTGTTCGGCAACAGCAGGCAAGCGGGTGAAGTCCAGGAGCAGCAACGAGGTCCGGGAGCAGCGGATGAGGTCTGGAAGCAGCTTTGTCTGATCAGCGATGGCAGGCAAGTGAGTGAGATCCAGGAGTAGCAGGCCTGCCCGCTGCTACTGGATCTTGCCCGCTTGCCAGGACCATTGACACGTACAGGGAAGAGGATCATGCCTGCTGCTCCTCACATGCTGCTCCCAAACATCCCCCGCTTGCCTGCCATTGCCGATCGGGCCCAGCTGCTTCCAGACCTCACCCACTGCTTCCGGACCTCGTCTGCTGCTCCTGGACTTCGCCCGCTTGCATGCCGTCACTGATCGGGTCCAGGTGAATGGCGACGGTAAGCAAGCGGACAAGGTCCGGGAGCAGCAGGTGAGTTATGGAAGCAGCTGGGCTCACCCATTGCCTCTGGACCTCGCCTGCTACTCCTGGATCTCACTCACTTGCCTGCCATCGCTGATCAGACAATGCTGCTTCAGGACCGCTGCTTCCAGACCTCGCCTGCTGCTCCTGGACTTCACCCGCTTGCCTGCTGTCGCCGAACGGATCCAGGCAAGAAAGTGGACAAGGTCCGGGAGCAGCAGGTAAGGTCTGGGAGCAGCAGGTAAGGTCCAGGAGCAGCGAGCGAGGTCCAGAAGCAGCTGTGCCCGATCAGGGACAGCAGGCAAGCGGGCAAGATCCTGGAAGAGCAGGTGACTTTTGCGAGCAGCAGGTGAGGTCTGTTCCTGGACCTTACTGACTTGCCTGCCGTCGCCGATCGAGCCCAGCTGCTTCTGGACCAGGATCTCACCTGCTGCTCCCCGACCTCACCTGATGCTCCTGGACCTCACCCGCCTGCCTGCTTTCACTGAACGGGCACAGCTGCTTCTAGACCTGGACCGCACCCGCTGCTCCCGGACATCACCCACTTGCCTGCCATCCCCGATCGGGTTCAGCTGCTTCCAGACCTCACTCGCTGCTACTGGATCTTGCCCGCTTGCCGGGACCATTGACACGTACAGGGAAGAGGACCACGCCTGCTGCTCCTGGGCCTCACATGCTGCTCCCAAACTTCCCTCACTTGCCTGCCATTGCCTATCGAGCCAAGCTGCTTCCATAACTCACCTGCTGCTCCCGGACCTTGTCCGCTTGCATACCGTCGCCACTTACCTGGACCCGATCAGTGATGGCATGCAAGCGGGCGAAGTCCAGGAGAGGCAGGCGAGGTCTGGAAGCAGTGGGTGAGGTCTGGAAGCAGCTGGGCCCGATCGGCGATGGCAGGCAAGTGGGTGAGGTCCAGGAGTAGCAGGCAAGGTCCACAGGCAATGGGTGAGGTCTGCTCCTACACCTCACCCACCTGCTTCCACTTGCCTGTCATTCATCGCCGATGGGGCCCAGCTACTTCCAGACCTTGCCCGCTGCTTCTGGACCTTGCCCGCTTTCCAGGGCCATTGACACGTACAGGGAAGAGGGCCATGACTGCTTCTCCTGGGACTCATCTGCTGCTCCCGAACATCACCCGCTTGTCTGCCATCGGCAATCAGGCCCAGCTGCTTCCTCACCTCGCCTGCTGCTTACAGACCTCGCCTCCTGCTCCTGGGCTGAACCTGTTGGTGCTGGAAATTACCTGCTGCTCCTGGACATCCCCTTCTGACTCCAGACCTCGCCTGCTGCATTTGGACCTCGCATGCTTCTCCCAGACCTTGCCTGCTGTTCTGAGACCTCACCGGATGCAACCTCCCAGACTGCAACCGCTTGCCTCCCGCTGCCTTTCTGGGCAAGCTATTTCCAGACCTCGCCCGCAGGTCCCAGACCTCACCTGCTGCTTCAAGACCATGGCTGCTGTTTCTGGACCTTGCCCGCTGCTTCCAGACCTCACCCACTTGCTTCCACTTGCCTGTCATTCATCGCCGATCGGGCCCAGCTGCTTCCAAACCTTGCCCGCTGCTACTGGATCTTGCCCGCTTGCCAGGACCCTTGACACGTACAGGAAAGAGGACCATACCTGCTGCTCCTGGGCCTCACATGCTGCTCCCTAACATCCCCCGCTTGACTGCCGTCGCCTATCGAGCCCAGCTGCTTCCAGACCTCACCCACTGCTTCCGGACCTTGTCTGCTGCTCCTGGACTTCGCCCGCTTGCATGCCGTCGCTGATCGGGTCCAGGTAAGTGGCGACGGTAAGCAAGTGGACAAGGTCCGGGAGCAGCAGGTGAGTTATAGAAGCAGCTGGGCTCGCCCATTGCCTCTGGACCTCGCCTACTACTCCTGGATCTCACTCACTTGCCTGCCATCGCTGATCAGACAATGCTGCTTCCAGACCGCTGCTTCCGGACCTCGCCTGCTGCTCCTGGACTTCACCCGCTTTCCTGCTGTCGCCGAACGGATCCAGGCAAGAAAGCGGACAAGGTCCGGGAGCAGCAGGTAAAGTCCGGGAGCAGCGAGCGAGGTCCAGAAGCAGCTGTGCCCGATCAGGGATAGCAGGCAAGCGGGCAAGATCCTGGAAGAGCAGGTGACTTTTGCGAGCAGCGGGTGAGGTCTGTTCCTGGACCTCACTGACTTGCCTGCCGTCGCCGATCGAGCCCAGCTGCTTCTGGACCAGAATCTCACCTGCTGCTCCCTGACCTCACCTGATGGTCCTGGACCTCACCCACCTGCCTGCTGTCACTGAACGTGCACAGCTGCTTCCAGACTTCACTCGCTGCTTCCGTACCTCATCTGGTGCTTCCAAACCTCACCCGCTACTCCCAGATCTCACCCACTTGCCTGCTATTGCTGACTTCTGCTTCCAGACCTTGCCTGCTGCTCTCAGACGTCACCTGCTGCTCCTGGACTTCGTCTGCTTGCCTGCCATAGCTGATCGGATCAGGGCGAGTCACACAGTCCCTGTACTCATAGATACTTCGGCGATGGCAGGCAAGCTTACAAGGTCTGGGAGAAGCAGATAATGTCTGGGAGCAGCAGGCAAGGTCTAGAAGCAGCTGTGCCTGATTAGCAACAAAAGACAAGTGGGTGAGATCCTGGAGCAGCATGGAAGGTCTAGGAGCAGCAGGTAAGGTTCAGAGGCAATGGACGAGGCAGCGGGCGAGATCTAGAAGCACCTGGACCCGATCGGCAACGGCAGGCAAGTGGGTGAGGTCTGGGAGCAATGGGTGACTATTGAGAGCAGCGGGCAACTATTGGGAGCCATCTCAGATTGTGCCCAGCTCCCTCCCGACCTTGCCTTTTGCTCCCGGACCTCACCCGCTGCTTCCGGACCTCACCCACTTACCTGCCATCCCTGATCAGGCTCAGCTGCTTCCAGATTTCACTCGCTGCTTCCAGACCTCACCTGCTGCTTCCAGAACTCACCTGCTGCTCCCGGACCTCACCCACTTGCCTGCTGTTGCCAACCGGGCCAGTCTGCTTCCAGACCTTGACTGCTGCTCCCTGACTTTGCCTGCTACTTCTAGACCTCACCATTTGCCTGCTGTCGTTGATCGGGCGCAGCTGCTTCCAGATGTCACCCGCTGCTTCTGGACCTTGCCTGCTGCTCCTGGACTTCGCCTGCTTGCCTGCCATCACCGATCGGGTCCGGGCGAGTGGCGATGGCAAGCAAGCGAGGGGGAGTCACACAGTCCCTGTAATCACAGCTACTTTGGCAATGGCAGGCAAGCAAACAATGTCCAGAAGCAGCAGGTAAGGTCCAGGAGCAGCGGGCGAGGTCTAGAAGCAGCTTTGCCTAATCAGGGACAGCAGGCAAGTGGGTGAGATCCTGGAGGAGTAGGTGATCTTTTGGGAGCAGTGGGTGAGGCCTGCCATCGCCGATCGGACCCAGCTACATCCTGAACTTGCCTGTTTCTCCAGAATCTCACCCACTTGCCTGCTGTCGCAGATCGGGCACAGCTGTATCTAGACGGGGACCTCACCCGCTGCTCCTGGACATCACCCACTTGCCTGTCATCCCCATTTGGGCTCAGCTGCTTCCAGACTTCACTCTCTGCTTCTGGACCTCATCTGCTGCTCCCGGACCTCACCCACTTGCCTGCTGTTGCCAACCGGGCCAGTCTGCTTCCAGACCTGCTTCCTGACCTCGCCTGCTGCTCCTGGACTTTGCACACATCCCTGCTGTCGCCGATAGCTCCAGGCGAGTGGTGATGGTAAGCAAGTGAGGGGTAGTCACACTGTCTCTGTACTCACAGTTACTTCAGCAATGGCAAGCAAACAAACAAGGTCCCGGAGCAACAGGTAAGGTCCGCCAGCAGTGGGCGAGGTCTGGAAGCAGCTGTGCCAATCAGGGACAGCAGGCAAGCGTGTGAGGTCCTGGAGGAGCAGATGACTTTTGGGAGCAGCGGGTGAGGTCTGTTACTGGATCTCACTGACTTGCCTGCCGCCGCCGATCGAGCCCAGCTGCTTCTGGACCAGGACCTCACACACTGCTCCCGGACCTTGCCTGCTGTTCCTGGACTTCGCCTGCTTGCCTGCCATCACCGATCGGGTCCGGGCAAGTGGCGATGGCAAGCAAGCGAGGGGGAATCACACAGTCCCTGTACTCACAGCTACTTCAGTGATGGCAGGCAAACGGACAAGGTCTGGGAGCATCAGGTAAGGTCTGGGAGCAGCGGGTGCGGTCTAGAAGCAGCTGTGCCCAATCAGGGACAGCAGGCAAACAGGTGAGATCCTGGAGGAACAGGTGACTTTTGGGAGCAGTGGGTGAGGTCTGCTACCGGACCTCACTGACCTGCCTGCCGTCACTGATCGAGCCCAGCTGCTTCTGGACCAGGATCTCACCCGCTGCTCCCGAACATCACCCACTTGCCTGCCATCCTCAATTGGCCACAGTTGCTCCCAGACTTCACTTGCTCCTTCCGGACATCACCTGCTGCTCCCAGTCTTCACCAGCTTGCCTGCTGCTGCCGACCAGGCCAATCTGCTTCGAGCCCTCGCCTGCTGCTCCCTGGTCTCACTCACTTGTCTGTCATCACCAAGTAGCAGGTGGGTGAGGTCCAGGAGCAGACCTCGCCCATTGCCTCCGGACCTCGCCTGCTACACCTAAGACATCACCAGCTTGCCTACTGTTGCCGACCGGGCCAATCTGCTTCCAGACCTCACCTGCTGTTTCCAGACCTCGCCTGCTGCTTCCAGAGCTTACCTGCTGCTCCCCGACCTCACCCGCTTGCCTGCTGTCGCCGAACGGATCCAGGCAAGAAAGTGGACAAGGTCCGGGAGCAGCAGGTAAGGTCTGGGAGCAGCAGGTAAGGTCCAGGAGCAGCGAGCGAGGTCCAGAAGCAGCTGTGCCCGATCAGGGACAGCAGGCAAGCGGGCAAGATCCTGGAAGAGCAGGTGACTTTTGCGAGCAGCAGGTGAGGTCTGTTCCTGGACCTCACTGACTTGCCTGCCGTCGCCGATCGAGCCCAGCTGCTTCTGGACCAGGATCTCACCTGCTGCTCCCCGACCTCACCTGATGCTCCTGGACCTCACCCGCCTGCCTGCTTTCACTGAACGGGCACAGCTGCTTCTAGACCTGGACCGCACCCGCTGCTCCCGGACATCACCCACTTGCCTGCCATCCCCAATCGGGTTCAGCTGCTTCCAGACCTCACTCGCTGCTACTGGATCTTGCCCGCTTACCGGGACCATTGACACGTACAGGGAAGAGGACCACGCCTGCTGCTCCTGGGCCTCACATGCTGCTCCCAAACTTCCCTCACTTGCCTGCCATTGCCTATCGAGCCAAGCTGCTTCCATAACTCACCTGCTGCTCCCGGACCTTGTCCGCTTGCATACCGTCGCCACTTACCTGGACCCGATCAGTGATGGCATGCAAGCGGGCGAAGTCCAGGAGAGGCAGGCGAGGTCTGGAAGCAGTGGGTGAGGTCTGGAAGCAGCTGGGCCCGATCGGCGATGGCAGGCAAGTGGGTGAGGTCCAGGAGTAGCAGGCAAGGTCCACAGGCAATGGGTGAGGTCTGCTCCTACACCTCACCCACCTGCTTCCACTTGCCTGTCATTCATCGCCGATGGGGCCCAGCTACTTCCAGACCTTGCCCGCTGCTTCTGGACCTTGCCCGCTTTCCAGGGCCATTGACACGTACAGGGAAGAGGGCCATGACTGCTTCTCCTGGGACTCATCTGCTGCTCCCGAACATCACCCGCTTGTCTGCCATCGGCAATCAGGCCCAGCTGCTTCCTCACCTCGCCTGCTGCTTACAGACCTCGCCTCCTGCTCCTGGGCTGAACCTGTTGGTGCTGGAAATTACCTGCTGCTCCTGGACATCCCCTTCTGACTCCAGACCTCGCCTGCTGCATTTGGACCTCGCATGCTTCTCCCAGACCTTGCCTGCTGTTCTGAGACCTCACCGGATGCAACCTCCCAGACTGCAACCGCTTGCCTCCCGCTGCCTTTCTGGGCAAGCTATTTCCAGACCTCGCCCGCAGGTCCCAGACCTCACCTGCTGCTTCAAGACCATGGCTGCTGTTTCTGGACCTTGCCCGCTGCTTCCAGACCTCACCCACTTGCTTCCACTTGCCTGTCATTCATCGCCGATCGGGCCCAGCTGCTTCCAAACCTTGCCCGCTGCTACTGGATCTTGCCCGCTTGCCAGGACCCTTGACACGTACAGGAAAGAGGACCATACCTGCTGCTCCTGGGCCTCACATGCTGCTCCCTAACATCCCCCGCTTGACTGCCGTCGCCTATCGAGCCCAGCTGCTTCCAGACCTCACCCACTGCTTCCGGACCTTGTCTGCTGCTCCTGGACTTCGCCCGCTTGCATGCCGTCGCTGATCGGGTCCAGGTAAGTGGCGACGGTAAGCAAGTGGACAAGGTCCGGGAGCAGCAGGTGAGTTATAGAAGCAGCTGGGCTCGCCCATTGCCTCTGGACCTCGCCTACTACTCCTGGATCTCACTCACTTGCCTGCCATCGCTGATCAGACAATGCTGCTTCCAGACCGCTGCTTCCGGACCTCGCCTGCTGCTCCTGGACTTCACCCGCTTTCCTGCTGTCGCCGAACGGATCCAGGCAAGAAAGCGGACAAGGTCCGGGAGCAGCAGGTAAAGTCCGGGAGCAGCGAGCGAGGTCCAGAAGCAGCTGTGCCCGATCAGGGATAGCAGGCAAGCGGGCAAGATCCTGGAAGAGCAGGTGACTTTTGCGAGCAGCGGGTGAGGTCTGTTCCTGGACCTCACTGACTTGCCTGCCGTCGCCGATCGAGCCCAGCTGCTTCTGGACCAGAATCTCACCTGCTGCTCCCTGACCTCACCTGATGGTCCTGGACCTCACCCACCTGCCTGCTGTCACTGAACGTGCACAGCTGCTTCCAGACTTCACTCGCTGCTTCCGTACCTCATCTGGTGCTTCCAAACCTCACCCGCTACTCCCAGATCTCACCCACTTGCCTGCTATTGCTGACTTCTGCTTCCAGACCTTGCCTGCTGCTCTCGGACGTCACCTGCTGCTCCTGGACTTCGTCTGCTTGCCTGCCATAGCTGATCGGATCAGGGCGAGTCACACAGTCCCTGTACTCATAGATACTTCGGCGATGGCAGGCAAGCTTACAAGGTCTGGGAGAAGCAGATAATGTCTGGGAGCAGCAGGCAAGGTCTAGAAGCAGCTGTGCCTGATTAGCAACAAAAGACAAGTGGGTGAGATCCTGGAGCAGCATGGAAGGTCTAGGAGCAGCAGGTAAGGTTCAGAGGCAATGGACGAGGCAGCGGGCGAGATCTAGAAGCACCTGGACCCGATCGGCAACGGCAGGCAAGTGGGTGAGGTCTGGGAGCAATGGGTGACTATTGAGAGCAGCGGGCAACTATTGGGAGCCATCTCAGATTGTGCCCAGCTCCCTCCCGACCTTGCCTTTTGCTCCCGGACCTCACCCGCTGCTTCCGGACCTCACCCACTTACCTGCCATCCCTGATCAGGCTCAGCTGCTTCCAGATTTCACTCGCTGCTTCCAGACCTCACCTGCTGCTTCCAGAACTCACCTGCTGCTCCCGGACCTCACCCACTTGCCTGCTGTTGCCAACCGGGCCAGTCTGCTTCCAGACCTTGACTGCTGCTCCCTGACTTTGCCTGCTACTTCTAGACCTCACCATTTGCCTGCTGTCGTTGATCGGGCGCAGCTGCTTCCAGATGTCACCCGCTGCTTCTGGACCTTGCCTGCTGCTCCTGGACTTCGCCTGCTTGCCTGCCATCACCGATCGGGTCCGGGCGAGTGGCGATGGCAAGCAAGCGAGGGGGAGTCACACAGTCCCTGTAATCACAGCTACTTTGGCAATGGCAGGCAAGCAAACAATGTCCAGAAGCAGCAGGTAAGGTCCAGGAGCAGCGGGCGAGGTCTAGAAGCAGCTTTGCCTAATCAGGGACAGCAGGCAAGTGGGTGAGATCCTGGAGGAGTAGGTGATCTTTTGGGAGCAGTGGGTGAGGCCTGCCATCGCCGATCGGACCCAGCTACATCCTGAACTTGCCTGTTTCTCCAGAATCTCACCCACTTGCCTGCTGTCGCAGATCGGGCACAGCTGTATCTAGACGGGGACCTCACCCGCTGCTCCTGGACATCACCCACTTGCCTGTCATCCCCATTTGGGCTCAGCTGCTTCCAGACTTCACTCTCTGCTTCTGGACCTCATCTGCTGCTCCCGGACCTCACCCACTTGCCTGCTGTTGCCAACCGGGCCAGTCTGCTTCCAGACCTGCTTCCTGACCTCGCCTGCTGCTCCTGGACTTTGCACACATCCCTGCTGTCGCCGATAGCTCCAGGCGAGTGGTGATGGTAAGCAAGTGAGGGGTAGTCACACTGTCTCTGTACTCACAGTTACTTCAGCAATGGCAAGCAAACAAACAAGGTCCCGGAGCAACAGGTAAGGTCCGCCAGCAGTGGGCGAGGTCTGGAAGCAGCTGTGCCAATCAGGGACAGCAGGCAAGCGTGTGAGGTCCTGGAGGAGCAGATGACTTTTGGGAGCAGCGGGTGAGGTCTGTTACTGGATCTCACTGACTTGCCTGCCGCCGCCGATCGAGCCCAGCTGCTTCTGGACCAGGACCTCACACACTGCTCCCGGACCTTGCCTGCTGTTCCTGGACTTCGCCTGCTTGCCTGCCGTTACCGATCGGGTCCGGGCAAGTGGCGATGGCAAGCAAGCGAGGGGGAATCACACAGTCCCTGTACTCACAGCTACTTCGGTGATGGCAGGCAAACGGACAAGGTCTGGGAGCATCAGGTAAGGTCTGGGAGCAGCGGGTGCGGTCTAGAAGCAGCTGTGCCCAATCAGGGACAGCAGGCAAACAGGTGAGATCCTGGAGGAACAGGTGACTTTTGGGAGCAGTGGGTGAGGTCTGCTACCGGACCTCACTGACCTGCCTGCCGTCACTGATCGAGCCCAGCTGCTTCTGGACCAGGATCTCACCCGCTGCTCCCGAACATCACCCACTTGCCTGCCATCCTCAATTGGCCACAGTTGCTCCCAGACTTCACTTGCTCCTTCCGGACATCACCTGCTGCTCCCAGTCTTCACCAGCTTGCCTGCTGCTGCCGACCAGGCCAATCTGCTTCGAGCCCTCGCCTGCTGCTCCCTGGTCTCACTCACTTGTCTGTCATCACCAAGTAGCAGGTGGGTGAGGTCCAGGAGCAGACCTCGCCCATTGCCTCCGGACCTCGCCTGCTACACCTAAGACATCACCAGCTTGCCTACTGTTGCCGACCGGGCCAATCTGCTTCCAGACCTCACCTGCTGTTTCCAGACCTCGCCTGCTGCTTCCAGAGCTTACCTGCTGCTCCCCGACCTCACCCACTTGCCTGCTGTTGCCAACCGGGCCAGTCTGCTTCCAGACCTTGACTGCTGCTTCCTGACATTGCCTGCTACTCCTAGACCTCACCACTTGCATGTTGTCACTGATCAGGCACAGCTGCTTCCAGACCTTGCCTGCTGCTCCTGGACTTCACCTGCTTGCCTGCTGTCACCGATCAGGGACAGCTGTATCTACACCGGGAGCTCACCCGCTGCTCCTGGACATCACCCACTTGCCTGTCATCCCCGTTTGGGCTCAGCTGCTTCCAGACTTCACTCTCTGCTTCCGGACCTGCTCCCAGTCCTCACCAGCTTGCATGCTGTTGCCGACCGGGCCAATCTGCTTCTTGCCTGCTGCTTCCGGACTTCGCCTGCTGCTTCCAGAGCTCACCTGCTACTCTCGGACCTCACCCGCTGCTCCTGGGCCTCACTTAACGGCTGTGGGAGGAGGAAGTCAGAGCTCCTCCACTGTGAGATCACCTGTGTGGGGAAAAGAGGTGAGACAAAGGAAGGAAGGAAGTTGGCAAATGGAAGGGAAGGCTATGCCTGTCAACAAAAATGAGAACCCCTGAAGGGTTCCAACAAGACAGACACAGACTTCAGAGGATAATCAGAACTACAGAAAAAACAATTGCTACCAACCTGCCTTCCATTGAGAACCTGTATACTGTACAAGTCAAAAAGAGGGCTGTAAAAATATTTACAGACACCTCACATCCTGGACACAAATTGTTTCAACTCCTACCCTCAAAACGACGCTATAGAGCACTGCACACCAAGACAACTAGAAACAAGAACAGTTTTTCCCAGAACGCCACCACTCTGCTAAACAAATAATTCCCTCACCACTGTCGAACTATTCACTAAGGCTGCATTACTATTACTTCTTCTCATCTTCTCATCGTTCCTATCACCATCTCCTCCCACTTATGACTGTATGGCTGTAACTTGTTGCTTGCATCCTTACGATTTATATTAATATTGAGTGTTTCCTGATTACTTATTTGTACCCTATGACAATGATTAAGTGTTGTACCTCATGATTCTTGAAAAATGTATATTTTCTTTTATGTACCCTGAGAGCATATGCACCAAAGACAAATTCCTTGTGTGTCCAATCACACTTGGCCAATAAAAAATTCTATTCTATTCTATTCTATTCTATTCTATTCTATTCTATTCTATTCTATTCTATTCTATTCTATTCTACAGAGATGTTGCAGTTTATTTATTTATTTATTTAGTGACATTTATATACCGCCTCACAGTGCAAGCACTCTCTAAGCGGTTTACACCAGTAAGCAATGTATATTTATATTGCCCCCAACAATCTGGGTCCTCATTTTACCTACCTCGGAAGGATGGAAGGCTGAGTCAACCTTGAGCCGGTGAGATTTGAACCGCTGACCTGCGGATCAGTGTCAGCTAAAGTGGCCTGCAGTACCTGCCTCTAACCACTGCGCCACCTCGGCTCTAATTCAAGGCTTCAGTGGTTCTAATTCAAGGCTTAATCTTTGGCTACATACATTGCTGGAAACCACAAAAGGGAGATCCTCAATTGACAACAATTGACAACAAGAATTTTGGTCAATTTTAAGGTCATTTTTATAATAGTTGTTAAGTGAATCCCCTGGTCCTAAACCAAATAATGTGGTTATGAGTCCAAATCCAGATTATCCAAAGATCAGTTTTGTGCTCTCTCTCTCTCTCTCTCTCTCTCTCTCTCTCTCTCTCTCTCTCTCTCTCTCTCTCTCTCTCTCTCTCTCTCTCTCTCTCTCTCTCCCTCCCTCCCTCCCTCTCCCTCTCCCTCTCCCTCTCCCTCTCCCTCTCCCTCTCCCTCTTTCTCCCTCCTCTCTCTCTCCCAAGAAAGCAACAAAGAACATTACAAAACATGATCCCATAACCACAAGATGCTACAACTGCTCGTAAGTGGCCAAGCGCCCAATATGTGATCAAAGGACTGCAGGGTTGGTGCGGCAATCGTAGCTTTGATGGCAGGTCATAAGTACCATTTTTCCAATGTGTCTTAAATTTGAACACATTAAGTGACCGGTTGAAAGTTGAGGAGTACCTGAAGACCACTTGGGATACAATGTGTGGGGCTTGTTG
The DNA here is from genome assembly GCA_023053685.1 of Diadophis punctatus similis. Taxonomy (NCBI): domain Eukaryota; kingdom Metazoa; phylum Chordata; class Lepidosauria; order Squamata; family Dipsadidae; genus Diadophis; species Diadophis punctatus. The sequence goes on along the minus strand of JALIGW010000011.1, from coordinate 15,035,595 downwards.
TCTTTCATGTGATGATACCTTCTCTCTCTCTCTCTCTCTCTCTCTCTCTCTCTCTCTCTCTCACACACACACACACACACACACACACACACACCCCTTAATGTTTCAAAAGAAAGTTACCTTCATTAATGAATGCGTCCTCATCTTCAGGCAGCTGAATTCCCACCGGAAAGTGTGGAAACGCTTGCTGGGCTTCAGTGAGCTGCAAGAGACAGAAAGAAGTCCATCGTACTGTGGCCAAAGTGTCCTGAAGAGCCATTCCCCATCTTGCCTTGGGCCCATCCCTACAAGTATTAGCAGCAAGACATCCCATCCAGGGATTCCCTAGTCCACCATCAGGTGGAACGAAAGGAAAAAGGACCCCTGCCTCCCTGTCCTTTTCTCCCAAGAGAGAGGTTTAATGAGGATGGGGGGGGTGTCCCAAAAACAGAGGGGGGCCCAAAGTTTACAATCTGATTCTCAGTTGGCTACATACGTTGATGGTACTTTGATGGGTCGCACAGAAGAGCAGCTGGTCCCAGGCATACGAGAAGAGTTGCCAGCCGTGTTCCTCAAAGTGCTGTGGAATTGGAGCAAAAAAAGATCCTTTTGATTGGAACGTCCTATTCTCGGAAATCTCATGGTGAAAACACAGACGTGCAATTTAGGGTCCTTCCTTAGACCTTTAAAGTCGCCCTCTCCCTCTAGGGTTACTCCCAGCTTCTTAAATCCCAGGCTCTTTGGATTTGGGTTGGCATTTGAAGCCAAAGGCCCTAGAAACACTTTTGGTCTCTCACCTGCAGCTCTGGCCATGGAGCATTGCAGTTCAAGCTCCGTGCATGAAGGGAAACCTCTCTTGGGACAAGCCCAGTTCCCATGATCCTCGAGGCCTGTCCTCAAGAACAACCCCCACTTAGATTATTCCCATATATTGGAACCTTTCACTGGAGTTCTAAGGCCTGATTCTGTGGATGTTTGCACTGGCCCAATTTGCCTGGGACTCCGATGCCCTTACCTTCAAAATAAAGATGGTATGTGCCGTTGTTGGGCACTGCTGAAGAAGGCCTCGGAGCATGAGGCCAAAGGCCTCCTCCAGCAACTTCTTCTCTCCCTGAAAGGAAAAACAAGAGATGACGACGCGCGGAGCTTCTTCCCAGCCATTCCAATCCCAGAAAGGAAGTCCCGGAGATGTCGCTGGGTTGTTGGTACCTCTGAAACCGTCTCCTGCCCGACTTGCATTGAGGACAACCACACGGCCCGAAAGATCTCCAGGAGCCGAGACTCCACTTCTGCCACCATGGCCGGTGGAACCTTGCTGTGAGAAGGAAGGAGAGGAGAGACATCAGTGCCCATCTTAGGGAAGAGCCCTCGGGTTCCTGTTTCCCCAGAGAACAGCAGGCAAAAGAAAGAAAAGGCTGACCTGATGTCATAAGTGGCCAGTAAGGCAGCTAGTTCTGCGGTGAAGCTGCTGAAATGGTTGTCCTCCATCAGAGCCTGGCAAGAAACAAGAGTGGAGAGAAGCAGAGAAGGGAAAGTCAGCCAGGCTGCTCCAGCCCACCCCTTCCTCTATTTCCCAGCCCCTTTTGGCCTTCTCTTCTACTCCAGCTTCCCTGTCAGTAAAAAGGGAAGTGAGACCCAGGATAAGGACCCTTTGCACAGGCCACACTTTGACAGGCCAGGGGCAGCTTTTCTCCCCTCCCCCTCCTACTCCCGTCTCTTCATCCTGCTTTGGTTGCCAGTCCAGTTGCCACCTGCCTCCCTCTGACTTACTAAGACAGCAAGGCCGTAGAGGTCCTTGTTTCCTGGTACTGGGATTGCCATCTGCCCACTCTGCTTCATCTGAAAGAGAGTGGCGATGGAGGAGAGGCCTTGGACGATGCTGCATTCCTGCTGCAAGGGAAAAGAGTCAGGTTATGGGGTGTCTTGCCCCCAGGGTCCCCCGTGTTCTCCCTTTCAGAAAGGAAGGTGGAACCCCTTCTCCATCCCGGGGAATATTTTGCACCCCATTGAGGCTGGGATTCAAACCTGGGAGAAAAGCTGAGCTATGGGGCCCTCTAATGCCAAGGGGAACCTACTGGTTGGTCTGTCCTCTTCATCCTCTCCTGGACCTCTTCCCATAACTTCTGGCTCCTCAGTCGGTCCCGTTTACGGCAGGCAGCTTGACGTGGTACGTTCTCTTCACTTTTGATGTCAATTTTGGTGAAGAGAATCTTCTTCTTTCCACTGGTGGCCTTTCTGGGGAAATCTGGGGAAGGAGAGGCAGGTGCTCAGCAAAGTTTTAGCTCTCCCCCAGATGAAAGATTTCTCTGGTTGACAGAGCTGGTGGAGTCTCCTGGCCACGAGGCCTCTTCTCACTGAAGCCCTAGGCAAATCCTGCTCTCTATATTCTCCTTCCCCGCTCGCCAAGGTGTGAATAGGTGCCACCGAACCATCTTCAAGGTTCCCCGAAGAGCCAATTGGAAGGAGAAGAGCCAATTGTGGGGAGTCAACATAGACGCAGAAGCTGCAGAAGGAGGGATGCTTAGTGGGTCAGGAATGGCCTAGCCTTGACCCATCCCTCTGTGCAACCTGGAATCTGCAAAGATGCAGTTGTGTGTTCTGCACATCCCTGCATCTAGGTGTCCACTCCTAAAGGAAGTCCTTCCCTTTTCCTCTCCATGTCCCAGCCCAATCCAAAATGTCAACTCACCACATGGCTCTGTTTTTTGGAGCTCCACATCCATCGATTTTCGCTTGGGAGCCTTGGTGCCGTCCTCCACCTGGCAGGTTGGAGCATTAGCTCCTGGGCCCCTCGCCTTCTCCCTTCTCCCTCCAAAGCAGGAGAAACAGCTGAAAAAAGCCCTAGAAGAGAGAAATGGGAATGGAAGGAAAGGGAATAACTAAAGCCTATTTTCCAGAATCCTCCTGATTCAAGAAACCAGAGGGGGAAAATAATACCTCTGGCTTGACTCATCACTTTTAACCTTGGTTTGGTTTTACGTCACTGGATGTGTTGATCTAATTTTTAAAAGGTTTTCTAAATTCAGAGGTTAAAGATGCTATGTGATCCCAATCATAATCAAACCAGGCTCTTAATGCCAATAAGGAATTAAAGATAAAACTGCCCTGAAAAAATTGTGTGGACAGTTTCCCTTTCCTAAGACGACAGGAAATGGCTGTTCCCACCCCTGAAATTTGGCTACAAAATTGGGAAGAGCCCAGGAGCCCTTCTGAAGACCACCTACCTCTTGAAAGCCATCTTCACTCAGTGATTGACAGTTAACGGACAGTTGAGCTGGAGGGATGACATCATCAAGCCAATAGAATCCCCAGGAGATGAGTGGCCTCCCTTGGGATCCTATGAAAGCTCACCTTCTCCACCTTTTCTACCCACCCCAATGCCAGCCCAAGGCCTCTGGGGAACTACCAACAGGTCACCAAAGCTGCCTATTCCCCTTCTTTTGGCACAGAAGGCATGGCTCTTTTGTGGTAGACTGCCTCTTCCTATGGAAGCTCAACCAAGCTGGATGACTGAGCAAGACTCACTGATGCAGCTCTTGGTCAGCTTCCAGTTGGATTCCCTTTGTGTTGAGATGCTGGTTGTTGTTTTGTTGTTGTTGTTGTCACAACATCCCTCTCTCAGCGCCCTGTGTTTTTGCTGCTTAGGTTCAGACATCTTTTTCTGAGTGCCAAAGTCTTGTTTGATGGTTTTTCAGGGCAGAGAAAGGAGAGAAATTCTCTGCCTGGGTTTTTAAATGCAGACATCATTTCCAATAGCCTAATGAAGCTGAGCCCCAAATCACAGGACCCTCTTTTAGACAAATTCCAGTGGGTGGGGGGGGATCCAGTTGTATTCAGAGAGCCACAAGATCACATGTTGCCTAGATCTTCCAAGGTAGACTGTCTGCTATGCATTGAATGCACAGAGTTGTGTTAAGCCCTGCTAAAGTGAGGCTAACCTTTAGATAAACCCCCACTGTTAACTCCAACTGTTTTGGAGGGAAACTTAGAAGAGTCATATTTGGGGGTGGGGGGCTTTTTCAAGGATTGTGATTGGTTGAGGCCCTGTGGGCCCAGAGTATGAATTAAAGGCATTTGCCTGCAGTTCCTCAGTTCCAGTTTTAAGTCAATAAATGCTGTTGTATCTACGCTGGTCTCTTTCTTGCCTACTGAAGCCCATTATAGAATAAAAACGGTCATAAATCGGCTCTGCTTCAACCTGATGACTGCAACGACGGATGGCAGAAATTCCAGCCCCCTCTGTGGTCACAAGTCAAGGACTGCCTGTGAATAGAATTGAGGAGGGGGTGGGCGGGCTGAATTTTGAACCAGGCAATGAGAGTGCCATGGGCTCTTTGGCCCTTTGGTTGCCCAATGCAGGTCATCTGGGGAAGGTCTTCTCCCTCTGGGCCTCCAGGGCAGGGCTGCTGGGCTGCATCTTCCTCCCCAAATGTTACAGGGTTTTACTAAGACTGGACCTGGACACAATGGGGAATCTAACAGTAAAAGTGAAATAGAAAACCTAAAGCCTCTGGATTCTTATTCAGGAATGTAATTCCATGTAATTCATTTAATAGGTTTCAAGGAATCTAAAATGTCCTTGATATTCCATAGTTTGGGGTGATATATGCAAAGCTATCTGTAGAGGGAAGATTTTATGAGTATTTTGAATCAGAATAGAGCTGGAAGGGACCATGGACCTCTCAGCTGCTTTCGATACCATTGACCACGGTATCCTTCTGTGCCGACTAAGGGAGTTGGGAGTGGGCGGCACCGTTCTATGGTGGTTCTCCTCCTATCTCTCTGGTCGGTGACAGTCGGTGTTGGCAGGGGGACAGAGATCGACCCCTAGGCCCCTCATTTGTGGGGTGCCTCAGGGCTCGGTCCTCTCGCCCCTCTTGTTTAACATCTACATGAAACCACTGGGTGAGATCATCCGACAGCATGGGGTGAGGTTCCAGCAATATGCTGGTGATACCCAGTTGTACATCTCCACCCCATCTCAATTCAGTGAAGCAGTGGACGTGATGGGTCGGTGCCTGGAGGATGTAAGGGTCTGGATGGGAGTCAACAGGCTCAAACTTAACCCAGACAAGACCGAGTGGATGTGGATATTGCCTCCGAAGGACCAGGTAGATCGTCCTTCCATGGTTCTGGGGGGAGAAAATTTAATACCCGCAGAACGGGTTCGCAATTTGGGTGTCCTCCTGGACCCACAGCTGAGATTAGACCACCACCTGACAGCTGTGGCTAGGGGGACCTTTGCACAGGTTCGCCTAGTGCACCAGTTGCGGTCCTATTTGGATCAAGAGACTCTACTCACGGTCACTCATGCCCTTATCACCTCATGGCTTGATTACTGCAACGCGCTCTACATGGTGTGGGTGCCTCAAGGTACACCCACACTGAGCCCATGCTTGGCCAGCTGCACTGGCTTCCGATTGGTCTCCGGACACAATTTAAGGTGTTGATTCTTACCTTTAAAGCCCTATATGGCTCAGGACCAGTTTATCTGCGTGACCATCTGCTACTGCATTCCTCCCAACGCCCTGTGAGATCGCACAGAGCCGGCCTCCTCCAGACAATGTCGGCTGGCGGGTCCTCGGGGCAGGGCCTTCTCTGTAGCGGCTCCAACTCTTTGGAACCAACTGCCACCCGAGATCCATACTACCCCCACATTACTGGCCTTCCGAAAAGAGCTTAAGACCTGGCTTTTCCGGCAGGCATGGGGCCAATGCAGGGGTGGGATCCTACCAGTGCGGTCCAGTGCGGAGCTCCGGTAGGGACCCGCCGATAACCCAATATGAGCGCGACTGCTCCGGTACCGTCTCCATCGGGCAGTCACGCGCGTCGCCATCTCTTTTTGGTGAATTTTTGGGTGATTTTGCTTCTGCGCATGCGCGGAAGCAAAATCGCGCCAAAATCTCGTGAGGGGATGCGCGCGCGCAATTTCAGTGAGATTTTGCTTCCGCGTATGCGCGGAAGTAAAATCACGCCAAAATCTCGCGCATACACGCGTCCCCTCGTGAGATTTCGGCGCGATTTTGCTTCCGCACATGCGCAGAAGCAAAATCGTGCAAGGGGGCGCGTGCGTGTAGCGTGCACGCGCGCGACAAAGCACGAAGGACCGCGGAGCAGCGCACCGGTCTGGGTAAGTGAGCATCTCACCCCTGGGCCAATGACCTGAAGATGTGGTCTTGTTAGATCGGCTCACGTATGCATGTTGGAGTGAAGCTTCTTTTTAAATAATGATTGTATTTCTTAATACGTTTTTTAAATTGTTTTTACTGATTGTTGTTTCTATACCCTACTGTGAGCCGCCCAGAGTCCCTCTGGGAGTTGGCTGGCATAGAAATTTTAATAAATTCAAATTCAAATTCAAATTCCTGCGTGCTGCATTGGAGAATGGAGGCAGAAAGCAGGCGAGGCTGGGATAAATCCTCTCCATTCTGGAAACCTGCAGAGACCCAGCTGACTCCTTGCACACAGACTGGGCCAGCCCAAACCCCTCCGTGAAGAGCCGAGGTGGCACAGTGGTTAAATGCAGCGCTGCAGGCTACTGCTAGTTCAGCAGTTCAGCTGTTCAAATCTCACCGGCTCAAGGTTGACTCAGCCTTCCATCCTTCCGAGGTGGGTAAAATGAGGACCCAGATTGTTGGGGGCAATATGCTGAACTCTGTAAACCGCTTAGAGAGGGCTGTAAAGCACTATGAAGCGGTATATGTCTAAGTGCTAGTGCTAGTGCTAGAGTGAGATTCGGTCTTTGGGGCGGGTTTCCTCGCTGCCGGTTCGCTCCCTCCCCCACCCCTTGGGAAGGGGCAGCTGACTTTCCCTGCGCGGAGTCTGCCTGAGGCAGCCTAGTGGTCAAATCAGGAGCCTAGAAACTGAGAGATTCTGGGTTCGAATCCCACCTTTGGTGTGAAAGTCGGGGAGGGGGAGGGGGAGGGGGAGGGAGGGAGAGACCCAGCTGTGTGAGTCCCTTCTAAAGAGGCCTTCTGATTGGTTTGCTCTCTGAAGCTGTGAGTGGGTCAGGCTGATTCTTGTTCAGTTATTTGTAGTTGCAAAATAATCCAAAGGGAAGGAAAGGTGAAGGGATTTGTTTCAGTTCCCATTCCTCTTCTCCTTCTCCTCCTCCTCCTTTCTATTTCGCTTCCCGTTTCTGTTTCCATTTAACTCTGTTTCCCTTTCCCTTCTTCTTCCAATTTCCCCTCCCCCTTCCATTCAGCTGTCACGGAGTTCATGCAAATTCCTCATTCATTAGGATAACCTCGATTCTCTTGCTGGCCAGGAGATCACATAGAAATGATACCTTCACTTTATTTATTATTTGTTCTTCTATTTGTTCTATTTATTGAACAGAGTGATATGGACATCCATCCTAATTTCAGGCAGTTATAAAAATATCAGTATCAGATCTTAAAAGAAGTTTATCTCGGACTTTGGAGGTGGGAGATGCCAGAACGAGGGGCAGCACCAATAGGAATTATCCCTGCTTGCGCGTCATCGGTCTCTGGGCAGAGTCTTTTGTGGCTTCACCTGGAGGAGGAGAGCCAGTTCTGTGGAGAGAAAGAGAGAAGCGGAGAAAGAGGGAGGGACGGACGGAGGGGGGGATCTTGGCCTGAAGAACCAACTTGGGCTTCTTCACTGCTGGGAACTCTCTCCTGCACTGGGTGAAGTCAAGGGAGACTCTGCCCGGAGACCGATGACGCTGCAGAACGGAGAATTCCCATTGGTCCTCCTCCTTTCCGGACACTCCCAATTCCGAAGTTGGAGGAATCCCCATTCTGGGCTCCGCAGCCTTTCTGCGATCCCTTCGCTTTGCGCAGAGTGGGAACCGGCGGGGAATTCCACTGCCTGAGCCAAAGTGATCCACGGGATCTTGAGACATCGTTTTCTGAGGGGGGGGGAGAACCCCCAGGAGGGGAGGGGTGAGGCAGGGCAGGGCCAGGCAAGGGAGGCCAGAAGGAGGGGCCAGGGCCAGGCAATTCACCTGGTTCCCCCAACTGGGCATAAAATTAACAAATGGTTCTAGTGAACCAGCTAAATCCCACCACTGCTCCCTTCCCTGTATTTTCTCTTCCCTCCCTCCTTCCCTCCTTCCTCCTCTCTCTCTCTCTCCTCCTCTCTCCCTCCCGTCTTTCCAAGATCTTTCACTCCCCCATTTTTCTTTTCATTCCACTGACTTTGCCTGGGACTCTCCGGATGTCTCTTTCAGCTTCTGACTCTCCATCTTGAAAGACCCACAGTTGCTGGGGGGTCTCGGAGGGGACACCCCCGGCATCTCCCCACAGCTGGATCAAAGGTTGTGATGTAACACAAAAGGTCACAAAACCTTTCCTGGGCTGATTGTGGACTGGGCTACACGGGGTCATCCATCAGGGCTCCCTCTGAGGGTCTTCACACCTTTTGAGGGGAAGCAACACAGGAGGAGCCCCCACCTCATTGCAGGAGCTGAGGAAGATCCTGGTAAGGAAGCAGATCTGAAAAGGGGACCCTTCGGAGAATGGGACTCCATGAAAAGTCTCCAAAAAGAGAAAATAATTCTTCATGGGCCACATTAAAGGCTGTCATGACCCAGGGCATGGCACGAAAGCAACAGCCAGAGAATGGGTCTAACTCCCCTTTACTGCTCCAACTTTGCCCCCAAAGTTTATCCCCACATTTACTACAAGTCCTGGAGCAAAGCTCTAACATGCATCTTCAGCAGCCTCTGGCTGTGAGTAGTCCAGGAAGCCAGGTCAGCCAAACAGTAACCAGAGCAAGAAGTTAGGCGAAGCAGGCAAACCGGGGAAACCCCACAAGACAGGCAAGCACAGTAATCTCCAGGCGTCAGTAAGTGCACAGGAGGCTCCACAGATTCAAGGCTTGTTCCTAAAAAATGCCCCTCCCACTGGCACCTCCTTACATCTCAGTCCCCAGGTGTGCCTTGTGAAGGGGGCGGGACACTCTCCTCCCTCCTAGGGCTCAGTCTGCATTTGTCTCACCTTCTCTCTTCTCTCTGTGCTCTAGGATCAGGAGGGGATGGTCCTTGCTCTTCGCCTGAGCTCTGCCTCTCTTCCTCCTCCTCCTCCTCCTCCTCCTCCTCCTCCTCCTCCTCCTCCTCCTCCTCCTCCCTGTCTGCAAGCCTTTCTATTTCTGAAAAGCCTTTCCTGGACTGACTCTGCCCTTCCCCAGTTTCCTCCAAGGACAACGGAGCCGCCCTCTTGATCTCTGTCGGCTCTTGTTCCGGCTCATCTTCCTCCGCAGATTCAGACTCTGACGGGGGCATGACAAAGGCTATTAATGTCTTTAATCGATGTCAGTAAGTTTCTCTTTTTAAAACTGTGCATTTTTTCAGCTTTGCAGGAGGAATAATCTGGACTTCCTGCAATAACATCTATAAAACCTCTCTTTACCCATCACAGATGGCCGTACTTGTGGGTCAGCCAGGAGTTCTGCCACTTGTGCATTGCAGGAATTGGGTGAAAGGGCCCCAATGTTAAGCTTGTCCTGGAAAGAGGGGCCCAAGGGGTCTCTGGGGTCTCCTCCTCCCACCAATGAGTCTTCCTGCATGCTGCATTGGAGGATGGAGGCAGAAAGCAGGCCAGGCTGGGATAAATCATCTCCATTCTGGAAACCTGCAGAGATCTGGCTGACTCCTTGCACCCAGACTGGGCCAGCCCAAACCCCTTGTCCTCAGGACTGTGTGGTAGACAGGAGAGAGGGGGGTTCGTATCCCCCCCTCTGTTGAGAGAGAGCTGTTCCTTTTAATGTAGATGGCCTCTTTGACCCCTCTTTCCAACCAGGGGTCTCCTCTGTCCAGAGGGTGGACTTTGCTCTCTCCCAAGACAGTTTCCTCAGTTCCAAGGAGGTCCCCCTCCCCCATATTTGCCCTCTGGTTCAGGTGACCCTGAGAGTGCAGATAACCCCCCAGGTGGCCTCAAGGCCTCTCAGAGAGCTCACGGCTGACCTTCACAATGCGAACCACCAAACGACTGCAAAGAGGATAAATCCTTCCATTCCCCACCATTCAGTCAGAACTGAAGAAGCTTCTTGCATGAGAAGCAAAATGTTTTCAAGGAAAAAAAAAAGAAATTCCAGCTGTCTGTTGAAAAGCCCCTTTGGGATCTGTGCTCAAAGAGGGATGGGGCTTTCGGAGTGTGTTCCATCCCTGAACAAGGAAAAGGGATTAAGTGGAAGAGCCTTTCTTTTAGGCTGCACCTCAGGTCTTGTGCATGCGGTTCCCTTTGCAAATTGCAGGTGAACCTGCCAGGCCTGTTTTGGAGGCATTAAGTTTCTGCCATGAGTGAAGGGTATTATTTTGATGGCCAAGTCCATGGACACAGGTGGGATTGAACCAAGGTTTGGATGGTCACTGCTCGGAAAGCCCCACAGAATCTGGCCATCCTAGGGTCCACATTCGGGGCTCTGGTTCGTGACCCAGGCAAGGACAGGAAAGGTGGCTTATTCTTAGCCTTCCATCCCTAAGCAGGGGTGGGATCTGTGCTTTGCCTGCCACGGCTGGTTGCTGGCGGTTTCAGGTAGACAGAATTTAACAGAATAACAGAGTTGGAAGGGACCTTGGAGGTCTTCTATTTTGTTTGTTTGTTTGTTTGTTTGTTTTGTCAATTACATGTTAGTAATATACATAGATATAACATTGTTTATATACATAAGATGGGTACTGATAAGAGGGAACATTAGGACAGGGACGGTAGGCACGCTGGTGCACTTATGCACGCCCCTTAGTCCAACCCCCTGCTAAGTCAGGACCCCGTGGATTTCCCACTGCTCAGTGCCACTCAACTGTTAACCTTCCCTTCTGAGCTGAAAGGGGGGGGGGGATTCCAAGGGAGGGAGGGGTCAAGGGTTGAGTAGAGGGAGAAGTGTTGTTTGATCTCTAGGTTACCTGGATACCTGGATTCTGCTGGAATTCTTTTCCGGTAATACAGTTTGAGTGGATGAGATAGAGAGAGAAAGAAAGAGAGAGCCAGAGAGCCAGAGCCAGAGCCAGAGCCAGAGCCAGAGCCAGAGCCAGAGCCAGAGCCAGACCAAGAGGTGAGCAGGACTGTTTTTGGTCTCGGGTATTTTTTTCTTCCTTGGGAGTTTGACCTTGGGATGTTTTGTCTTGGTGGGGAGCCACCAACCATTAAAACCAGAAATTTACTCTTCTTCCTCCATCCCTTTTCTCTTTCAGAAATGGATCCTAATGAATTTTTGCGGCCATCCAGTGACAGACCCCAGAACTTCCTTCGCGACCCATTAAAAGTGACCTTGTTTGTCTTTGGGGTCTATTTATTCGTTGGCCTCTGCGTTTTCTTCCACCAGTGCAGGTAAGTTGCTCCTGATCAGGGGAGTGGCATCACTATATCCTAGGGGGCCCTGGGGCACTGGAAGCCCCCCAAAATATTGATGGAATTAATAGGAGAAAGGATAGAATCCCTCAGGGCTGGAAGGGGCCTTGAAGGTCCTCTAGTCCAACCCCCAATCTTTTCTTGAAAATCTCCAGCAATGGAGCCCCCATTAAGAATAAGCTTTATGATCATTGTTAAGAAAACAATGTACCAGTCTGTTATATTTTCTTCTTTTTTTCTTCTTCAATCCACAGAAAAAGGTGTCTGCAAGTGTCACCAGAGCCACGAAGCGAAGATGTGGAGGCCACCATCATCACTGTGGAACCCTTCATCCCCGAATCCATCAACCCCAACATCACCATAGTTGATGAAGGAAAAAGGATGTCAGACGTTCTACCTTGCACGACAGTGTGATGGTTGGTAAGTGTTTTTCTATTTTAAATATATTCTGTTATTATTGTTGTTATTTAATTTTTAATGCCTTTTGTTGTTTTGCATTTCTTGCTTTGGGGTTTTGGGTAGGGGTGCTTGGAAAGAAAACTAGTAGCCTTTAATCTTAATTTGGTTGCTCGGTTTTATTCATTGTTTTGTTTCTTGCTTTCTATTTCATTATTATTAAAATATTCAATCTGTGCTTCTTTTGCCCAAGGACAAAGAACGGCCAACCATCACATTGTTGAGCAGGGCTGAACGTCTGACATCGTCTTTCATCAATGATGGTGATGTGGGAATTGATGGATTCCGGTATGGAGGTTCCACAGTGATGGAGGCCGCCTCCTCATCTTCAGCTGGTGGTTCTGGTGACGCTTGCAACAGCTTGAACGCAGAGGCCAAACCATACATAGACCCCAAAGACGAACAATGTCACTTCCCAGGGTCTCCAAGGAAGTTCTGAGGGTTCTCACTGGATGGCCGCACCAGTTCTGTATCTTCGGGATTTTTTATTTGCATCTCAGAAACATCTCAGCATTTTAATGGGGTCTGTAGACTTTCTTTGTCCACCGTGCAGTGATCCTTGACTTGCAACCACAATGGAGCCCAAATTATCTGTTACTAAGCGAGACTGTTGCAAAGTGAATTTTGCCTCACTAGACAACCTTTTTGGCACAGTTGCTAAGTGAATCATTGCGGATGTTAAGTCAGTCACACGGGATATGAAGGGAACTTGGCTTCCCCATTGACTCTGCTTGTCAGAAGATCCCAAAAGGGGATCATGTGACCCCCGGACTCTGCAACCGTCACAAATATGAGTCAGCCGGAAAGCATCTGAATTTTAATCGCGTGACCCTGGGGATGCTGCAAGGGTCATAAGTGTGAAAAACGGTCATAAGTCCGGCTGAAGGCGCATGAATGGAGGCGCACATGACAACGGGATTCGATGATTGTAGCCTGCATTTCTCTGCACATCCGGCGTTTCTCAGGCATGGCGTCCTCTGAAGCCCCATTCTTGGCTGGGCAGCCTTTCTGCGATCCCTTCGCTTTGCGGAGAGAGGGAACCAGCGGGGATCCTGCGTGAGCCAAAGTGGTCCAGGAGATCTTGAGACTTGGTTTTTGAGCCCTACCATTCCACTCCACTCCACTTCACTCCATTCCTTTCCCTTTCTTTTCTTTTCCCCTTTATTCCTCCCTTCTTCTTCCCCTTCATTCCCCAGTCCCGTTTCTTTACTACCTTTATTTTCTATTTTATGCCATTATAATAAAAAATAATAAAAGGAGTCTTTTGTTTTAGGAGTACTTCTTGTTCCACAGCTGGAATATGCAAATTTCCCTGGGGGGAAAACTGGCAAAATTTCTCCCTGACCCACAGAAAGAGGGGGGTGGTTCCTTCACATTTGGGGTTGAGGGGCGGAGAATCGGAAGGAGCCGGTTCGTCCAGACGTTCCGAGCAAGAGAGACGCGTGTTTCAAGGAAGGAAAGAGGGTTTTTCTCCCATCAAGCGAAGCTGCGTCTTTCCCGAGAGAGCCGAGCTGAGGATTCCCCAGAGAAGGGGGGAGGCTGGGCGGAGGATCCGGCTGGGCTAGGAGGGATCCCTGCAGATCCTCTCCGCCTCTTCCTGATTTAGCTTCCCTTCGGATTGGGGGGTGCCTGTGACCCCCAAGTCCTCGCTGGCTGCGGGGCTTCCCCTCCCCCCTTGTCATCCAGAGCACTAACTTTTCCTTCGGCAGAATCTTCCTCTGTGAAATGAAACGTGTGTGTGTGTGTGTGTGTGTGTGTGTGTGTGTGTGTGTGTGTGTGTGTGTGTGTGTGTCCAGCCAGATGCTTCCAGCCCCAGAGGAAGAACCCCCGGTTCTGCATGGGGGGGGGGGAGCGTTTATCTCGGAGTTTGGAGGTGGGAGGGGCCAGAAGGAGGGGCAGCACCAATGGGAATTCTCCCTGCTTCAGCGTCATCGGTTTCTGGGCAGAGTCTTTTGTGGCTTCACCTGAAGGAGGAGAGAGAGAAGCGGAGAAAGAGGGAGGGAGGGAGGGAGGGGGGATCTTGGGCTTCTTCTCTGCGCGGAACTCTCTCCTGCACTGGGTGAAGTCAAGGGAGACTCTGCCCGGAGACCGATGACGTTGCAGAAGGGAGAATTCCCATTGGTCCTCCTCCTTTCTTGACGCTCCCAATTCCGAAGTTGGAGGAAGCCCCCTTCTGGACTCGGCAGCCTTTCTGGGATTTCTTCCCTTTGCGCAGAGAGGGAACCGGCGGGGAATCCCACTGCCTGAGCCAAAGTGATCCACGGGATCTTGAGACAGGTCGTTTTCTCAGGAGGGGGGGGGGAAACCTCAGGAGGGGAGGGGTGAGGCAGGGTGGGGCCAGGCAAGGGAGGCCAGAAGGAGGGGCCAGGGCCAGGCAATTCAGCCGGTTCCCCCAACTGGGCATAAAATTAACAAATGGTTCTAGCGAAGCAGGGAGAACCGGGTAAATTCCACCACTGCTCCCTTCCCTGTATTTTCTCTTCCCTCCCTCCTTTCCTCTTTCCTCCTCTCTCTCCCTCTCCCCCCTCTCCCCCTCCCTCCCTCCCTCCCTCCCCAAGTCATTTAGCCCAAGATCTTTCCAAGGTCTTTCACTCCCCGATTTTTCTTTTCATCCCACTGACTTTGTCTGGGACTCTCCGGATGTCTCTTTCAGCTTCTGACTCTCCATCTTTTTTAAAAAAATAATTTTTATTGAACAGTTTTAAAAACATATACGTACAAATATACATATGTACAAAACCAACATTCAAAAGACACCACATGACATTACATTACATAACAAGACCTAAACAGTAAAAATTAATATTCATTTAGCAGTGTTGCGTATGTTATAGATACACATATCTTCTGTGTATCTATAACACTTGTTCGTTAATTTATCTATATTCACATGATTCATTAAACTCCAACCTATTACAATTTTCTCTATCTCATAACATCGTGTCTAAATCTATCCACCTTTCACCTTATGTCCTATATACCTAACTATTTAACTTTGCATCTTTGTTCCAACCAATTATTCCACATGTTATAAAATTCTGTTTCCTCTTTATCATGAATTTCCATGGTTAATTTACAAATTTCCGCACATTCTAATATTTTAGTTATTATCATTGTACTCGAAGGAACTGTTGCTGCTTTCCAGTATTGAGCGTACGTGATTCTGGCTGCTGTTATTGTATGTAGGATAAGATATCAATGTTGTTATTTATCTTTATCATTCCTGTCAGGGTTCCAAATAACATCTAAACTTAAATCAGAGTCCGAGGCAAAAGTCTCCTCAAAGTTCCAATTGATTCCCAGAGCCATCTTGGCACCTCTGTTGAAACCTGAATCTGGTTTTCCCAGGGTTTCTACTTCCAGTTTAAAGTTCATTCCCCTGTCCCACACCCACAGGTTCATCACATGGACCACTAATCTTCTGCCACCGGGTCCATACACTCCCATCTTCTTCCGGGCAGGTGCTGGACAAAGGATGACCTTGAAATTCTAAAAAGGAATTTATTTTGACTATCTACCTCCTCATGCAACCGCCCCTCCCAACTTCCCACAGCAAGATACATTCCAAAAGAATATAGCATAATGTGGCAGGACAGGATCTCCCAGCAATCTGGCTTCGGCCTGACATCCTAGTAAAAACATTTCCGGTTTTAAATCTATTTTTTGTTTTATGATTTCTTCGATCCATCTCTGGAACTTCTTCCAATATTTTTTAACTTCTGGGCACGTCCACCACATGTGGTAATATGTTCCCAGATCCTGTTTACATTTCCAGCACTTTGCTGATAGCTTCAGAGACATTTTCGCCAATCTTGCCGGAGGGAAGTGCCATCTATAAAACATAAATGTTTTCTTGATATGATGAGGCCATAGTTAATTTATAGTTTTGTTACCATATTTTTTCCCAATATTCTAGTTTAATTGTGTAACCAAAATTTTGGGCCCAAATCACCATCGCCTCTTTTACTATCTCTTCTTCCATTTTCATACTTAATAAACAATTATATGATTTTGTTATCATTTTTCATCAGTTCCCAGTAATAATTCTTCATGGGCCACATTAAAGGCTGTCATGACCCATGGCATGGCAGGAAAGCAACACAGCCAGACAACAAGTGTAATTCCCCTTTACTGCTCCAACTTTGCCCCCAAAGTTTATCCCCACATTTACTCCAAGTCCTGGAGTAAAGCTCTAACATGCATCTTCAGCAGCCTCTGGCTGTGAGTAGTCCAGGAAGCCAGGTTAGCCAAAGAGTAACCAGAGCAAGAAGTTAGGCGAAGCAGGCAAACCGGGGAAGCCCCACAAGACAGGCAAGCATGGTAATCTCCAGGTGTCAGTAAGTGCACATGAGGCTCCACAGATTCAAGGCTTGTTCCTAAAAAATGCCCCTCCCACCTGCTCCTCCTTACATCTCAGTCTCCAGGTGTGCCTTGTGAAGGGGGGTGGGGTACTCTCCTCCCTTGTAGGGCTCAGTCTGCATTGGTCTCACCTTCTCTCTTCTCTCCGTGCTCTAGGATCAGGAGGGGATGGTCCTTGCTCTTCGCCTGAGCTCTGCCTCTCCTCCTCCTCCTCCTCCTCCTCCTCCTCCTCCTCCTCCTCCTCCTCCTCCTCCTCCTCCTCTTCCTCCTCCTCCTCTTCCTCCTCCTCCTCCTCCCTGTCTGGAAGCCTTTCTAATCCTGAAAAGCCTTGCCTGGACTGACTCTGCCCTTCCCCAGATTTTCCCACTTGAGCATGGCAGGAATTGGGTGAAAGGGCCCCAATGTTAAGCTTGTCCTGGAAAGAGGGGCCCAAGGGGTCTCTGGGGTCCCCTCCTCCCACCAAGGAGTCTTCCTGCGTGCTGCATTGGAGGATGGAGGCAGAAAGCAGGCCAGGCTGGGATAAATCCTCTCCATTCTGTAAACCTGCAGAGACCCGGCTGACTCCTTGCACACAGACTGGGCATCCCAAACCCCTTGTCCTCAGGACTGTGTGGTAGACAGGAGAGAGGGGGGGTTCGTATCCCCCCCTCTGTTGAGAGAGGGCAGTTCCTTTTAATGTAGATGGCCTATTTGACCCCTCTTTCCAACCAGGGATCTCCTCTGTCCAGAGGGTGGACTTTGCTCTCTCCCAAGACAGTTTCCTCAGTTCCAAGGAGGTCCCCCTCCCCCATATTTGCCCTCTGATTCAGGTGACCCTGAGAGTTCAGATAAACCCCCAGGTGGCCTCAAGGCCTCTCAGAGAGCTCACGGCTGACTTTCACAATGCTCACCACCAAACGACTGCAAAGAGGATAAATCCTTCCATTCCCCACCATTCAGTCAGAACTGAGGAAGCTTCTTGCATGAGAAGCGAAACGTTTTCAAGGGAAAAAAACCTAAAAATTCCAGCTGTCTTTTCAAAAGCCCCTTTGGGATCTGCACTGAAGATGCCCCAAAGAGGGATGGGGCTTTCGGAGTCTCTTCCGTCCCTGAACAAGGAAAAGGGATTAAGTGGAAGAGCCTTTCTTTTAGGCTGCACCTCAGGTCTTGTGCATGCGGTTCCCTTTGCAAATAGTTGGTGAACCTGCCAGGCCTGTTTTGGAGGAATTAAGTTTCTGCCATGAGTGAAGGGTATTATTCTGATGGCCGAGTCCATGGACACAGGTGGGATTGAACCAAGGTTTGGATGGTCACTTCTCGGAAAGCCCCACAGAACCTGGCCATCCTAGGGTCCACATTCGGGGCTCTGCTTCGTGACCCAGGCAAGAACACCAAAGGTGGCTTATTCTTAGCCTTCCATCCCTGAGCAGGGGTGGGATCTGTGCTTTGCCTGCCACGGCTGGTTGTTGGCGGTTTCAGGTAGACAGAATTTAACAGAATAACAGAGTTGGAAGGGACCTTGGAGGTCTTCTATTTTGTTTGTTTGTTTGTTTGTTTGTTTGTTTGTTTGTTTGTTTGTTTGTTTTGTCAATTACATGTTAGTAATATACATAGATATAACATTGTTTATATACATAAGATGGGTACTGATAAGAGGGAACATCAAACATCCTGCTTGAGCAGGGGGTTGGACTAGATGACCTACAAGGTCCCTTCCAACTCTAATAATAAATCTAAATCTAAATCTAAATCTAAATTAGGACAGGGATGGTAGGCACACTGGTGCCCTTATGCACGCCCCTTAGTCCAACCCCCTGCTTAGTCAGGACCCCGTGGATTTCCCACTGCTCAGTGCCACTCAACTGTTAACCTTCCCTTCTGAGCTGAAAGGGGGGGGATTCCAAGGGAGGGAGGGGTCAAGGGTTGAGTAGAGGGTGAAGTGTTGTTTGATCTCTAGGTTACCTGGATACCTGGATTCTGCTGGAATTCTTTTCCGGTAATACAGTTGGAGTGGATGAGTGGATGAGATATCGAGAGAGAGAAAGAAAGAGGGAGAGAGATCCATATCCATATCCATATCCATATCCAGAAACAGACCCAGACCCAGACCCAGACTCAGACTCAGACCCAGACCCAGACCAAGTGGTGAGCAGGACTTGTTTTTGGTTTTTGGTATTTTTTTTTCTTCCTTGGGAGTTTGACCTTGGGATGTTTAGTCTTGGTGGGGAGCCACCAACCATTAAAACCAGAAATTTACTCTTCTTCCTCCATCCCTTTTCTCTTTCAACAATGGATCCGAATGAATTGTTGCGGCCACCCATTGATAGCAGAAAGGATAGAATCCCTCAGGGCTGGATGGGGCCTTGAAGGTCCTCTAGTCCAACCCCCAATCTTTTCTTGAAAATCTCCAGCAATTGAGTCCCCATTAAGAATAAGTTTTATGATCATTGTTAAGAAAACAATGTACCAGTCAGTTATATTTTATTCTGTTATTCTTCTTCAATCCACAGAATAAGGTGTCTGCAAGTGTCACCAGAGCCACGAAGTGAAGATGTAGAGGCCGCCATCATCACTGTGGAACCCTTCATCCCCAAATCCATCAACCCCAACATCACCATAATTGATGAACGAAGGATGTCAGACGTTCTACCTTGCACAACAATGTGATGGTTGGTAAGTGTTTGAACTAATTTGGTTGTCAGTTTTTCTTTATTTTTCTATTTTAAATATATTCTGTTATTATTGTTGTTGCTATTTAATTTTTAATGCCTTTTGTTGTTTTGCATTTCTTGCTTTGGGGTTTTGGGTGGGAGTGCTTGGACTATGGAAGCTAACAGGAAAGAAAACTAGTAGCCTTTAATCTTAATTTGGTTGCTCGGTTTTATTCATTGTTTTGTTTCTTGCTTACTGTTTCATTATTATTAAAATATTCAATCTGTGCTTCTTTTGCCCAAGGACAAAGAACGGCCAACCATCACATTGTTGAGCAGGGCTGAACGTCTGACATCGTCTTTCATCAATGATGGTGATGTGGGAATTGATGGATTCCGGTATGGAGGTTCCACAGTGATGGAGGCCACCTCCTCATCTTCAGCTGGTGGTTCTGGTGACACTTGCAACACCTTGAACGCAGAAGCTAAACCATACATAGACCCCCAAAGACGAACAATGTCACTTTCCAGGGTCTCCAAGGAACTCTGGTGGGCTCTCACTGGATGGCCGCACCAGTTCAGTCTCTTCCATTGCTGTTCATTGTGTTCCTGTCAATTATTGTTGTTATCATTATTATTGTTATTATTGTTATTATTGTTGTTGTTGTTGTTATTGTTATTGTTGTTATTGTTGTTGTTGTTGTTGTTGTTGTTGTTGTTACTATTATTGTCACATGTATGCCAGTGAGACTTGGACTGTATACAGGAGGCATGCTAGGCAATTGAACCACTTCCACATGACCTGCCTCCGTAGATATCTGAGGATCCGGTGGCAGGATAAGGTGCCAGACACAGAAGTCCTCTCCAGAGCAGGCCTGCCATCAATTCCCACCCTGCTGATGAAAGCCCAGACACGCTGGGCAGGCCATGTTGCAAGGATGCCAGACCATCGCATCCCTAAACAGCTCCTCTATGGTGAGCTGTCTAAAGGAAAGCGATCGCACGGGGGACAAAGGAAGCGATACAAAGACTCGTTGGAAGCCTCCTTCAAGTCCCTCGATATCGGCACCACCTCCTGGGAAACCCTGGCACAAGATCGATCGACATGGCGCATGCTGATCCACCAAGGCTGCCAGATATCTGAGGACAGAAGAACAGCCATAGCAGAAGAGAAGCGAGCACTCCGCAAAGCCAGAGCTGCAAATGCTGCAACAATGGTGCCCACACATGTCTGCCCAACATCTGGCAGAACATTTCGTGCCCGTAGAGGCCTTAACAGCCACCTGTGTGGACACATCGTAAACAGCCCACAACCTGATAGATGTCAAGGTCCTCTTCGAACACGATGGACGAACATCACTATTATTGTCATCATTATTGTTGTTATTCTTACTATTCTTACTGTTGTTATTGTCGTTATTGTTGTTCTTGTTATCTTTAACCGTAATAAACATTGAATTGAATTGAATTGAATTGAATTGCTCTTTGGACCTGATTCCTTCAGGATCCTTCATTAGTCCTGGAAAGTCTTGGATGACCAGACTGTCCAACACTGCAACTGCTTCAATCACTACTTTAAACAAAAGTTAGCATTCAATAAAAAGCAAACACCCAAAAAATTATCAAACTCAGTAGAAAAAGTTGTTTAGAAAGAAATTCTTTTTATAGACTACATTTTACTTTGGGTTTTTTTAAAAAAATATATATTTTTAACTATTCCTTCTTTTTCTCAGACCCTTCTCTCCTTTTGATTCTTGGTTGCACCTGAACAGGATTTCCTAATAAAAGCAGATTTCGCATTCAAATCCTCCAGCTCTCAGGGAAGACAAAAATCCCACCTCTCTTTCTCTCTAGTGGCTGCTTCTATTCCCGCCCCATTGTCATGACAACCGACAACCAATCAAATGGTGGGGGGGGGAGAGCCGGTTGCCTGGGAGCTTCCCTGCCCTCAGCCTGATGGAGAAGAGGCTGAAGGAGCCAAGCCAAAGGGGGTGGGGGGGGGTCAAATAAAGAGCAAAATTCGGAGCTTTGGGGGTGATGAGGAAGAGGCAAAACCTCCCAGAATTGCAGAGGGAGGGGGGCTTAAGCCCCTTCCCCAGAAAAGGCTGCAAGAAGAGGGTCTCCTCAGCTGGGGGCTCTGAGGGGTCTGGAGGGGCCACAGGGGACCCCCCCATCTTCCTCCCCTGGAAAGACACGGAGCCCAAGCGAAGCTGGAGAAACCCCAGGGCTGCGTCCCCCCAACATTCAACCCTGGGACCCATAAACCAGGTTAGTCCCTTCCCAGGAATGGGGGGTGGAGGCTGCCCTGGTTCCCCTCCTCCTTCCTGGCCATCCTGGGCCTTCTCTATGGGTCTGGACTTGGCTTTCCCCTGGGTATCCCATGCATGGAAAGAGATGGCTAAGCAACATGGGATATGGTCTCCCCCCTGTTTCCAGGACCCAGAAGATGGATTTTGCAGATTTGCTTCCCTTCCCCAACATGAGGCTCCCCAGCTTCCTCCTCCCAAGAGGGGCTCCCCACTCAGCCGGGCAGAGTCCTGTCTGGCATCCCTGCAAGAGCCCCCTTGCCTGGCCTCTTCATGGGAGAGGGTGGCAGGGGAACATAGGATATGGGCTTCTGCATTCCCGGCTCTCTGAAGATGGAAGTTGGATTTTGCAGATCAGCTTTCCATCTGCAACACGAGGGCCTGAGCTCCCCTTCCCTCCCTCCCCTCCCTCTTCCTTCCTTCCTTCCCTCCCTCCATTTCCTTCCTCGCTCCCTCCCCTTCCACCTTCCCTTCCTTTCCTCCCTCCCTCCCTCCCTCCATTTCCTCCCTCCCCTCCGTCCCTCCCTTCCTCCTCTTCCTCCTTCCCTTCTTTCCTTCCTTCCTTCCTCCCTCCCTCCATCTTCTCCCTCCCTCTCCTTCCAACTTCTCCTTCCTTTCCTTCCTTCTTCCCTCCCTCCCTCTCCTTCCTCTTTCTCCTTCCTTCCTTCCCTTCCTTCCTTCCTTCCTCTCTCGCTCCCTCCCTCCCTCTCTCCCTCCCCTTCCTCCTTCTCCTTCCCTTCCTTCCTTCCTCCCTCCTTCCCTTCCTTCCCACCCTCTCCTTCTTTCCTTCCCTCCTTCGATCTCCTCCCTTCCTCTCCTCCCTCCCTCCCTCCCTCTCCTTCCTCCTTCTCCTTCCTTTCCTTCCTTCTTTCCTCCCTCCAACCCTCCCTCTCCTTCCTCCTTCTCCTTCCTTTCCTCCCTCCCTCCCTCCCTCCCTCTCTTCTCCTTCCTCCCTCCCTCCCTCTTTCCCTCCCTAACCTCCCTCCCTCCTCCTCCCTCCCTCCCATCCTTCCTCCCTTCCCTGTCCTTCCCTCCCTCCCTCCATCTCCTCCCTCCCTCCCCTTTCTCCTTCTCCTTCCCTTCCTCCCTCCCTCCCTCTTCTCCCTCCCTCTCCTTCCAACTTCTCCTTCCTTTCCTTCCTTCTTCCCTCCCTCCCTCCCTCTCCTTCCTCTTTCTCCTTCCTTCCCTTCCTTCCTTCCTTTCCTCCCTCCATTTCCTTCCTCGCTCCCTCCCCTTCCTCCTTCCCTTCCTTTCCTTCCTTCCTTCCTTCCTCCCTGTTCTTCCTCCTTCTCCTTCCTTTCCTCCTTCCCTCCCTCACTTCCTCCCTCCCTCTCCTTCCTTCACTCCCTCTACTCCTTCCTCCCTCCCTCCCTCCCTCTCCTCCCTCCCTCCCCCTCTCCTTCCTCCCTTCCTCCCTCTCCTCCCTCCCTCCCCCTCTCCTTCCTCCTTCCATTCCTTCTTTCCTCTATCCTCCTTCTCCTTCCTTTCCTTCCTTCCTTTCTTCCTCCCTCTTCTTCCTCCTTCTTCTTCCTTTCCTTCCTTCCTCCCTCTCTCCCTCCCCTTCCTCCTTCTTCCTTTCCTTCCTTCCTTCCTTCCTCTCCTTCCTCCTTCTCCTTCCTTTCCTTCCTTCCTTCCTTCCTTCCTTCCTTCCTTCCTTCCTTCCTTCCTTCCTTCCTTCCTTCCTTCCTTCCTTCCTCCTTCTTCCTCCCTCCATCCCTCCCTTCTCCTTCCATCCTCCCTCCCTCCCTCTCCTTCCTCCTTCTCCTTCCTTTCCTTCCTTGCTTCCTTCCTTCCTCCCTCCCTCCCTCCTCCTTCTTCCTCCCTCCCTTCTCCCATCCTTCCTCCCCCCTCCCTCTCCTTCCTCCTTCTCCTTCCTTTTATTCCTTCCTTCCTTCCTTCCTTCCTTCCTTCCTTCCTTCCTTCCTTCCTTCCTTCCTTCCTTCCTTTCTCCCTCCCTCCCTCCCTCCCTCCCTCCCTCCCTCCTCCCTCCCTCCCTCCCTTTCTTCCTTCCATGGTGTGAGAGAAAGCCTTGAGTTCACCATCTTTTTTCACTTGGGTTTTTTCTCAGTACTCTCTGTATTTCTATGTTTGTGTGTTTGTGTTTTTTAACTCTGCAAAGTTCTGGTAACTAGTTTTTCAACAAAGTTTATTTTGTCCAACAGACTGGCTGCACTATTGCATCAGCCCTTTTGTGCAATGCCCTTGAGCATTAGCTTCCAAAATAAAGTAATTTTTGGTTCAAACTCAGCAGGCAGCTATTTCAGATCTGTGACATGCTCGGGCATTAACTGCCCTCCTGGGATTTTGCCTTTATCCAAACAAATATCAGATTTATTTATTTCTACAGCCACAGATGCCATGTATTCCCTCCGGGGTCTGTTTCAAGCATGGAGACCCCAAATCTGTCAATTCTAGATGATGGATTTAATTCCTTCTCTGCCCCTATTATTATGAATCACATGGGGATTATTTCCCTTTCATTTCCCTCCAGAGATTTCACCAACAATCTTTGAGTCCAGGAACTAGTTGAATTATCCAGGGATCTCTCCTGGCAGGTGGAATTATGATAGAAGTTTCAGCTCTGCTCTTTGGCTGAATCCTCCAGGGGAGACTTTGGGCAGAGAAATAGGGAGTTTTGGGACAGGCAGAGTCTCTGCTCTTGCATGTACGTCTCTCTCCTTTCCACATGAAGCTGAGTGTTTGTGTTTGAATCAGGAAAGCAACTGGATCATATTCCACCTTGTGAGAGTCCTTTCAATTCTTCTAATTCTTCTTTAGAAACGAAAAGGGGATTGATTGATTCACCCCATGAATTATGGACCTCCTGCTTCTGCTTCTGCTTCTGGTTCTGATGCTTCTTTTGTCCCATCCAGTCTCTGGGAAGCTGAGACTGAACTGCCCGCTGAGTTTGGAGCACCAGGATGGAAAACAACCACAGAGCTTTTACAGCCCAGGAGACCATCTCATTGGTATAGTCCTCACTGGAAAGGAAATATTGCATATAAAGTTGCTTTTCAACGTGGCTCCTTCTCTTCAGTTTGTTTTCCAAGATTGGTAAGTCATTCAGGGTGATTAAGTTGCACTCCCTCCATTCTAACACTTTCCTTTTCTGTTTTCCCCCCCTCATTTATTCCTATATTAGGAAATATGTCTAATTTCCTGAACGATTTTGATTTCCACGGCTTCTCTCTTTTGTCTGATTTTGTGAAAAAGAGAGAAATCCAAAAAGGGGTCTGAAAAGAAGCTGAAAGGGCTGCAGATTATTTTCCTCTCTCAGTTCAATCTTTAACTTATCACTTGAATAATGAATTTTATTTAAAGCAGTGGAATCAGTTGTAGTTGCCTCTCCTCAGCCAATTCACATATTTGTCTAACTGATCATTGGTTTTGGGTCAATGTTGGATTAAGGCTCAGTAGGCATTTGGAGGATTATATATTTAAAAAGTAATTGTTGTTGCTGTTGATTATAATAACATTTTTTTTACAACAGGGATTTTTATGGTTTTGTATATGCCTTACGATTCATTTTCCCCATTCAAATGGTCAACAAGTATTCCCAGCTCCTGCACAACCTCACACTGGGCTACAACATCCATGACAACTATCTAAACACTTTCCGCACTTCAGATGCCTTGCTGGACATTCTCTCCACTGGAGAAGCCAATGTCCCCAACTACGGCTGTGGAAGGAAGGACAACCTTCTGGCTCTGATTGATGCAGCTAGAAGGGAAATCTCCATCCAGGCGTCAACATTAGGAGGCACCTACAAAGTTCCACAGGTTTGTGTGTGTTTTCTCTAACTGGTAAAGTGAGTGGTGGGTGGTGGGGAATGAGCAATAGACGCAATATCTTCTCCATGGAATTCAGGAGGTATTTTTCTCCATATTAGCAAGCATGTTAACTATTTTTACTCTATTATATTCATGGTCAAATTCATCATAAAAGACCTGAAGAGCAATAAGGTCCCAGGAGAAGACTTTCTACCAGTTATTCCACTAATAAAAAACATCCCTCCTTGTAGGACCCTCTATTGACAATTACAGTTAATCTATCAGATAGCACTGCTGTGGCCTAGAGGTGGAGCTCTTGCCTCACAATCAGGAGGTTGTGAGTTTGATCCTAGGTAGAGTTAGATGTAGGGTCTCCTGCTTGGGCAGGGGGTTGGACTAGATGACCTGCAAGGCCCCTTCCAACTCTGTTAATCTGTTAGTATTGTGGCTGAACTTTATGCTCTATTTCTCTTAAGTAAATTTGAGAGTGGATAGAAAAAGAAGACAGGGAAGAAAAACAAGAACATTTTAGGGAGAGTTATATAAATTTGTATAATAAATTAATAATCTAATATTGAGAAAATTTGTCTTGAAATAATTACAAAATATGTCAGTCAGATAAACCACTTTTTCCTGCTTTATATATATATTAGTGCAGGATTTGACACAGTAAATGAAGAAATGTTATGGAGTAAATTGATTACGCTTAAAATGGAGCTCAGCCTGTTGGCCCTTTCTCCAAGCCCTTGTTTGAGAGGGAGGTTTGGTCTCTATGGAGCCCTGAGAAGAAGGATGGATACTTACCAAGGAGGAAGGGAAAGGTGCATATTTGAACCCTTGTTATCCAGTCTAGATATTAATGACTCACCTGCACTAATGAAGGATCCTGAAGTCCTCATGTCTAATGTGCTAAATACATATTGGAACGCCCTGACTTACACTGATAATATGATATTGCTATCATATGTTGGATTGTGTAGGCGGTTAAGGTGTCTTTGATCATATTGTCATAATTCTCTGATCATTAATAAATCAAAGTCCAAAGTTTTGGTCTTTGGAAAATGACATCATAGCCACAGATGGCTATTCAATGGTGAGACAATGGAGTAAATTAACATCTTTCCTTACCTGGGGAAGTTTTCTCTGAGACTGAATCTTGGTTCCCTCATCATCAAAGGAGCTCATTTAGAGGAAGGATAGGAATGAATCTAGCGCTTAAATTTACACCTCATAGCTCTCCAGCTTCTTTAGCCCCAACTATTAAAGTATATAAGGCCAAAGTTCCCCTGTGTTCTTATATTGAGCTGATGTTTGGGGCTTTAAACAGAAATCACTAGTAGAACAAACCTATCACTGCACCTGAGGAGTGTCTTGGGGGTAGATAAAGGGACTTCAGCTGCTGCCCCTAGAGCCAATTTGGGAATTTACATAGCTTTTTCTTTGCCTAAAATTGGGCTACATTAGTATTGGTTTAAAATTAAAGCTATGGAAATTGGCAGACTCCCAAAATTGTATCTATCAGAACAGACAAATATCAGTTAAAGACCAATCTTGGATGGTACAACTGACAAATGGTATTAGGAGCTGCTGTCTACCTGTCTCTTGTACAGCTGGAGAAGAAGGCAAAAAGATGGTTCCACAAATAATATGGGTTATTGAAGCAGAGAAAGACATTGCAATCTTCAAAAATAACATATAGCAATGGCCCTTTATTGGAATAAAACACTTCATTTGAGATTTCCACATGTAAGTCTAAGTGTGATAATTTGTAGTGGTGATACAGTAATATGATTTGCATTTTTATGCTATTCTTTTTTACTTCCCTTGTTTCTTACATTCCATTTTTATACACAGTCTTGTTAATATTCTGTTAATATTTTAAACAATGGCCAAACAAACTATTCTAACATGTTCATCAGAACGAAGTTGGATTAATTTAAAGCTAATATTTCGGGCTTGATCTGATCCCTATATAACACAACATTCCTCATTGTTTTTTCAGATCAGAGATAACTTTGTTTCAGAGGCTCTGAGTGATAAAAGTCAGTTCCCCTTTTTCCACCACTTGTTCCCCAAAGAAGGATTCCAGTACCCAGCAATTGTCCAACTTCTGCTCCATTTCAAATGGACCCTGATTGGCCTCTTTGCTTCAGACACAGAGAAGGGAGAGAATTTCATGAGGGATTTTACTCCTATGCTTGTTAGGAGTGGAATTTGCGTTGTTATATCACAAAGATTCTCAACAACAGGATATACAGCAGCCCTCAGGGATGCCCTCTCTAAGTGGAGACAAGTCAACGTCTTTGTTCACTTCATGGAAGCTGTTTCCCCTTGGGACAGAATTCTTCCTTTCCATTTAATACTCATGCGCTTGCCAGGACCCATGGAAGGGAAAGTCTGGATCCTCCCAAATTTTCTATCGTACACAATAAAACAGAGCAGACTTCTCAAATACATCCATAGTATTTGGAACTTTGGTATTGTTGCAAAAGAAATCCCAAAAGATTCTGCCTTTGAACCCTTTTTCTCTGTGGAAGAAAAGTTTGAAGATCTTTATTTCCGCTGTTTTATTTCAAAGCATATATTTTCTGTCAAAGGCCGCAGAAGATGCACCCAGAAAGCCCCTCTGGAGACCCAGGAGAAAAGGAACAGAAGAGGGATCCCAAATCACTATCAATATTACAGCCTCCTGAAGACTCTGGTCCAGGCCTTGAATGCCGCCTATTCCTCCAGATCGAGGAGGAGAAGGAAGGAGGGAGAAAAGATCTTGGGGTCTCCAAGGCTGCAGCTGTGGCAGGTATGGGGGTCCCGATATGGATCCATCAATCTGAGTTCTTTTGGAGAAGGAATCCAGAGGAGAAGGAGGGGAACCACCTCAACCTATTTATGATATAAAGGTTGGACAGATTTGGCCAATCTAATTGCTCAGAGGATAATGCTCCAAAGAGTAGACACCATGACAGATAAATTTTCATATTCAGCATAGCTCATTTTAAAAGGCTGTTATGCATTTTTAAATAAATTCCTGTATGTATGGTTTTGTGATCAGCATCGTGCAATGTTACCCTTATAAATTTGAAGGACACCCTGAGGCCATCTAGCCCAACCCTTCCTCTCTGCAGGAATCCCAGTTAAGCTTCTCTGACTGATGGCTGCTCAGTCTTTGCCTTAAGACAGACATGTCAAACTCAAGGCCCATGGGCCACATCCGGCCCAAAATGTGGTTAGATCTGGCCCATGGGGCTGTCCTAGAGACTCCCTCCCACCCACCCCCCATGTGGGAAAGCCTCATCCAGTAGTCGCACTGCCACCCTCTTGCCCTTTCCTCATTCCTCCTAGGGAGGGAAGAAGGGAGGGAGGGAAAGAGGGAAGAAAAGAGGGAGGGAGGGAGGGAAGAAGGAAGGAGAAGAGAAGGAGGGAGGGAGGGAGGGAGGAGAAGAGAGGGAGGGAGGGAGGGAGGAGAAGGGAGAGAGGGAGGGAGGAATAAAGGAAGGAAGGAGAAAAAAGGGAGGGAGGGAAAGAGGAAGGGAGGGAGGAAAGAAGGGAGGGAGGGAGGGAAAGAGGGAGGAAGGGAAAGAGGGAGGGAAAGAGGGAGGGAGGAAGGAAGGAGAAGGGATGGAGGGAGGAAGAAATGAAGGAAGGAGAAGGGAGGAAGGAAGGAGAAGGGAGGGAGGGAGGGACGAATGAAGGAAGGAATGAGAAAGGAGGGAGGGAGGGAGGAAGGAAGGAGAAGGAAGAAAGGAAGGGAGGGAAAGAGGGAGGGAGGGAGGAAGGAGAACGGAGAGAGGAAGGGATGAAAGATGGGAGGGAGGGAAAGAGGGAGGGAAAGAGGGAAGGAGAGGAAGGAAGGAGAAGGGAGGGAGGAAAGAGGGAGGGAGGGAGGAAGGAAGGAGAAGAGAGGGAAGAAGGAAGGAAGGAGAAAGGGGGGAGGAAGGAAGGAGGATTGGAGGAAGGAAGGAGAAGGGAGGGAGGGAGGGAAAGAGGGAGGGAGGAGAAGAGAGGGAGGGAGCAAGGGAGCGAGGGAGAGAGGAAGGAAGGAGAAGAGAGGGAGTGAAGGAAAGAGGGAGGGAGCGAGGGAGGAAGAAAGGAAAAAGAGAAATAGGAATGGGAAGGAGGGAGGCCGAGGAAGAAGGGGTCAGGGAGGGAGGGAGGGAGTTAGGAAGGAAGGAGAAGGGAGGGAGGGATTAAGGAAGAAGGGAGGGAGGGAGGGAAAGAGGGAGGGGGAAAGGAAGGAGAAGGGAGGGAGGGATTAAGGAAGAAGGGAGGGAGGGAAAGAGGGAGGGGGAAAGGAAGGAGAAGGGAGGGAGGGATTAAGGAAGAAGGGAGGGAGGGAGGGAAAGAGGGAGGGGGAAAGGAAGGAGAAGAGAGGGAGTGAAGGAAAGAGGGAGGGAGTGAGGGAGGAAGAAAGGAGAGAAATAGGAATGGGAAGGAGGGAGGCCGAGGAAGAAGGGGTCAGGGAGGGAGGGAGGGAGTTAGGAAGGAAGGAGAAGGGAGGGAGGGATTAAGGAAGAAGGGAGGGAGGGAGGGAAAGAGGGAGGGGGAAAGGAAGGAGAAGGGAGGGAGGGAAGGAAGGAGAAGGGAGGGAGGGATTAAGGAAGAAGGGAGGGAGGGAAAGAGGGAGGGGGAAAGGAAGGAGAAGGGAGGGAGGGATTAAGAAGAAGGGGAGGGAGGGAGGGAAAGAGGGAGGGGGAAAGGAAGGAGAAGAGAGGGAGTGAAGGAAAGAGGGAGGGAGTGAGGGAGGAAGAAAGGAGAGAAATAGGAATGGGAAGGAGGGAGGCCGAGGAAGAAGGGGTCAGGGAGGGAGGGAGGGAGTTAGGAAGGAAGGAGAAGGGAGGGAGGGATTAAGGAAGAAGGGAGGGAGGGAGGGAAAGAGGGAGGGGAAAGGAAGGAGAAGGGAGGGAGGGAAGTAAGGAAAGAGGGAGGGAGGGAGGAAGAAAGAGGAAGAGAGGGAGGGAGGAAGGAGAAAGAAGGGAGGGAGAAAAGAAAAGGAGGAAGGGAGGGAAAGAGGGAGGGAGGAAGGAAGGAGAAGGAAAGAGGGAGGAAGGGAGGAGAAGAGGGAAGGAGGGAGGAAGGAAGCAGGAGGGAGGGAGGGAGGAAGGAAGAAGGGAGGGAGGGAATGAGGGAGGAAGGAAGGGAGGGAGGGAGGGAGGGAGGAAGGAGAAGGAAAGAGGGAGGAAGGAAGGAAGGAAGGAGAAGAGGGAAGGAGGGAGGAAGGAAGCAGAAGGGAGGGAGAAAGGAAGGAAGGAAGGGAGTGAGGAAGGAAGGAAGAAGGGAGGGAGAAAAGAAAAGGAGGAAGGGAGGGAAAGAGGGAGGGAGGAAGGAAGGAGAAGGAAAGAGGGAGGAAGGGAGGAGAAGAGGGAAGGAGGGAGGAAGGAAGCAGGAGGGAGGGAGGGAGGAAGGAAGAAGGGAGGGAGGGAATGAGGGAGGAAGGAAGGGAGGGAGGGAGGGAGGGAGGAAGGAGAAGGAAAGAGGGAGGAAGGAAGGAAGGAAGGAGAAGAGGGAAGGAGGGAGGAAGGAAGCAGAAGGGAGGGAGAAAGGAAGGAAGGAAGGGAGTGAGGAAGGAAGGAAGAAGGGAGGGAGGGAATGAGGGAGGGAGGAAGGAAGGAAGGAAGGGAGGGAGGAAGGAAGGAAGAAGGGAGGGAATGAGGGAGGGAGGGAGGAAGGAGAGGTGCTGGCAAAGTGCTCCAGCAGCAGCCTTGTGGAAGTGGTCATGGAAGCTGGGCTGGGCTGGGCTGCGGGGTCCTCAAGAGCTTGTGGGCTGGACTGGGCACTTGCCCTCCACTGCCTGGGGCTCTGGACAGCCTGTGCTGCCATCCGGGGTCCTCCGAGTGGCGGCAAGGCTCCTCTGTTGGACGAGACTTTGGAGCTCACCCTGGTTTCACCTTCCTCTTCTGGAGACCTCTGGATGCCCCCTCGAAGCCTTGCCTGTC
The DNA here is from genome assembly GCA_023053685.1 of Diadophis punctatus similis. Classification (NCBI taxonomy): domain Eukaryota; kingdom Metazoa; phylum Chordata; class Lepidosauria; order Squamata; family Dipsadidae; genus Diadophis; species Diadophis punctatus. The sequence continues at coordinate 15,004,853 of JALIGW010000011.1, read as the reverse complement.
CCCCCCCCCCACAGGAAGCGGAGGACGACACTGCTGCGTGTGGAAGCGTGGAGGAGAAAGTTTGCAGGAAGCAGTTTCCTCCCAGTCCAACTTCTGCCTTGAGAGATCTCTGGGGAGGAGGAGGGGGTGGCAGGGGAGCTGCATGAGGGGAAGCTGCCCCAACAAGCCAGCATCCTTACTACACGTGATTGGAAATGGGGATTCCCTTTCAAGAAGGCCCAGCCTCCCTCGTGCAGGACAAGGGAGCACTTCTCCCCATGCCTCCTCCTCCTCCTCCTCCTCCTCTTGCTCTCCAGAGATCTGTCAGGGCAGAAGTTGGACTCAATTGCTTCCTGCAAACTTTCTCCTCTGCGCTTCCACCTGCAGCAGCCTCGTCCTCTGCCTCCGAAATGCCAATGATGGGAGATCATCCCCAATGGTGGGGATTGGGAGAAGAACATCTCCTTTGGTGAGCTGTGCTAACACACACACACACACACACACACACACACACACACACACACACACACACACACACACACACACACACACACACACACACACACACACACCATTCCAAGCTTGGAGACTCTTATCCACATCTGAGCTTACAAACTGCCAATCATGCCTGGGCTTGGGGAGAAGTCCCTCTCTTTCCTCTCTAGATAAAAGTCCCCAAACTTGGAATTTGGTGTGTGTGTGTGTGTGTGTGTGTGTGTGTGTGTGTGTGTGTGTGTGTGTGTGTGTGTATGCGCGCACGTGCTTGACTGCCAGCAGTTTGGGGAGATGAATAGCTTGTGGGGCACCGAAGTATCCCCACGTTGAGTTAGCTGGTGCAACTTATTCCATCCAGACCCAGCTGCCCTGAGACAGCCACGCCCAGTGGGCAGCATCGAGCTGGCCATCCCCACCCAGCCAGCCATGCCCACCTAGTTGTGGCAACCCAACTGTGACCACCCAGCCCCCTATCCAGCCGCTGTGAGTCGTCATAGTCTTACCTGCTACTGGCCCTTTGAGGGCAACCATGAGGCTGATGCGGCCCTCAATGAAATTGCCTTTAAGACCCCTGCCTTAAGACCATCCGTGAAGGGGAGACTGAACTTCCCTGCTTGACTGGCTCAGCTCTAAAAGGGCTCCTCCTTTCAGGATTTTTTCTCTCTCATTTGGCCAGAATCTCCTCTCTTGTCACGGAGTTCATGTTACCAGGACTGACTCTCTGGAATAGCCCTGAAGAGATTTTAAGCTTTTGTCTAGCATCTTTCAGTTAGACTGTATCCTCCCTTCTCCAACTGAGAGATTTTGTAAGTTGGAGAAGCTGCTCCCAGACCTCTTTATTTCCACTTCCGTGGAGCAAGATGGCTCTTCTCCTCGTTGTCTTTCTTTGAGGCCCAGAGCAGCTCCTTTGATCTCTTCCTTGGCTTCGTTGCCTGACCCAGGTTTTGTGCAAGGTCTTCTCCAAGTATGGGGCCTCCAAGGGGACCTGGTACTTGAGTTGGGGTCTCTCCAAACCAGGATGCTGAGAGTCTGATGGATGCATTTGCCTTCTTTCCTGCTGACCCACATTCAGTTTGCAATCATCTGGTATTTTGATATTGTTTTCATAAACACACTTATTAAGTTTGGTATCCCTCATCTTTCTTCCACTGCTTCATTAATCTTATATGAGATACTGTAGTTTATCAGGTCATAAAAATCAGATATTTTTCCACTGCTTTTTAGTCATGCACTCCTTTCTATTAGGAAATCAGAAATAATTCCTTAGAAACTTAATACTGATTAAGACACATCAAATTAGCTTTGTCTGAGAATTGTTATAAACATTGCATCAAATCTTGAATTACAGAGATTTATCAACTCTTCTGAATTGACAGCATAGAAAAATGGATCGCCAAGGATAAGTTATTATTCCTAACCACCCAGTGTTAAGAGAAATATTAAAAACATTAAAAGTTATTTGAGTACAATTTGATGACAGATTTTATCCACTTAATCATCAACCTCTCATTTCATTAAGTTTCTAGTCACCTCACAAAATTCTTTATTAGTAGTTTACTGAAATCAATTTATATTATCATTGCCATAATCTGGGAGATTTGCAGCTTCAGATGTACAAACCAGGGGTGGGTTCCTCCCGGTTCAGACCAATTCGCCTGTACCGCAGGTGATGTCACAATGATGTCACTGAACCGGGTTGGTCAGTGCCGTTGTGTGGGCTCCTTCATGTTTTTTTTAAATTTTTTTTAATTTTTCCCCGAATTTTTTCCTTCTGTGCATGTGCAGAAGCCAAGTTTTGGGCGCCCTGAGCCAGTGGCTGGGTGGAAAAGAAGCCTCTCAGCTTCCAAGTTCAGCAGCAGACTCGGTCCCTTCACAGGGTCGCTTTTCTCCACTCCCGAGAAAGATCCAAAAGCGCAGAGCAGCCTTTAAGGGGAAAGTCAGCGTAGAGGTAAGAAAAGGAAGCACTGAGGGAAGGAGCTCTCTGGGACCGGTGAAGAAGTGTGGGGAGGCAAAGGAGAGAGACAAGAGAGAGCCCTGGGCAGGAGCCACAGGAGGAGAAGGGCAGCGGCTCCTCTTCTTCGCCCCTGCCCGGGGAAGGATGCTCTGAAGGTGGCTCTCCACCCTCGGACAACGCCTCCTCCCCTCCTCAAGCCCTGCAAGGAAGCCCACTCCTCCCGCCAGATCCACCCAAGGAAGGAGAGAGAGAGAGAGAGCTTGAAACCTTGCTTTGAGAGGGGGCAGTCGGGCAGCGTTCCCCCCCTCTCCCCAGGCACCTGCACCTTTGAAGCCTGGCCTTTGCACAGCACTGCCTAATTAATAACACTTAAATTCTAAACAAAAAAAAACTTCCGAGGTTGTTTTGGAAGGGAGAAATGGGGCAGCGTTCCCCCCCCTCCCTGGGCGACTGCAGCCTCGGAGCAACTCCAAAAAATTCTCGCCAGTGCAAGAAGTCAATTCCTCGTGTTATGTTCTTACTAAGTTAGAAGTTTCCACTCAGGTCCTGCATTCAAGCGGGAAAATACTTCAAGCCCATTTGCTGTTGTTTCAGACAGCTCCCTATAAAAGGGCAAGCTGTCTGACTGTCTCTTGCTGGTTGCTTGAGAGAGCTGAATAAAAGAGCTGTTCTGAAGTCCGTCTCCTGTGATCCTTGCCCACTATCCAACACCTGGCACTCCCGAGTTTTTCTTTACTTTGTAAGGGCCAGGAGTTGCTCCGAGGCTCCGAGGCTGCAGTCGCCCAGGGAGGCGGAGGGAGGGGGGAAACGCTGCCCGATTTCTCCCTCCCAAAGCAACCTCGGAAGTTGGGGTTTTTTTTAGAATTTAAGTTCTATTAATTAGGCAGAAGAGTGATAAATTACAAATATATCTTAGCATTGCAAGCATCTTTAGTCCATTATCCATTGCCAGGTCAGAATTCTAAAGTCAAATCCAGATTATGAAACAAAGTGCATGGCTAAATGCAACCTCAGCACACAAGCTGCACAGATCAAACAATGTAGGTGTTGTCGCAAGATAATCTTTTGCCTTTACAGCGGCCACATAGCTCTTGCCGGTGGGATCTCTTGAGGTCAGTATGCCGTGGACTCTGCTCAGAAAGGCCAAAGCAAGGATGCTGGGCGAGATCGCCCTTCCCCTTTCCGCTGCCTGCAGGCCCACAGCCGAACACGCGAGGGTCTCCTAGCTGGGATGAGGAAAGGGAGGGCGAGGAGGCGGCTGTGAGCCCGGAGAGAATCACACAGATAGGCGGCGGTGGCCAAGCAGCACCGCTTTCCCGAGCCGCAGAAAGCAAAAAGCGAGCCAGCAGCTTAGGAGCTTTTTTGCTTTGGAGGTAACGCAGAGCTTGGGATCCAGTGCGCCTCTCGATCGCGCCCTCTCCCTGGACTGGGAGCAGCTGCGCATAGGGGGATACAAGTCGCCTTCTCTTTCCTCATCAGCCCCACCCCCTCCGTCTCTTTCTCTCTCTCTCTTTTATCCCCCCCCCCGTCTGCTTCTCTTATAGCCCTTAAAGTTCCCTGTCACAAGTTAGGGCCCGAGTTAAGATAAGGCTTTGCAATGAAACAACAGGAACAGGCAGAGAAGAAAAATAAAGCAGGATTGCTGCTGCTATGGAATTTAAAGACAGTCCAATACCTAAATTGGGGAAGAAAAAATATTTAATTTGGGCTGCAAAAATGGAATGTTTTTTGAAAGCAAAAGAATTATGGGACATAGTAGCAGACCCCCCGCAAGTGCTTGGAACAGCAGACCAAAAGGCTCATGACAAAGCTATGGCTTATATTCTTTTAAGTCTGGGGGATGATCAATTCTTAAATGTAGCTGAATTAAAGTCTGCAAAAGAAATATGGCAGAAATTGAAAGCAGTACATGTCAATGTTTCTGCGTGTAATGTGGTCCAACTTTCAAGAAAGCTTTTCAGAGCGATCATGCAGACAGGAGATTCTATGGAAGATCATTTAATGAAAATGCAGTCTGATTTTCTAGAATTGGAGCAACGTGGAGTAAAGCTTCCAGAGTCCCAAAAAGTTTTATTAGTGTTAAATAGTTTGGATCAGAGCTGGGAGACTGTATCAGCTATTTTTGAAAGTAAGCCAGAAGCAGATTTGAATTTGGAGGCTTTGAAATCGTGTTTATTGAATGAATATGAGAAAAGGCTTTTCAGCCATGCTGATGGAAAATTCCACAGGCGGGGGCCCAACAAGGAGTACAGTGGAAACTTACAGCAAGTCTCCAGCAAAATTTTCCACAGGCTGCCTATCTCTAGCAACAGCCGAGGTGTCTGCAGAGAAGAGGAGAGCAGAGGCAGGAGAGATCAAGTTACACAGCAACAATTCTGCAAGCAAGTTAAAAAAGCGTGTTTCATTTGTGGAGAGACCAATCATCTGCAGAAAAGCTGTACACAGAAAAGAAATATGCAAGACGAGAGACATTATTTGCAAGGACAGATTGCAGTTGCAAAAGTTTGTTATAATAACAATAGAGACAAATGGTTGATTGACAGTGGGGCTAGTCAAACAATTGTTAATAATTCTGACTTATTTTCCAGATTTTTCCCAGGAAACCATGAAGAAGTAGCCTTAGCCAATGGTCAAAAGGCTAAAATCATTGGAAGAGGCGATGTGCAAATTCCATATTTGGAATCCAGGTTTACTGATGTGTTATGTGTACCTGAAATGGAGCATAATTTGTTAAGTGTTTCTAGTTTAGACAAGCAAGGTTATGAAACCACATTTGTAAATGGGAAGTGTATCATCCAAAGAAATGGGAATGTTTGTGCACAGGGCATAAAAGAGGATAATCTTTATGTATTGCAGGGACAAAAGGTCCCACATTGTTCCCATATATTTAAAAATGTAGCAGAACACAATTCGTGTGTTCATCTTCTGCACAGACGACTTGGTCATGCTAATTTTAAGGTTGTTCAACAAATGAAAGAATATGCAGAAGGATTAGATTTGAAGGGATGTAAGGCATATTTGGATTGTGCAGTATGCAAAGCATCGAAATCCAAAGCATTCCCAGTTAGCAAGTTTAGCACAAGACAAACCACAAGAGCTCTAGAACTGGTGCATGCTGATTTAATTGGGCCTATGCAAGCCAATTTGGGAGGAGCAAAGTATGCGCTGGTCATTGTGGATGACTACAGCAGGTTTGGGTTTTGCTACTTACTTAAGAGTAAAACAGAGGTGCTACAGCAATTTAAGCAATGGTTAAGCTTTGTAGAGAGAAGGTACAAACAACAGGTATGTCAGTTGCAAACTGACAGAGGTTCTGAATTTATGTCAACAAATTTTCAACAATGGTTGAGACAATTGGGAATAAGACACAGGCGTACAAATCCTTACACACCGGGAGAGAACGGAGTGGCTGAAAAGAGAAATGGTGTTTTGCAAACAATGAAAGACTCATTACTGGAGGATTCTGGTATGAGCAGGTCATATTGGGGTGAAGCCATACTGACTGCCAATTATTTAGTAAATAGGCTGTGGAGTTCGTCCATCAATAATACTCCATATGCAATGCTATATGGGAGAAAGCCTTCTCTAGCACATTTAAAAATATTTGGAAGTACTGCTTGGGTACATATTCCAAAGGCAATCAGAAGAAAGGGACAACAAAAGGCTAGAAAGCTCAGATTTGTGGGCTATGAGCCAGGCTCGAAAGGGTATCGCTTTAGCGATGGAAGTAAAAGGATAGTGATTTCAAGGTCTGCTAGTTTTGCAGAACAAAATTGGAACAGAATTGATGCAAATTCTGAAAATGTCTCACTTAGTGACGGTGATCCGCTTAGCGACGGTGATCCACTTAGTGACAATAACTCATTTAATGATGGTGAATCATTTACTGAAGGTGTCTATGTTCAGGGAGGAGAGTCTGAACAAGATATGAAGCCAGAAAAGCTTGAAACACAAGAACAGGCAATGCCACGTAGGTCAGAGCGTAGGAACAGAGGGGTTCCGCCAGACAGGTATTCTGCCAGTAAAGTTAAAGTGTGTAATGTGTGGTATGAGCCAAGAAACTATAAGGAAGTATTGGCATTACCAAAAGTTGAACAAGAAAAGTGGAAGGAAGCCATGGATAAAGAGATGAAATCCATGGGCGATCATGAAGTGTTCACATCTGTGACTTTGCCACAGGATACGAAAGCTGTAGGATGTAAGTGGGTATATAAGAAAAAGGTATTACCCAATAGTGAAGTACAGTATAAGGCAAGATTGGTGGCACAAGGTTTTTCTCAATTAAAGAATGTGCACTATGATGAGGTGTTCGCGCCAACTGTAAAAGCTGAGAGCATAAGACTAGCACTGGCATTAGCATCAGCATACAGGCATAGAATTTGGCATTTTGATATAACCACTGCATTCCTCAATGCTGAATTAGAGGAAGAAATTTATATGGTTCAAGCACCAGGGTATGAAAATGAAAAGCCTAACATGGTGTATAAATTGAACAAGACCATTTATGGGCTGAAGCAGTCAGCCAGAAATTGGAATATCTGTTTAGATACTGCATTGAAAGGTCTTGGGTTCAAGAGTTGCAAAGCTTATGGTTGCATATACACTGGAAAGTTACAAGGTGGGAATTGTCTACTATTAGCATTTGTGGATGATCTTTGTTTCATTGCAAAGGATGCATCACAAGTTAAAGAATTTGCTAATAAGTTAGAAAAGAAATTTGAATTAAAGAATTTGGGAGAAATAAAGAATTATCTCGGTGTAGAAATACAAAAAACTGAAAAAGGTGGTTATATTCTCAGTCAAAGGAAAAAATTGAACAATTATTAGAGAAATATAACCTGAAAGATTGTAATATTGCTCCTACACCTATGAGCACAGATTTTTACAATAGTTTGGGTGAGGATAAAAGTGAAGCCTGTGATCAGGAGATATATCACTCTGCAATAGGGAGTCTGTTATATCTGTCACAGTGGTCCAGACCAGACATAGCTTGTGCAGTGAGCATTCTAAGTCGCTTTACTGCTACACCTACAAAGTTGCATTGGATGGGTGTGAAAAGAATTCTCAGGTATTTGAAGGGAACTGTGAATTTGGGTCTTCAAATACAGGTCACTGAAGAATTAAAATTGAAATGTTACGTTGACAGTGATTATGCAAATGATGTAAAAACCAGAAAGTCTAATTCTGGAATTGTAATAATGTTTGGAGGGGCTTTAATTGGTTGGAAGTCCAGAAAACAAACAACGGTTGCTATTTCAACTGCAGAAGCAATTTATTGCATTGTCTGAGTTATGTTCTGAAGTACTTTGGTATGTACAGTTGTTACAAGATTTAAATGTAAATGTAAATGAAGCTGTAACTGTTTATGAAGATAATGCTGCTTGTATAAAAATGGCAACAGGTGACAGAGTGAAGAACAGAAGTAAACATGTGGACATTAAGTATTGTAATGTCAGGGAAGCTGTAAAAGAAAAATTGATACGTTTACATCATTGTTCTTCAGAGGATAATTTAGCAGACATGATGACCAAACCATTGGGTGGCGTCCATTATAGGAAATGTTTAAATCCAATAGGTCTGATGTCTCTCCCAGTAATGAAGGGAGGAGTGTTGGAATATTCATGACTGGGAGAGCCATGTGATTGAGTCAGCCAATCGGGCTGAAGTGTTAATTGAGCATGTCCAGAAACTTAGCAAGAAGAAGGGCGTGGTTTAGTCAGTCCACCATTAAAGATTGCTGTGAAAACATCTCAACATGTGATCTGTGAAACAAAGTGCGGTACTGTAAATGTTTTATTCTACTTATAAAGAAGTTATTTGAATCAGCAAAATGCAGTTATATTTTGAAGCTTCTGATTTATTGTGTAACTCTGACATTTTTACTTTCCTTTCTCCTCCCCCACCCCACGACACTCGTGAATGTCAGCGGCAAACCTTGGTGCCGCTCCTCATCCTGGGGGTGGTTTTGGGGGTTGCAGTAGGTTCCTCCTCCCCCCCCTTGTCCCCAGTCAGGATCGGATAAACTTTCCTCCCTCCCTCCCGCCCTGCTTCCACAATTTTTTCCTATCTCCCACCCTTCCCGTTGTCCCCTCCCCCCTCGCCCACCGAATTTATAAACATAGGTTGAATGCTTTGATTCCTTCTAGGAAACTTATGGCTTTTCCACACCCTAAATCCTCCTGTGATGTATTTTTGGGAGTTTGTCCCCTCTCTTCCCCCCCTTCCTCCCTCAGAGTTCCAAATTTTTTTGCCACAGTTTCGGTGCCTGTGGGTAGGTGGGGGGTCAGGTGACTGAGTGTGCATGAGTGACATCAAGTTGCCCGTGCCCACTCAGTCACATGACCACCCAGTCACATGATCACCAATCCAACCCCACCCAGTCACATGATCACCAAGCCACTCCCACCCAGTCACATGACTGTCAAGCTACTCCCACCCAGTGGGACCATCAACCCACTCCTACAAAATTAAGCCACGCTCACAGAGTGGCAGTAAAAAAAGTTTGGAACCCACCCCTGGTACAAACTGTTAGAAGAGAATTACTCTCATTAGAGGCGATGGATCGTGGCTTCTTTGAAAACATACTTACTTAGAAAATAAAACGCGAGATTCAAATACTAATAAACAAAATATTTATTTCAGTAGAAAATAATAAAGAATTCTTATTAGGACTACATTGTATCGGCTAAGCAAATAGATCAGTTCTACCTTCAGTAGAGATGGCGATGAGAAAAGGAAGGAGTTGACCTCAGGAATGTAGACATGCGTAGAAGAATATATCATACGTCAGCTTGACCATAGATATAAGAACACAGTAGAAAAACATAGATGCACAACCTGACAATATTCACATCGTGACACCCCTTCTTTGTCAGTTGGGCTAATATAATGTGTCACTCAACACACAGTAAATATCTTAGGTAATCATGCTGAGCAATAGGTAATGATTTGTTCAGAATGTCAGCTATCTGATATTTTGTTGGCACATATTCTAACTTTATGAGACCTTCTCTTACTGACTCTCTAACATTCTTGTAACGTATGTCAATGTGTCTGGACCTTGAACCTGTGAAGTGAGTCCTGGAAATGTAAACTACTGATTGATTGTCTTCCATCACAGTGATCGGTTTTTCGGGCTTCGTCCAGATATCTGTAACTAAGGCATCGAACCACGTTAAAAAGTTGCACGCATCGGACACACATGCATACTCTGCTTCCGTTGATGAGCAGGAAATAAAACTTTGTTTTCTTACATTCCAGTAAACTGGACATCCATTCAGGAACACAATGTAACCTGATGTGCTTTTTCTTGACTCCTTATCACTTGCCCAATCTGCATCTGTATAACAATACATGTCAGCAAAATCTATATGTTCTGGTTCTAGCTTCAATTTGAATTGTTTTGTGTGTATCAAGTATCTCAGTAACTTCTTAATACATGACCAGTGAAATTCTGTTGCTTTGCCTACATGTCTTGAAAGTAAATTAACACTAAGTGCTATGTCTGGTCTAGTCCATCCACTAATGTAAAGTAGTGAACCAATTACTGAACGATAAAGTGTTTGATCCTTGAACTCAGGACTATGTGTATCTTTCAAATTGTGAAAATCAGTTTGCATAGGTGTTTGTGTAGGCGTTGCATCTGTCATGTTGCATTGACGCAAAAGTTGATCTATCTTAGCTTCTTGTGAAAGGCTAAACCCCTTCTGTGTCTTTTCAATGTGAACTCCTAAATATTCATTGATGTGTCCTAATGATTTCAATGTGAAGTATTTCTGCAAACCTTTAACAAAATTCTCACTCATGCGTTTGTTTGGACCAATGTAAACAATGTCATCAACATAAACAAGAACAATTTCATTAATATTTCCATACCTTTTTGTGAACACGCATTCATCAGTGTCGGACTTAATAAAGCCCATTAAATTTAGTTTGCCTTTTAGACATGTGTACCACATCAGACCTGATTGTTTCAGACCATAGAGACTTTTGTTTAGGAACCAGGTATCCCCTTCTCGGTCCCGGAAGCCGGGAGCGGACCTGACGTAGATTTCTTCATCTAGATCAGCATGTAGATAAGCTGTTTCAACATCAAATTGGAAAACTTCAAGTCCAAGGATAGAAGCAGTGGTTAGAGCAATTTTTACACTTTCAGTTCGCACTGTAGGTGAGTAAGTGTTTGTGTAATCTTCAGGATAGCTTTGTGCGAAACCTTGTGCGACAAGTCTTACTTTGTATAATAATTCACCATCTGGTTTTTGTTTGATTTTGTAGACCCATCTTGTGCCAATGACTTTTTTGTGTGTTGGAGGTGTTGCAGATGTGTATACTTTGAGTTTCTGCAAACTATCCATCTCAACTTGCATGGCTTCATACCATTTTTGTTGTTCATCTTCAGAAAGATATTTAATTTGTGAAAAGTTCTCCGGTGGGAGTGTAACATTACAGATCAATGGCGATGGTGTGTTTGTCAATTGCATTGTGTATCTCTTTGGTGGAATACCTTTTGTAGTTCTCTTGGAACGTCTCGGGACAATTGTCCAGTCGTCTTTCTTGTTGTCCACATCTCCATCAGCGTCGCTAGCTTCAGCATCCACGGCGTTGTAGGGTGGGATATCAGGTGATGAACGTTGGTCATCTGGTTGCACTGTATCAACAATTTCAGTTCTAGGGAAATAAACTCCAGGGTCATTAGAATGTATCCTGGACCAATCTGTATCTTCTTCAAAATTAGCTGAATTAGAAATTGTTATCACATTGTGAGAGTCAATGAATCTTCCCCATTTAGAATTGCTATCAACACCCATATATCTCAGTCTCTTTGCTACTGGGCCACCTTTTCTTCTTTGGGCCAATGGAATGTTGACCATGGCATATGAACCAAAAATGTGTAAGTGTCTAAGATCTGGCTGGCGGCCATATAACATGTAGAAGGGTGTTTGGTCAATGACACTGCTCCATGTACGATTGACAATGTAATTTGCATAATGAACTGCTTCGCCCCAAAATGGGTGTTTGAGATTGGCATCTTCTAGGAGGCAGCACATCATGGTTTGGAGGACCCCTTGCCGTCTCTCTGCTACTCCGTTGTGAGCCGGAGTGTATGGGGCAGATGTTTGGTGTAGGATACCGTTTCGTCGCATCCAATCCTGGAAACGCTGAGACATGAACTCGGCACCACGATCACTCTGGATTCTCCGGATTCTCAATCCGTGTTGATTGTAGATTTGAACTGCAAAATCTCTAAAGGTCTGAAAGGCTTCAGATTTTTCTTTCATAAGAAAGACATAACCATATCTAGAATGATTATCAACAATAGTTAAGAAATACTTTTTACCGCCAATAGTTGGACCATAAGGACCCACAATATCAGTATGAACCAAATCAAAAATGCGTGTTGACTTACGTGTAGCATGTTTTGGAACAGCTGCTGCCCTCGATTTTGCCTTTTTGCAAACTGCACAATCTAGATGTACCTTACATCCTTTGAAATTCAAACCTTGTGTGAAAAATGGCATACGTTTAAGAACCTCAAAACTTGGATGGCCTAATCTTCTGTGCCATCTATGAATACACCTGTCATGTAAACGAAAACCTGTAAGTGGAGTTGCAGCATTAACATTAACATGAGGAACCTTAGGTTTGATTACCTGTTGCTTTGTGGCTTTAAGAGCCTTTGGAGTATTCACAGGATCTCTCTCTGGGGTATCTCTCTCTGGGCCTGTGATATTATCTATTGAGATTTTTATACTTGCCTGAATTTGAGGTTCTGCCTTTGGCCTCAAATAGTAGACCTGACCAATCACAATTGTGTCAGCAACAATATGACCATCTTTAAAAATATAACTGGCGTTACCTAAATGAAGGACATAAAAATGCAAAACAGCAGATAAATGATTCTGACTAAGCAAATACAATTAGCTGTAGGAATATAATAAACATCAAGTACCAGGGTACCTAACTCTTCAATAAAAACAGTCCCTTTTCCTTCAACTTTGAAAGGGTGGCCCCAAATGCATACAGTTCACGATATTCTGGTTCAGGCTCATGTAGCTCTTTGAAAAGTTCTTTTCTGTAAGTAATGTGAACAGCCGCTCCACTATCGAGAGTCCACAAAAGAGAGCGGTCATATTTCTTTGGCTGTGTATCATTGGTGATTGCTAGCATGGTGTGTGGAGGTGGGAAATCACGCCTCGGACCGGGTCGGCGCTGTCCTCTGCCTCTGCTGCCTCTGGGTGCTTTTCCTCTGGGCTGGTACTGGTCCCTGTAATCTTTTCTTCTGGGCTGGTGCTGGCGTCTGTAATCTTTTCCTCTGGGCTGAACAGGAACTTGAGTGCGTTGCAATTTAAAACAATTTCTGCTTGTATGACCCACATGGTCGCAATATTGGCATCTTAGTACCTTTTGTGAAGAATTCTGGATTATGTCAAAAGTGTCCTCACGACGAAGCAAAGTAGTTATATCAGTGGCCCAGGCTTTGTAGTTTGTCCCAATTGCTTTAATTTTGTGTCGCCAACCAATGGAACAATTTGTGACTGTTGGGCGACTATTGGGGCCTGTACTGGTGCGGCCTGCGAAATCACTTGTGGTAAGGCTTGGGCCTGAGCAGGCGGAGCTGCTTGAATTGGCTGTTGCTGAGGGGCAGCAATAGGTGGTGGCGCTGGAGCAGGCAAAAGTTGGGCTGCCACAGCTGGTGGTGGCCCTGGAGCAGGCAAAAGTTGGGCCCCTGGTGCTGGAGTAGGAGGTGGTCCAGCTTGTGGTGGATGCACAATTTGTGCTTGCATAGGTTAGGCAGGCAGGACAATTTGTGCCTGTAAAGTTTTTCCAGGTAATAAAGAATGCTGCATTAATGCATCTAATCTCATTTGATTCATTCTGTTCTGAGCCTGTAATACTGTTAATTGTTCATTTTGTTTATTCAAGAATCCACACTGTTTATGCAAAATTTCATTTTGTTCCTGAAGTACTTGGAGAAATGCAAAGTCCCTTTCATCAAAAAATTTCTGCCCATGTAATTGTGACGTGTGCATCCAAGGGCGTTGCTCTAATTTGTTTAAAGAAGGAGGGGAATCATGGCCCCTCTCTGGTATGCGTGAAGGCGGGCAAACATCTTGGTTCTCAGCACGAAAGAATGCATGCAATTTAATCTCGTGTAATTCTTTTTGCAAAAAAATAATCTTTTCCCGCTGTCTTTGCAGTGCCTGGCCATAAGTTAAATTTATTTCTCTTTCAGCACTTGTCTGTCCTATGGAAGACTTTTGTGGGCTGGCAATTTGCTGCTTATAAAAGGATGCCACCTCATCTTGTGGGGCATTAGTTTGAGAGATTTTTGGAATAGCTTCTAAACATGTAGAATTTCCCCCAGGAAGAAAAGGGGTGCCTTTAACATCATGCACTGACCTTTGAAAAAGTTCTGCTCCAGCTTTTACCTCTGTTTGGGCTTCTAAAATCATTTTTTCGGTCTGCGTTCCAAAGAGAGTGGGTGAGGCTTGTTCATGCAGAGAAAAACTTTCTGCTTGGGCTTCTAAAATCATTTTTTCGGTCTCTATGTGTTTTCAGCAGCGGCAGCATGTGTAGGAAATTCCTTATCTCCGTTTGTGGAGGACATGGCTAGTCATAAATCTTTCTAATTAGCTAACTATCCTAAAACGCAATAAAACTTTCAAAAGAAGCCATAAAGTTTACAGCCAAACTCTGGTACCATTGTTAGAAGAGAATTACTCTCATTAGAGGCGATGGATCGTGGCTTCTTTGAAAACATACTTACTTAGAAAATAAAACGCGAGATTCAAATACTAATAAACAAAATATTTATTTCAGTAGAAAATAATAAAGAATTCTTATTAGGACTACATTGTATCGGCTAAGAAAATAGATCAGTTCTACCTTCGGTAGAGATGGCGATGAGAAAAGAAAAGAGTTGACCTCAGGAATGTAGACATGCGTAGAAGAATATATCATACGTCAGCTTGACCATAGATATAAGAACACAGTAGAAAAACATAGATGCACAACCTGACAATATTCACATCGTGACACAAACTTCTGTTAAAGTAGCTTTACAATAAAGTTGAATTAGTTCACCAGGTGATGTTTCCTGTCTGGTCCACCAGGGAGAAGATTAGCCTGACAACTTTCTTGTTGACTAATCCATGCTTTCTGATAATCAACCTGCTGTTTTCAAGGAGTTTATGAATAATCTCTTTTTATCTGCTATTCATTTATTTCTCACTTGCTCTTTGACAGTTGTGTCAATTATATTTTCCCAATATATATCTTCTCAGTATATGATTGACAACTCTTGCTGAACATTTTTTCTTTGCTTATAAAGATCATGTTCTCCTAACTAAGCATATTTCAAAATTGTAGAAGAAATTGTAGAACAAATATTCAAATCTGTGACAAGAAACAAAGTTTTCTGCTTTTCAAATTCTTGAATGTTTCAATACTAGTTTCATCCCTTTCTGGAGAAGAACGAGTTTTGCAATCTTTCCCAGTTTAAACTCTACTTGGACAAAAATGGAGAAATAGCAGCAGATCTGGGCATCCAGGGCTTCTTGGTTCTCCCGAAGGAGGATGCCAGGAAAGAAACTCTGGCGTATTTTGAAAGACAGAGACTTATTATCAGACAAGATGCTCTTACACAGCTTAGGCTGCTCAACAAGGTGGGTGAAATTATGGTATCTTTTCCCTGTTTTCCAAACTCTGAGGTCCCACTTCAAGTGAGCTCAGCCTTGTCCCCAAGGTGGTTGACCTTCAGGTTGAATTGAATGTGGGGAGTAGAAACCTGATGGTTTTCTTAGACTGCTTGGGAGGTTTCAGTGCTATTCCATTTTGTGGACCATCTACAATTTAGTATCTCCATCAGAAACCCACCAAGGCTGGGGAATGTGTAGCTAATTGCATCAGCTTTGTTTGCTTCTTGTACACAAACAGCAAAGAAGAAGGCAATTCAGTTTACCAGTGCCTGAATTTAGGTTTGGACAGGTTAAATTAAATCAAGATTGGATGGAGGTCCTTTGGGTTCCATTGGAAAGAAGTTCCATCTTGTCCTGCTTGGGGAAAGTGTTCCCTGAAAGGGCAAGTTCATAGTCTGGGATGTTCTTCAACAGACCAGACCTGGTCAGAGTTATCCATGCCTCACCCTCACCCCACTGGGATGGAGCAAGAGGCCTTCTGCTTCTAATAAGGAGGTCCAAGGCTCTCAGTTCACATGAAATCACCATGACTGTTCTGATGTGCCCTGACCCAGACAGCTGAAGCACTGAAACAAGACTTGGATCCAAAGGAGAAACATTCCTCATCTATGAAGTTACAAGGGAGAAATTGAAAGGAAATGCTACTTAGATGAGGCCTTTGGCTTTTAAGAGGGTCCTTTTTGAGGGGACATTTTCTCATGATCTCATATCCATCTCATCCCATTCCAGTTCTAGAAACTAGGCAGTCAGTTTTAGTCTGATTTCTCCAGTACGGCAGACACAAAAATTGAAGAACTAAATATGCAAATCAACATCTCCTTTAAAATTGACAATCCTAATTTCTAAGGAATATTTCCTTTGTATTTTAAGTTCAAGGCAGTTTTGGACCACTTTGAAAGGAGAGCAGCTTTGCAATGCTTTATATAGAAGAAAACTTTCCGGATCCTACTGGTCAGAAGTTTCTTTCTTCATCACAGGCCATGATGAGGAAGTCCTGGCTTTCACTTACTGCTTAAATCTTTTCTCAATTCCATCCACTCAGATTTTAAGTACAAAAGTCCTTTATTGCTATATGATATGCCAGAAGCAAAAGGGGGTATTATAATGAAGTAATTGAATCTCCTAAAATTATTTTGGATCACTTAGAGATTTCAAATTTATCTAAGTGAATCCTAGAGACTACTTGGGTAATGTCCATGCCTACCTCCATTTTCCATGGATGGAGAGTCCTAACATCTTTTCTTTGGCATTCTTTATTTTTCTGCTCAGTCCCTGCCTCAGTCCAGATGTGTGGAAAGTTGTCATCCTGGATTTGTCAAGAGGGCTCAAGAAGGAGAGCCAGTTTGCTGCTATGACTGCGTTCCTTGTCCGGAGGGGACCTTCTCCACTCAGGAAGGTGGGTGACACCAGAGAAAAGGAAGTGGAACTGATTCATTACATACATCAAATAATAAAGGTTCCTATGATGGTTCTGAACATCACACAGGAAATTAGTCGGGTCCCAATTCTTCTCTCACTTTCATAGACGATTAAACAAATATAGATTTTTTTAAAAAAGTCTTATACTTCTTTTTTTTATTAAAAAGTTTTATAAGTAGTACAAACATTTTCCCCACCCCTTCCCCCCTCACCCCATCCCTCCCCCCTTACCCTCCCACCCCCATCTCCCCCACCCCCTCCCTAGACTTCCCAGAACAAGCACAGGGTATAGTATTCACAAACATAGAACTAAAATATGCTAACAAATTATTGACTTCAAAATCTCTCTAGATCTTTAACTCCTTATAGCTCGAAACCCTTTAAACATAAACTAAAAATTAAAAATGTTTCATTCATAAGCTATTTGAATCTTCTTAGTCTGGTACTTGTTTTGAATATAGTGAATCCATCTTCTCCATTCCAATATATATCTTTCGTTTGAGTGGTCTTTAAGATATGATGAAATTTTTGCCATCTCTGCCAAATGCATGACTTTTAGTGTCCATTCCTCAATGGTAGGTGGATCTTCCTTCTTCCAATACTGTGCCACCAGTAACCTGGCAGCTGTTATTAAATTCAAAACCAACTTAGTTTCTTTTACAGTACAATCCGTAATTATTCCCAACAAAAAAAAACACGGTGGTGTAAATTTAATCTTTTTCTTTAGAATATTTTGAACAATCCACCATATTTTTATACAAAAAGCCTTAAATTTTTTACATGTCCACCATATATGAAAATACATAGCGTCTTCACACTCGCATCGCCAACACTTACCGTATTTTTCGGAGTATAAGACGCACCTTTTTACTCCCCAAAAGAGGGTCAAAAACTGGGTGCATCTTATACTCCGAATGTAGCCCTCGCCCACCTGCCAGCCCCCACCCTTCGGAGGTTTTTAGCCCCCGCATGGTTCCAGGCGGCAGGGATCCTCGTGGCCTGGGGAAGGTGGGGACTCGGTTGGCGAAGTGGGCGCTGTGCAGGAGGCATAAGGCAATGTGGCTCGCCACTCAGCCTGGGGAGGAAAGCGTTTTCAGGCGGCAGCGCTGCGATCCCCTCCTCGATTCCAAAAACAGAGCGTGTGGAGACCAAAAAAGAGCATCCCATTTCTGGCAGCGGGCAGTTCCGGCCGGCACTGCAGTGCAAAAACCCTTTCTTCCTCGATTCAAAAAATGGGGCGTGCAACCAGAGCCACCCGCTGCCCGAAATGCGATGCTCTTTTTTGGTCTCCGCACGCTCCGTTTTTGGAATCAGGGAGGGGATCGTGGCACTTCCGCCTGAAAACACTTTCCTCCCCAATTCCAAATACTGTGTGGAAAGAGAAGTTGCAGGGCACGAGATCGCGGTTCCAACTGAATCACTGCAAGCGGGTAGAACGGGAAGGTGGCAGAAGGTACTTTTCCCCATCTCGCCTTCGTGTGGTGTGCAAACTGGGGGGGATCACCTCTTAGCAGATTCACTGGCACCAGATTTAAATCGAGCAAATAGCACTGATATAGTAGGTTTTTTTGGCAATGCTGACATCTTTAAAAGCTACGCGGGAATCTCAAACCCAAAACCGTCGGTTGTCACTTCATCTCGCCATGCCAGGGGAAAAGAGAGGGGGGAGGAGAGCTTTATCTGTTTAATTTATGCCATAGGGGCTGCACATGCTCTCCATTAATCTATCAGAAAAGGAGTGGCCAAGACATTATATAGGCAAACGGGCTGCAATCAAGCCTTATAGAAGAACTCCCTTTCGGAGAAATCTTTATTGTCATCAATATGTAAGCCCACCTCGATTGCCGGAGCAACTCCCAATTGAAACAAGAGCCACAGAGATTCACAATTCTCCCTCCCGATTCCTCAAATCGGGTTTCTTGAGACCTTGATTTGGAGATTTTTATTTATTGATTTTGGTGGTGATGTGTGCTGAATTGCTGGGCAGTTTGTGCCGGAAGACCCAAGTTATTTCAATACCTTGGCTTTGTGTGCTCAAGTCAATCACTTTCCTCCCCATTACAAAAACGGAGCGTGCGGAGATCAAAACAGCATTGGGTTTCGGGCGGTGGGTGGCGGCGGTGTCACGCCCCCTTTTTGGAATCAGGGACTGAAGTGTTTTCAGGCTGCAGCGCTGGCCGGAATCACCCACCACCTGAAATGCAATGCTCTTTTTTTGCCTCCGCATGCCCTGTTTTTGGAATGGAGAGAAAAGTGATTGCGGAGGCAAAAAAAGAGCATTGCATTTCAGGCGGTGGGTGATTCCGGCCAGTGCTGCAGCCTGAAAACACTTTCCTCCTCAGCCTGAAAGCCCATTCCCCCTCCCTTCAGCAGCTCGAGAAGCCTCGAACGTGTGAAAATGCCTATGATCATCACCACACATTCGTGGCTTCTCGGACTGCTAAAGGGAGGGGAATGGAGATAGCTCCTGCCGCCCGTTCTTTCAGCGTCTCACGCGCTCCCTCAGCCATCCTCCCATGCTTGGACTCACTATGGGGTAGGAAGGCAGCACATGAAACTCGGCTTCTGGGCATGCGCAGAAGAATTTTTTTAAAAAAATTAAATATTTTTTAAAATGGTGGTACCCAGGCACTGGCAACCGACCGCACCAGTACTGTGACATCACCAAAGGGCCACTACCGGTGCTATAGAGTGGACCGCACTGGTAGGAACCCACCACTGCTTGGGAGTCGCCATGCCTCCATGCCTTATGCCTCCTAGGCAGAGGTAGAATTGTTTTTTTCTTGTTTTGCTCCCCCAAAATTAAGGTGCGTCTTATATTCCTGTGCGTCTTATACTCTGAAAAATACGGTAGGTTGTAAGTTTGGATACATACAGGCTAGTTTTTTTGGATCTAAATGCCATCTATAAACCATTTTATAAAAGTTCTCTCTTAGGTTTTGAGCTTGCGTAAATCTTACATTTCTAACCCATATCTTTTCCCATGTTTCCATCATAATAGATTCTCTAATATTTTGTGCCCATTTTATCATACAATCCTTGACTAGCTCTGTTTCTGAATCTATTTCCACTAACACATTGTACAACCTTTTTATATGCATTTGACTTTTGTCTCTTGTTTTATCAAATTCTCATCCTGCTGCAAAATACCAATTTTTTGATCTTCTCTCCATCTGGCCTGCAGCTGCCTATACTGAAACCAAGTTCTAATTACTCCTTCTTCTCTTAATTGCTCCATAGATTTTAATTGTAATCTAACTCCTTCTTCATAAAGGAGTAAGTCTTATACTTCTTATCTTCTCTCATTGGAGGTACTAATAAATGTGTCCTGGACAATGTTCCTGATACCACTTGTAGTCCAAATAAGGTATTTCTTGAAAGGTAAAAGGAGAGAATAGTAAGGGAATATGGTTTTTTTCCCCCTCAGATGCAGGAAAATGCACCAAGTGTCCGGATGATAAATATCCAAATGAGGACAGAATCCAATGTATCCCCAAAGTTATAACCTTCCTGTCTTATGAAGAATATCTGGGCATCCTCCTGGTCTCTTTTGCCCTACTCTTGTTCCTAACCTCAGGCCTTGTTTTAATCATCTTCATTAAATATCGAGAAACTCCCCTTGTCAAAGCCAACAACCGGGACCTCTCCTACATCCTCCTGGTCTCCCTCCTGCTTTGCTTTCTGTCTTCTTCTCTCTTCATTGGTCAACCAAGGAAAGCCACCTGCCTTCTCCGACAAACGGTTTTCAGCATCATCTTTTCAGTTGCCATTTCTTCTCTCTTGGCCAAAACCATCACGGTGGTGCTGGCTTTCCTGGCCACAAAACCAGGAAACCGAGTGAAGAGATGGTTGGGGAAGAGCTTGGCCAACTCCATCATCCTTTCTTGTTCTGCTGTCCAAATTATCATCTGCTCCATCTGGCTGGGAGTTTCTCCCCCCTTCCCTGACTCTGACCTCCACTCCCAGCCTGGAGAGATCATCCTACAATGCAACGAAGGGGCTGTTGTCATGTTCTACGTCACCCTCAGCTACATGGGCTTCCTGGCTGCCATCTGCTTCACGGTGGCTTTCCTGGCCAGGAATCTGCCTGGGGCCTTCAACGAAGCCAAGCTGATCACCTTCAGCATGCTGGTCTTCTGCAGTGTCTGGGTGACTTTTGTGCCCACCTACCTGAGCACCAAAGGGAAATACATGGTGGCTGTCCAGATCTTCTCCATCCTGGCCTCCAGTGCTGGTCTGCTGGGCTGCATCTTCATCCCCAAGTGCTACATTATCCTTCTGAAGCCAGACCTGAACACAAAGGAGCAGCTTACAGCCAGAACAAATGTAAAAGCATGAAATATAACACAAATATGATAGTGGAAGAATTATTAAGTTTTCTTTTATTTGAAAGAAAATATTAATTCTTTCTACTTAGATAGTATGCAGGAATCCAAGAAGAATATATGTCTATGTTTCTTTAATCCCCTTCCCTTTCAGCTCAATAAATCCTAATAAAGAGAACTCTGTGAAGGTAATTCAGAAGAATTTGATGTTGAGCAACAGCCAATGAACCTGACGCCTTATAAAAATAATTTGAGCAGGTTTTCCTACTGACAGAGCCGAAAAGTGTCTCTGTGTGAGAGAAAAGAGCCGAGTAGGAAAAATGGCAAGATGGAAGCCGTGGGAAACAAGATCCAGTCATGTTGTCCGATAATCTCTGTGAGAACCCATGAAATACCCAAATGATGTGAAATGCAGGGTTTCACCTGCTCTCCACTGGGGGAGGCAGATCTGCACAACTATTAACTGGTTCCTTCTTGATGTCCTGATGAGACCTACTGTAGAGAAAGTGTGGATCACCACAGTCGTCTGGATTTTCACTTTGGGGTCATTGTCTAGCTCTGTATTTTTTTCTTTCCCTATTCAAGAAATAAAAGAGCAATATCTGACTTTGGTCAGGTCCTTTAATTGTCCACTCTGCCATTTGTACATTTGTTTGTTCCTTTTCCATGCCTGGTTTATCTGTGAAGGGCTGGAGAAGATGCCCAGAGAAAGGGGACCTTGAGACTCTCCCCAGGAGGAGGTTGAAGGGATCCTCTCTAAAGGCAGCCGCATCACGGACTGTGACAGGAGCGCTCAATGCTGCATCTTCATCCAGGTCCAGGAAGGGGGTGAATGGTGGTGGTGGGGTGGACTTCCAGGTTTCTAGGAAGAGGCACCCATGGAAACTCTTCTGCTCTCCACCCACAGAGTTTGCTGATTAATTAGAAACCAATTTTTATGTTTCAGAATGGCTACTCATTGCGAATCAAATCCCTTTGCAAATTCCATTTTCAGGAGATAAGAAAAGCTCTGATGGATGAGACCGAGGTCAGTCTAAGATTCACAATGAGCACAGAGAGGCCTCCGGTTCTCCCACAAGCAGAAGGAAGAGAGTTTGCCCAACACGCAAGGGGTGTTTTCCCACAACTGAACTTTCCTCCATGACATCAGACAGTGTTGGACACTCAGCCATCCCTCCATCTAGGAATCCCCGGTTCTGGCATCAGAACATCTGGGATATCAGAATTGGGGATTCCTAGATTGAGAGATGGCTGAGTATCCAACACTGTCTGATGTGATGGAGGAAAGGTCAATTGTGTGGAAACACCCGTTGCGTGTTGGGCAAAGCAATAAGTCATTAATATCAGACTATTAATGACTTAATATGGGAACATTAATATGAGAATATTCATATGAGAAAATGTTTCCAAGTTTCACTCCCCCAATCAAAAAGTACTAAGGCAGAACCGGAACTCAGGAGTCACTTGGTGATTGGCCCAAAGTCTCCCAGGAAGTTTTCATGCCTAAAATAGGACTAGAACTCAAAATCCCCTGATGATTGGCTCCAAGTCCCCCATTTAGCTTTTGTTGGAAGGTGGGACTGAAACTCCAGGGATTGGCACAAAGTCCCTCCTGTGGCTTTGATTCCCCGCATCGTCACCAGGCACAACTTCTCCCTTCCCACAGACCGAAGCTGCTTTCTGCCGCTGCCCCCTCGCTCCCCTCTCGCCTCGCCCAAAAAGACAGCCGTGGCGGCCGCCCCTCCTCTGCCCCGCTCCCTCGCACCCAGCTCGCCCCTCGCCCGCCCCGCTCCCTCGCCCCCAGCTCGGCCAGTGTCACCCCGGCAGCCCCGCTCCCATCTCCCGACCCCGGCCTTGCAGGAGAAACCCTGGGGCTGGCCGAGCGAGCGAGGAGCGGAGCGGGAGGGCGCCCGGTTGGGCTTCCTCGCAGCTTTGCCGCAGGGATGGAGGGGGGGGGGCTTCCTGCGCCCCTTCGAGGAGAGCGGCCAGAGGAGCCACGGTGGGCGAGCGTTTCCCCCCAGATCTGAGAGCGCGAGGGGCATCCCGGGTGGGCAGGCGGGCAGCCTCGGGAGGTCTGAGGCCATGAGGGGCCTCTGGGGGTCTGGGGGGGGGCATCTGCATTCGTCTCCTCCCCGCAGAAGTCTGCAAGGCGGCCAGGGGAGGCGGCCAGGGCCGGCGGCGGGGAAGCCGGTCTTGGGAGGGGCTCTGGGGATGAATTTCTCTCCCTTCGGGGTTGCAGCCGTTGGGCGGGGGAGAAGCGGCCGGAGGAAGGAGAGGCGAAGAGCAGCGGCAGCAACAGGGCAAAGTTGGACGCTCTTGGAAGGGGGGGGGCACGGGAGGGAAGCGAAGGCTCTCTTGGGGGGGAGTAAAGGTGTCAACGTCCCTTCTTCTTTTTTACCTGCGTCCAGGTAAGCTTACAAGAGGACCGGCATCACCTGGAGCTTTTCATCAGCTGCAGCTTTGAGGTGTCTCTATTCTGCCCCCCCCCCATCTGAAAGAGCGCACTGACTTTCTCTCCCCCCCCAATTAATCCCTTCTCCGGTCTTGGTCCGACCCAGCACTCCTAGGGCGGGGGTCCTTCTCCCCGGCAGCTGCCTGCTGAGCAGCCAGTGGAGGGTCATCCAAACTACCCCTCCCCCGGGAGAGAAAATCCCCCTTTCTGCCTCTGCCTTTCCCAGCGGCTGTTGCGCTGAGGCCCCCGAAGCTCCGTCCTTCCCCACAAGCCAGGGAGGGTGGGGGCACCTCCAGGTCCTCCCCCTCCTTCCGATATCGTCTCCGGTCAGGCCGAGCTGGAGCCCCTTCCCACAGCAGTCCCGCCGCCCTGAAAGGAGTTTCCACCGCCGGATTCAGCAGCCCCCCCCCACCTTATTTAGAGACCCCTGCCCTGCTCGGAGGTCTTTGGGGCTGGATGGGGTCACTAAAAGGAAGCCTCTTTCTCTAGGCGAAGTGCGTGGGGGGAGGGGAGAAAATGCGGGGGGGGGTCACTTGATTGGCGGCGGAGCGAGAGGGAAGCTGGGAGGGGCAGGAGGAGGAGGAGGAGGTGGGGTTTTTGTGCGATTCCACCCAACGACACAATCAAGGCAGATCCCAATGAATGGGGAATTTGCATTGTGTGTCCTCTGAATGGGAAGGGAAAGAGTCCAATGGAGACGGAGGCAGGAAGGGAAAGAGGAAGCAGAAGTGGGGGTGGGAAAAAGAAAGGAAAGGGAAAAAGGGAAAGGGAATAATCCCTTCACCTTCCCTTCAGTTCTAATTATTTTGTAATGACAAATAACTGAATAAATGTCAGCCTGACCTCCTCGAAACTTCAGAGATCGAACCAGTGAGAACGTTTCCCTCTTCAGAAGGGACCCCAAGTCTTGGCTTCTGGCCATTCCTGGATCTCCCCCTCCCTCCCTCCCTCCCGTCTTTTCCTTCCACGGAGTTTCCCTCCCTGATCAGCTGCCGCCAAGAGCCTGGAGCCTATTTGTGTTGTCCTCTTATTACACAGCAGAGCCAAACCCAGCCAGCCTGCCCCGTTTTCTTCCATGCACCAAAGTTCACGTCCAAGAGAGAGCAAGAGAATCTCCCTCCCAAGACAAGGAGCCGTTTCTGACAACCAGCAATCATTTTCCCTCTTTTCCTCTCCAGACAACGGACTTTTTCAATACCAACTGTGCTTCCTCCAACACGCGAAAGCCTAAATCCAGATCAGGGGAAAAGTTCCCACTTTTATAGACGATATTCTCCCTCTGAGCACAGATTTTCCTAACACTTTGGGTGAGCAAGAGAGACGCGTGTTTCAAGGAAGGATAGAGGGTTTTTCTCCCGGAAAGCGAAGCTGCGCCTTTCCCGAGAGAGCCGAGCGGAGGATTCCCCACAGAAGGGGGGAGGCTGGGGGCGGGAGGATCCGGCTGGGCTAGGAGGGATCCCTGCAGATCCTCTCCGCCTCTTCCTGATTTAGCTTCCCTTCGGATTGGGGGGAGGGGCTGTGAATTGGTGGTGGTGCATTGGGGGGGAGGGGGAGGAAGCGTTTATCTCTAGGTCTTTTGAGATGGGTGGGGCCAGAACGAAGGGCAGCACCAATGCGAATTCTCCCTGATTGAGCGTCATCGGTCTCCGGGCAGAGTCCTTTGTGGCTTCACCTGAAGGAGGAGAGAGAGAAGCGGAGAAGGAGGGAGGCAGGGAGGGAGGGATCTTGGCCTGGAGAACCAACTTGGGCTTCTTCTCTTCTCGGAACTCTCTCCTCCAGTGGGTGAAGTCAAGGGAGACTCTTCCTGGAGACTGATGACGCTGCAGAAGGGAGAATTCCCATTGGTCCTCCTCCTTTCAGGACGCTCCCAATTCCTAATTTTGGGGCTCGGCAGCCTTTCTGCGATTCCTTCGCTTTGCGCAGAGAGGGAACCAGTGGGGAATTCCACTGCCTGAGCCAAAATGGTCTTGAGGCAGGTCGTTTTCTCAGGGGGTGGGGGACCCTCAGGAGGGGAGGGGAGAGGCGGGCAGGAGTGTGCAGAAGAAATCAAAATTTGTCTTTAAACTCAGTGGTGAAATCCAATTTTTTTACTACCGGTTCTGTGGGTGTGGCTTGGTGGGCGTGGCTTGGTGGGCGTGGCTTGATGGGCATGGCAGGGGAAGGATACTGCAAAATCTCCATTCTCTCCCCACTCTGGAGCCAGCCAGAGGTGGTATTTGCCGAACTACTCAAAATTTCCGCTACCGGTTCTCCAGAACCTGTCAGAACCTGTTGGATTTCACTCTGCTTAAACTCCCTGAACTGAGGATGGTCTTGCGCAACTGTTACTCCAGGGGCCAATCTGGGTTCTGGGGGGAGGAAGTTCCAAAGGGCCACCGAGGATGTTGGGGTCTATTGGAGTGAATGGGGAGCTCTGCAGGGGCCACAGAGCCCCCCCCAAGAATACCCTCCCCCCATGGCTTTTCCCACCTTCCTTCCTTCTCCCCATCAGTCGGGCACTTTGGGGGAAAGAGATTTTCCACTTCTGGACCAAAAAGACTTTGGAATCCGATCTTTCCATAAATTCTGTACCGGACAGCCTCCCCCCTTCCCAGCTGCCCTGTCTGCCTCCGATGCCCCCCCTCACAAAGTAAATCTCCAAGGACATTAAAGTGAAGCCAGTCACAGTTTTATGAAAGGAGTGGCAAGCAGGGCAAAAACGATCCTCCCAGAGTCAGCAATGGAAGGGAGAGAGACACAAACACACACATGTCCCTGTCGCCCCCACTATCGCTACTTTTGCTCTCGGCTGCTCTGGCGCTCTTAAAGTCATTCTTGAAGAGTCGGAAGACGTTTCCTTAGATCTCCGCCAAACTCATCCTTGGGAGCGTCAGCTTGGCCGAACTTTGGAAGAGCTTTGCCCAAGACTTCTCCTATATTTTGAGCTAGCCTGACGCTCCCAACAATGAGTTTGGCGGCGATCTAAGGAAACGTATTCCAGCTGTGTGTGTGTGTGTGTGTGTGTGTGTGTGTGTGTGTGTGTGTGTGTGTGTGTGTGTCCCGCAAGGATTTGGAGGCAGACACGGTGCCTCTGAAAGCGCGCACGGGAGCAAGAGCGCTAAGTTGGCGGCTGTGGGAGGAGCGCCTTGGCTTCCCCTTTTGCTCCTCACAGTCGCCCTGAGCTGAGCCGGTGCGGTTCTTTACTTGGGCAGCCCCGATGACCGCAGGACAGTCAGATTTGGTGGCGCAGAAATTGTATAAAAAACAGTGCATTTCTGAGGGTCTTCTGCAAAAAACCACCCAAGCACAAAAGCCAGGCTTGCAGCAAGAGGTTGGAGCTTGTTAAACGTTTTCCAGTCGGCCTGCAGGCTTTTATTTTGTTAGCCCAAAGGGGGAGGGAGGGACGTAGGAAATCGCCCTGTCTCTGCAGCATGGGTCATGTGACTGAGTGGGGCATGGCCAACTTGACGTCACTCACAGCAAGGTGCCACCCCACCTTGCTGTGAGTGATGCTGAGTTGACCACGCCCACTCAATCACATGACCACCAAGGTATGCCCACTCAGTTACATGACCACCAAGCCACGCCCACCAAACAAGTCACACCCACAGAACCGGCAGTAAAAAAAATTGGAACCCACCCCTGCGCCTACCCGCTTGCAAGAGTCTCCAACTTTGCAGCCGCCGCTGCTCCTCGTCTCTCCTGCCCCGGGAGTGGAGCTGGGCACTGTTTCTCCCCGCCCGATGGCTGGAACCGGCGGTGCCTGATCCGCTCCTCCCAAGACTGGCTTCCCCGCTGCAGCTCCCGCCTGCCTGCTTTGCAGAGTCTGGGGTGGGTAGGTGCCGAAAGAGGCTCCCCCTGTAGCCATCTTGGGGTCCCCCGTGGGCTCAGACCCCCCTGGGCTTCTCTGGCTCTCAGCTCCAGGGGCCACGCCCGCCCCCGCGGGTCTTCCGGCTGTTCTCCTCGGCGGGGGCGCTGCAGCTCTGGAGCCGGAGCTCCGACGTGGCCCAGGAGGGAAGAGGTGCAGGGAGCCCCAGCCAGGCATCCCCGCAGCCCCCCTGGGAGGAAGTATTTTTAGTACTTTTTGATTGGGGGTGTGAAACTTGGAAATCTTTTCTCAGATTAATGTGGGAGAGCAGAATTGGGGATTCCTAGAATGTCCAATATTGTGTGGTGTGATGGAGGAAAGTGAAAGTGTGGGAAAAAACCTGTTCCATGTTGAGCAAAGCCATAAATCTCTGCCTTCTGCTTGTGGGAGAACCAGAGGTATTTGTGTGGTCACAAATGCCTTCTGCTTGTGGGAGAACCAGAGGTATTTGTGTGGTCACTGTGAATCTTGGACTGACCTTGGTCTGATCCATCACAGCTTTTCTTATCTCCTTAAAATGGATTTTACAAAGGGATTCTATTTGCAATTAGGAGCTATTCTGAAACATAAAAATTGATTATCAATTGATCAGCAATCTCTGTGGTTGGAGAGCAGAACAGCTTCCGTGGATGCCTCTTCCTAGAAACCTGGAAGTCCCCACCCATATTCACCCCAGTGGGAAGCTAAACCTCTCCTAGAACCTTGATGGTGAACCTATGGCACACGTGGCACAGGTGGCACACAGAGCCCTCTCTACGGGCATGTGAGCAGTCGCCCCTGCTCAGCTCCACCGCACATGCATCCATGCCTCCCACCGGCCAGCTGGTATTTGGGTCTCTGCCACGCATGCTTAGGGGTGCATGCGGGATATGCATGTGAATGCATGGGGTGGAGCGGGGGCGCATGTGCGGGGGGTGGGGTGCACATGGGGGTGTCACATGCGCATGTGGGGGTGGGGGCGGGGGCGGGGGGGTCATGCACACATTGCATTATGGGTGAGCGCGTGTACGCTTTTGGCACTCGGTACCGCAAAGGTTAGCCATCACTGTCCTAGAAGAATGAACTATTTTGGGAACTATTATATTTCCCTAAAGGAGAAACATGTTTTTAAAGACAGAAAGCAGCCCCCAAGTCTTTCTTAATGGCCCCAGCAGGACTGGGCCAGCCTATCTACAAGACAAAAGACCTTCAGCTCCAGGGTGATGGGATGAAGACAGGACCCTTCAGGACATCATTGGACCATTTAGCAGAAGACACATAGCTCAATGCATTGCACAACCTCCTAAGGCAGGGCTGTCAAACTCCCGGCCCATGGAACGGATGCGTCACATGCTGGCCATGCCCCCACCCGGTTTAATGAAGGGGGGAGAAGTCCTGATACATCATGTGAGGCCGCCATGATGACGTGTTTGAGACACCTGTTCTAAGGACATTGCATCACTCAGCAAACTTCAACCAAACCTGGGTGCTCAGACAAACATGACCCCATAGGAACCTTACAACAGCCAATAGAATACATGTTCTTGCACAGGAACAGGAAGTTCCTGTGTTCAAAGCCCCCAAGAGAAGGTATAAACCCCTCCTCACTCTCAACTCCATGTGGTCAGCTGCATCAGAGAACCATGTGCTTGGTAGTTCTGCTCCACCATTAAACCATCTTTCCAATCAGCCTCCATGTTTCCAGTGTCTTCCTCCCGGCTTGGAACTGAACCAGAT
Source organism: Diadophis punctatus similis (assembly GCA_023053685.1). Taxonomy (NCBI): domain Eukaryota; kingdom Metazoa; phylum Chordata; class Lepidosauria; order Squamata; family Dipsadidae; genus Diadophis; species Diadophis punctatus. Next base: position 14,975,968 of record JALIGW010000011.1, on the reverse strand, counting down.
GGATATTTTTCTTCCAACAGCCCCTTCTTGGACCTGGATGAATATTATGCAGCATTGAAGGTTTGTGACCTGGTCAATGATGCGGCTGCCTTTAGACAGGATCCCTTCAACCTCCTCCTGGGGAGAGTCTCAAGGTCCCCTTTCTCTGGGCATCTTCTCCAGCCCTTCACAGACAAGACAAGCTTGGAAGAGGAGCAGAGAAAATGCTTTGAGTAGAAATTGTAGAGTGGAAAATTAAAGGACCCGAAAACTGCTATTTTATTTCTCTGGTTGAGGAAAGAAAAAACACAGTGGAAATTCCTTTACACACTTTTTTAATTTGGTTTATTTTTTATATATATTGGTGAGAAGCTGTTCTGCTGAACACTTTCTGCAAAGGAGGTTTTATCAGGAAATCAAAAAAGAACTACATAAAAAGAAAAATGTATAAATAATTTTGTTTTTAAAAAGAAAGAACTACATAAGATATATAATCTATAACCTATATAAGATTTCCCTCCCCAGCTGAAAGCAAGTCAAACATGGCATTTCACATCATTCCAGCATTTTCATGGAGATGATCAGGCAACCAGGCTGGTGCTTGGTTCCCATAATTTCCTCCTGACCTCTTTTCCTACTCACTCTCTCTCTCACACACACATATACTTTTAGCTGCTGTCAGTAGGAACCAGTGTCCAAATAATTTTCTATAAAGTGTCACATTCAGTAGCTGTTGCTGAACAGCAAATTCCTCTGAATGACTTTTACAGAGTTCTCTTTAGCAAAATTTATTGAGCTGAAAGGAAAGGGAGCTACAAGAATTCCAGTCATTCAACAATTTCCCTTTTTGAAACATATAGACATGTTTTTCTTTTCCTGCTTTCTAAATGGAAAGAATTAATATCTCTTTTCAAATAAAAGAAACTTTAATAATTCTTCCACTATCATAATGGTGTTATATCTCATGTTTTTACGTTTGTTCTGGCTGTAAGCTGCTCCTTTGTGTTCAGGTCTGGCCTCAGAAGGATAATGTAGCACTTGGGGATGAAGATGCAGCCCAGCAGACCAGCACTGGAGGCCAGGATGGAGAAGACCTGAACAGCCACCATATATTTCCCTTTGGTGCTTAGGTAGGTGGGCACAAAAGTCACCCAGACACTGCAGAAGACCATCATGCTGAAGGTGATCAGCTTGGCTTCGTTGAAGGCCCCGGGCAGATTCCTGGCCAGGAAAGCCACCGTGAAGCAGATGGCAGCCAGGAAGCCCATGTAGCTGAGGGTGACGTAGAACATGACAACAGCCCCTTCGTTGTATTGCAGGATGATCTCTCCAGGCTGGGAGTGGAGGTCAGAGTCAGGGAAGGGGGGAGAAACTCCCAGCCAGATGGAGCAGATGACAATTTGGACAGCAGAACAAGACAGGATGATGGAGTTGGCCAAGCTCTTCCCCAACCATCTCTTCACTCGGTTTCCTGGTTTTGTGGCCAGGAAAGCCAGCACCACTGTGATGGTTTTGGCCAAGAGAGAAGAAATGGCAACTGAGAAGATGATGCTGAAAACCGTTTGTCGGAGAAGGCAGGTGGCTTTCCTTGGTTGACCAATGAAGAGAGAAGAAGACAAGAAGCAAAGCAGGAGGGAGACCAGAAGGATGTAGGAGAGGTCCCGGTTGTTGGCTTTGACAATGGGAGTTTCGCGGTATTTAATGAAGATGATTAAAATAATGTCTGTAATTAAGAACAAGAGTAGTGCAAAAGAGACCAGGATAATGCTCAGAAGTTCTTCATAAGACAGGAAGGTTATAACTTTAGGGATACATTGGACTCTGTTCTTATTTGGATATTTATCATCAGGACACTTGGTGCATAGTTTTGTATCTGAGAAAGCAAAAAAGCAATATTTCTTTAATATTCTGGGTTTTTACATTTCAAGAAATACCTTTTTTGGTATTGATTCTAGGAAGATTTTCCAAGATGTGTCGCTTAACCATTCCACAGGAAAAAAAAGATAACATAATTTTGTAATAGCTATATAGCTAAACTATATAAAATTGGAGGTTTTCTAGTGCATTTTGAATAAAGAAAAATAGAGTTGAGCTTCAATGCATGTTTTAATTTGCACTTTCATCAAAATCCATTTCCACCAAGCCTTCCTTTACTCTGATGTCACCCACCTTCCTGAGTATAGAAGGTCCCCTCCGGACAAGGAACACAGTCATAGCAGCAAACTGGCTCTCCTTCTCGAGCCCTCTTGACAAATCCAGGATGACAATTTTCCACACATTTGGACTCAGGCAGGGACTAAACAGAAAAAATAGGAATGCCAAAGAAAATGTGTTAGGACTCTCCATCCATGGAAAATGGAGGTAGACATGGACATTACCCAAGTAGTCTCTAGGATTCACTTAGATAAATTTGAAATCTCTAAGTGATTCAAAATAATTTTAGGAGATGCAATTATTGCAGATTCTTCATTAATTCCTCCCTTTTGCTTCTGGCATATCATATAGCAATAAAGGACTTTTCTACTTAATAAAATCTGAGGAATTGAGAAAAGATTTAAGCAGTAAGTGAAAGCCAGGACTTCCTCATCATGGCCTGTGATGAAGAAAGAAACTTCTGACCAGTAGGATCCTGAAAGTTTTCTTCTATATATAAAGTATTGCAAAGCTGCTCTCCTTTGAAAGTAGTCCAAAACTGCCTTGAACTTAAAATACAAAGGAAACATTCCTTAGAAATTAGGATTGTCAATTTTAAAGGAGATGTTCTTTGTTGATTTGCATATTTAGTTCTTCAATTTTTGTGTCTGCCGTACTGGAGAAATCAGACTAAAACTGACTGCCTAGTCTTGTAAGGAATATCCTTCTGGGTTCAGTTCCAAGTGGGGGAAAAGACGCTGGATTCATGGAAGCTGCTTGGAAAGAAGGTTTAATGGTGGACAGGAGCACATGGCTTGAGCTCCTGAACGGAAAAGGTGGATCACATGCTTCCAGATGTTGGGTGAAAAGAAAAAAGGGCGGAGCTGCTGATGGTCCCTTGGTTTTATGTCCTCTTGGCCCCACCTCAGAGTTTCCTGTTCCTGTATAAGTAATGCACTCTGATTGGTGGTCAGACCCCCCCCTAGGGGCGGGGGTCTTAGCTAACCTTTTAGGCTGTCTCTAGGCTTGTTTGAGTGCTGGTAATTTTCCAGGTGCCATGTCTAATAGGGCTAATCCTATCATGTCCTAAGGGTGAATCCCATCACCCTGGAGCTGAAGGGGGGGGCAGGGAGCTGCAGGAAGCTGCTTTGTCTTTAGAACATGTTTCTTCTTCCCTCATCCAGGGAAACATATTCTTCCTTTTCAATATTTCCTAGGATATTTCATTTTTCTAGGAGAGGGGTGGGTGCTAACTTCCTTCACTAGTTTCTAGAACTGGAGTGAAATGAGATGGGTGTGAGACAGAGGTGGGATTCAGAAGGTTCTGACCAGTTCTGGAGAACCGGTAATGATGTGGCAATGAGGCCATTTTGGAATCCCCTGGGTCCCTCTGAAAGGGAGAGCACGCACACACACACACACGGCAGCCCACCAAAAGTCTGATTTTGTTCAGAAGAGCTGGAATGCGAGGGGTAGAGCAGCAGCCAAAGCACCTGGGGGCCAGGTGCAGAGGTGGGTTTCAGCAGGTTCTGACCAGTTCTGTAGAATTGGGAAGAAATGGAGATTTTGCAATATCCTTCCCCTGCCACGCCCACCAAGCCACGCCCACCAAGCCACAGTAGTAAAAAAAATTGAATCCCACCACTGGACTGTGAGATCATGAGAATATGTCCCTCAAAAAGGATCCTCTTAAAAGCCAAAGGCCAAATCTAGCATTTCCTTTCAATTTCTCCCTTGTAACTTCATAGATGAGGAATGGCTCTCCTTTGGATCCAAGTCTTGTTTCAGTGCTTCAGCTGTCTGGGTCAGGGCACATCAGAACAGTCATGGTGATTTCATGTGAACTGAGAGCCTTGGAGCTCCTTCCTAGTAGGTTGAGGCCTCTTGCTCCATCCCAGTGTGTGTGTGTGTGTGTGTGTGTGAAAGGGAGGCATGGATAACTCTGACCAGGTCTGGTCTGTTGAAGAACATCCCAGACTATGAACTTGCCCTTTCAGGGAACACTTTCCCCAAGCAGGACAAGATGGAACTTCTTCCCAATGGAACCCAAAGGACCTCCATCCAATCATGATTTAATTTAACCTGTCCAAACCTGAATTCAGGCACTGGTCATTTGAATTGCCTTCTTCTTTGCTGTTTGTGTACAAGAAGCAAGCAAAACTGATGCAATTAGCTACACACTCCCCAGCCTTTGTGGGTTTCTGATGGAGATACTAAATTGTAGATGCTACACAAAGTGGAATAGCACTGAAACCTCCCAAGCAGTCTAAGAAAACCATCAGGTTTCTACTCCCCACATTCAATTCAACCTGAAGGTCAACCACCTTGGGGACAAGGCTGAGCTCACTTGAAGTGGGACCTCAGAGTTTGGAAAACAGGGAAAAGACGCCATAATTTCACCCACCTTGTTGAGCAGCCTAAGCTGTGTAAGAGCATCTTGTCTGATAATAAGTCTCTGTCTTATAAAATACGCCAGAATCTCTTCCCTGGCATCCTCCTTCGGGAGAACCAAGAAGCCCCAGAAGAACAGATCTGCTGCTATTTCTCCATTTTGGTCCAAGTACAGTTTAATGTTGGAAATATTCCAGAAATTATTCTTGTCCAGAAAGGGATGAAACTAGTATTGAAACATTCAAGAATTTGAAAAGCAGAAAACTTTGTTTCTTGTCGCAGATTTGAATATTTCTTCTACAATTTTCTATCTTTCAAATATGTTTAGTTAGGAGAACATTATCTTCATAAGCAAACAAAAATTGTTCAGCAAGATTTGTCAATCATATACTGAGAAGATATATATTGGGAAAATACAATTGACACAAATGGTCAAATATAGTGAACCTTTTGGTGCAAGTGAGAAATAAAATGAATAATGGAGACAAAGAGATTATACATAAACTCATTGGAAGCAGCAGGTTGATTATCAGAAAGCATGGATTAGTCAACAAGAAAGTTGTCAGGCTAATCTTCTCCCTGGTAGACCAGACAGGAAACATCACCTGGTGAACTAATTCAACTTTATTGTAAAGTTACTTTAACAGAAGTTTGTACGTCTGAAGCTGCAAATCTCCCAGATTATGGCAATGCTTCTAATATAAGTTGATTTCAGTAAACTACTAATAAACACTTTTGTGATGTGACTAGAAACTTAATGAAATGAGAGGTTGGTGATTATTGTCATAAAAATTGTACTCAAATAATTGTTAATGTTTTTAATATTTCTCTTAACACTGGATGGTTATGAATAATAACTTGTACTGGGTGATCCATTTTTCTGTGCTGTCAATACAGAAGAGTTGATAATTCTCTGTAATTCAAGATTTGATGCAATGTTTATAACAATTCTCAGACAAAACTAATTTGATGTGTCTTAATCAGTATTAAGTTTCTAAGGAATTATTTCTGATTTCCTAATAGAAAGGAGTGCATGAATAAAAAGCAGTGGAAAAATATCTGATTTTTATGATCTGATAAACTATAGTATCTCATATAAGATTAATGAAGCAGTGGAAGAAAGATGAGGGAAACCAAACTTAATAAGTGTGTTTATGAAAACAATATCAAAATACCAGAAGATTGCAAAGTGAATGTGAGTCAGCAGGAAAGAAGGCAAATGCATCCATCAGACTCTCAGCATCCTGGTTTGGAGAGACCCCAACTCAAGTACCAGGTCCCCTTGGAGGCCCCACACTTGGAGAAGACCTTGCACAAAACCTGGGTCAGGCAACGAAGCCAAGGAAGAGATCAAAGGAGCTGCTCTGGGCCTCAAAGAAAGACAACGAGGAGAAGAGCCATCTTGCTCCATGGAAGTGGAAATAAAGAGGTCTGGGAGCAGCTTCTCCAACTTACAAAATCTCTCAGTTGGAGAAGGGAGGATACAGTCTAACTGAAAGATGCTAGACAAAGGCTTAAAATCTTTTCAGGGCTATTCCAGAGAGTCAGTCCTGGTAACATGAACTCTGTGACAAGAGAGGAGATTCTGGCGGAATGAGAGAGAAAAAATCCTGAAAGGAGGAGCCCTTTTAGAGCTGAGCCAGTCAAGCAGAGAAGTTCAGTCTCCCCTTCACGGATGGTCTTAAGGCAGGGGTCTTAAACACACTTTCATTGAGGGCCGCATCAGCCTCATGGTTGCTCTCAAAGGGCCAGTAGCAGGTAACTCTATGACGATTCACAGTGGCCAGATAGGGTGGCCGGGTGGTCACAGTCGGGTCGCGATGACAAGGGCATGGCTGGGTGGGGATCAGCGGCCGGTTGCCCCCCCATCGCTACCGGTGCACATCACTGTGTTGCGGGGGCATGCATCGCTGTGCATGCGCGGAAGCGAATTCTCGTGCGGCCGGGTGTCCTCTCATGATATCTCAGAAAAAAAAGCTGATTTTTTTTAAAAATATGGTGGACCTGTCAAAGAGCGCACCAGAGCTGCCGCACGAAAATTGCGCAATCGGTGGCTTACTACCCGAGCTACGCACCGGATAGCTCCGGTAGTAACCCATTACTGGTGGGGATGGCTGGGTGGGCATGGCTGGGTGGGCATGGCTGTCTCAGGGCAGCTGGGTTGGGATGGAATAAATTGCACCAACTAACTCGACATGGTGACAATTCAGTGCCCCACAAGCTGCTCATCCCCCCCCCAACTGCCCAGCCCAACCCTGCCCAGCCCGGCTTCCCTAACCTCTTCCTCGAGGCTGATGCTGCAGCACTTGTCCAGGTTGCTCATGGTGGCTGCCTGGAGGTCCCCACACCAGTCCTGACCCACTGCTGGCCTCCTGCCCATCCCTGGCCTTAGGGCACAGAGCCAAGGGACATGCGGCAGCAGAAAGCAAAGTGCCTGGGTCAGAGGGAGGCCCACTCCCTCTCCATGCAAGGAGACCCAGCTTTGTAAGCAAAGCATCCTCAGCAATACGATGGGCGACCCAGCAGGAGAGGAGGGGGCAAGGGGATGGCGAGGGGGAAGCAGGGCTGCTGGTGGCCAGGTGCCAAGGCAGGACTTTCCTCAGACCCTCCCTCCCTCTCATTCCAGTCTCCCTCCCTCTCTCCTTCTCTACCTCACTCATGCACATTCCCATCTCCTTCCTTCCTCCCCCTATCCCTTCTTCCTCTGCCTTTCTCCTTCTCATTCCCATTTCTCTCCTCCCTCCCTCCCTCCCTCCCTCCCTTCCTTCCTTCCTCCCTCCCTCCCTCCCTCCCTCCCTTCCTTCCTTCCTTCCTTCTTTCCTTCCTAACTCCCTCCCTCCCTCTTTCCCTCCCTCCCTTCTGCTCCCTCCCTCTTTCCTTCCCTTTCCCTCCCTCTCTCCTCCCTCCGTCCCTTCTCCTTTCTTCCTCCCTCCCTCCCTCTCCTCCCTCCTTCCCTTCCTCCCTCCTCCTCCTTCCCTCCCTTCTCCTTCATTCCTCCTTCCCACCCTCCCTCCTCCTTCCTTCCTTCCTTCCTTCCTTCCTCTCTCCCTCCCTTCTCCTTCATTCCTCCCTTCCTCTCCTCTCCTCTCTCCCTCTCTCCCCCCCTCCTTCCCTCCCTCCTTTCTCCCTCCCTCCCTTCTTCCCTCCCTAGGAGGAATGAGGGAAGGGCAAGAGGGTGGCAGTGCTACTACTGGATGAGGCTTTCCCACATGGGGGGTGCGAGGGAGGGAGTCTCTAGGACAGACCCATGGGCCAGATCTAACCACATTGCAGGCCGGATGTGGCCCATAGGCCTTGAGTTTGACATGTCTGTCTTAAGGCAAAGACTGAGCAGCCATCAGTCAGAGAAGCTTTAACTGGGATTCCTTCAGAGAGGAGGGGTTGGACTAGATGGTCTCAGGGTGTCCTTTAAATTGATAAGGGTAACATTCCACAATGCTGATCACAAAACCTTACATACAGGAATTTATTTAAAAATGCATAACAGCCTTTTAAAATGAGCTATGTTGAATATGAACATTTATCTGTCATGGAGCATTATCCTCTGAGCAATTAGATTGGCCAAATCTGTCCAACTTTTGTAGCATAAGTAGGTTGAGGTGGTTCCCCTCCTTCTCCTCTGGATTCCTTCTCCAAAAGAACTCAGATTGATGGATCCATATCGGGACCCCCATACCTGCCACGGCTGCAGCCTTGAGCTTTTCTCCCTCCTTCCTTCTCCTCCTCGATCTGGAGGAATAGGTGGCATTCAAGGCCTGGGCCAGAGTCTTCATGAGATTGTAACGTTGGTAGTAATTTGTGATCCGTATCCTGTTCCTTTTCTCCTGGGTCTCCAGAAGGGCTTTCTGGGTGCATCTTCTGCGGCCTTTGACAGAAAATATGTGCTTTGAAAGAGAACAGTGGAAATAATGGTCTCCAAACTGGGGTTCCACAAAAAAATGGGGTTCAAAGGCTTCATCATCTGGGCTTTCATTTGGATCAATACCAAAGCTCCAAATACTATGGATGTATTTGAGAAGTCTGCTCTTTTTTATTGTATACCCTTCTATATTTGTAAGGATCCAGACTTTCCCTTCCAAGGGTCCTGGCAAGCGCATGAGTATTAAATGGAAAGGAAGGATTCTGTCTGAAGGGAAAAAAGTCTCTATGAAGTGAACAAAGACGTTTACTTGTCTCCACTTAGAGAGCGAATCCCTGAGGGCTGCTGTATATCCTGTTGTTGAGAATTGTTGTGATATAATCACACAAATTCCACTCCTGACAAGCATAGGAGTAAAAATCCTCATGAAATTCTCTCCATTTTCTGTGTCTGAAGCAAAGAGGCCAATGAAGGTCCATCTGAAATGGAGCAGAAGTTGGACAATTGCTGGGTACTGGATTCCTTCTTTGGGGAACAAGTGGTGGAAAAAGGGGAACTGACTTTTATCACTCAGAGCCTCTGAAGCAAAGGTATCTCTGATCTGAAAAAACAATGAGAAATGTTGTGTTATACAGGGATCAGATCAAGCCCGAAATATTGGCTTTAAATTAATCCAACTTCGTTCTGATGAACATATTAGAATAGTTTGTTTGGCCATCATTTAAAATATTAACCAAATATTAGCAAGACTGTATAAAAATGGAATATAAGAAACAAGGGAAGTAAAAAAGAATAACATAAAAAATGTAAATCCTATTACTGTATCACCCCTACAAGTTATCACACTTGGACTTACATGTGCAAATCTCAAATGAAGTGTTTTATTCCAATAAAGGGCCATGCTATATGTTATTTTTGAAGATTGCAACATCTTTCTCTGCTTCAATAACCCAGATTCTTTGTGGAACCATCTTTTTACCTTCTTCTTCTATATCTGTACAATATAATTTGTCAGTTGTACAATCCAAAATAGGTCTTTAATTGAAATTTGTGTGTTCTGATAGATACAATTTTGGGAGTCTGCAAGTTTCCATAGCTTTAATTTTAAACCAATACTTATATACCCTGATTTTAGGCAAAGAAGAAGTAACATTATATACTTTAATAGTTGGGGCTAAAGAAGCTGGAGAGCTATGAGGTGTAAATTTTTGGGCTAGATTCATTCATGTCCTTCATCTAAATGAGCTCCTTTGATGATGAGGGATCCAAGATTCAGTCTCAGAGGAAACTTCCCCAGGTAAGGAAAGATGTTAATTTGCTCTATTGGCTCACCATTGAGTAGCCATCTGTGGCTATGATGTCCTTTTCCAAAGACCAAAACTTTGGACTTTGATTTATTAATGATCAGAGAATTATGACAATATGATCAAAGACTCCTTAACCGCCTACACAACCCAACATATGATAGTAATCTCATATTATCAGTGTAAGTCAGGGAGTTCCAATATGTATTTAGCACATTAGACATGAGGACTTCAGGATCCTTCATTAGTGCAGGTGAGTCATTAATATCTAGACTGGATAACAAGGGTTCAAATATGCACCTTTCCCTTCCTCCTTGGTAAGTATTCATCCTTTTTCTCAGGACTCCATTTGGCCCAAACCTCCCTCTCAAACAAGGGCTTGGAGAAAGGGCCAACAGGCTGAGCTCCATTTTAAGGGTAATCAATTTACTCCATAACATTTCTCCATTTACTGTGTCAAATGCTGCACTAATATATATATAAAGCCAGCAAAAAGTGGTTTATCTGACCGACATATTTTGCAATTATTTCAAGACAAATTTTTCTCAATATTAGATTATTAATTTATTATACAAATTTATACAACTCTCCTGAAAATGTTCTTGTTTTTTTTCCCTATCTTCTTTTTCTTTTCCACTCTCAAATTTACTTAAGAGAAATATGGCATAAAGTTTAGCCACAATACTAACAGATTAACAGAGTTGGAAGGGACCTTGCAGGTCATCTAGTCCAACCCCCTGCCCAAGCAGGAGACCCTACATCTGCCTCTGCCTGGGATCAAACTCACAACCTCCTGATTGTGAGGCAAGAGCTCCACCTCTGAGCCACAGCAGAGCTATCTGATAGACTATTTGTAATTGCCAATAGAGGGTCCTACAATGAGGGATATTTTTTCAAAAGTGGAATACATGGTGGAAAGTCTTCTCCTGGGATATTATTGCTCTTCAGATCTTTTATGATGAATTTGAACATGAAGATAATAGAATAAAAAATAGTTAACATGCTTTCTAATATGGAGAAAAACACCTCCTGAATTGTGTAGAGAAGATATTGCATCTATTGCTCATCCCGCACCCACCCACTCACTTTACCAGAAAGAGAAAAACACACAAACCTGTGCGACTTTGTAAAGTGCTGCTAATGTTGATGCCTGGATGGAGATTTCCCTGTTAGCTACATCAAAAAGAACCAGAAGGTTCTCCTTCCTTCCACAGCCGTAGTTGGGGACATTGGCTTCTCCAGTGGAGAGAATGTCCAGCAAGGCATCTGAAGTGCGGAAAGTGTTCAGATAGTTGTCATGGATGTTGTAGCCCAGTGTGAGGTTCTGCAGGAGCTGGGAATTCTTGTTGATGATTTGAATGTTGAAAATTAATTGTAGGGTATAAGAAAAATTGGAAGTAAACATGCTGTAGAAAAATGTTCAAGTTATTATCAAGAGTTATTATCAAGAGCCGAGGTGGCGCAGCGGTTAGAGGCAGGTACTGCAAGCTACTTTAGCTGACACTGATCCGCAGGTCAGTGGTTCAAATCTCACCGGCTCAAGGTTGACTCAGCCTTCCATCCTTCCGAGGTAGGTAAAATGAGGACCCAGATTGTTGGGGGCAATGTAAATATACATTGCTTACTGGTGTAAACCGCTTAGAGAGTGCTTGCACTGTGAGGCGGTATATAAATCTCACAAAATAAATAAATAAATAACAAAATATACTTTTTTAAAAAATGCAAACCTCTTTCTGATCAATTATAAAAGTATTAAAATAGCCTGGTCTGAGGCAACTACAACTGTTTCAATAACTACTTTAAACAAAAGTCAGAATTCAAGGGATGAATTGAGGATTGAACTGGGAAAGGAAAATCATCTGGAGTTCTTTCAGCTTTTTTTTCAGCCCCAACTTTGGATTTGAATCTCTTCCACAAAATCAGACAAAAGAGGGAAGTCAAGGGAATAAAAATCACTCAGGAAATTAGACAGGCCCTGCACTATGAAAATAAGTGAAATAAAAAGAAAAGAAGGAGAGAGTTAGAACTGCAAATGGAGGGGATGAAATTCCATCACCCTGAATGACTTACAAATGAGACTGAATAGAAGGAGCCCTGTTGAAAGGCAATGCTGCATCTAATATTATTCTTTCAGTTATGATCATACTAATGAGATGGTCTCCTGGCTTGTAAAAGCTCCATGGCTTCTTTCCATCCTGGTGATCCAAACTGATCACACACTTCATTCTAAGCTTCCCAGAGATTGGCTGAGAGATCAGCAGCATCAGAAACAAAAGCAGGAGGTCCATAATTCATGGGCTGAACCAATTCCCTGACTGCTTCTAACCATGAACAAGAGTTGGAATAACTCTCAGAAGATGGAAATGCCAGTGGCTTTTCTGACTCAGACAGAGACAATCAGAGCTTCACCTGGAAAGGAGAGAAAGGTACATTCAAGAGCACAGACCCTGCCTCTCCCAAAACCTCTTGCCACAGAGCTTGGCCTAAGAAATTTATCCTTTTCTGATGCAAGATCCCTTCCATGTTGCTTCAAAATGACATTTACATCAAAGGAATAGAAATCTCAAAAGCCCTGACTGTCGTAATTACAGTGCAAGCAACTTCTCCTCTTGGGATCCTGAACTTCTTCTGGGCTCCATGTGCAGAGGAGAGGCTGGAGAAAAGCACGTGAGAGAACAATCACAGATACACCCTTGTGGTCACTGTTGTGTTGTGGGTTGTGGTCCTTCCTTGTCTGGACATGTCCAGAAAATGACGATGCAGGAAGAGAAATCACTAAGAAAGGGGTTGACTTCTGCTCTCCTTCAACATGGCCTCTTGTCTTCAGAGACTGCTGGGGAAGGTCTCCCAGAGCCTAGAGTTGGGGGCCACTCCAGGTGGAGGTCCCATAGCTTTAGTGCTGCCTGTCTTCTAATCCAAGGAAGCAATCACCACCCTTGAACCCTGCCTAATATTTAGAGCAGGGCCTGTTGGTGATTTTCTTTTATATCAAACTCCATATATGAATCCTAAATTGGGGCTGATTTTAACATTGCTTGTACTTGAAGTGAAATTTCATTTCCATCTTTTCTAGCAACATCAATTTCTGGATGAGAGCCGACTAAGAGGCTGAAAGGGAAAGCCTCGTTGGGTCAATAAGGAGAAAGTTGTAGAGTGGGTAGAAATTTTTATTTTTCCTTAATTCTTTCTGTGTTGTCATTCCGTCTTCATGCAAGACACGGAGATCCTTTCTATTTTGAAGTTTCTTAGTTTATTTAATAAATCTTGGGCTGAGAGGTTTGCAGCTAAGCTTGTAGAGGTGCCCACAGCATTATGGATGTTGCAACTTGATTTCTTGCCATGCCCACCCAGAAGATGGTTTGGGGGCACCTGGTCTCCCTTTCTCTGGTTGTGTGGAGGCACTTGGGGGGTGGGACCTCTTTGACATTTCCAACTCTGATGCTTTTCCACACCAAAAACCCTCCAAGTGCTTTGAAAACCTAATTGGCAATTTCTTTGTTCCTGTTTTACCTGGCTCAATTGTGGTACGACTAGTGTTACAGGTGTTATGTCTACCTTATACAGGTGTTATGTCTACCTTATAGGCAGCTCTATTGTTCATCTCTATTGTACTTGTTTCCTATATCACATTGCCACTCTATGATTCTTCTTTATTGTTCCTCTGACGCATTTCCTGTTCTTGTTGTATCATTCACTCTCTAACAAGATGGCTTCTGCACAATGATGGCCTGTGTTGCGTTTACTTACTCTACATGAATCATGGTGTCAGAAGCAGGATCTGAACCTGCACTGTCTCTCCACATTTGACGCATGCCACTCTAGCATTTGTGGTCCAGTGGTGGAATTCAATTTTTTTAAACTACCGGTTCTGTGGGTGTGGCTTGGTGGGCGTGGCTTCGTGGGTGTGGCAGGGGAAGGATACTGCAAAATCCCCATTCCCTCCCCACTCCAGGGGCAATGGTGTGTTTCTCTTATCTTCCCTACTGGTTCACGTCACTTCGGAAATGCACTGCCACATCCGGGAACTGACCCTCTGTGCATGCACAGAAGGCTTTGTGCATCCGCAGGGGGTTCTTTGCCAGCCACTTTCAAGCAGCAGCGACCAGGGGATTGGTTCAGGGACATGGCCAGTCAGCCATCGCTTCTGGTTCAGGGACCATGGCCAAATTTCCGCCACCGGTTCGCACAAACAGGTGCGAACCGGCAGCAACCCACCACTGTCCAGGGGGAAGGATATTGGAAAATCCCCATTCCCTCCCCACTCTGGGGCCAGTCAGAGGTGGTATTTGCCAGTTCACCGCTACCAGTTCCGCTACCAGTTCTCCAGAACCTGTGAGAACCTGCTGAATACCACCTCTGTGGCGGTCCCAGGCTGGAAGCCGAGCATTTGAAGCGGGGAAACCAGCATAATGGCAGCCTCTAACAGCCTCCCCCTGCCTGAGGCCATGAGGGGGAGCGGAGATTGCAGCAGCAACTGGGAGGGCTTCAGAGCGGAGTTTGAGGGTCACTCCCTGGCCACAGGCTGAAGTGACAAGCCGGCTGCAGTGCAAGCAGCCACACTGAGGAGGCTGATGGGCAGCAAATGCCTCCATGTTTACAAGCACAATTTAACCCTTTCAGAGGAACAGAAATGTGATACGAAGGCCATCCTAGACGCCTTAGAAGTTTTTTTCAGACCCTCTAAAAATGTCATATTTGAAAGATCTATATTTGGCACCTGCAAACAAGAAGGTGAAGCGATAGACAGTTTCGTCACACGGCTAAGAGAAAAAGCTGTGAGCTGTGAGTATGGGTCTCTGAGACTTTGTGGTGTCCAGAACTATTCGTGATAAAATAGTTCACTAGTGAAAGCACACACCACTGCCTTTTGGGGGAACATAATTTAAGTTTACAAGCAGCAACTGAGATGTGTCGAACCGCAGAACGTACTGACAAATGGATGAAAGTTTTAGAGCAGGATAAACAGACTGACAGTGTCAACGCAGCCTCCAAACAAGAGCTAAGCACGAAGAACCACCACCACAAGCGCCAACACAAAGCTCATCTACACAACTCACCTGGGAGCAACCCAATATCGTGCAAGTACTGTGGCAGTGTGCACGTACGAGAGAAAGAGCAGTGGTGTTCTGCATATGGGAAAATCTGCAGAGCATGTGGGAGACCTAATCATTTTGCGGGAGTGTGTCTCTCAAGTGAAATGGAAGCGAGGAATCTGCACACAACTGAACAAATATCAATTCCTGAGGATGCACACTTGTTTACCACTCATGTGGTTTACATAGAAAAATGCATTGGCACTGTAAACTCTAAGGGCAAAAATTGGTTCATCAATCTCAGGTTCAACAATATAATCCAACCCTGCCAGCTGGACTCAGGTGCAACATGTGATGTCATGAGTTTAAAGGACAAAATGAAAAGGGGAACCTGAGTTACCACTTCGGCCTAATAGCACCAAACTGAAGTTATATTCAACGTTGTTTACAAGCCAGGACGTGAAATGTATATCAGTGACACCTTGAGCAGGGCTACGTCAGATCAGGTGACACCTGGAGGGGAGCATGGGCATCAGACGGTTAGAATAGAATAGAATAGAATAGGATAGGATAGGATAGGATAGGATAGGATAGGATAGGATAGGATAGGATAGGATAGGATAGGATAGGATAGAATAGAATAGAATAGAATAGAATAGAATAGAATAGAATAGAATAGAATAGAATAGAATAGAATAGAATAGAATAGAAGAAGGAATAGAACAGAACAGAATAGAATAGAATAGAATATTGGAATGAAGAATGGAACAGAACAGAACAGAACAGAACAGAACAGAACAGAACAGAACAGAACAGAACAGAACAGAACAGAACAGAACAGAATAGAATAGAATAGAATAGAATAGAATAGAATTCTTTATTGGCCAAGTGTGGGAATAATGGGAAGAGGCAGATATAGCGGGAGCAGAGGGGCGGGCCGCTCTCGGGGAATAAGACCTCGCTGTCTAAAAGCGATCCCTTGTTCCGGCCCCTCCAATCCGGTTCCATCTTGCTCAACCCGGATACCTGGCAACCAGGGTTTTCAGGGCCGAGGGCTCAGGATGCTGCTGCTTAACGCCAGGTCAATTACTAACAAAGCCCCCCTGATACGTGATTTAATCACAGAAGAGGGGGCTGACCTGGTTTGTGTAACTGAGACCTGGCTGGGCCAGGAGGGGGGAGTAGCCCTCTCCGAGATATGCCCAGACGGGTTCTCAGTGCAGCATCATTCCCGACCCCAGGGAAGGGGGGGAGGAGTGGCAATAATAACGCGCGGAAACCTGCATCCTCGTAGGATCCTGCCCCGGAGATTGTTGGGTGTGAGACGCTCCTGCTGAAGTTGGACTTAGGGGTACAGGTGGGCCTTTTCTTAACGTACCTGTCTCCCAGCTGCGTAAGTAAGGCCCTGCCTGAGCTGCTCGAGGCAGTAGCCGGCTTGGCAGTTGAGTTCCCTAGGCTTATGGTACTGGGGGACTTCAACTTGCCTTCTGCTGGCGAAACCTCTGGGATAGCCCAGGAGTTCATGAATTCCATGACAACCATGGACCTGACCCAAGTAATCCAGGGTCCGACTCACGACGGCGGTCACACGCTCGACCTAGTGTTCCTCTCGGGGCAGTGGAGAGATGATCTGAAGATAAGGGATATAGTTACCACCCCACTGTCATGGTCAGATCATTTCCTACTGAGGTTGGATTTTGCAGCCCCACTCCTCCCCGCAGGAAGGCGGGACCGACTAGGTGGTTCCGCCCCAGGTGCCTAATGGAGCCGGAAGGATTCCAGAGGGAACTTGGGGAAATACCTGAAACCCTGGTACACAATTCGGCTGACTCCCTGGTGGCTGCTTGGAACACCGCAGCATCAGGGGCTTTAGACCGAATTGCGCCTTTGCGACCTCTCCGCGGCACTGGATCCCGGAAAGCTCCCTGGTTTACCAAGGAGCTCCGGGAGATGAAACACCAGAAGAGACGTCTGGAGCGCCGCTGGAGGTCCAGCAAGACCGAATCTGACCGAACACTATTAAGAATTTACATCAGATCTTATTTAGTGGCGATAAGGGCGGCAAAACGATCTTATTTTTCCGCTCTTATTGCGTCCGCAGATTCTCGCCCAGCCACCTTGTTTAGGGTGACTCGCTCCCTCCTTGCAAAAGGGGGGAGCGAGGAACACTTGCAAGGTAGAGCTGAGGAATTCGCAGAGTTTCTGGCTGATAAAGTCGCTCGGATCCGGTCGAACCTGGACTCTGGCTGGGCAGAGTCCATGGAGTTGACAGGGGCAAGTCTTAGTCCACCATTGTGGGAGGAGTTTGGGCCTGTTTCTCCTGAAGATGTGGACAGAGCCGTGGGGGCGATGGGGGCCTCCACCTGTTTATTGGACCCGTGCCCCTCCTGGTTGGTTTCGGCCAGCAGGGAGGTGACACGTGGCTGGATCTGGGCGGTGGTCATCGCTTCTTTGGGGGAGGGATCCGTACCGCAGTCGTTAAAAGCTGCGGTGGTGAGACTCCTCCTGAAGAAGCCTGACTTGAATAACTATCGTCCTGTCTCCAACTTGCCCTTTTTAGGGAAAGTTGTGGAGAAGGTGGTGGCTACTCAGCTTCTGCGACTTTTGGATGAAACAGATCATCTAGATGCCTATCAGTCGGGTTTCAGGCGCGGCTACAGTACAGAAACTGCCTTGGTCGCTCTGATGGATGATCTCTGGCGGGCCCG
Source organism: Diadophis punctatus similis (assembly GCA_023053685.1). Classification (NCBI taxonomy): domain Eukaryota; kingdom Metazoa; phylum Chordata; class Lepidosauria; order Squamata; family Dipsadidae; genus Diadophis; species Diadophis punctatus. Next base: position 14,958,561 of record JALIGW010000011.1, on the reverse strand, counting down.
GAATGGGGGAAATTCCTCCATCCTGGTGCTACTTGACCTCTCAGCGGCTTTCGATATCATCGACCATGGTATCCTTCTGCATCGTCTCGGCGAGTTGGGAGTGGGAGGCACCGTTTTACGGTGGTTCTCCTCTTATCTCGCCGTTAGGATGCAGTCGGTGTTAACAGGAGGGCAGAGATCGTCCCCTAGGCCCCTGTTATGCGGGGTACCTCAGGGGTCGGTTCTCTCGCCCATCCTGTTCAACATTTACATGAAACCGCTGGGGGAGATCATCTGCAGACATGGGGTGCGTTTTCACCAGTACGCTGATGATACCCAGCTGTACATCACCACCCCGTCTGATTTCAGTGTGGCAGTTGATGTAATGTGCCGGTGCCTGGACGACGTTAGGATCTGGATGGGGAGGAACAGACTCAGACTCAACCCCGACAAGACTGAGTGGCTTTGGATATTGCCTCCTAAGGACTATGACAACTGTCCCTCCTTGGTTCTCGAGGGAGCGAAACTGACTCCCTCAGTTCAGGTCCGCAACTTGTGGGTCCTCCTAGATCCACAGCTAAAATTGGAACATCATCTTACTGCTGTGGCTAGGGGGGCCTTTGCACAGGTTCGCCTGGTGCACCAGTTACGGCCATACTTGGAGAAGGAGGCTCTACTCACGGTCACTCATGCCCTTGTCATCTCCCGTTTGGACTATTGCAACGCGCTCTACATGGGGCTACCCTTGAAGAGTATCCGGAGACTCCAGTTGGTGCAAAATGCGGCTGCGCGTGCTGTGGTGGGTGTGCTAAGGTACACCCACGTGACACCTATACTCCACCAGCTGCATTGGTTGCCCATTAGTCTCCGGGTCCAATTCAAGGTGTTGATCATCATCTTTAAAGCCCTTCATGGCTTAGGACCAGGTTATCTCCGGGACCGCATTCTGCCTCATACTTCCCTCCGATCGGTTAGGGCCCACAGAGTTGGCCTCCTCCAGCTACCATCAGCCAAGCAATGCTGGCTGGCGGGCCCTAGGGGGAAGGCCTTCTCTGTGGTGGGCCCCGTGCTCTGGAACCAACTTCCTCCAGAGACCCGAACCATCCCCACCCTGCTGGCCTTCCGAAAAGCCTTTAAGACATGGCTTTTCCTGCAGGCAGGGGGTAGAGCTTAATTCCAACTGAACTCTCCCCCGGGTATGTCTGATGGTTGGATGGTTTTTTAATATTGTAATTTTTAATTTTTATATTCTGATTTTAATCTAATTGTTTATTGGTTATTCTTGTATCTTTTGTGCTGTACGCCGCCCTGAGTCCCTCGGGAGTTGGGCGGCATATAAGAAAACCTAATAATAAATAAATAAGTGTGATTGGACACACAAGGAATTTGTCTTTGGTGCATATGCTCTCAGTGTACATAAAAGAAAAGATACATTTGTCAAGAATCATGAGGTACAAAACTTAATGATTGTCATAGGGTTCAAATAAGCAATCAGGAAACAATGAATATTAATATAAATCGTATGGATACAAGCAACAAGTTACAATCATACAGTCATAAGTGGGAGGAGATGGTGATAGGAATGATGAGAAGACTAATAGTAATAGTAATGCAGCCTTAGTGAATAGTTTGACAGTGGTGAGGGAATTATTTGTTTAGCAGAGTGATGGCGTTCGGGGAAAAACTGTTCTTGTGTCTAGTTGTCTTGGGGTGCAGTGCTGTATAGCATCGTTTTGAGGGTAGGAGTTGAAACTGTGATAAAAATATTTTCCAGCAAAAAAGAGGAACACAGACAAACCACAAACAATAAATCTTACTTTGAGATTCAGAGGTTTATTTCCATGAGCAATTGAGAACATGAGGAAAAGCCATCATTAAACTTACATCAAGTTACTTACATCTACTTACATCAACAACTCATTGCAATGAGGTCCTGTCACTTTCATAGCTAAATCCAGCAAGGAGGAGGCCCCAGAGGCCCCGATTTGGGATCCGTCCTCATCTTTTATACTCTCTTTCCTATGGTCCTCAGCAATACATATTTTTATTTTTCATTTACTTCATTTCCTTGTTCCTTTCATTCAGACTGTAAACTCAACACCCAGACTGTCAATTCAGCATATACTTGCGTGTACATGTGAAAACCTCCTATTCTCCGTTACTTTCAGTTCCCTATTTCCCACAGTTTCAACATTCTAATTCCAAATATATCTCAAAAACACATACTTTGCAAATCACATTTCACAACAACAGCTCAGCAAAATTAAAAATAGTTCTGATACACTTTGCAATCTTTCTGTCTAAAACTTTGGTTAATGTAACTTTTTTGGGCCTACTATCCTTCTGAGACCTATATAATCAAACCCCAGTTTTTCTCCCCTCACAAAACAATTTATGTCCAGGATGCGAGGGGTCCGTAAATATTTTCACAGCCCTCTTTTTGACCCGTGCAGTATACAGGTCCTCAATGGAAGGCAGGTTGGCAATAATTGTTTTTTCTGCAGTTCTGATTATCCTCTGAAGTCTGTGTCTGTCTTGTTGGGTTGCAGAACCGAACCAGACAGTTATGGAGGTGCAGATGACAGACTCAATAATTCCTCTGTAGAACTGTTGGTTGCAACAGGAACAAACCTTCTTTGCCAAAGTCAATCAAGCAGACTAGCTTAACGTGACAAATCTGGGGCTACGTCAGCTCAGGCAGCACTCAGACAATGATGAGCCTTATAGGCACTGATCCGCGTACAAAATGGCATCTTCTACAAGGGTTCAAGAGTGATAGTACCAAAGTCACAGAGAGCAGAGATGTTATTGCGCATACACTCAAGCCACACTGGGGGTGAGCCATGCTACAGACAAGCTCCTGACATGCTTTGCTGGCCTAGCATGCAAGGTGAAATCAAGGACTTTGGTAGCAATTGTCCCACTTGCAATGAATGTGCAGGTTTGCAAGAAAAAGAAACCACAATGTCACATGAGATACCGTCACGTCCTTGGCAGTTCATCAGTACAGATTTGTTCAACTATGCGGGAAAAGAGTACCTGATATTAGTGGGTCATTATTCAGACTTCTGGGAAATTGAACTTCTTCCTGACTTGTCTGCTGAACCTACCATTAGCACAGGGGTGTCAAACTCAAGGCCCGTGGGCCAAATCCAGCCCACGGGGTGCTTAGATCTTGCCCGGGGGGCGGGGGGGCTGGAAACAGCAAAGGACCAGTGAAAACGGAGCTTGGGGTGGTATGTGGCCCCCACATGCCCCGTTTTCGCTGGCAAAGGGCAGAGACTTAACCTGTAGGACAGTGATGGCAAACCTTTTTTTCTTCAGGTGCCCAAAGCACACTCATGTGTGCGCAGGCCCACATCCATAATTCAATGCCCCCCCCATGTGCCCTGCCCCCCTGCGCAAGTATTGGCGACCCCTCCCCACACACATGCAAGCACTTCTGGTGGGCCTGGTAGGCACATTTTTCACCCTCCCCAGGCTCTAGAGGCTTTCTTGGAGCCCGGGGAGGGAGAAAACGGCCTCCCCCACCCCCCAGAGGCCCCCCAGAGGTCAAAAACGCCCTCCCAAAGCCTCCATGCGAGTCCTGTACTTACCTGGCATCCAAAATGGGCTGCATGGAGACTCCTTGGAAGGGAGGGCCAGTGTGGGTGGGGGCCAGCCAAAAATCAGCTGGCCCGTGCGCACATCCACACTGGAACTGAGCTAGGGCAATGGCTTGCATGCCCGCAAATATGGCTCCGCATGCCACCTGTGGGACATGTGCCATAGCTTTGCCATCACTGCTGTAGGATGTATTGGTGCTGGTTCTCCTCTGAAATTTCACAATGTTGTTTGGTTAACATGAAAAGGGGAAGATGTGACAGGCGTTATGTCTACCTTCTATGCAGCTCTATCTTCCCTCTTTATTACAGTTGTTTCCTGTACCACAGGAAGGTCCAGGGCGGAAACCAAGCTGGAAAACTCTGCAAGGAGAAGCTCAAAAGCCTCTTAAAAATCCCTAGAAAAACCGACGTCTCTTTCAGCAGGGAAGAAAGTTTAGGAGAGATCGGAGAGCCGTTTTCAGGGCTGAATCAGCGTAAACCGATGTTTCTCAACCTTGGTGACTTCAAGATGGCTGGACTTCAACTCCCAGAATTCCCCAGTCCTTAATCTGTGCTGGATGGGGAATAAATGAAAGTTGTCTGCACAATACATAGTTTCCATTGCAGTCTAAAAGTTTTGAGGGTCGTTCAGAGGGGTTGAAACAGCTGCCACAAATTTCTGCTTATGAACCCATTTTGCTCCTTAAACTTCATTTGAGCCAAGAAAAGTCCCCGTTTCTGAACCTTCCCTCTCTAGAGGGGCTGAAGGGATCGAGAAAGAACATTCATGGGTTTCCTGCACATAAACACACACACACAAACACACATATAACTTTGGTAGTGCTGGCTTCTATGTAGAGCAATATTTCTCCATCTTGGCATCTTTAAGATGGGTGAACTTCCACTCCCAGAATTCCCCAGTCCTTAATCTGTGCTGGCTGTGGAATTCTGGGTGTTGAAGTCCAGCCATCCTGAAGTTGCCACGGTTGAGACGCCCTGAGCCAGGGGGTGAACTGAGGTGAGTTAAAGGGGCTTAAAACAAGTGACGTAACACAACATCATTCTCTGAGCACAAAGCACATGATGGGAGCAGAATGCAAAAAGTGGGCTTCCTTTGTGTGAGGATGATGCACAAAGGAAAATCTAATAATAATAATAATAATAAAGGTAAAACAGAATACCTTTATTAATACCTGATTATTTTTTTCAGGAATGTAATTTAATCTATTTAATTTAAGATGTTTCAAGGAGTCTAAATTGGGGCTGGGGTGATATGTACAAAGCTATCTTCAGAAAAAGGATTTTGTGCATTTTCTATTTCCCTTTTCTAAAACATATCAGAGTGTATTGAGAAGTCATAATTGGCCTTTCACTGATTTAACAAGAGCAACGGGGAAAGTGGAGCCCAGAGACAAGGGAACAGGAAACCGTCTTTGGATCCAAGCATTCAGACGGTTGCAGGTTTCCAGAAGCTGCAAAATGAGAGAAGCAGTTTCTGCTTTTGGCCTCGTCCTTCATGATTGCCCTGGAGACGCTTTGAGGGGAAGGATTATAGACAACCCTGATCTTCAGTGGGGAGGGAAGTCCAAAGTCTGAAATTGCTCTTAGACGCTTTTTGCCTGAAGCCAAGTTCTCCATTCATGGGAGAAGAGAGAAGCTGCCCCCCAATCCCTGGGTCTCTGCCCAAAGTCTCCCCTGGAGGATTCGGCCAAAGAGCAGAGCAGAAACTTTTATCATCATTCTCCAACTAGTTCTTGGACTCCGAGATTGTTGGCCGATTCTCTGGAGAAGAATGAAAGAGAAATAATCCCCCACGTGGCTCATAATGATAGGGGCAGAGATGGAATTAAATCAGTCATGGAGAACTGAGAGGTTTAGCACCTCCATCGTTGAAATTGGCCCCAGAGGGAACACACGGCAACTGCGGCTGAAGAAAAAGAAATCTGACATTTGTTGGCATCGTGGCTAGAGAGACAATCCCAGGGGTCAGTTAATGCCCGAGCATGTCACGGCTCTGAAATAGCTCTCTCTTATTTCATGGAGCAGAATAAAGTTACTTTACTTTGAAAGTTAATGCTCAAGGGCATCGCCACAAAACAGCTGATGCAATAGTGTGGCCATTCTCCAAGAACACAATCAGGCTCAGTCAAAACTAGCCATCAGAACTTTGTGTAGTTAAAGAAAAACCCCACATCCACAGAGGGAGGGAGAGGGTTCTGTGTCTTTGGAAGGGAGTTCTTGTTTTACAAGCTCACTTTTAGCTCTGCAGAGGAACTGTAGCAGGTGTCACAGGTCTCCCCTATAATTTTGGAAGCCCTGGGGATTTCTTTCTTCCTCTTTTCTTTCCAAGAAGTTTTCTGTCACCTTGGAAACAGCCTTGTGAGTGAGAAATGCAATGCAAAGTTATATTGCTGCCCTCAAGGTAAATACAATAACTGGCTTGGCCTGAGATGTGGGCCTTGTGTGTCTCTGCACACTCTGGCCTTCCTGCTCTCCTGCTCCTTTCCCACCTGAGAGGTTTATTTCAAAATGTGGGAAATCAGTCCAGCCAGATTCCTTTGAGTCCATTTCCAGATTATTTTAATCCATCTTGACTCAGGCAGCCTCATGGACACACCCAAAATCCAAGGTCTCAATGGAGCCTTCGCTCTTCTATGGCATTAGAAATCCATCCCAAATTCCGAGATCCATCCCCTCTCTCCTTTCATCAAAGTCATTAATTCAAATGACGGTGAATCCAACACAGAGAGTAGAACAGGGAGACCAAATTGAATAGTTGAAGGTCGTTTTCAGACAAATGGTGGAGGAACCCTCCTCGGGGGCATTTTCTTAGCCCTTTTGATCATCACTACAGCATCTTGTCTTTCATCCCACCCTTGCTAATACAAATATCGGCATTCCTCCATTAAATGTTTCTTACGTATAGAGTATCTACCCATCCTAAGAGAGTTACCTGATTGGAATATCTGTGGTAAGACTTTCTTAGATGGCTGATCTAGCAATAATCTCTGCCCTCCTTGAATAATCTGGGATGACTCCAGTTCTCCTGGTTTCCTGCCATATAGATATTCATGAAAACGCTTGATGCCGGCCACTGCTGCAAGCGCTTCTTTATCCAGCTGACTGTAACTTCTTTCAGCCGGTGACATTGTTTTAGAGTAGAAAGCGATTGGGGCTTCTGTGCCATTAGGTAGTCGGTGACTCAGTACCGCCCCTACTCCAAAAGGGGAGGCGTCGCAAATTAGTAAAAGGGGAAGTGACTCGTTATACTGCATAAGCACACTATTAGAAGACAATAGTCCTTTTACTGCTATGAATGCGTCCTCTTCCCTTTGTCCCCAAGTCCACATGGCTGACTTCCCCAAAAGTCTATGGAGTGGTTCTGCGGCCGTTGCTTTCTGTCGTAAGAAAACAGCATAGAAGTTTAACAGACCCAGGAAAGCTTGTAATTATATTTTTTTTGTGTGTGCTGGGGCTTCCTTTATAGCTCTAACTTTTTCTTCAGTGGGGTGTATGCCTGAGCCATCTATGCAAAATCCTAAACACTCCACACTGGGAACCCCAATTTTACACTTGTCCTTTCTCACTTTGAGCCCTTTGTCTTGAAACCTCTGCAGAACCTCTCTTAGTTGGTCTAACAGTTGTTCCTCTGAGTCCCCTGAGATGAGTACATCATCGAAGTAAGGGACTACTCCTGGGATGCTTTGTAGTAACCATTCCATTAAACTTTGAAACAGTCTTGGAGCCACGCAGACTCCAAATTGCAAATGGTTACACTTGAAAGCCCCTCTGTGGGTGACAATTGTTTGGGCTTCTGCTGTCTTTTCGTCCACAGGCAGCTGCTGATATGCCTGTGCTAGGTCTAATTTTGCTAATATTTTCCCATTTCCTAGGGAATGGAGCAAGTGTTGTACTACAGGTACTGGATAGGCATTGGGTTGTAGTGCCTTGTTAATCGTCCCTTTGTAGTCGGCACATACCCTGATGGACCCATCTGGCTTCATGGGTGTGACTATGGGGGTCTCCCACGTGGCATGGTCTACTGGATCTAAAACCCCTTGGGCTATTAGTTTGTCAAGCTGTTCATTGACTTTTGGCCTCAGTGCAAAAGTGCGGAGCTTAAGCCTGACTGGTGTAACACTGGGGTCTAGGCTAAATGATATTGGTTCACCCAGGTTCCCATCAAAGACAGTCTGGAATTTGCCCAGCAGCTTGCTCAGGTCGTCCTCTTTGATGTGATTTACGCCGTTAAAGGTGATTCCTAGATATTGAGCCACTCTACGCCAAGCAGGGTTGGGCTGTGTTCCTCCATGATCGTGAGCTGGAGTTTCCTTTGTGTGTCTTTAAATGTGACTGGAATTTCTGCTCTTCCTATAATTTGGACTTGGTGTCCATTGAAGTCGGTTAGGCGCGTTCTTTGCGGTTTTAGGTCTTGTCTTTGTATTTCGGGCATGTATTTGTTGAGGGTGTTCCATCCCATGATGGTGAATGCAGATCCTGTATCCATTTCCATTGTACAAGGAAGTCCATTTATCTGCACAGTTACAAAAATTTTGCCATCTTGCCCTTCATCTGAGTGGGCTACGGTGTGGTAGAGCCCCCTTGTGTCGTATTGTGGGTAATCATCTCTTTGTCTGCCTCTCTGTCCCCCAAGCCGGTTTTGTCCCTGTCTGTTATAGCTCGTGGTTGGTCTATAGTTCATGGGGGGGGGGTTGGAATTGGGCTGGCTGTGATGCTCTGCATGCCTCTGCTATATGGCCCCTCTTTTGGCAGCGTCTGCAAACAGCGTCCCTGAACTTCCACGCCACTCTTGCATGGTTGCCTAGGCAGCTTAGACAGTGGGGTTGCCTTGATTCTGGCTCTCTGGGACTCACCCTTCTGTCGTGCTGGACTCTGTACACACGGTCCTCCTGTTCCTCACTGCCATCCTCATCGTCCGGCCCCTGGTTTTTCCATTCTTCTTGTTGGTGGGTTAGGTGGACTCCGGATGATTTTCGGATGGTGGCTGCGGATTTGTCGGAGGATTCCGCGGCTCTGGCTTCATCTACCACTTCCTTGAATGTAATTCCTCTGCAGATGAGGAGTTTCTTTTGCAGGGTGAGGTCCCTCATGCCTAGAATCAGTCTGTCCCTCATCATTTCCTCCCGGTTTGAGAACTCACATTTGGCTGGCAGTTCCCGGATCTTAGTGACAAAATTGTTGATTGGTTCCCCTTCATTTTGGTCTCGCTTGTAGAATTCGAATCTACTAACCAGTGGGGGATCGGAGGGTGCTTAGTGCTCTTTCAGCGCCGTCTGTAGTGTAGTCCAGGAGATGGACTCTATGTCTGCTGGTGCTATCAGTGTCTGTGCCATCTCATAGATTGTCGGTTCACAGTATGTCAGGAAGAGAGCCCTCTTCCTGTTGTCCACTAAATCTTGGAAATTGTTCGCTTCCAAGAACATGCGGAAATGCAACATGTAGGTTTGCCATTTTTCCTTTTTTGGGTCGAAAATGGCTGGTGCTGGTGATTGCTGTTCAGTCATCCTTGTGAGTCTTTTGGCCGGAGCAGTTCAGTTGTGCTTTAAGATGGCCATGGATGCCACGAGGTGCCTTTGTTCTGTTGTCTTCTTCCACTATTTTTGTCGCCAGTGTTAGATTAGTGCGCGGGAAGAGAGAGACGAGCCATAGAACAGTTCAGCACTTTATTTTAAGTTAGACGGCAGCAATACGAACTGGCCACGAGCTGTAGGGAAACCGCTTTTAAGGGCTTCCCTGCAACACAGCCAGCCAGTGACAGGCGTTCAAATCTGCCACCGCTCTTCTAGCCAATCAGTGGCGGCTATGCAAACTTACTACGTACCTCCATATGTAACAAGTGCCTCCACACCACCAGAGAAAGGGAGACCAGGTGCCCCCAAACCATCTTCTGGGTGGGCATGGCAAGAAATCAAGTTGCAACATCCACCATCCTGTGGGCACCTCTACAAGCTTAGCTGCAAACCTCCCAGCCCAAGATTTATTAAATAAACTAAGAAACTTCAAAATAGAAAGGATTTCAGTGTCTTGCATGAAGACAGAATGACAACACAGAAAGAATGAAGGAAAAATAAAAATAAAAATTTCTACCTACTCTATAACTTTCTCCTTATTGACCCAACGAGGCTTTCACTTCCAGCTTCTTAGTCGGCTCTCATCCAGAAATTGACGTTGCTAGAAAAGATGAGAAATGAAATTTCACTTCAAGTACAAGCAATGTTAAAATCAGCCCCAATTTAGGATTCATATATGGAGTTTGATATAAAAGAAAATCACCAACAGGCCCTGCTCTAAACATTAGGCAGGGTTCAAGGGTGGTGATTGCTCCCTTGGCATTAGAAGACAGGCAGCACTAAAGCTATGGGACCTCCACCTGGAGTGGCCCCCAACTCTAGGCTCTGGGAGACCTTCCCCAGCAGTCTCTGAAGACAAGAGGCCATGTTGAAGGAGATCAGAAGTCAACCCCTTTCTTAGTGATTTCTCTTCCTGCATCGTCATTTTCTGGACATGTCCAGACAGGAAGGACCACAACCCACAACACAACAGTGACCACAGGGGTGTATCTGTGATTTTCCTCTCACATGTTTTTCTCCAGCCTCTCCTCTGCACATGGAGCCCAGAAGAAGTTCAGGATCCCAAGAGGAGAAGTTGCTTCTCACTGTAATTATGACCCTCTGGGCCTCTGAGATTTCTATACCTTTGATGAAAATGTCATTTTGAAGCAACATGGAAGGGATCTTGCATCAGAAAAGGATAAATTTCTTAGGCCAAGCTCTGTGGGAAGAAGTTTTGGGAGAGGCAGGGTCTGTGCTCTTGAATGTACCTTTCTCTCGTTTCAGGTGAAGCTCTGATTGTCTCTGTCTGAGTCAGAAAAGCCACTGGCATTTCCACCTTCTGACAGTGCCTAAATTCTTCCAACTCTTGTTCATGGTTAGAAGCGGTCGAGGGACCCTCAGCAGCTCCGCCCTTTTTTCTTTTTACCCAACATCTGGAAGCATGTGATCCACCTTTTCCGTTCAGGAGCTCAAGCCATGTGCTCCTGTCCACCATTAAACCTTCTTTCCAAGCAGCTTCCATGAATCCAGCGTCTTTTCCCCCACTTGAAACTGAACCCAGAAGGATATTCCTTACAACAGTAGGCAGTCAGTTTTAGTCTGAATTCTCCAGTACGGCAGACACAAAAATTGAAGAACTAAATATGCAAATCAACAAAGAACATCTCCTTTAAAATGACAATCCTAATTTCTAAGGAATATTTCCTTTGTAGTTTAAGTTCAAGACAGTTTTGGACTACTTTCAAAGGAGAGCAGCTTTGCAATGCTTTATATAGAAGAAAACTTTCTAGATCCTACTGGTCAGAAGTTTCTTTCTTCATCACAGGCCATGATGAGGAAGTCCTGGCTTTCACTTACTGCTTAAATCTTTTCTCAATTCCATTCCTCCAGATTTTATTAAGTAGAAAAGTCCTTTATTGCTATATGATATGCCAGAAGCAAATGGGAGGAATTAATGAAAAATCTGCAATAATTGCATCTCCTAAAATTATTTTGAATCACTTAGAGATTTCAAATTTATTTAAATGAATCCTAGAGACTACTTGGGTAATGTCCATGCCTACCTCCGTTTTCCATGGATGGAGAGTCCTAACATATTTTCTTTGTCATTCCTATTTTTTCTCTTTAGTCCCTGCCTCAGTCCAAATGTGTGGAAAGTTGTCATCCTGGATTTGTCAAGAGGGCTCGAGAAGGAGAGCCAGTTTGCTGCTATGACTGCGTTCCTTGTCCGGAGGGGACCTTCTCTACTCAGGAAGGTGGGTGACATCAGAGTAAAGGAAGGCTTGGTGGAAATGGATTTTGATGAAAGTGCAAATTAAAACATGCATTGAAGCTCAACTATTTTTGTTTATTCAAAATGCACTAGAAAACCTCCAATTTTATATAGTTTAGCTATATAGCTATTACAAAATTATGTTATCTTTTTTTTTGTGGAACGGTTAAGCGACAGATCTTGGAAAATATTCCTAGAATCAATGCCAAAAATGGTATTTCTTGAAATGTAAAAACCCAGAATATTAAAGAAATATTGCTTTTTTGCTTTCTCAGATACAGGAAAATGCACCAAGTGTCCAGATGATAAATATCCAAATGAGGACAGAATCGAATGTATTCCTAAAGTTATAACCTTCCTGTCTTATGAAGAACTTCTGGGCATCACCCTGGTCTCTTTTGCACTACTCTTGTTCTTAATTACAGGCCTTGTTTTAATCATCTTCATTAAATATCGAGAAACTCCCATTGTCAAAGCCAACAACCGGGACCTCTCCTACATCCTCCTGGTCTCCCTCCTGTTTTGCTTCCTGTCTTCTTCTCTCTTCATTGGTCAACCAAGGAAAGCCACCTGCCTTCTCCGACAAACGGTTTTCAGCATCATCTTCTCAGTTGCCGTTTCTTCTCTCTTGGCCAAAACCATCACGGTGATGCTGGCTTTCCTGGCCACAAAACCAGGAAACCGAGTGAAGAGATGGTTGGGGAAGAGCTTGGCCAACTCCATCATCCTTTCTTGTTCTGCTGTCCAAATAATCATCTGCTCCATCTGGCTGGGAGTTTCTCCCCCCTTCCCTGACTCTGACCTCCACTCCCAGCCTGGAGAGATCATCCTGCAATGCAACGAAGGGGCTGTTGTCATGTTCTACGTCACCCTCAGCTACATGGGCTTCCTGGCTGCCATCTGCTTCATGGTGGCTTTCCTGGCCAGGAATCTGCCTGGGGCCTTCAACGAAGCCAAGCTGATCACCTTCAGCATGCTGGTCTTCTGCAGTGTCTGGGTGACTTTTGTGCCCACCTACCTGAGCACCAAAGGGAAATCCATGGTGGCTGTCCAGATCTTCTCCATCCTAGCCTCCAGTGCTGGTCTGCTGGTCTGCATCTTCATCCCCAAGTGCTACATTATCCTTCTGAGGCCAGACCTGAACACAAAGGAGCAGCTTACAGCCAGAACAAATGTAAAAGCATGAGGCATCACACCATGACATTTAAAGAACTGAAAAATGTCATTTTGAAGGAACTCTTTATTTCCACTTAGATAGTATTCAGGAGTCAAAGAAAATCATACCTACATGTTTCCAAATGGGAAATGCTTGAATGCTTTTAATTCTTGTAACTCTCTTCCTTTTCATCTCAATAAATCTTGCTAAAGAGAACTCTCTGAAAATCATTCAGAGGAATTTGTTGTTCAGCCAATGAATTTGAGACCTTATTTGTACTGACAGTGAAAGTGTATGTATGAGAGATTGAAAAGGAGAAGTGTTAAGATGGATTCTGTGGGAGCCAAGCTCCAACTATGATGTTTGATCATCTCCATGAGAACCATTGGCCATCCCACCAAGCCAGAGAAGGCCGGGGCCTCCAGGTCCTCTTGCTTAGATGTTCTCATCCGAGGAGACCTACTTAGCTCACCTTTCCCATAGCTGCTCCTGCCCTGTGAAAGGAGCTTCTCCATGAGATCCACCATCCTGTCTCCATCCCCTTATTAAAGCCGGTTCTTTCTCAAATACATGGGCTAGGTCGGGATTGCAGTCCAGAAGATGTGAGTGGGGAAACCCCCTGATGAGATTGGGCTCCTGGTGGCTGCACCGTGTGACTAGTTGCAAGCAGGAGATTGGGTGTGTCTCAAACTCCATCAGAGGAAAGAAAGAGGGTCTCTATCCAAGGTGGAAAGCCCAGCAGTGCAACCCTTGAAGGCCTGACCTGGTGGGTTCCCCTCAGTCCTCTCAGGCTGCTTCCAGCCCCAGAAGCCCCAGAAATAAGCCCTATAATAAGGTGACCAGACGTCCCGCTTTTGGCGGGACAGACACGCTTTTCAAGCATGTGTCCCGCGTCCCGCATTGTTTCCAAAAAGTCACACTTTTTTGGAAAGAATGCCATTTTGAAAAGAAACAGCGGGACATCTGGTCACCTTACTCAAAAGCCTCTGGGAAAAGTCGCGGCGGGCAGGCGGCGACCCATCCAGCCCCAGCTTTCTCATTTGGCGCCGCCCTCCTTCCTTGGTAGGCTCCTCCCCCCACGTTGACGCGCATGCTCAGTGGCCGGGAGAGCCACTGCTCCTGTGCGGGGAAAGAAGGGCAAAGTCCGAGGGTGGCATGAAAGTCCGGCGCGCGAGCCAGAGGTAGCCCAGCAGCGTCCAGCCTCACCTGCCCCGCGGAACCCTCGCCCGGCGCCATGGTGCTGGATAGGTTGGTCCACATCGTCAAAGTGCAGCTGCCTGCTTACCTCAAGCGCCTGCCGCTGCCAGAGAGCGTCGGCGGCTTCCTGAGACTCACAGGTTAAGGGGCGCAGAGCTGTTTGAGAAAGGAGGGCACGGTTGTGTGTGTGTGTGTGACGAGAAACCCCCCCCCCTTTGGACAAGCCTGACGTATAAAGGAAGGTCCCAGTTTCTCGCCAACCCCACATTCGCTCTCCGATTGGCTTAAGTCAGTGAATGGGAACTTGCAGAAAGTCAGTTCGGAAATCCACTCCGTCGGATTCAATGGGGACCGAGTCGGGCAGCCGCCTGCGCCTGCGCCCTGTAGCTGCCTTGGACTACAGTTCCCAGTTTCCCCCACACTTGAGGCTGCCTCCGAGACCTGCATGCAGCATCATGGGTTTTTTTTAAATTTGTTTTATTTGTCAAGCATATATATATAACATCCTGATATCCTGATCTCCTTTCTCCCCCTGTCACTCCAGCAGCCCAGCGCTGGCAGAGGGGGAGCAGGAAAGCCAAGAGACGCTGGGTTGGAGCACCATCTCAGGGCTGCTCCCCTTCCCAAGCCAGCCCCGCTCGCTCGCTTGCCAGCCAGCCCAAGCCACTGCCGGCTCCCGAAGGGGAGGCGGGAGGTGAGGAAAGGCCTCCCACCTCCCACCCACCCACCTGGATGCCAACATTTGCATTCTTTTGCCCTCTGCGCATACGCACAGCATTCTGCGCATGCGCAGAGGGCAAAACTCAAATGGCGGCTCCCCTAGAAACCCCCCCCCCCCGTCAATGGTGTCCCGCTTTAAAAAAAAATCTGGTCACCTTACCCTATAAGGACTTTGCTCCAGGCTCCTCGGAAGCCAGCAGAAGGGAGAAGAAAGGGGAAGTTCTAAGTATGAGATCTTGAACGTCTCTGAAGCTAAATTCCAATGGACTATGAGGCAATAAGGGTAGCCCTCCACTGACTCCTGATGATGTAGACAAGGCCATAGGAGCGATGAGCTCCGCCACTTGTTCATTGGACCCGTGTCCCTCCTGGCTGGTTTCGGCCACCAGGGAGATCTCATGCGGCTGGCTCCCTCTGAGAAGGGGGTCCATCCCACGGCCCTTAAAAGTTGCGGTGGTGAGGCCCCTCCTCAAGAAGCCTTCCCTGGACCCGGCGGATTTAAAGAACTTCCATCCGGTCTCCAACCTTCCCTTTGCGGGGAAGGTTGTAGAGAAAGTGGTGGCACTCCAACTCCTACGACTGTTGGATGACACTGATTTTCTGGATCCCTTTCAATCGGGTTTCAGGCGTGGCTACAGTACAGAAACGGCTTTGGTCACCCTGATGGATGACCTCTGGCGAGCCCGGAATGGTGGTTATTCCTCCATCCTGGTGCTACTTGACCTCTCAGCGGCTTTCGATACCATTGACCATAGTATCCTTCTGCGTCGTCTCGGTGAGGTGGGAATGGGCGGCACTGTGCTACAGTGGTTCTCCTCCTACCTCTCTGATAGGACACAGTCGGTGTTGACAGGGGGGCAGAGGTCGAGCCCTAGGCCCCTACTTTGTGGGGTGCCACAGGGCTCGGTCCTCTCGCCCATCCTGTTTAACATCTACATGAAACCACTGGGTGAGATCATCAGATGACACGGGGTGAGGTATCAGCAGTATGCTGATGATACCCAGTTGTACATCTCCACCCCGTCTCAATTCAGGGAAGCCGTCGACATAATGTGCCACTGCCTGGATGATGTTAGGGTCTGGATGGGGAGGAACCGGCTAAAGCTCAACCCTGACAAGACCGAGTGGCTATGGATATTGCCTCCCAAGGATTCTGTCAATTGTCCCTCCTTGGTTTTTTGGGGGAGAGAAATTAACTCCCTCAGAACGGGTTCGCAATTTGGGTGTCCTCCTAGACCCACAGCTAAAATTGGAGCAACATCTTTCAGCTGTGGCTAGGGGGACCTTTGCATAGGTTCACCTAGTGCACCAATTGTGACCCTTCTTGGAGAGGGAGGCTCTACTCACAGTCACCCACGCCCTTATCACCTCCCAGCTGGATTACTGCAATGCGCTCTACATGGGGCTACCCTTGAAGAGTATCCGGAGACTGCAATTGGTGCAAAATGCAGCTGCGCGAACTGTGGTGGGTGTGCCTAGGTACACCCACATAACACCTATCCTCCGCCAGCTGCATTGACTGCCCATTAGTCTCCGGATCCAATTTAAGGTGTTGGTTTTGACCTTTAAAGCCCTACATGGCTCAGGGCCAGGTTACCTTCGGGACCGCATCCTGCCGCATACCTCCCTATGACCGGTCAGGGCCCACAGAGTTGGTCTCCTCCGGGTCCCATCGACCAAGCAATGCCAGTTGGCGGGGCCTAGGGGGAGAGCCTTCTCTGTGGGAGCTCCCTCCCTGTGGAACCAGCTCCCTCTGGAGATCAGGGCCATCCCCACCCTGCTGGCCTTCCGTAAAGCAATAAAAACTTGGCTCTTCCGGCAGGCGGGGTGAAAGTGAGACCGAGCAGATTATACTTGGGTCTCCTCCCCCTTGTTATGAATGTTGGAGATTTTTTAATTTTTATATCTTTTTAACTGTTATATGTTTTTACTTGTAATGGATTTGACATGCTGTGAGCCGCCCAGAGTCCCCCGGGAGTTGGGCGGCATACAAATCTATTAAATTAAATTAAATTAAATTAAATTAAATTAAATTAAATTAAATTAAATTAAATTAAATTAAATTATTAAATTAAATTAAATTAAATTAAATTAAATTAAATTAAATTAAATTAAATTAAATTAAATTAAATTAAATTAAATTAAATTAAATTAAATTAAATTAAATTAAATTAAATTAAATTAAATTAAATTAAATTAAATTAAATTAAATTAAATTAAATTAAATTAAATTAAATTAAATTATTAAATTAAATTATTAAATTAAATTAAATTAAATTAAATTATAGCCACAATTTCTGTTGCTAAGCAAGGCAGTTGTTAATGAAGTTCTATCTCACTTTACAAACTTTTTTGCCTTTTTAGTTAAGCAAATGAGTGCGGATGTTAAGTAAATCATGTGGTCATTAAGCAAATCTTACGGTGATCCCAATGACCTCCAGGTACTGCAAGTGTCATGAATACACGCCAGTTCCCAAGTGCCTGAATATGGATCAAGTGACCAACGGTCGTAAGGGTGAAAACTGGTCATGATTCACTGTTCTCAGTGCCGTTGTAACTTCAGTCACTAAACGTTGTAAGTCGGGGACCACCTGTTGTCCTCAGAGCAGTTTTGGACAAGGAGGCTCCTGCCCTTGTTTTTTAGTTTCTTTTATTCTACTCTCCTTCTTTCCTTCTTTCCTTTCTTTGCTTCTGTCCCCACAGCAAAGTTAGGGCGCTGCTAAAAAATTGTGTTCCTGTTGGGAACTGTGGACCATTTATGGGCAAAGTGTGGGGTGCGACAGTCCCTGATCTGGCCATCTAACAATGTGATTTAATCTTAGTCCTTTTCAGAACTCCGTCTGGCAAATCTTTCTTTACCACCAAAAGAACAAAGTTCTGAATTGAAAACCGGCTTTATAGGACTGTCAGAGCAGTTTTTGGGGGTCCTCTATCAGCTCCCCCAACCCAAAAACCCCTCGACCTCAGTCACCAAGGGCGGCTCCCTCAGTGGGCAGAGAAGAGCAAGAAAGAAAACCAGGAGTCCGGAGGCTGAACCAGGTGATGGTCGATGAAGGTTCCGGGAATGTCCAGTCTAACAAAGAGAAGGGCTACAGGGGATGGGACAGCATCATCTAACACTTGGATGACTCTCACCGAGAAGAGGGGCTTGATTCATCCTCCAAAACCCTTGAAGCAGGGGTAGAATTCGACCGGTTCGGACTGGTTTGGGCAAACTGGTAGGTTCTGTGGGCGTGGCATGGTGGGGGGTCATGTGACTGAGCAGGCGTGGCCATGAGTGATGTTGAGGTAGCCACACCCACTCAGTCACAGGACACCCCCCCCCACCAAGCCACGCCCACAGAACCGGTAGGGAAAAAATTTGAATGTCACCCCTGCCCTGAGGACGGGACAAGAAGCAACGGAGAGAAGCTCAGCGAAGAGAGATCCAACCTTGAAGGAGGTTCCAAAGGGCCACAGAGGGTGTTGGGGTCTATTGGAGGGAATGGAGAGGACCTGCAGAGGTCTCCCCCCAATAGCCTTCTTCCCACCTTCCTTCCTTCTCCCCATCAGTCGGGCACTTTCAAGGAAAGAGGTTTTCCAGCTCTGGACCCAAAAGACTTTGGAATCTGATCTTTCCATAAATTCTGGACCGGACAGCCTCTCTCTCCTTCCCAGCTGCCTCCAATGTCCCACTTCACAGAATAAATCTCCAAGGAAATTAAGGTAAGCCAGTCAGTTTTATGGAAGGAGTGGGCCAGAAGATCCAGGATAGGGGAGAGATAGGGGGGAGATGGTGGATTGAGAAAGAGCTGACTGATCCACTTGATCCCTTTAATCTTGGAATCTTCCTTCTGACAAGCCCAAACCAAGGAGACCCTCACGACTTCCGCCCACCCACCCACCCACCCATCTACTCTAGTGGTCCAGACTCAGCAAGGATGCTGGAGGTTGCCATGGTGACAACATCCAGCCAATGAGGTAAGGGGGAGCCCCTGATGTCACAAGCCAAGACTTTGATTGGCCTGGAAGAACTGAGATTGGAAAAACCATCCTCAACTGGCTGCCTGGCCTATTCATGGATTAACCGGCTCTTAAGGGGCTTTGCAAGGGAGCCCCGGATTCGCTTCAGCCAGAGCTTGGCCGTCTGAACAGAGAACCGTCAGCGGTCTGCACAGCTTGGGAATCAGCAGATTATCATCCCTTAGATCTGGAATCTAGCCTTAGAAATCCAGGGAATCCATGTTTCCTTTTCCCAGATGAACGGGAAGTGAAAGGGAAATTTATTTATTTATTTATTTATTTATTTATTTATTTATTTATTTATTAGTTGCATTTGTATGCTGCCCACTCCACAGAGACTCTGGGTGGCTCACAACAGTAAACAAAAATACGCATAAAAGATCAGACTGTTCATTTGAAAGAGAGGTTGTGAGAAGGTGCCTAAAGAAAGAATGGATCCGAGGCCATTGAGAAAAGGCTTTCGTGATCGGTCCTTGCTGTGAGTGACATCGAGCTGGCCACGCCCACTCAGTCACATGACCCATGCTGCAGAGACAGGGCGATTTCCTACGTCCCTCCCTCCCCCTTTGCGCTGACAAAATAAAAGGCCGACTGGAAAACGTTTAACAAGCTCCAACCTGTTGCTGTAAGCCTGGCTTTTGTGTTGGGGCGGTTTTTTGCCAGAAGACCCTCAGAAATGCACTATTTTTTATACAATTTCTGCGCCACCAAATCTTACTGTCCTGTGGTCGTCGGGGCTGCCCAAGGAAAGAAGCGCACCGGCTCAGCTCAGGGCGACTGTGGGGAGCAAAAGGGGAAGCCAAGGCGCTCCTCCCACAGCCGCCAACTTAGCGCTCTCGCTCCCCTGCGCGCTTTCAGAGGCATCGCCGCCAAACTCATTGTTGGGAGCGTCAGGCTAGCTCAAAATATAGGAGAAGTCTTGGGCAAAGCTCTTCCAAAGTTCGGCCAAGCTGACGCTCCCAAGGATGAGTTTGGCGGAGATCTAAGGAAACGTCTTCCGACTCTTCAACAATGACTTTAAGAGCGCCAGAGCAGCCGAGAGCAAAAGTAGCGACAGTGGGGGCGACAGGGGCGTGTGTGTGTGTGTGTGTGTGTGTGTGTGTGTGTGTGTGTGTGTGTGTGTGTGTTTGTGTCTCTTTCCCTTCCGTTGCTGACTCTGGGAGGATCGTTTCTTGCCCTGCTTGCCACTCCTTCCATAAAACTGTGACTGGCTTCACTTAATTTCCTTGGAGATTTACTTTGTGAGGGGGGACATCGGAGGCAGACGGGGCAGCTGGGAAGGGGGAAGGCTGTCCGGTACAGAATTTATGGAAAGATCGGATTCCAAAGTCTTTTTGGTCCAGACCTTGAAAATCTCTTTCCCCCAAAGTGCCCGACTGATGGGGAGAAGGAAGGAAGGTGGGAAAAGCCATGGGGGGAGGGTATTCCTGGGGGGGGCTCTGTAGCCCCTGCAGAGCTCCCCATTCACTCCAATAGACCCCAACACCCTCTGTGGCCCTTTGGAACTTCCTCCCCCCAGAACCCAGATTGGCCCCTGAAGTGACAATTGCGCAAGACCATCCTCAGTTCAGGGAGTTTAATGACAGATTTTGATTTCTTCTGTACACTAAAAACATTCTAGGAGTTTAGAGTTCCTTCTGTTTGTTTTTCACTTTCACTTGAAGTTGGGGGGTGGGGGAGAGAACCCCACAATCATGGACATAAGCATCCACTTCTCTCTATTGTTTCCCAGGCATTTGGGAGGGGGCCACAACCAGGGGCCCCATGCAAGCTGGGCTCTCCCAGTTGAGGTGCCCTG
Source organism: Diadophis punctatus similis (assembly GCA_023053685.1). NCBI lineage: Eukaryota > Metazoa > Chordata > Lepidosauria > Squamata > Dipsadidae > Diadophis > Diadophis punctatus. The sequence goes on along the minus strand of JALIGW010000011.1, from coordinate 14,938,280 downwards.
GAAACAGGCAGGAGCACCTGAGTCCAGACTGGGATGAAAACTCTGAAATTGCTTTTCATCTGGGAGCTTCTGGATCGAGCAGCTACCATATTTTTCGGACTATAAGACGCACTAATGTATAGGACGCACCAAGATGTCGAAGTTTTTCTCCTTCCCGGCTCCCAGAAACACTCTGCAGGCCTCCCAAACCCTCTGCACGCCCCGTTTTTCACAAAAATGGGATGCGGGGGGAGGCCAAAAATAGCTGTATTAGGTGTATAAAATGCACCACCCTCTTTTATGGGGTGATCGGAGGCAGACGGGGCAGCTGGGAAGGAGGGAGGCTCTCCGGTACATAATTTATGAAAAGATCGGATTCCAAAGTCTTTTTGGTCCAGACCTGGAAAATCTCTTTCCCCCAAAGTGCCCGACTGATGGGGAGAAGGAAGGAAGATAAGAGCCGAGGTGGCACAGCGGTTAGAGGCAGGTACTGCAGGCCACTTTAGCTGACTGATCCGCAGGTCAGCGGTTCAAATCTCACCGGCTCAAGGTTGACTCAGCCTTCCATCCTTCCGAGGTCGGTAAAATGAGGACCCAGATTGTTGGGGGCAATGTAAATATACATTGCTTACTGGTGTAAACCGCTTAGAGAGTGCTTGCACTGTCTGTGAGGCGGTATATAAATCTCACAAATAAATAAATAAATAAATAAAATAAAAGGTGGAAAGGCGGCCAGGGGTTGGGGCCCCATTACTGGGGGGGGTTCTGTGGCCCCTGCAGAGCTCCCCATTCACTCCAATAGACCCCAACACCCTCGGTGGCCCTTTGGAACTTCCTCCCCCCAGAACCCAGATTGGCCCCTGGAGTAACAATTGCGCAAGACCATCCTCAGTTCAGGGAGTTTAAGGAGAAATTTGGATTTCTTCTGCACACTCTTGGCCCCGCCTTGCCCCTCCCCTCCCCTCCTTAGCCCCCCCCCCGCCCCAGAAAACGACCTCCCTCAAGACCACTTTGGCTCAGGCAGTGGGATTCCCCGCCGGTTCCCTCTCTCCACCAAGCGAAGGGATCCAGAAAGGCTGCGGAGCCCAGAATGGGGATTCCTCCAACTTTGGCATTGGGAGTGTCCAGAAAGAAGGAGGACCAATGGAAATTCTCCCTTCTGTAGCATCATCGGTCTCCGGGCAAACTCTCCCTTGACTTCACCCACTGGAGGAGAGAATTCCGCGCAGAGAAGAAGCTCAAGTTGGTTCTTCAGGCCAAGATCCCCCCTCCCCCCCACCCTCTTTCTCCGCTTCTCTCTCTCCTCCTTCAGGTGAAGCCACAAAGGACTCTGCCCAGAGACCGATGACGCTGAAGCAGGGAGAATTCCCATTGGTGCTGCCCCTCGTTCTGGCCCCTCCCATCTCAAAAGACTAGATAAACGCTTCCTCCCCCCCCCAATGCAGCATCACCAATTCCTTCTCTGGGACTGGAAGCATCTGCGCGTGCGCGCGCGCACACGCGCACACACACAGACACACAGACACGTTTCATTTCACAGATGAAGATTCTGCCGAAGGAAGAGTTAGTGCTCTGGATGACAAGGGGGGAGGGGAAGCCCCTCAGCCAGCGAGGACTTGGGGGTCACAGTCACCCCCCCCCCATCCGAAGGGAAGCTAAATCAGGAAGAGGCGGAGAGGATCTCAGGGATCCCTCCTAGCCCAGCCGGATCCCCCCCCAGCCTCCCCCTCCCCTCCGCTCGGCTCTCTCGGGAAAGGCGCAGCTTCGCTTTCCGGGAGAAAACCCCGATTTCCGTCCTTGAAACAGGAGCCTCTCTCGCTCACCCAAAGTGTTGTGGAAATCTGTGCTCAGAGGGAGAATATCTTCTATAAAAGTGGGAACTTTCCCCCTGATCTGGATTTAGGCTTTCGCGTGTTGGAGGAAGCACAGTTGGTGTTGAAAAAGTCCGTTGTCTGGAGAGAAAAAGAGGGAAAGTGATTGCTGGTTGTCAGAAACGGCTTCTTGTCTTGGGAGGGAGATTCTCTTTCTCTCTCTTGGACTTGGACTGTGGTGGATGGAAGAAAACGGGGCAGGCTGGCTGGGTTTTCCTCTGCTGTGTAATAAGAGGACAACACAAATAGGCTCCAGGCTCTTGGCGGCAGCTGATCAGGGACGGAAACTCCGTGGAAGGGAAAGACGGGAGGGAGGGAGGGAGGGGGAGATCCAGGAATGGCCAGAAGCCAAGACTTGAGGTCCATTCTGAAGAGGGAAACGTTCTCACTGGCTCGATCTCTGAAGTTTCGAGGAGGTCAGGCTGACATTTATTCAGTTATTTGACGTTACAAAATAATTAAAACTGAAGGGAAGGTGAAGGGATTATTTCCTTTCCCTTTTTCCCTTCCCTTTCTTTTTCTCTTCTGCTTCCTCTTTCCCTTCCTGCCTCCGTTTCCATTGGACTCTTTCCCTTCCCATTCAGAGGACACATAATGCAAATTCCCCATTCATTGGGATCAGCCTTGATTGTGCCGTTGGATGGGATCTCACAAAAACCGCACCTCCTCCTCCTGCCCCTCCCAGCTTCCCTCTCGCCTTGCCCGGATATACAGCCGTCGGGTCCGCCCAGCTCCCTTGCAGGGGGGGGGGGGGAGCAGCAGGAAGACGCACCAGCCACTTCCCCCTTCTACCGACCCTTGCCCCGCACTGCCAAACCCCCTCGCCGCTCCTTGTAGTGGAGCCTTTTCTCTCGCAGTCGCCCCTCCAGCCTCCCACCCGCCAATCAAGTGACCCACCCTCGTAGTTTTTCCCCTCCCCCCGCACTTCGTCTAGAGAAAGAGGCTTCCTTTTAATGACCCCATCAAGCATCAAAGACCTCCGAGCAGGGCAGGGGTCTCTAAATAAGGGGGGAGGGGCGGGGGGGGCTGCTGAATCCGGCGGTGGAAACTCCTTTCAGGGCGTCGGGACTGCTGTGGGAAGGGGCTCCAGCTCGGTCTGACCAGAGACAATATCGGAAGGAGGGGGAGGACCTGGAGGTGCCCCCACCCTCCCTGGCTTGGGGGGAAGGACGGAGCTTCAGGGGCCTCAGCGCAACAGCCGCTGGGAAAGGCAGAGGCAGAAAGGGGGATTTTCTCTCCTGGGGGGGGGATAGTTCGGCTGAGCCTCCACTGGCTGCTCAACAGGCAGCTGCCGGGGAGAAGGACCCCCTCCCTAGGAGTGCTGGGTCAGACCAAGACCGGGGAAGGGATTAATTGGGGGGTGGGGATAAAGTCAGTGCGCCCTTTCAGATGGGAGGAGGGAAGAATAGAGAGACCTCAAAGCTGCAGCTGATGAAAAGCTCCAGGTGACGCCGGTCCTCTTGAAAGCTTACCTGGACGCAGGTAAAAAAGAAGAAGGGACCTTGACACCTTTACTCCCCCCCCCCAAGAGAACCTTCGCTTCCCTCCCGAGCCCCCCCCTTCCAAGAGCTTCCAACTTTGCCCTGTTGCTGCCGCTGCTCTTCGCCTCTCCTTCCTCCGGTCGCTTCTCCCCCGCCCAACGGCTGCAACCCCGAAGGGAGAGAAATTCATCCCCGGAGCCCCTCCCAAGAACGGCTTCCCCGCCGCCCTCCTCCGTCAGCCCTGGCCGCCTCGCCTGCCCGCCTTGCAGACTTCTGCCGGGAGGGGCCGAATGCAGATGCCCCCCCTGCAGACCCCCAGAGGCCCCTCATGGCCTCAGACCTCCTGAGGCTGCCCGCCTGCCCACCCGGGATGCCCCTCGCGCTCTCAGATCTGGGGGGAAACGCTCGCCCACCGCGGCTCCTCTGGCCGCTCTCCTCGAAGGGGCGCAAGAAGCCCCCCCTCCATCCCTGCGGCAAAGCTGCGAGGAAGCCCAACTGGGTGCCCTCCCGCTCCGCTCCTCGCTCGCTCGGCCAGCCCCAGGGTTTCTCCCACAAGGCTGGGGTCAGGAGGTGGGAGCGGGGCTGCCGGGGGTGGCGCTGGCAGAGCTGGGTGCGAGTGAGCGGGGCAGGCGAGGGGCGGGCGCCATGGCTGTCTTTTGGGCGAGGCGAGAGGGGAGCGAGGGGGCACCAGCAGAAAGCAGCTTTGGTCCGTGGGAAGGGAGAAGTTGTGCCTGGTGAGATACGGGGAATCAAAGCCACAGGAGGGACTTTGTGCCAATCCCTGGAGTTTCAGTCCCACCTTCCAACAAAAGCCAAATGGGGGACTTGGAGCCAATCATCAGGGGACTTTGAGTTCTAGTCCTATTTTAGGCATCAAAGCCACCTGGCTCTGAGTTCTAATCCTCCCTTAGGCATGAAAACTTCCTGGGGGACTTTGGTCCAATCGCCAGGAGACTCCTGAGTTCCGGTCCTGCCTTAGTATTTTTTCATTGGGGAAGTGAAACTTGGAAACATTTTCTGATATGAATATTCTCATATTAATATTCCCATATTAAGTCATTAATAGTCTCATATTAATGATTTATTGCTTTGCCCAACACGCAACGGGTGTTTCCACACAATTGACCATTCCTCCATCACATCACACAGTGTTGGATACTCAGCCATCCCTCAATCTAGGAATCCCCAATTCTGATATCCCAGATGTTCTGATGCCAGAATTGGGGATTCCTAGATGGAGGGATGGCTGAGTGTCCAACACTGTCTGATGTCATGGAGGAAAGTTCAGTTGTGGGAGAACACCCCTTGCGTGTTGGGCAAACTCTCTTCCTTCTGCTTGTGGGAGAACCGGAGGCCTCTCTGTGCTCATTGTGAATCTTAGACTGACCTTGGTCTCATCCACCAGAGCTTTTCTTATCTCCTGAAAATGGAATTTGCAAAGGGATTCGATTCGCTATCAGGAACCATTCTGAAACATAAAAATTGGTTTCTAATTAATCAGCAAACTCTGTGGTTGGAGAGCAGAGCAGCTTCCACAGGTGGCTCTTCCTAGAAACCCAGCTGTTCCCATCCTTGCTCACCCCCTTCCTGGACCTGGATGAAAATGCAGCATTGAGCTCTCCTGCCACAGTCCGTGATGCGGCTGCCTTTAGAAAGGATCCCTTCAACCTCCTCCTGGGGAGAGTCTCAAGGTCCCCTTTCTCTGGACATCTTCTCCAGCCTTTCACAGATAAACCAGGCATGGAAAAGGAACAGAGAAATGCTTTATGTACAAATGGCAGAGTGGACAATTAAAGGACCTGAACACAGTCAGATATTGCTCTTTTATTTCTTGAAGAGGGAAAGGAAAAAAATACAGAGATAGACAATGACCCCAAAGTGAAATCCCAGATGGCTGTTGTGATCAACTTTTTCTCTAGAGTAGGTCTCATCAGGACATCAAGAAGGAACCACTTAATAGTTGTGCAGATCTGCCTCCCCAGCGGAGAGCAGGTGAAACCCTGCATTTCACATCATTTGGGTATTTCATGGGTTCTCACAGAGATTATCGCACAACTTGACTGGATCTTGTTTCCCACGGCTTCCATCTTGCCATTTTTCCTACTCAGGCTTTTCTCTCACACAGAGACACTTTTCGGCTCTGTCAGTAGGAAAACCTACTCAAATTATTTTTGTAAGGCGTCAGGTTCATTGGCTGTTGCTCAACATCACATTCTTCTGAATTACCTTCACAGAGTTATCTTTATTACAATTCATTGAGCTGAAAGGGAAGGGGATTAAAGAAACATAGATATATTCTTCTTGGATTCATGCATACTATCTAAGTAGAAAGAATTAATATTTTCTTTCAAATAAAAGTAAACAATAATTCTTCCACTATCATATTTGTGTTATATCTCATGCTTTTACGTTTGTTCTGGCTGTAAGCTGTTCCTTTGTGTTCAGGTCTGGCCTCAGAAGGATAATGTAGCACTTGGGGATGAAGATGCACCCCAGCAGACCAGCACTGGAGGCCAGGATGGAGAAGACCTGCACAGCCACCATGTATTTCCCTTTGGTGCTCAGGTAGGTGGGCACAAAAGTCACCCAGACACTGCAGAAGACCAGCATGCTGAAGGTGATCAGCTTGGCTTCGTTGAAGGCCCCAGGCAGATTCCTGGCCAGGAAAGCCACCGTGAAGCAGATGGCAGCCAGGAAGCCCATGTAGCTGAGGGTGACGTAGAACATGGCAACAGCCCCTTCGTTGCATTGCAGAACGATCTCTCCAGGCTGAGAGTGGAGGTCAGAGTCAGGGAAGGGGGGAGAAACTCCCAGCCAGATGGAGCAGATGACAATTTGGACAGCAGAACAAGAAAGGATGATGGAGTTGGCCAAGCTCTTCCCCAACCATCTCTTCACTCGGTTTCCTGGTTTTGTGGCTAGGAAAGCCAGCACCACCATGATGGTTTTGGCCAAGAGAGAAGAAATGGCAACTGAGAAGATGATGCTGAAAACCGTTTGTCGGAGAAGGCAGGTGGCTTTCCTTGGTTGACCAATGAAGAGAGAAGAAGACAAGAAGCAAAGCAGGAGGGAGACCAGGAGGATGTAGGAGAGGTCCCGGTTGTTGGCTTTGACAAGGGGAGTTTCTCGGTATTTAATGAAGATGATTAAAGCAAGGCCTGTGCTTAGGAACAAGAGTAGGGCAAAAGAGACCAGGACGATGCCCAGAAGTTCTTCATAAGACAGGAAAGTTATGACTTTGGGGATACATTGGACTCTGTCCACATTTGGATATTTATCATCTGGACACTTGGTGCATTTTTGTGTGTCTGAGAAAAGAAAAAAGCAATATTTCTTAATATTCTGTCTTTTGCATTTCAAGAAATAACTTTTTGGAACAACAGCAGTTAAGAGGGACATTTTCCAAGATGAATTTCTTAATAATTCCATGGGGAAAAATTGAAAACCTCATTTTCTAAAAACTATATAGCTAAGGCTCTAGTTTTAGAAATTTAGTTATTGAATTTTTGATATCGTTGAATTTTGTTGTTATGTACCTTATATATATATATATATTGTATGGTTGTTTCTGTACCTGTTTGTTCTGTTTCTTTTTTGAAAAGGCCTTTGGGCTATTCAATAAATGTATTTATATAGCTAAGGTGAATGAAATTGGGAAAGACCTAGGACCTAAAGTCCTTCATGGCTTCTTGGAGGTGACTTGAAGGAGTCATCCTGAGCAGAAACCCTCAAAGGTCTTGTGGGAAAATGGAGGTCCTTTTGCATTGAAGGTCGCTTTAGCTTAGGGAGATTTTCAGGTTTACCTTTGTGCTTGTATTTCAACATATCTGTTCTTGTAGAATAAGTATTTTTCTGAATTGCACTCTTTTGGCTTATTTTGAGATAACTCTTTTTACACATCTGTAAATATGAATTAGGAATTTCATTTCCATCCTAGAAAGCTGTTATATACACTTGGTCTTCATAATCTAAGAACCAGCAGATGAAGCAATTTGATTCCACACTGTCTAGATTTATCCGTAAGTTCAAGAACTGAATTAGTTCCATGTAAATCAGTATTGTACAGATTGTTATTTTTATTCATTCTCCATTTTCCCATGCTTTTTGTTGGTTCTGTTGCAATTGAATCACAACTGTGTATTAGGGATTTGAAGCACGACTGGATTTCTTTTAGGTTGGGGCTGTAGTTCTTCATACTTCACTATTTAACAACAACAAAGCTCAGAAAGTCCAAAAGCTCCCCCTTCATGATCCTTCAAGGAGATCTTTCTGCTTATGGTGATTGAGGATCTTAATAGAAATTGATTGCTTTTTATGCATCAATTTCGGGGAATGACATAATGCAAATCTGCTTCAGTTGAGGAAATGCAATGGACAAAGACAATTCCTAAACTTTCAAAGAACTGAGATGTTCCTAGAAAGGTTAACATGGAAGGACCAATCCAAACTAACAGGCATAAGAATTATCTGCCCAACCTGACTTCCCTTCCTATCTCTCCCCAGCCTTTCCTTGGAGATCTTTTGGTTATTCTTCCCTTTAAATAAGAAATTGTGCAATTTGAAAATAATCAAGAAAACAGTTGAGCTCCAAAGTGTCTTTTAACATGTACTTTCCTCAAAATGCTCTGGATGGATCCATTTCGACCAGGCCTTCCTTTCCTCCAGTGTCACCCACCTTCCTGAGTGGAGAAGGTCCCCTCCGGACAAGGAACGCAGTCGTAGCAGCAAACTGGCTCTCCTTCTCGAGCCCTCTTGACAAATCCAGGATGACAACTTTCCACACATTTGGACTGAGGCAGGGACTGAGCAGAAAAACAAGGAATGCCAAAGAATGCTACAATTAACCATCCATGGAAAAATGGAGGTAGAAATGAACATTAGCCATGCAGCCTCTCTGCTTCACTTAGATAAATATGAAATCTGACTGGTTCCAAATTGTGTAAGATCCAACTACTGTCAGATCCTTGAAAAGGTTCAGGTTCAGAAGGTTCCTGCCTTTTGCTGGCCTTTGGCATATCACATTGCAAGAAAGGACTTTTCTACTTAATAAAGTGGAGGGATGAAATTGGAAAAAGATTTAAGCATTCAGTGCCAATCAGTAGATTCCTCCTCATGGGCCTATTAACATGCATTGCTCCATTCTCCATAGACCCACAATTTTGGTGTATGGCGATCAATTCATATTAAAATTTGCATGCATTTATTCTGAATTTAATCCTCCCTTTTAACCACCCTGTAATCCTTTATTTGAGGGTAGAGTCAGGGCCACTGAATGGACCTGAGCGTTTACTGGCCGAATGCCTTCCTGATGCAACACAGAGTTTGATGCGGATATGTTTTCTTTGTGGCCTTGGAGAGAAACAGCTGCCCCTCCCGAAGATTGAATTTATCAGCCTTTATCAGAGTGGGAGGCAGGCATCTCCACCAAAAGGCCACCAAGCTGCTATTTGTTCTGAAGTTTAATATGAGTAGATCGTCATTCTGTAAAATAACGGCATATGAAAAATGGAGGAATGCATGTTAATAATATTTATTCTAAACTTTAGGTTTATTTAATTTTACTGTATCAGATTTAATAAAAATAGAGGCAAATTGACGAAAGAAAGAAACCTCTAAACAGTAGGATCTGCAAAGATTTCTTCTCGAGTACATAAAACGTTGAAAACATTTGAAAGCCGTTCAAAACAGTCTCCTAGTGAAGACATGGAGAAATTCCTTTTGAATTAGGACTGTTTTCTTTAAAGGAGATATTCTTTGCTTGTTTGCATATTTATTTGTTTAGTTCAGTTGTGCTGCTAAAACAAGAATAAAATGGCTCTTTACTTTCTGGAATTGTAGTGAGATGAAATGGGGGTGATGTCATGAGAAGGAGTCCCTCAGAAAGGGTAGAGGTGAGGCACCTTTTGCTGCAACCAATGGGATCTGAGCAGGAGCCCTGTGTCAAAGAGGGATATTTCTAAAGTGCATCTGCTTATCCAAGACAACATCCTTTATGTTGAAGAACTAGAATTAGGTAAGGTCAACTGGTGTGGATAGGCAGACCCACCTTGGTTACTAGTTAAATTTGGAACTTCCTTTTCTCCCCAGAGAAACTGAAGGTAGTTTATCACTCAAGGTAAACAATGGCACTCCAGGGCTTTTCAGATGAGGAGCCCTCTTAATAGCCGAAGACTAAATCTAAGCAGGATTTCTTTCAAGTTGTCCCTCATCACATTTGATATCAGGAAGGGCTTTTCCTTGGATCAAGAGAATTTTCATACTTCAGTTTTCTCAGACATTATAGAAATAATACACTATTGTCATCCAGACAAGGAGACAGGACAAGGAGACAGGCGACATATAAATTTGGAAAAGTTGAATTCTAATTCCAGGACCAGAGCTAATTTTCCCATTGAGACTCACAGGACCTCCAGCCAGTCTTGAATAAATGTCTACTGATCAACAGATTTGCCGCCTTCTTCCCTTCTATTTGAGGACAAGGAACAAGCGAACTTGAGACTATCCGTACCATGAACCCCAGCACTTGATAGCCTATTTCACCAGGTTTCTGGAGATAATAAATAATAATAAATGACCCTCATCTATGTCCTAAAGAATTGTCACCCCGGATTCCGGGTTGTCTGAATCAGCTTAGAACATTCTCCCATATTATAGCATCTGAAGCATGGGTGGGTTCCTACAGGTGCGGTCCACTCTGTCATTCCGCTAGCGGCCCACCAATTGCACAATTTGCGCACGACGGCTCCAGTACCGTCTTTGCCGGTCCGTCGTGTGGCGCCATCTTTTCTTTCAAATTTTTGGTGATTTTTTTGCTTCCTGCACATGTGCAGAAGCAAAATCTCATGAGGGGACGCGCGCGCATGCAAGATTTTGGCAATTTTTTGCTTCTGCGCATGCACGGAAGCAAAAAATCACTGAAATTGCATGCATGCATGCGTCCACTCGCAAGATTTTGGTGATTTTTTTGCTTCCTGCGCATGTGTGGAAGCAAAATCGCGCAAGGGGACGCACGTGTAGCAAGCATGCATGCGCACGAAACATGATGATGTGCGTGCAGCGCACCAGTAGGCAAGTAAGAGGAATCCGCCCCTGATCTGAAGGAAACGTTGAATACTACCAAGCAGTCTAAGAAAACTATCGTTCCCCACATTAGATTCTCAGTGAAGGTCTTCCACTGAGATTAGGCTTAGGCTTAGCACAATGGAAAGGGTTCTTACAATGCTTTGAAAAACAGAGAAAAGACCCCAATATTATCTTGGCTGATAATAAGTCTCCCTCTTTCAAATCTCCCTGTGTACCGATAGATGTGATCCAACTTTGGGAGAACCCTCCAGATCCTGATGACTAGATCTGCTGCTACATCTCCATTTTGGTCCAAGTACAGTTTCTTCGTAGAAAGATTGCAAAACTCATTCTTCGCCAGAAAGGGGTGAAACTAAAAATGGAAAATCTGTCAGTTTTGCTCCAAGCCTCATTGGCATTAAGAGCTGCGGGGGGGGGGGATCAAATGGGCGATAAACCTACATTGGGAAAGCTTTGGGAAACCGGGAGGGGTGGGTAGATGAAAGCTGAGGAAGACCAGGGATGCTTTGAACCATTTCATGCCAGTCTTCAAGGAGACCGAGAGGCCGGAGACGCTTGGGAAGGGACTGCCGATGGCTCCGAACGTTCCCTGAACCCCTAAGCATCCACCCATTGGCTGGAAGTGGACTGGTCAAGGGGGGAGGGTTGGATTGAGGGGAAAAACTTGTATGCTTTTGCGTGGGAAATTTAATTCTAACCTGACTTTATTACAACCAGCACCCTTTAGTAAAAGAGCCTTCCACTTCAAACCAAATGGAATCGAGGGTCTTTTTTTCCTAAGGGGGCAATCTGGTTGGGACAGGTCTGACAAAATCCAGAAATGTTAAAAGCCGAAATTTTGGTTTCTTATCTCATGAAGGCAATTCATCAACCAGAACTAAGCCGTCAACTCAAGGAACATTCTCAGGATAATTCTACTGGAAAAATCTGGTGGATATACTGACATTGAAGGAATCAGATGTACAGGAAATCCTACCTGGTAGCTGAGTTTATTCTCCATTAGGCATATACAGAGTTGAAACTGGTCTTTAAAAAGTGTCAACATTTGTAGCCTTTCTAAACCCCTTTACCTTGGGGGAGCCATCAGAATAACAACTGAACAAAGAAACCAGTAAAGAAATTATTTATAAACGCCTTGAAAACAAGCAGGAGATTATTAATAAGAATGAACAGATGGGAAACAGAGGAGGTAATTCTAATTTATTGTAAGGCTACATTAACTGAATCTTGCAAGTCTGAAAGCACGGATCTCCCACCAACAATCTCCACAGCCTGAAAAGTAAGGCAGGATCCCTTCTGAGGTTCTTTCTCCGCCTGTTATGCAGCTGAGGGCCCCCCTCCCTCCTGCCCTTCCCCCCCCCATCATCCATATAACACCCAAGGTCATTCCTACATATCATTACACTTTGTAAATACATTGTGGGGATGCTTTTGATATAACTTGATTTCATAAAAGTATTAACAAAAATTTTCATGAAATCATGATTAGAAACCTAGTTAAGTGAAGGTTGCTGCGATAATTAAGTGGAAAAATTGCACTGAAACAATTTTCACTGTTCCTCATAGAACTGGGGAGATATGAATAACAATTAATCGTTGCCCATCTATTCTTCAATGTATTAATTAATACAGGCAGATTGAATTGATAAATCATGATATTTTGATGCATGATTTATTCCAATTTTTAGATAAGACTGCTTAGATCTCTTTGTAAACATTATCAGCTTCCAGAAAAAAATAACATTTCTCAATAGAGAGAGGTACATAAATAAAATCCTATAGAAAAATATCTGAAAAGTATGTTATGGTATCTTGTATAAGAACAGATGGCTAGGAGCTCCAATGTAGAGCTGTCATTAAGGTTTCATTTATACTTTGGTTGATATTATTAAATATGTATATTGGCCACTGATTATAATAAATTGCTTTCAGCAACTGATTTATTAGATAAGTAATCATAAGATTAACTTGATAATTTCAGTAACGGGCCCATTTTTCGCAAAAATGGGAAGCAGGGGCAGGGCTTCGGGAGGCCAAAAATGTCTATATTCGGTGTATAAGACGCATCGACATTTCCACCCTCTTTTGGGGGGCAAAAGGGTGCGTCTTATACTCCGAAAAATACGGTAATCAGTGGAACAGTTTCCCTCCAGAACAGAATAGAATTCTTTATTGGCCAAGTGTGATTGGACACACAAGGAATTTGTCTTTGGCGCATATGCTCTCTGTGTACATAAAAAGACAGGATACATTCGTCAAAAATCATAAGGTACAACACCTAATGATAGTCATAGTGTTCAAATAAGCAATATCAGGAAACAATATCAATAAAAGTAAGGATACAAGCAACAAGTTACAGTCCTGCAGTCCTAAGTGGGAGGAGATGGGTGATAGGAATGATGAGAAAATTAATAGTAATAGTAATGCAGCCTAATGTGAATAGTTTGACAGTGATGAGGGAATTATTTGTTTAGCAGAGTGATGGCATTCGGGAAAAAACTCACAGAAATTGTGAGTGCTCCATCACTGGAGGTTTTGAAAAAGAGATTGGACAGCCATTTGTCTGAAATGGTGTAGGGCAGTGATGGCGAACCTATGGCAGCTCCAGTGCACATGCGTGTGCTGGCCAGCTGATTTTCGGCCTTCTTTTCGGACGTTTTCGCTCTCCCCATGGTGAAAACGGCCCAACGGGCCAACCGGAAGTTCACTTGTGTGCGTCACCCCCAGCCTCCTTTTTGCTGGGGGTGAGGTCAGAGGTCTTCAGGAACTTCTTCGGCTTTGGACAGTTGCAGCCAGGCCTCCCACACCATTTCTTCTGCAGCCGGGAAGGCTTTCCTGAAGGCCTCTGCAGCCGATAACAGAGCTCCAGATTGATCCAGAGCTCTGTTATCGGCTACAGAGGCCTTCAGGAAAGCCTTGCCGGCTGCAGAAGAAATGGGCCGAGGTGTGCGAGGCCTGGTGGCAACTATCTGAAGGTAAGTAGTAGGGCAGCTCCACTTCCTTTCATTTCCGAACTTTCAATTGGCTCGTTGGGCCATTTTTCGCTGTCCCCAGGCTTTAGGAGGCTTTCCTTAACCCTGGGGAGAGCGAAAAACAGCCCAATGGGCCTAATGGAAGTCAGGAGGCTTCAGTGAGGCCTATGCGCATGCGCGGGGGGGCATCGGGGGGGTTGTGCACATGCGCAGGGCATTGCATTATGGGTGTGGGCACCCATGCGCATGCTATCGTGTGCGTGTGCACCCTTTTGGCACCCAAGCCAAAAAAGGTTCGCCATCACTGGTGTAGGGTCTCCTGCTTGGATGGGAGGGCTGGACTGGAGGATCTCTGGAGTCCATTCCAATTCTATAATTGTGTTCTGTTATTCTATCTCTGATCATCTGTACCACCACATCAAGCCCAAAGAAAATCCAAAATGGTATTGGACCTCCTGCCTTGGATAGGGCGTTGGAGTAAAAGACCTTCAAGGTCCCTTCCAACTCTATGGTTCTATATTCTAGCACCTTTTCAACTAACACAATCTCTTAGCACTTAGACTTAGCAATAGCACTTAGACTTATATACCGCTTCATAGTGCTTTACAGCCCTCTCTAAGCGGTTTACAGAGTTCAGCATATTGCCCCCAACAATCTGGGTCCTCATTTTACCCACCTCGGAAGGATGGAAGGCTGAGTCAACCTTGAGCCGGTGAGATTTGAACAGCTGAACTGCTGAACTAGCAGTCAGCCTGCAGTCGCAGCATTTAACCACTGCACCATCTCGGCTCTAGTTGGAGAAGAGAGGATACAGCACTTTTCCAATAACTGAAAGATGTTACAACAGAAGCTTAACATCCGCTCACTATTATTCCTGAGTGTCAGACATGGAGACATGAGCTCCATCACAAGAGAGGAGATTCTGGCTGAAGGAGAAGGAAAACATTAAAATGGGCCATTTTACATCTCAGCCAGCAAAGCTTTAGTCTCCCCTTCACTTTGTCTTAATTAAAAGACCAAGCAGCTATCAGTCAGAAAAAAACTGGGCATCTAGGAGAGAGGAGGCATTGGGCTAAGATAGTCCCAGGGGCTCTCTCAGATTTATAAAGGTAAAAATTCTACACAATCTCATCATAAACCCATAAATATAGGAATGTATTTAAAAATGCACATCATTTTTAAAATTAGCAGTGTTTAATATGAAGATATATCTATTTTAGGCCTTGTCTTCATTATCATCTGTGTGATCTTTGGAATATTATGCCATGAATGATTAAATTGGCCAAAATTCTTTCCCTTTTGAACCAGAGAGGTTCAGATGATTTCTCTCCCTCTCCTTTGCATTCTTTCTAAAAAGGAACTAGGTTTGACGCATCCTTGTCTGTACTTCTTACCTGCCACGGCTGCAGCCTTGGAGCTCCCAACATCTCTTTAACCCCCTTCCTTCTCCTCCTCAATCTGGAGGAATATGCAACATTCAAGGTGTGGGCTAGAGTGTTAATGAAACTATACAAATAAGGAAAATTTTCAATCCGGATCCTGTTCCTTTTCTCCTGGGTCTCCAATGGGGCTTTCTGGGTGCATCTTTTCCGGCTTTTGACAGAAAATATATGCTTTGAAAGAGAACAACTAAAATAATGATCTTCAATCTGGGGTTCCAAAACTAAATAGGGTTCAAAGGCATAATATATTTGCCTATATTTCTCTTGAAAAGCAAAGGCCCAAATACTATGGACATATCTGAGAAGTTTGTGCCTTCTAATTGCGAAATGGCCCAAGACTGTCAAGATCCAGACTTTCCCTTCAATGGGTCCTGGCAAGCGCATGAGTGTTTCATGGAAAGGAAGAATTCTGTCCCAAATGGAATTATATTCCATGAAGTGAACAAAGACGTTGACTTGTCTCCACTTAGAGAGGGCATCCCTGAGGGGGGCTGTGTGACCAGTTGTTGAGAATTGTTGTGATGTAACAATACAAAGTCCATTCCTGACAAGCATAGCAGTTAAAGTCCTTATGAAATTCGCTCCTTCCGCTGTGTCTGAAGCGAAGAGGCCAATCAGGGTCCATCTGAAATGGAGGAGCAGTTGGACAATGGCTGGGTACTGGATCCCTTCCTTGGGGAGCATCTGGTGGAAAAAGGGGAACTGACTTTTATCAGTCAGGGTCTCTGAAACAGGTTCAACACTGATCTAAAAAAGCAGTGAAGAAGGCTGTGTTATATTTGGGTTCAGATCAAGTCCCAAACACTAGATTTTTAAAACTCCTCATTAGTTCTCTTGTACATATTACAGTAATTTACTGTTGACTAGTCGTTAATCCATATCAAAATGCTTAATGTAGAACACAGAACATTAATAAATCTGTGTATAAAAACAGAATGCAAGAATAAACTTAATAAGAAAGAGTAATACAGAATATAAATAATATCTGTATCACCCTTACAATTTACCACAATCAGACCCACATATCCAAATGAACTGTTTTGCTGAAATAAGGGGCTGTATTATATGCAATGATTTAATTCTGACGACCCAGCATATAAATTATTTTAATATGTGGATCCCAATAGGTCCTTTGAGTGATGTTCAGTCCAAGCTACTGGTCTCTGTCTGTCTTAGACAATTGGCATTTGGAGAAAGGGAGAACATATCTCCTAATACAATTTGCCACTCGTACAATCCAGGATGTCTTTAATTGAAATTTTACAATTCTAACGCAGAGAATTTTGGGAGTCTTTCACATTCCATTGCTTTAATTGAATACTTGCAATTATGCACACTGGTCTTAGAGAAAGGGCAAATTGCATAAATCCCCAATTCAGCTCTGAGGGCAGCAGCTGAAGCCCTTTTCTCCACCTCCTCAGGTGCTGTGAATGGGTTTGCTCTAGGAGTGATGTACTGTACATCAAGCACCAAACTTCAGCTTGATATGAGGGTTTCTGAGTAACTCTGGCATTATATTCTTTAATAAATGGAAAGAAAGCTGGATAGTTTAAGCAGTAAATTCACTTGTATCCTTTCTCTAAGTGGCTCCTTTGATGATGTGGGAAGCAATATCTATTTTCACTGAAAATTACCCTAAAGTAAGGGAAAGAGTTACTTGGCTCACAATGAAATAGGCATCTATGGATATGATGTTGTCTTCCAAAGATTATAACTTTTGACGTTATCAACAATCATTAAATGATTACCGTATTTTTTGGAGTATAAGACGCACCTTTTCCCCCCTAAAAGAGGCTGAAAATTTGGGTGCGTCTTATACTTTGAATGTAGCTTTTTCGAAACTTTTTTTTCTAGCCCTAACGAGGTGCTAACAATCTTCCTGGCTCTTCCTGGCTTGCAGGATTTTTTCACTGCTACTCCCTCCAAAGTTTTTTCCCCTGCCCTAAGTCTTTGCAGGCTTGTTTTCATTGCTACTCCCTCCGAATAAGGTTTTTTTCAGCCCTAACCAGGGGATAAAATAATGTGCTGAAGCTGACCAGACTAAGGACGCTAGCCAGAAGAATACCTGGTAGGTAGATTTTTTCCCCTATTTTCCTCCCCAAAAACTAAGGTGCGTCTTATACTCCGGTACGTCTTATACTCCGAAAAATACGGGTACTGTATATCAGTGGGAGCAAAGGTTTTTTTAACAGCCTACACAATCCAATTCATGAGTATGATAAAAAATATTATCAGTGCAAGCCAGTGTGTACCCATTCGTATTTAGCACATTAGACATACGTACATCAGGATCCTAATTACAGCAGGTAAGTCATTAATATCTAGAGAGAATGGTTCAAATACACACCTTGTCTTCCCCTATGGAAAGTCTCTATCTAGATCTCATGGCCCCATTGAGCCCCAACCTCCCTTTCAAAGAAGGGCTTGGAGAAACGGCCAACAGTCTGAGCTCCGTTTTGAGAGCAATCAATTTCTCTCAAAATATTTCTCCTTTCACTCTGCCAAAAGCTGCACTAACATCTGCAAAGTCAGCAAACTGTGGTTTACCCAAATGACATATTTTGTGATATGTTGGCAATATTAGATTATTAATATATGCATTGTTCTTCTCAACAAGTGCACTTTTATTCTATACACTCTCCCATTTATTTAAGAGGAACATGCCACGTATTTTAGCCACAATATATACTAGATTAACTCTCCTGTAACTTTCAGAGTCATTTTTATTACATATATATCAGAGGTGGGTTCTGGATTCTGTTACTGCCGGTTCGCTCAGGGCCGTGCTGCGTGCGCGTGCACAGTACTTTAAAAAAGGAGAAGCAAAAAACAAGATGGCGGCACCTATGGTGCCCCAAAGCAACCGGCTCGGGGGCGTGGCAGGCCCAGGTCGTTAACGGTTCCTATCTGACCGAACCGGTAGGAACCCACCTCTGACACACACACACACACACACACACACACACACACACACACACACACTGTCCAACTTCAGTCCAACTGGCTATCACAGGCATTATTTATATGTGAAATGAACATACCAGTAGAGGGCCCCAGAACTTGGGGTATTTTTTGAATGTGGAGAAAAGCAGCTCTTGAATTCCATAGAGAAGATAAGGTTGGATCTATCACTCACCAATCACCATCCACTCACGTAAAAAAAAAACATGCACAAACCTGTGGAACTTTGTAGATGTTGCTTACTGTTGACATCTGGATGGAGATGTCCCTGGCAGCTACATCAATAAGAGCCAAAGGGTTCTCCTTCCTTCCACAGCCGTAGTTGGGGACATTGGCTTCTCCAGTGGAGAGAATGTCCAGCAAGGCATCTGAAGTACGTAAAGTGCTCAAATGGTTGTCATGGATGTTGTAGCCAAGTGTGAGATTTTGCAGCAGCTGGGAATTCTTGTTGATACGTTGAATGGCAAAAATGAAGCGTAGGATTTTTGAAAAACCAAAAGAAAGCCTATTGTAAAACGAAAGTTCATGTTATTATTAACAGCAACAACAAATTCTTTTAAAGAAAAATTCAATCCTCCTTGTCTCCACAAACCTACTGAGCCTTAAGCCAACATTGACCCAAAACTAACTACGGAAGTGATCAATGCAGCATTGTACAGGGAGAGGAAAATAATGTCATTTTCCTTCAGGTTTTTTTCAAACCCATTTTTGAATTTGAGTCTCCTCCACAAAGTTAGACAAAAGAGGAAAGCCAAGGAAATAGACATCATTAAAGAAATGAGACAGGTCCTGTAATATAGGACTAGGTGAAATAAGGAGAGTGTTAGAATTGCAAATGGAGGGAATGCAGCTCTGTCATTGAACATGGATGATGTTACCTAGTTTGGGTAATGAAACATCTACAAGAAAACAAGCAAGCTCAGAGAGACCAAGGAGCCCTCTGTCATTCTTAAGGACTTACGGATGAAACTGAATAGAAGGAGCACTGTTGAAAGGGAAGATTGCACTCGATATTTCTGATGCGGTGGTGATCATACTGATGAGATGGTCTCCTGGCCTGTAATAGCTCCATGGTTGTTTTCCACTCTGGGGCTCCAGACTCAGTGGGCATTTCGTTCTAAGCTTCCCAGGGACCGGCTGGGACACCAGCAGCGTCGGAACCAGAAGCAGGAGGTCCATAATTGTTGGGGCTGAATCAGTTCCTTTCCCAATTCTTAAAAAAAACCCTCTAAGATAACTTAGAATCCAAAGCGTTACAAGAGGGAAATGCTAGTGGCTTTCCTGATTCAGACAGAGACAATGCAAGCTTCACCTGAAAAGAAATTTCAGACAGCTGCTGCCTCTCTGAAGATTTGTGCCACCCAGAATTTGACCTAAGGAATTTATCCTTTTCTGATGAAAAGTCTCTCCCATGTGGCTTCGGTCTGATGTTTACAGCGAAGACAGCCATTGGAGAAGGAGCAGAAGAACTTTCATAGAGCGGATGGGTGATTATTATTGGGAGAAGTAACTTTTCCAACCCTAACCACGTTGGAGGATCCATGCGAGGAACTTATTTGGAGAAAAACATGTTTGTGAAACACCAGAGAAGCATCCCTGGGGGCTCCGTTCTTGTCAGGACATGTCCAGGAAGGGATTCTGGAGGAAAATCGTTCAACACCCAGGGAACTGCCTTCTGCTGTCCTTCTTGCTCTGGCCCACCTCACTTGGGGTCTTGGTTTGCTCCAGGTGGGACCCCAGGGGAAAAGAAGGAGGGGTGGCTGTTTTCCTCTGTGCTTTGTTACAGGCTCTCAGAAGGCTGCACCAGTCTTGCATTTTGTCTCAGGGTGGCTGGGTGAACATTTTCCCAGCCTGGTGGAGTAAGGGAATCCCCATATCGTGGGAATATGAGTCTTGCAGGAAGTTCAAGTTTACTTTGCTATTGCACCTCATACAACAAAATTAAATGCCATCTTCAGTGTACACCATACATAAGAAAACTATAAAAAATAAAACAAAAACACACGTCCTTCAAAAAAAGAAAAGTGTCCGTCCCTAGGAGGTTATTCCAGTTGTAAACTATGCTTCAGCTCCTCTCCACTGAATTAATGTGCTTCAGGATTCCCGTAATACATTGATCCATCGGCCAACAGGTTCAGTCCCAGAAAACAAATCAGGGTTAAAAATGGCAACTCTGAATGCAGGCATTGGTGAAGTGACCGGGTTAAGTGGGTTACATGTACATTATGTCACAAGAGCCAGTTTGTCACTTCTCCGCTGACTTTCTGCTCTGGCGCTACCCAGCCAATCCAGTGTCCCTAGGAATAAAGTGAAAAGCCTGTGGCTGATGGGTGTCCTCTTCTGATTGACAAGGAAACCTTTTTTGTAAAAAAAGAGGGAAAACTCCTCGATTCCCTGGGACCCTCCAGTGTTCAATATCCCCCTCCTGTCACCATGCAATTAGGGAAAAATGACTTTGGGTTTGAACCTCCCCCACTTTGGAGGTCCTTCAATACTGAGACCCCTGTCTGTGGGGGAAGAGATGCTGGCTCACTGGGTCTCCTTCAGGCGCCCCCTCCCTCTATTATCCCCCTCCCAGTTTCTCCCCCTCCCCCAACCAGCCCTCTGGGGACCCAGGAGAGGATTAAAGGGGGAGACCCTGCCCCATCCATCTCTGGCTTTGGGGGTCAGGAGCTCAGCCAGCCTGAGGAGGGGGCAAGAAGGCCAGGGGGAAACTCCAGGGTTTAAACTAACGTCAACTTTATTCAAGGTGCCAAAAGAAGAGAACAGAGTTTTAAAAAGGATGGGAAAAAAAACAATCTCCAGCTTTAGCAGGTTTCCCTCTTTCTATGGGAAAGAACTTTCCTGCCCTGAGAGGAATTTCCTCATTCTCCACGTGCATGGATCTGCTTTCCGCCCTGTGGGGATCTTTATATGGCAATCAAGAGATCCTGTCCATAGATCCTGGTAATCAAGAGACGATCCCGTCTGCTCAGGAGTCAGGAGCGCCTTTCGCCCTTCCGTCCTTTGCTCGCTGACAGGCGCTGACTGTGTGTGGGGGGCGTTATTTAATGGAGCCCAGAAAAAGCCTTGAACCCCCTCGATGACCCCGTTCGTGCTTGGCTTGAATCACCCGGGGGCTCATATTTTCAGGATGCGAAGAGGCCCTTTTGCTGAGGAAACGGTCTCTCCTCTCTCTCCCACAAAGGCAGCGAAGGGCTCTTGGCACTCCCCACACAAGAGGGGATGGAGCTCTGAGGCAGCGGCCCCGACTAGAGTAAGGTGACCAGATTTTAATATTTGTAAAGCGGGAAACCATTGACCGGGGTTGTTAAATATTCAGAGCTGCCAGCAACAACCGCCGGCTCTCCTGATTGGCTACAGCGGAGGCGGCATCGGAGTGGGAGAATGGAGAGCTCCCATTGGCTGCCGTGCCTGACAGCTCCATATAAATAGCTGTCAGAGCGTGGCTGAGGTGATTCTGATGCCGATTCCTTCTATGCAAGTTCTCTGTGTTACTTCTTTAAATAAAAGGGTTATCCTGAATATTGGCCTGGCGTCCATATGTAACAAATAGTGGCGACGAGGGTGGGATCGACCCATCAGTACAGGCCGAGATGACTGGGGCAGGTCTTAGTCCGGTTATATGGGATAGGTTTGAACCGGTGACTCCTGAGGATGTGGACAAGGCCATAGGAGCTATGAGCTCCGCCACTTGTTTATTGGACCCGTGTCCTTCCTGGTTGGTTTCAGCCACCAGGGAGGTTTCACGCGGCTGGCTCCAGGCATTGGTCAATGCTTCTTTGAGAGAGGGGTCCGTCCCGCAGCCCTTAAAAGCTGCAGTGGTGAGACCCCTCCTCAAGAAGCCTTCCCTGGACCTGGCGGATTTAAAGAACTTCTGTCCAGTCTCCAACCTTCCCTTCGCGGGGAAGGTTGTTGAGAAAGTGGTGGCACTCCAGCTCCTACGACTGTTGGATGACACTGATTTTCTGGATCCCTTTCAATCTGGTTTCAGGCGCAGTTACAGTACGGAAACGGCTTTGGTCACCCTGATGGATGATCTCTGGCGAGCCCGGGATAGGGGTCACTCCTCTATCCTGGTGCTACTTGACCTCTCAGCGGCCTTCGATACCATTGACCATGGTATCCTTCTGCGTCGTCTCGGAGAGATGGGGGTGGGCGGCACTGTTTTGCAGTGGTTCTCCTCCTTCCTCTCTGACAGGATGCAGTCGGTGTTGACAAGGGGCAGAGGTCGAGCCCCAGGCCCCTACTATGTGGGGTGCCGCAGGGCTCGGTCCTCTCGCCCATCCTGTTTAATATCTACATGAAGCCGCTGGATGAGATCATCCGATGACACGGGGTGAGGTATCAGCAATACGCTGATGATACCCAGTTGTACATCTCCACCCCGTCTCAATTCGGGGAAGCCGTAGATGTAATGGGCCGCTGCCTGGCCGATGTTAGGGTCTGGATGGGGAAGAACCGGCTAAAGCTTAACCCTGACAAGACTGAGTGGCTGTGGATATTGCCTCCTAAGGACTCGACCAATTGTCCCTCCTTGGTTCTTGGGGGGGAGAAATT
Organism: Diadophis punctatus similis; assembly: GCA_023053685.1. Classification (NCBI taxonomy): domain Eukaryota; kingdom Metazoa; phylum Chordata; class Lepidosauria; order Squamata; family Dipsadidae; genus Diadophis; species Diadophis punctatus. The sequence continues at coordinate 14,915,931 of JALIGW010000011.1, read as the reverse complement.
AGCCCCCTCAGAACGGGTTCGCAATTTGGGTGTCCTCCTAGACCCACAGCTAAAATTGGAACAACATCTTTCAGCTGTGGCTAGGGGGACCTTTGCACAAGTACGTCTTGTGCACCAATTGCGACCCTACTTGGAGAAGGAGGCCCTTCTTACAGTCACTCATGCCCTTATCACCTCACGGCTGGATTACTGCAATGCGCTCTACATGGGGCTACCCTTGAAGAGTGTCCGGCGATTGCAATTGGTGCAAAATGCAGCTGCGCGAGCTGTGGTGGGTGTACCTAGATGCACCCACGTAACACCTATTCTCCGCCAGCTGCATTGGTTGCCCATTAGTCTCCGGATCCAATTTAAGGTGTTGGTCGTTACCTTTAAAGCCCTACATGGCTCAGGGCCAGGTTATCTCCGGGACCGCATCCTGCCGCATACCTCCCTACGACTGGTTAGAGCCCACAGAGTCGGCCTCCTCCAGGTCCCGTCGACCAAACAATGTCGGCTAGCGGGACCAAGGGGGAGGGCCTTCTCTGTGGGAGCTCCCTCCCTGTGGAACCAACTTCCTCCAGAGATCAGGACCATCCCCACCCTACTGGCCTTCCGGAAAGCAATAAAAACCTGGCTCTTCCGGCAGGCGGGGTGAATGAGATACTCTTTTAACTTTTGTATTCTCTGTATTTTTAACTATTGCATTTTGTATTGTCATATATTTTAATGATAGATTTTATTTTGTAATGGATCTAACATGTTGTGAGCCGCCCTGAGTCCCTAGGGATTGGGCGGCATAGAAATCCATCAAAATAAATAAAAAAATAAATAAATCGCGACTGGTTTTTCCACAATTCCACCTAGGCCGGTTCTGGTACGTCTGCTCCTACTCTGTCCGTGGCCATGGCCCGAAATACCAATAACCCTACCTCGCTCGAGCCCTTTTGCCCAGGATCCAAGACCTGGGAATCATAACTGGAACGTTTTGACTGTTTTCTAGAGGTCAACGACCTCACTGATCTCTCTGACGCCCGCAAAAGGGCTTACTTCCTAAACGCCTGTGGCCACCAAATGTTTTCTACTGCTCGAGCGTTAGTAGCACCCCAGGTTTTGTCTACTGTGCCGTGGGGGGAGCTCCTTGCCAAATTAAAAAACCACTACTCCCCCACACCATCCCGCATTGCGCGCAGGTTTGCATTTCAGCAGCGCCTACAAAAGGAAGGGGAGGACATCACCAATTACATGGCCTCCCTTCGCAGCACTGCGCTGGACTGTGACTTCCCTAACCTTGACGATGCCTTATTACAACAACTAGTATGTGGAGTTCGGGACATCCGCCTACAGCGCCGCCTTCTAGCTCGCACCGAACTGTCCTTGGGGGTCGCGTTAGACGAAGCGCGCGCTGCTGAAATGTCCACCCACTCAGCAGCTGAAATAAACCGTTTCCAGGCATCGTCCTCTCAACACGCTAGCTCGGCTCAAAGCCTTCACCAAATAGAGGACTCACCTCCAGACTCCAATTCCTCAGTTTGCCGCATCCAACCTAACTCAAGCAGCCGGCGACAGCCGCCTGATAGACCCATGCAGACCCCGCCTCAAGCGCAAACACCATTCCAGCAGATGCGCCGCCAGGGCGTGGCTCCATGCCTCAGCTGTGGGGAGCCCCACCTCCGCAGCACCTGCCATTTCAAAACGGCCACCTGCCGCCGCTGCGGCCGTTTTGGCCACCTCGCCCGAGTCTGCCGCTCAGCACCGCCTGCTGCCATCCGTTCGGCACCACCCAGCCGCCAGCCCTGGAAAGCACCGAAACAGCCGGACAACTGCTTTGCTGTTCGCCTGCCAGAAGACTACCCAGAGGAGGAAGTTTTTCAAGCAACTGGGGGGGGGGGTATACATAGCAAGGTTTTTCTATCTGTAAAGATTGAAGGGGCCCCATGCAAAATGGAGGTAGACACTGGCTCCTCCAGGAGCATAATCTCTTGGCACGTTTTTAAAACTCTGGTGCCTGCCTTGTCTAAGGAAACCTTAGCCCCCTGCAATTTATGCTTAAGGGATTACCTGGGTTATTCCATTCCCATCCTGGGACAAGCATCCCTCTTCGTGGAAAAGGGATCCTTCAAAGGACACCTGCCTCTAGTGGTGGTCTCTGGCTCACTTCCTACCCTGCTAGGCCTTGACTGGTTTCACCCATTGGGCTTATCCCTGTCGGGGGTGCATTCAATCTCCTGCGAGGGCTCTGCAGCCCTCTTTTCAGAGTTCTCAGACGTGTTTGATGGTTCCTTGGGCACTTACGTGGGAAACCCCATCTCTCTGAACCTTGACCCCCAGGTAGCCCCTATTCCCGTGATGGCGAACCTATGGCACGGGTACCACAGGTGGCACGCGGAGCCATATCTGCTGGCACGCGAGCTGTTGCCCTAGCTCAGGTCCAGCGTGCATGTGGGCGCCCGCCAGCTGATTTTTGGCTCGCACGGAGGCTCTGGGAGGGCGTTTTTGGCCTCCAGAGGGCCTCCAGGGTGGCAGGAGAGGGCATTTTTGCCCTCCCCAAGCTCCAAGAAAGCCTCTGGAGCCTGGGGAGGGCAAAAAATGGGCCTACCGGATCTACCGGAAGTCAGGAAATGGGGGAGCAGGGGTGCGTGGGGGAGCATTGAATATGGGTGTGGGCACGCGCACACGTGCGATAGCGCGTGTGTGCACTATTTCGGCACCCGAGGAAAAAAAGGTTCGCCATCACTGCCCTATTCGCTTAAAACCAAGGCGAGTGCCTTTTGCTCTATGCCCAAAGGTGGATGCTGAGCTGGACAAGCTCATCTCCCAGGGGGTCCTAGAGCCAACCAATCACTCTAAATGGGAGACTCCCATTGTGGTACCCCTATGTCCAGATGGATCTGTTAGAATCCGTGGGGACTATAAATGTTCAGTCAACAAGGCCCTACAATCGCACCCCTACCCAGTGCCTGTTGTCCAGCATCTGCTCCACTCCCTCGACAGGGGCAAGGTTTTTGCCAAACTGGACATGGCCCAGGCCTACCAACAGCTCCCGGTGGACGAGGCCACTGCGGTCGCCCAGACCATAGTCACACACCGGGGGGCTTTTAAGTGTCGCCGCCTCCAGTTTGGCATAAGCGTTGCCCCTGGCCTGTTCCAGAACATCATGGAACGTTTGCTGGGGGGCCTACAAGGAGTAATACCCAACTTTGACGATGTTCTGATTTCTGCCCCAAGCCTCCCACTATTGCACTCCAGGGTTCGCGAAGTCTTGCTAAGGTTCAGGAAGGCAGGCCTCAAACTAAAAAAAAGCAAATGCCAAATAGGGGTTCCCAGTGTAGATTTTTTAGGCTACCACACAGATGCCTCAGGGATCCACCCCACTACATCAAAGGTTACAGCAATCAAGCAAGCACCACCACCCACGAATAAAACAGAACTACAGGCCTTCCTAGGCCTCCTAAATTTTTATAGTGTGTTCCTGCCACACAAAGCAACCGTAGCAGAGCCCCTGCATTGCCTCCTTGATGCTAACCATCCTTGGCACTGGGGCCTTAAGGAACAAACCGCTTTTTCCAAAGTCAAGCAATTACTCATGTCTGACGCCGTCTTAGTGCAATACAACCCAACCTTGCCCCTTGTCGTAGCGGCAGATGCCTCCCCATATGGCATTGGGGCAGTCCTCAGCCATAGCTTGACCAATGGCTCCGAGGCCCCTATTGCATACTTTTCACGCACTCTATCCACAACAGAAAGGAACTACAGCCAAACAGACAAGGAGGCCCTTGCCCTGGTAGCAGCGGTGAAGAAATTTCACGACTACTTATATGGCCATCCTTTCACCCTTGTAACTGACCACAAACTCTTTCTAGGCATTCTGGCAGGGGACCGCCAGACCCCTCAATTCATATCCCCTAGATTATCAAGGTGGGCAGAATTCCTAGCGGGCTACTCGTACTCCCTGACATATCGCCCTGGCAGGTTGATTTTAAACACAGATGGCCTCAGCCGCTGCCCCCTGCCAATTGCTGTCCAAGACCCAGCCCCAACCTCCAACGTGCTGCTCATTGAAGACATGGGCCTACCACTATCAGCTTCTGACATTGCCTCTCACTCAGCCAGAGATCCAGTCATTAGCCAAGTCTTGGACTGGGTAAGGAGGGGCTGGCCCAACTCCACCCTAGGCCCCACATTCACACCTTTCAAAACACGCCAAATGGAGCTATCTACCCAAAAGGGATGCCTCCTATGGGGTAGCAGAGTGGTGGCACCACCCACTCTATATGAGGCCATACTTCGCCAGCTGCATGAGAGCCACCCTGGGGTGGTCAGGATGAAGGCCTTAGGGAGGAGTTACGTATGGTGGCCAGGGATGGATCAGGCCATCGAAATGTGGGTCTCCCAGTGTCAGACGTGCCAGGCCACACGAGCACCACCCCCAGTGGCGCCACCCAGGTCATGGGACACTCCCAGGGGACCATGGTCAAGAGTACACTTGGATTTTGCCACCCCAAAATTCGGACACCAATTTCTGCTATTAGTAGATGCTTTTTCAGGGTGGGTAGAGTTAGAATTGATGCCCACAACCACAGCAGAAGCTCTCATTCGCACATTGCTCAAATGGTTTGCTACCCATGGCCTGCCTGACCTCATTGTGTCTGATAATGGGCCTCAGTTCACGTCCAGCCGGTTCCAACTGTTCTTGGCTGCCAACGGGATCCGCCAGGCCCTGACTGCCCCCTGGCATCCCGCCAGCAATGGCCAGGCCGAAAGGGCCATCCGGGCAGCTAAAGAGGCTTTAGGTCACCTTCACACCCCTAACTGGCAGGACAAGGTGTCCCAATACTTGCTGGCACAGCATGCAACACCTTGTCTTCTGACTAATCGCAGCCCAGCCGAAATGCTGATGGGCTGTTGCCTCAGAACTGTAATGGACCGCTTGCACCCCCATTTTGCCCCAGAGGGGCTGTGTCCCCAGATAGACCATGCCAGGGGGTTCTCTGAGGGCGACCTGGTGTATGCAAGGGACTATGGGGGAATACAGAAATGGCTACCAGCTAAAGTCCTATTAGTGACAGGCCCCTGCTCTTACAGGGTGGAACTAGAGGATGGCCGCATCTGGAGGTGGCACATTGACCAACTGCGGGGCCGGCGTCCGCCAGGGGCCTTGCCGACCCCTGAGCTGAATCAGCCACCCGCAACCGCTCCGCCAGAGAGTCCAGACACTGACAACCCCGTGCCCACGATGGCAGACGAACGCAGTCTACCTTCCAGTCCTGCAGCCATCTCCAGCAAACCTTCGGACCCAATGGTACTTCCGGATCCAACAGCCGACATCCAGAGGCCGGACACTTCGAGAGAAGCCGCCCCGTCCATTTCTGCTGAAGTCCGGCGCTCGACTAGGCTGCGCAAGCGCCCCGCATACTTGGAGGACTACGCCTGCGCATGCCAGGTGGGGAGGGGTGTTAAATATTCAGAGCCGCCAGCAACAAACGGCAGCTCTCCTGATTGGCTACAGCAGAGCCAGCATCGGAGCGGGAGAATGGAGAGCTCCCATTGGCTGCCGCACCTGACAGCTCCATATAAATAGCTGTCAGAGAGTGGCTGAGGTGATTTTCTGATGCTGATTCGTTCTTTGCAAGTTCTCTGTGTTACTTCTTTAAATAAAAGGGTTATCCTGAATATTGGCCTGGCGTCCATATGTAATATTTATGTCATCTTTAAACGTCTTCAGGGTTGCCACAGCAAAGCTGGATAGAGCTGTGGGAAAGGAAGGGGAGAGTAGAGGTGGCTGGGGGAATATGTAGCCAAAATAACATTATTTCTTCTGGGAACCAAGGACGCTCTTACCAGCACCTGGAGGGGTGTGGATGGGGCCATCAGGGGCTGGGAGGGGGATTTGATTGGGGCACGTGATGGTTGTGTGTAATGGGGGGAAGAACTTTGAACTGCATGGGGAAAACCTGGGGAACCTCAGAGTCGGGTTTTCACCAGCCGTGCCAATAGGACATGCCTAATAAATCTATACTTTGAGGAAGTTTCTGGCCTTGGGAGTTGGAAATTTTGTGGCAGTGGGAAGGGACATGGGATCAATCTCACAACACGCATCCTATGGGGCATCCCAGCTGTTGTCCCTGGTTGCAGATTGAAAATTGTGATTCCCACTCCTAACGCCAGTTTCTGTGGAATCAAACGCAGGACCCAATAATCAAGGTTCAGTGCAGTTGCTATTTATTCAGTTAACACTAGAAAAATTTCCCTCCAGAAAATAGTGGGAGGAAATCCTACAGTCAAAAAAATGCCATCATAGTTATACATTTCCAGAAAGGAGGACAAAATAGTAATCATCCAAATGCATATTTGATAGATGATGTACTCATGAATATTCATATTAACAAGAATGGGAAACATATTTCCCATTCACCTATTGTTACTATACTCAAGGAAAAAAACATACATATCAATAGAATTGCCATTCTGGTTTGAATAAAATATATTGAGAAACACTGGCATCATGAATGCCCTACATTGCTTCTATATTTTTATTTTGTTAACACAGTTCCATTCACCAAGAAATTGGTTTCCTCACAATCTTCCAGCCACCCTTGAATTATTTCAAGCAAAATCATTGAGTCTCTTGCCTTTGCAAAACTTTTGGCACTTGAAATTCCTTTGCCTCACATTTTCACAATTCTTTTGCCTGTAAGCTGCTCCTTTGTGTTCAGGTCTGGCCTCAGAAGGATAATGTAGCACTTGGGGATGAAGATGCAGCCCAGCAGACCAGCACTGGAGGCCAGGATGGAGAAGACCTGCACAGCCACCATGTATTTCCCTTTGGTGCTCAGGTAGGTGGGCACAAAAGTCACCCAGACACTGCAGAAGACCAGCATGCTGAAGGTGATCAGCTTGGCTTCGTTGAAGGCCCCAGGCAGATTCCTGGCTAGGAAAGCCACCGTGAAGCAGATGGCAGCCAGGAAGCCCATGTAGCTGAGGGTGACGTAGAACATGACAACAGCCCCTTCCTTGCATTGCAGGATGATCTCCCCATGCTGGGAGTGGAGGTCAGAGTCAGGGAAGGGGGGAGAAACTCCCAGCCAGATGGAGCAGATGATAATTTGGACAGCAGAAGAAGAAAGGATGATGGAGTTGGCCAAGCTCTTCCCCAACCATCTCTTCACTCGGTTTCCTGGTTTTGTGGCCAGGAAGGCCAGCACCACCATGATGGTTTTGGCCAAGAGAGAAGAAATGGCAACTGAGAAGATGATGCTGAAGACAGTTTGTCTGAGAAGGCAGGTGACTTTCCTTGGTTGACCAATGAAGAGAGAAGAAGACAAGAAGCAAAACAGGAGGGAGACCAGGAGGATGTAGGAGAGGTCCCGGTTGTTGGCTTTGACAATGGGAGTTTCTCGGTATTTAATGAAGATGATTAAAACAATGCCTGAGTTTAGGAACAAGAATAGGGCAAAAGAGACCAAGATGATGCCCAGATATTCTTCATAAGACAGGAAGGTTATAACTTTTGGGATACATTGGACTCTTTCCACATTTGGATATTTATCATCCGGACATTTGGTGCATTTTTCTGTATCTGAGAAAGCCAAAAACCAGAATTTCTTTAACACTCTATTCTTTTAACTTTCAAGACATATCTTCTTCGGACAAATGCTGATAACAGGGACATTTTCTTCCTTTCCTCCAATGTGACCCACCTTCCTGAGTGGAGAAGGTCCCTTCTGGACAAGGAATGCAGTCGTAGCAGCAAACTGGCTCTCCTTCTCGAACCCTCTTGACAAATCCAGGATGACAACTTTCCACACATTTGGACTGAGGCAGGGACTGAGCAGAGAAAAATTGGAATGGCAAAGAAAATGTGTTAGGACTTTCCATCCATGGAAAATGGAAGTAGATATTGACATTATCCAAGTAGCCTCTGGTCTTCACTGAGGTACATAGGAGATCTCTGACTAGTTCCAAATGGCTGTAGCAGATAGAACTATTGGTAGATTCTTCATTTATTTCCTGCCTTTTATTTCTGGCATATCAAATAACAAGAAAGGACTTTTCTACTTAAAGTCTGGAGAATTGAAAAAAAATTTAAACATTAAGTGATAACTGGTAAGTTCCTCCTCATGACCTTATTAATGTGCATTCTTCCATTCTTCATATATCCATATTTTTTTAATATGATGATCTATTCATATTAAAATTTGCATTTATTCTAAATTTAATAATGCTTAATTTTAATATGAATAGATAATTGTATTTTTAAATTATGGGTATCTGAAGAATGGAGGAAGGTATATTAATACAATTTATTCTAAATTTGAGATTTATTGAGTTTTTACTGCATCAGATTTATTAAAATAGAGATAAACTGAGGAAGAAAGAAACCCCTGACCAATTGGTTCTGGAAAGATTTCTTCTGGACTACATAAAACATTGAAAATCCACTCCAAAATAGTCTCCAACTTAACATACAAAGGATAATTTCCTTTCAAATTAGGACTCTCAATTTTAAAGAAGATGTTTCTTGTTTATTTGGATATTTATCTGTTCAATTCTGATGTGCTGCTGAAAGAAGAATAAAATGGACTTTTTAGTTTCTAGAATTGGCTCCATCTAGATGAGATGGAGGTGAGGTCATGAGAACTGTCCCTCAACAAGGGTAGTTGAGGCATCTTTTCTTGCAAAAATCGGGACATGAGTCCTGTGCCAGAAGATGGCATTTCTAAAGCCCATCTAGTTGTCCAAGAAAAGGTCCTTTCTCTTGAAGAACTACAATTAGGTGACAGCAACTGGCAGGGAAAGAAAGACCCACATTTAGTGTCTATGGAGATTCTCAGTCATCCTGGACATGGTTGTCCCAAAGGTACTTTTTCAACTGTTCCATATCTTAGCATCTGAAGGACACTTTCTTCATTACTAGTGAAGCCTCCCAAGCAGTCTAAGAAAACTATGATTTCACACATTCAATTCTCAGTGAAGGTCATCCACCATGGTAATCAGGCTTAGCACAATGGAAAGGGTTCCTACAATGCTTTGAAAAACAGAGAAAAGACCCCAATATTTCACTCACATTGTTGAGCAACTTTAGATGTGAAAGAGCATCTTGGCTGATAATAAGTCTCCCTCTTTTAAAACTTCCTGGGTTCCCAAAGATGAAATCCATCTTGGGGAGAACCCTCCAGGTCCTGATGTTCAGATCTGCTGCTACATCTCCATTTTGGTCCAAGTACAGTTTCCTCTCAGAAAGATTCCAAAACTCATTCTTTGCCAGAAATGGATGAAACTAAAATGGAAACTCTAGGAATGTTAAAAGCCAAACTTTTGGTTTCTTATCTCATGTAATCTTTTCATGTTTGAATTTTTTAACATTTATTTGACCTGCAAATATTCTTAGTTGGGAGAACAAGAGTTACCATTATCTTCAAAAGAAAAAAAAACAAACATTTAGCAGAATATGTTAATCACATATTGATAAACAACATTGACAAAATTTGTCAATTATATAGAATATTGTAGAGAAGTCATGACACCATTGAATGAACAATACAATAATGAGATTATTGATAAACTCCTTGAAAACAACAAGGTGATTATTAATAAGAATATATTTGTCCAGATGTAAGTTCCCAGGTTAAACTTCTCCTAGGTAAACAGACAGGACACTTGACTGGAGGAGTTAATTCTAATTTATTTTAAGGCTACATTAACTGAACCTTGAAGTCTGAAAGCACAAATCCCACACACACACACACACACCACCACACACACTATTTCTGCAGCCTGAAAAGTTAAACAGGATCCTTTCTGAATTTCTTTCTCTACCTGTTATTCAGCTGAAGGCTCTCCTCCCTCCGATCTACAGAATACAAAATAATAGATTTGGAAGGGACTCTGGAGGTCTTCTAGTCCAGCCCCCTGCTCAAGCAGGAGACCCTATACCCGTGATGGCGAACCTATGGCATCTAAGAAACAGCAGCAATCTCACATTGCTCCTAGAAGCAGGAAGCAGAAGACACCAGCCTGAAGATGATGAATGAGACAGAGTTCAAACTCTGTCATTCAGAAGGAAAAGGGGGGAGCCTGGCTCTGTTTGATCAAAAGGTTATACATATCCGGATCCCAGGCATCTGAGAGTTTTTTCATCTTAAGATAAGGGTTTATGGGGGGGGTATCCGGATCCCAGACACATGGGAGCCTCTTCGTCTTAAGAGAATGTTTTATGGGGGGGGGTAATTGAAAGGAAGAACGGATCTCAGAAGAGGATCCATTTGTCAAACATTTGTATATTCATTATGTGGAATGGGGTGGGGTGTTAGCTTAAAAGACTTGTCTTGCCTGAGGGCATGTTAGACCTTGCTTTGGTTTGAAATGGTTGTATCCAGATGCAAATAAAGGAAATCCTTTTGAAAACCTTTGACTGGACTCAGAAGTTCGTACCTTATTTTGTGACTGAAGACAATCCTTACAGAAAGCAAGGTCTGCAAAATCGGTCAACCCAGAGAGTAACTTCGCTCTACTGAGGGGACCGGGCAATCATGACCGAGAAAACCCGGGAGCAGGAAGAAATTGAATGCTGGGGGGAGACACCAATCACCCCCCGGGCGGAAGCCTGTCCCGCACTCCCCAGCAAAGAGGCTGAGGGAGATTTCGAGGCCTCTGGAAAGCCCCGCTGGTCTATCGGCATTGGAAAAAAAGACAGCTGGGATGGCAGAACCAGAGGTGTCACTCTTAACCGGGGGGATCGGAAGCCCCGTTGGGAATTAGAGCTAGAAGCAGCCATGGATCAGGAAGAACCCACCGAAGCGCCTCTAAGGGAGGGGCGGTTGAAGAGATACCTGTCCCAGCTGGTAATGGAAACATTAGAAAATCTCAACATCCGAGGGACCCCAGAACGACGGATAACGAGCGCTGGGAGCACAGCAACCGCTGAGGAAACTGGGGGGGGCAACAACCTCTGGGGAGCAGGCGTGCAAATGGAGGACGTGGCAGGAAACCCAACAAACCCCCCCAGGGCAGCACACGCAGCGGCACCACTTCCTAACCAACTCCAAACTCCACAACTAGAAAGGAAAACTCCCCCCCTGGGGGTGAAATTTGATGGGGACCCACAACAATTGGGATTTTTCGTAGCACATGTGCTCACCTATATGCAAGAATATGGACGTGAGTTCCAAACCCAGGGATCCCGGGTGCGAGCAGTTACCTTAGCCCTGGAAGGAGCCGCGGCCAGATGGATGGTAACCCTACATAACGACGACGCACCCGAACTGCGCAATTTCAACCAATTCATGATGGCCCTACGACGACGATTCGAGGACCCGCTGGCAGACCGCAAAGCACGCGACCGTATTAAGGTGGTGAAACAGGGACGACGACCAGTGGCGGAGTACACTGAAGAATTCCGGGACCTCGCATGTCGGCTAAACTGGCCAGAAGACATCCTGGTAAGCTGTTTTAAGGATGGACTGAGTGACGATCTGTATAATGCCTGCGTGGCTAGGGGTGCACCGAATCATCTGCATGAGTGGTACCTCACCGCTGAAGAAGCGGAGATTGATATGGCTAGGAATCAGTACCGTACGGGGAGAGCATGGAAGAAATCCCCACCCCAATGGAGGAAAGAACCCTTCAGAAGGCAACAGGTCTTCTCCCCTAAACCTCCAATATGTTACAAATGCGGGAAGGAGGGACACCGAGCATCTGAATGCTGGCCCCAAACACCCACCTGGAAACCCGAACGCCAAACGGGGGAGAGACCAACGAAACCCATTCAGCGGGGGAGGGAAACAGCCCTGAGGAGCAGCGAGATGAAGGGACCACCCCACCCTCCTCCTGCTGAAAACAACACCCCGGCATTTCAAAGGGAAGATCCAGCCGCGTTCGAGAGCGATCCGGAGGATGAAGCACTGGTAAGCAAACCAATTGAACCGCTCACCCTCCCACTCAGACTATTTATCCCTAACCAAGAGGGGGGAAAAAATATCTCCGCTTTAGTAGACTCAAGCTGAGGAATCCCATCGCGTTTTGCCAATTGGATGGGTCTATAGCAGGGGGGGAGCCGGCTGCTTTTGCCACGGAACCCCTGAAAATAGGCATTGATAACCACGAAGAGAAACTTACGGGGCTGCTATCTTTGGTCTGGCTGGTTCAATGAAACCCCTTGCTAGGTTTTTCTCAATGAAAGCACTCAATTCCTCTAACTCCCCCGGTGACATGCTATACATTTTTGGTTTAGGTAGTTTAGCCCCGGGTAAGATTTCTATTGCGCAGTCGGATGCGCGATGCGGGGGAAGTTCATCTGACGCTGCCTCGCTAAAGACTTCTGCCAGGTCTTTGTATTCCTTGGGTATGCTGTCTGTTTCCACGCTATGACCAGGCATGGCTGTTTCCCTGCGCTCAACTCCTTCAGTTTCTATCTGTGGATCCTCCGTAGTAGTTACGTGCGTTTGGAATTTTATGGTGCCTTGTTCCCAATTTATTTCTGGATTCCACTTTTTTAGCCATGCGAGTCCCAAGACTAGTGGCCATTCCATGCCAGGTGCTACTATAAACGTAAGTTTCTCTTCGTGGTTATCAATGCCTATTTTCAGGGGTTCCGTGGCAAAAGCAGCCGGCTCCCCCCCTGCTATAGACCCATCCAATTGGCAAAACGCGATGGGATTCCTCAGCTTTCTCACCATGATTTCCAGTTCCCTGATTAGGGTTGGGCTGATTAAGCAACGGGTGCATCCTGAGTCTACTAAAGCGGAGATATTTTTTCCCCCCTCTTGGTTAGGGATAAATAGTCTGAGTGGGAGGGTGAGCGGTTCAATTGGTTTGCTTACCAGTGCTTCATCCTCCAGATCGCTCTCGAACGTGGCTGGATCTTCCCTTTGAAATGCCGGGGTGTTGTTTTCAGCAGGAGGAGGGGGTGGTGGTCCCTTCATCTCGCTGCTCCTCAGGGCTGTTTCCCTCCCCCGCTGAATGGGTTTCGTTGGTCTCTCCCCCGTTTGGCGTTCGGGTTTCCGGGTGGGTGTTTGGGCCCAGCATTCGGATGCTCGGTGTCCCTCCTTCCCGCATTTGTAACAAATTGGAGGTTTAGGGGGGAAGCCCTGTTGCCTTCTGAAGGGTTCTTTCCTCCATTGTGGTGGGGATTTCTTCCATGCTCTCCCCGTACGGTACTGATTCCTAGCCATATCAATCTCCGCTTCTTCAGCGGTGAGGTACCACTCATGCAGATGATTCGGTGCACCCCTAGCCACGCAGGCATTATACAGATCGTCACTCAGTCCATCCTTAAAACAGCTTACCAGGATGTCTTCTGGCCAGTTTAGCTGACATGCGAGGTCCCGGAATTCTTCAGTGTACTCCGCCACTGGTCGTCGTCCCTGTTTCACCACCTTAATACGGTCGCGTGCTTTGCGGTCTGCCAGCGGGTCCTCGAATCGTCGTCGTAGGGCCATCATGAATTGGTTGAAATTGCGCAGTTCGGGTGCGTCGTCGTTATGTAGGGTTACCATCCATCTGGCCGCGGCTCCTTCCAGGGCTAAGGTAACTGCTCGCACCCGGGATCCCTGGGTTTGGAACTCACGTCCATATTCTTGCATATAGGTGAGCACATGTGCTACGAAAAATCCCAATTGTTGTGGGTCCCCATCAAATTTCACCCCCAGGGGGGGAGTTTTCCTTTCTAGTTGTGGAGTTTGGAGTTGGTTAGGAAGTGGTGCCGCTGCGTGTGCTGCCCTGGGGGGGTTTGTTGGGTTTCCTGCCACGTCCTCCATTTGCACGCCTGCTCCCCAGAGGTTGTTGACCCCCCCAGTTCCCTCAGCGGTTGCTGTGCTCCCAGCGCTCGTTATCCGTCGTTCTGGGGTCCCTCGGATGTTGAGATTTTCTAATGTTTCCATTACCAGCTGGGACAGGTATCTCTTCAACCGCCCCTCCCTTAGAGGCGCTTCGGTGGGTTCTTCCTGATCCATGGCTGCTTCTAGCTCTAATTCCCAACGGGGCTTCCGATCTCCCCGGTTAAGAGTGACACCTCTGGTTCTGTCATCCCAGCTGTCTTTTTTTCCAATGCCGATAGACCAGCGGGGCTTTCCAGAGACCTCGAAATCTCCCTCAGCCTCTTTGCTGGGGAGTGCGGGACAGGCTTCCGCCCGGGGGGTGATTGGTGTCTCCCCCCAGCATTCAATTTCTTCCTGCTCCCGGGTTTTCTCGGTCATGATTGCACAGTCCCCTCAGTAGAGCGAAGTTACTCTCTGGGTTGACCGATTTTGCAGATCTTGCTTTCTGTAAGGATTGTCTTCAGTCACAAAGTGAGGTACGAACTTCTGAGTCCAGTCAAAGGTTTTTCAAAAGGATTTCCTTTATTTGCATCTGGATACAACCACTTCAAAACAAAGCAAGATCTAACATGCCCTCAGGCAAGACAAGTCTTATAAGCTAACACCCCACCCCATTCTACAAAATGAATACACAAATGTTTGACAAATGGATCCGCTCCTCAGATCCGTTCTTCCATTTCAATTACCCCCCCCCCCATAAAACATTCTCTTAAGATGAAGAGGCTCCCATGTGTCTGGGATCCGGATACCCCCCCATAAACCTTTATCTTAAGATGAAAAACTCTCAGATGCCTGGGATCCGGATATATATAACCTTTTGAACAAACAGAGCCAGGCTCCCCCCTTTTCCTTCTGAATGACAGAGTTTGAACTCTGACACACATTTTATTCCTTGCCAAAAGATTCCAACAGCCAAAGGCTTGGCTAGACTGTTTCTAATACACATTTATCGTCTTCATGGAGCTCCTAAAAGGATAATCTCGGATAGGGGAGTCCAATTTACCTCCAATTTTTGGAAGGCGTTTTTGGACCTACTTGGCACCGCCCAAGGGTTGAGCTCGTCGCATCATCCTCAGACTAATGGCAATTGCGAGGTTCTGAACGGTGTTCTTGAACAGTACCTAAGATGTTTTATTAATTTTCAACAGGACAATTGGACTGAACTTTTACCATTTGCAGAGGTTGCATTTAATAACTCTGTACATTCAAGTACAGGTTTTACACCTTTTAGAGTAGCCACGGGGCAAGATTTCAGCCCAATACCGGAACTACCCACAGAAAAACCAACTATCCCCTCACTTAAGGAGTGGATAGAAAAGTTGCAAAACACATGGCCAGTAGTCAGGTTGGCTTTACAGGAGGCTAGAGAGGCTTTCAAAATTCAAGCTGACAAGAAAAGAGTAGAGGTTAAACCTTTCCAGGTGGGGGATAGAGTATACTTATCTACAAAATTCTTGAGATCGTTACAACCATCAAAAAAATTAGGACCTAACTTTATTGGGCCTTTCACTATTAGCAGGATCATTAACCCAGTAGTAGTTGAATTGATTCTTCCAAAAACACTTAGACAAGTCCACCCAGTATTTCACATTAGTCTACTCAAGAGAGAGGTAACCTCACCACTTAGACCGGTGGCAGATACACCACCTGCTCCAATCATGATAGAAGGGGAACAACATTTTGAAATCAAGGAAATTCTGGACTCCAGAATCCACAGAGGGAAGACCCAGTATCTGGTAGCCTGGAAACATTTGCCTTCATCACAGAACGAGTGGGTCGCTAAACAACATGTAAAAGCCCCCACCTTATTGAGAAAATTCCACTCCAAATACCCTAGCAAACCTTGCTAACATATCATAATTGACTCTGCTTATGTCTTACAGGTGGACCTTCTTTTCTTTTGAGAGGCAGGATGTCAGAGTTCAAACTCTGTCATTCATGGCTCAGGGCCAGGTTATCTTCGGGACCGCATCCTGCCGCATACCTCCCTACGACCGGTTAGAGCCCACAGAGTCGGCCTCCTCCAGGTCCCGTCGACCAAACAATGTCGGCTGGCGGGACCAAGGGGGAGGGCCTTCTCTGTGGGAGCTCCCTCCCTGTGGAACCAACTCCCTCCAGAGATCAGGACCATCCCCACCCTGCTGGCCTTCCGGAAAGCGATAAAAACCTGGCTCTTCTGGCAGGCGGAGTAAATGAGATACTCTTTTAACTTTTGTAATTTCTGTATTTTTAATTATTGCATTTATACGGTTTTTATATTTTAATGATAGTTTTTATTTTGTAATGGATCGAATATGTTGTGAGCCGCCCTGAGTCCCTAGGGATTGGGCGGCATAGAAATCCAGCAAAATAAATAAATAAAATAAATAAATTCAGAATATATATATTCTCAATAGTGAAAGATGCATAAATTAAATTTAATAGAAAAATATCTGAAAAGTATATTTAGCAATTTGGAGTTGACAGGCTCAGACGTGGAAACATGAATTCAGTTACAAGGGAGGAGATTCTGGCTGAATGAGAGGAAAAACATCCTAAAAAGAGGAGCTGTTTTAGAGCTGAGCCAGTGAATGGGAGTTCAGTCTCTCCTTCTCTGATTGATTGGGATTCCTGCAAAGAGGAGGGGTTGGGTTAGATAGCCTCAGGGACTCCCTCAGATTTATGAAGGTAAGAAATCTACACAATCTAATTATAAACCCATAAAGATAGGAATCAATTTAAAATGCACCCATCTTTAAAATGCACCCAACTAGACACAAGAACAGTTTTTTCCCCGAACGCCATCACTCTGCTAAACAAATAATTCCCTCAACACTGTCAAACTATTCACTAAGGCTGCATTACTATTTCTATTAGTCTTCTCATCATTCCTATCACCCATCTCCTCCCACTTATGACTGCAGGAATGTAACTTGTTGCTTGAATCCTTATGACTTTTATTGATATTGATTCCTGATTGCTTATTTGTACCCTAAGACTATCATTATATGTTGTACCTTATGATTCTTCACGAATGTATCCTTTCTTTTTATGTACACTGAGAGCATATGCACCAAAGACAAATTCCTTGTGTGTCCAATCACACTTGGCCAATAAAGGATTCTATTCTATTCTATTCTATTCTATTCTATTCTATTCTATTCTATTCTATTCTATTCTATTCTATTCTATTCTATTCTATTCTATTCTATTCTATTCTATTCTATTCAACAGATAAGTGATCATGCAATATTGGAATTCAACATTATGCAAACACAAACAGTAGAACAAAGTCAAACTAGAGTCTTGGACTTTAAGAGGGCTAATTTCAATAAACTTAGAGAGAACTTGGGAAAGATTCCGTGGATGAGAATCCTCAAGGGGAAAACAACTCAAGAAGCTTGGGAAATTTTGAAAACTGAGATTATAAAAGCCCAGACTAGCACAATACCAATGAAGAAGAAAAATAATAGGTCTCAAAAGAAACCAGGATGGCTGCATAAAGAACTCTCTGACAAATTGAAAGACAAAAAGGACAAGTATAAAAAGTGGAAAGAAGGGGAAATAACTAAGGCAGAATACCAGCAAATAGCAGGAGTCTGTAAAGAGGAAGTGAGGAAAGCTAAGGCTCACAATGAACAAAGGCTTGCGACAAAAGTAAAAAATAACAAAAAAAGCTTCTTCCAACATATTAAAAACAAGAAAAAAGTTAAGGAAACAATTGGTCCATTACAGGGAGAAAGTGGCAAAAAGGTGACAAGCAACAGGGAGAAAGCAGAGCTACTTAACATGTTTTTTGCATCTGTCTTTACACAAAGGGGAAAAACAGTCCAACCTATCAAAAACAGCATCACAAAAAACATATTAGGAACACAAGTTAAAATAGGGAAGAAAATGGTAAGGGAACACCTGTCTACCCTAGACGAATTCAAATCACCAGGACCAGATGGATTACACCCCAAGGTTAGAAGAGCTGAAGTGGTGCAGTGGTTAAATGCAGCCATTGCAGGCTGACTGCTAGTTCAACAGTTCAGCTGTTCAAATCTCACTAGGCTCAAGGTTGACTCAGCCTTCCATCCTTCCGAGGTCGGTAAAATGAGGACCCAGATTGTTGGGGGCAATATGCTGAACTCTGTAAACCGCTTAGAGAGGGCTGTAAAGCACTATGAAGCGGTATATAAGAAAAGTGCTATTGCTATAAGGTTCTGAAGGAACTGGCAGACGAGATCTCAGAACCACTGAACTATATCTTTCAAAGATCCTGGAGCACCGGGGAACTGCCAGAGGACTGGAAAAGAGCTGATGTAGTTCCCATCTTCAAAAAAGGGGAAAAAACGGATCCAGGAAACTACAGACCTATCAGCCTGACCTCAATACCAGGGAAGATTTTGGAAAAGATAATCAAGCAACGAATCAATGAACACCTAGAAGCAAACAAAGTAATAACCAAAAGCCAACATGGGTTTGTCAAAAACAGATCATGCCAGACTAATCTTATTGCATTCTTTGATAAAGTGACAAAATTAGTGGACCAGAGGAATGCCATCGATGTGGTTTACTTGGACTTCAGTAAGGCATTTGACAAAGTAGACCATAACCTACTACTAGATAAAGTAGAAAAATGTGGGATGGACAGCAACACCACCAGATGGATTCAAAACTGGCTAACCAACCGCACTCAACGTGTAGTGCTCAATGGAACTGCATCTACATGGAGGGAAGTATGCAGTGGAGTATTCCAAGGCTCTGTTTTAGGCCCAGTACTCTTCAACATCTTCATCAATGACTTGGACGAGGGGATAGATGGGGAACTTATCAAATTTGCAGATGACACCAAACTGGCAGGAATAGCCAACACTCCAGAAGATAGGCTCAAGATACAGAAGGATCTTGACAGATTTGAACATTGGGCGCTATCAAACAAAATGAAATTCAATGGTGAAAAAAGTAAGGTTCTACATTTAGGCAAGAAAAACGAAATGCACAGGTACAGTATATGTGGTACCTTGCTCAACAGTAGTAACTGTGAGAGGGACCTTGGATTCCTAGTGGACAACCATTTAAATATGAGCCAGCAGTGTGCAGCAGCTGCCAAAAAAGCCAACACAGTTCTAGGCTGCATTAACAGAGGGATAGAATCAAGATCACGTGAAGTGTTAATACCACTTTATAATGCCTTGGTAAGGCCACATTTGGAATACTGAATTCAGTTTTGGTTGCCACGATGTAAAAAAGATGTTGAAACTCTAGAAAGAGTGCAGAGAAGAGCAACAAAAATGATTAGGGGACTGGAGGCTAAAACATATGAAGAACGGTTGCAGGAACTGGGTATGTCTAGTTTAATGAAAAGAAGGACCAGGGGTGACATGATAGCAGTGTTCCAATATCTCAGGGGTCACCACAAAGAAGAGGGAGTCAAACTATTCTCCAAAGCACCTGAGGGTAGAACAAGAAGCAATGGGTGGAAACTAAACAAGGAGAGAAGCAACTTAGAACTAAGGAGAAATTTCCTGACAGTTAGAACAATTAATCAGTAGAACAACTTGCCTCCAGAAGTTGTGAATGCTCCAACACTGGACATTTTTAAGAAGATGTTGGATAACCATCTGTCTGAAGTAGTGTAGGGTTTCCTGTGTAAGCAGGGGGTTGGACTGGAAGACCACCAAGGTCCCTTACAACTCTGTTATTGTTGTTGTTGTTGTTGTTGTTGTTGTTGTTGTTGTTGTTATTATTATTCTATTCTATTCTATTCTATTCTATTCTATTCTATTCTATTCTATTCTATTCTATTCTATTCTATTCTATTCTATTTTTAAATGGAATTTAAATATGAGCCGAGGTGGTGCAGCGGTTAGAGGCAGTACTGCAGGCCACTTTAGCTGACTGATCCACAGGTCAGCGGTTCAAATCTCATCAGCTCAAGGTTGACTCAGCCTTCCATCCTTCCGAGGTAGGTAAAATGAGGACCCAGATTGTTGTGGGCAATATAAATATATATTGCTTACTGGTGTAAACCGCTTAGAGAGTGCTTGCACTGTGAGGCGGTATATAAATCTCACAAATAAATAAATAAAATAAAATAAATAAAAATTAGCAGTTTTATATCGAAATATATCTATCATGATGCCTTCTCTTTGGAACATTATCTGAGTGATCTTTGGAATATTAGGCCATGGATGATTAAATTGGCCAAACTCTTTTTCTTTTGTGGTACAAAGAGGTTCAGATGGTTCTCCACATCTCCCTTGGATACTTTAAAAAAAAGTAACTAACATTGATAGGCCTGGGAGGCGCCGAGGCGGCTGGCCGAGAGACAGAGGTGATAGCGTGGCCGCCATTCCATCGGAGCGCCCCCCACCCTTGACGAAGGCGATACGGCCGCCATTCCACCAGAGCAGCAGTCATCGAGATCCGACTGCGAGGGCTAGCCTGTTGCCAACTAGCCTGGATTGAGGTCTGGGAGACGCCGAGGCGGCTGGCCGATCAACGGAGACTGAGGTGATAGCGTGACCACCATTCCATCGGAGCGCCCCCCCCTCGAAGAAGGCGATACGGCCGCCATTCCATCAGAGCGGCCGTCAGTGAAATCCGGCTGTGAGGACTAGCGTGTTGTCAGCTAGCCTGGATTGAGGTCTGGGAAGCGCCGAGGCGGCTGGCCGAGAGCCGATCGACGGAGACGGAGGTGATAGTGTGGCCGCCATTCCATCGGAGCCCCCCCCCCCTCGAACGAAGGCGATACGGCCGCCATTTCATCAGAGCGGCCTTTTGGGGAAGGAGAGACCTGCCTGATAGCCCTAGTTGAAGAGATCGAGGGCAGACGCACCAGGACACCCGGTGGGGGAGGGCGAGGAGAGGGTGCCCCCACTAGAAACAGGGCCTTCCTCTGTCTTCTGCTGTGACCCAGCACTGCCATTTCGGGGGCTTGAGTAGAAGATCAGTTACTGATTCGGTACACCGACTTGCCTGGGAATTGTGAGGGGAGGACTGGAAGAAAGGGTGGTTTTCCCTGCTATGACAGGGAAAGTCCCTCGGGAGTTGGGCGGCATATAAGAAAAGCCAAATAAATAAATAAATAAATATGACCACGAGGAAGAGAAGAACACTTGCTATGAAGATCGATAGACTTAAGGATGTCTTAAGGACTGGAGGTGTGCCCCTTCCTCGACGAATTCCAATTGAGAACATTATTGTTATCCTGAGAACCCCCTTTTTACCTCTCCTCTCTGCACAGCACTTTAATTACCTCGACCCCGGGGGAGAGTATCTGTGAGCATGTTTATGGATGAATGGGATGAATAAATGTTTGGTGGTTGATATATGTATACATGAGTGAGCTGGGTGGTTGGACCCGGCCCCCCTCTGCTGAGTGTGGAAACAGAAGCGGAGGGGGGTTCTGGCCCACCCCCAGGCTCAGTATGAATGGTACGTATGGCCTGCCGGGAGAAGGGGGGACCAGTGGGGGGGGGAGGGGGATCTCTGGGGAGACAGGGAGTGAGAATATTACGGTCATACTTCCCTACTTCCCTTCGACCGGTTAGGGCCCACAGAGTGGGCCTCCTCCAGGTCCCGTCGGCCAAACAATGCCGGCTGGCGGGCCCAAGGGGGAGAGCCTTCTCTGTGGCTGGCCCTGTGCTCTGGAACCAACTTCCACCAGAGACCCGAACTATCCCCACTCTGCTGGCCTTCCGGAAAGCTGTTAAGACATGGCTTTTCCTGCAGGCGGGGGGTAGAGCTTAATTTATTCGAGCCCACCCCCCAAGTATGTATGATGTTGAATGGTTGGTGATGATTCTTTTTATATTGTGTTTTAATTTTTATATTTGCTTTTAATTAACTTTTTAGATTTTGGTTATTCTTGTATTTTCTCACTGTTGTACGCCGCCCTGAGTCCTTAGGGAGTTGGGCGGCATATAAGAATTCCAAAATAAATAAATAAATAAATAAATAATGGGGAGAGGCAGGTATGCCGGGAGCAGAGGGGTAGGCCGCTCTCGGGGAACAAGGATTCGCTGTTTGCAAGTGATTCCTTGTTCTGGCCCCTCTGGTTTGGTTCCACCTAGCTCAACCCGAGTGCCTGGTAACCAGGGATGTCAGGGCCCCGGGCTCAAGCTGCTGCTGTTAAATGCCAGGTCGATTACCAACAAGGCCCCCCTCATTCGGGATCTAATCCTAGAAGAGGGGGCGGACCTGGCGTGTATAACCAAGACCTGGCTGGGCCAGGAAGGGGGGGTGCCCCTTTCGGAAATATGCCCGGACGGGTTCTCGGTTCAGCATCAGCCGCGACCCCAGGGAAGGGGTGGAGGAGTGGCTATTATAGCTCGCCAGAATCTGTGTCCTCGAAGGAGCCCTGCCCCGGAGATTGTTGGGTGTGAGACACTCCTTCTGAAGTTGGACTTAGGGGTCCAGGTGGGCCTTTTGTTAATGTACCTGCCTCCTAGCTGCGTTACAAAGGCCCTGCCTGTTCTGCTCGAGGCGGTTGCAGGGCTGGCGGTTGAGTTCTCCAGGTTGATGGTGCTGGGGGACTTCAATCTGCCATCGCCCGGCGAAGCCTCGGGGGCAGTCCAGGAGTTCATGGCTTCCATGACAACCATGGACCTGACCCAAGTAGTTCAGGGTCCGACTCATGAGGGTGGTCACACACTTGACCTTGTGTTTCTCTCGGGGCAGTGGAGAAATGATCTGGGGCTAAGGGGTTTAGTCACAGTACCCTTGTCGTGGTCACATCATTTCCTTCTGAGGTTGGATTTCATGGCACCACGCCTCCACCGCAAGGAGGCGGGACCGATTAAGTGGTTCCGCCCCAGGCGCCTAATGGAACCCGACGGATTCCAGAGGGAACTTGGGGAGATACCTGAATCCCTGGTACACAGTTTGTCCGAATCCCTGGTTGCCGCCTGGAATCAGGCGGCAGCGGGGGCTCTGGATCGGATTGCGCCTTTGCGGCCTCTCCATGGAAGTGGATCCAGGAGGGCTCCTTGGTTTACCGAGGAACTCCGGGAGATGAAGCGCCAGAAGAGACGCCTAGAGCGACGATGGAGATCTAGTAAAGCTGAGTCTGACCGGACACTTTTAAGAACTTTCATTAAGTCTTACTTAGTGGCGATAAGGGCGGCAAAATGTTCGCATTTTTCCGCTCTTATTGCGTCCGCTGACTCCCGCCCAGCCGCCCTGTTTAGGGTGACCCGCACCCTTCTGGCTAAGGAGGAAGGCGGAGACCCCTTGCAGGGTAGAGCTGAGGAATTTTCTCGGTTTCTGGCGGATAAAGTCATTCAGATTCGGACAGACCTGGACTCCGATTGGGCAGTACAGGCCGATGACTGGGGCAGGTCTTAGTCTGGTTATATGGGATACGTTTGAACCGGTGACTCCTGAGGATGTGGACAAGGCCATAGGAGCTATGAGCTCCGCCACTTGTTTATTGGATCCGTGTCCTTCCTGGCTGGTCTCGGCCACCAGGGAGGTTTCACGCAGCTGGCTCCAGGCGTTGGTCAACGCTTCTTTGAGAGAGGGGTCCGTCCCGCAGCCCTTAAAAGCTGCGGTGGTGAGACCCCTCCTCAAGAAGCCTTCCCTGGACCCGGCGGATTTAAAGAACTTCTGTCCAGTCTCCAACCTTCCCTTCGCGGGGAAGGTTGTTGAGAAAGTGGTGGCACTCCAGCTCCTACGACTGTTGGATGACACTGATTTTCTAGATCCCTTTCAATCTGGTTTCAGGCGCGGTTACAGTACGGAAACGGCTTTGGTCACCCTGATGGATGATCTCTGGCGAGCCCGAGATAGGGGTCACTCCTCTATCCTGGTGCTACTTGACCTCTCAGCGGCCTTCGATACCATTGACCATGGTATCCTTCTGCGTCGTCTCGGAGAGATGGGGGTTGGTGGCACTGTTTTGCAGTGGTTCTCCTCCTTCCTCTCTGACAGGACGCAGTCGGTGTTGACAGGGGGGCAGAGGTCGAGCCCCAGGCCCCTACTATGTGGGGTGCCGCAGGGCTCGGTCCTCTCACCCATCCTGTTCAATATCTACATGAAGCCGCTGGGTGAGATCATCCGATGACACGGGGTGAGGTATCAGCAATACGCTGATGATACCCAGTTGTACATCTCCACCCCGTCTCAATTCGGGGAAGCCGTAGACGTAATGGGCCGCTGCCTGGCCGATGTTAGGGTCTGGATGGGGAAGAATTGGCTAAAGCTTAACCCTGACAAGACTGAGTGGCTGTGGATATTGCCTCCTAAGGACTCGACCAATTGTCCCTCCTTGGTTCTTGGGGGGGAGAAATTAGCCCCCTCAGAACGGGTTCGCAATTTGGGTGTCCTCCTAGACCCACAGCTAAAATTGGAACAACATCTTTCAGCTGTGGCTAGGGGGACCTTTGCACAAGTACGTCTTGTGCACCAATTGTGACCCTACTTGGAGAAGGAGGCACTTCTTACAGTCACTCATGCCCTTATCACCTCACGGCTGGATTACTGCAATGCGCTCTACATGGGGCTACCCTTGAAGAGTGTCCGGCGACTGCAATTGGTGCAAAATGCAGCTGCGCGAGCTGTGGTGGGTGTACCTAGATGCACCCACGTAACACCTTTTCTCCGCCAGCTGCATTGGTTGCCCATTAGTCTCCGGATCCAATTTAAGGTGTTGGTCGTTACCTTTAAAGCCCTACATGGCTCAGGGCCAGGTTATCTCCGGGACCGCATCCTGCCGCATACCTCCCTACGACCGGTTAGAGCCCACAGAGTCGGCCTCCTCCAGGTCCCGTCGACCAAACAATGTCGGCTAGCGGGACCAAGGGGGAGGGCCTTCTCTGTGGGAGCTCCCTCCCTGTGGAACCAACTTCCTCCAGAGATCAGGACCATCCCCACCCTACTGGCCTTCCGGAAAGCAATAAAAACCTGGCTCTTCCGGCAGGCGGGGTGAATGAGATACTCTTTTAACTTTTGTATTCTCTGTATTTTTAACTATTGCATTTTGTATTGTCATATATTTTAATGATAGCTTTTATTTTGTAATGGATCTAACATGTTGTGAGCCGCCCTGAGTCCCTAGGGATTGGGCGGCATAGAAATCCATCAAAATAAAATAAATAAATAATAAATCCTTGTCAGTACTTTTTACCTGCCATGGCTGCAGCCTTAAAGCCCCCAATCTCCCTTCCCCCTCCTTCCTTCTCCTCCTTCTGGGGGAATAGGCAGCATTCAAGGCGTGGGCCAGTGTCTGAATTATACTGTAGAGATGGGAGTAATTTCTTATCTGCATCCTGTTCCTCTTCCATTGGGTCTCCAGAGGGGCTTTCTGGGTGCATCTTCTCCGGCCTTTGACAGAAAAGACATTCTTTGAAAGAGAACAGAGAAAATAATAATCTTCTACTTGGGGTTCCAAAAATAAATAGGGTTCAAAGGGATAATATATTTGCCTAGATTTCTCTTGAAAAGCAAAGGCCCAAATACTATGGACAAATTTGAGAAGTTTGTGCCTTCTAATTGTGAAATGGCCCAAGACTGTCAAGATCCAGACTTTCCCTTCAATGGGTCCTGGCAAACGCCTGAGTGCTAAATGGAAAGGAAGGATTGTGGCCCAAAGGGAATCATATTCTACAAACTGAAGAAAGACATTGACTTGTCTCCACTTAGAGAGGGCATCCCTGAGGGGTGCTGTGTTACCAGTTGTTGAGAATTGTTGTGATATAACAACACAAATTCCATTCCTGACAAGTAAAGGAGTGAAAGTCCTCATGAAATTTGCTCCCTCCTCGGTGCCTGAAGCAAAGAGACCAATCAGGGTCCATCTGAAGTGGAGCAGCAGAGGGACAATTGCTGGGTACTGGAATCCTTGTTTGGGGAGCATCAGGTGGAAAAAGGGGAAATGACTTTTATCACTCAGAGTCTCTGAAACAGGTTCAATACTGATCTGAAAAAGCAATGAAGAAGGCTGTGTTATATTTGGGGTCAGATCAAATCCAAATTTTAATAGCTCCTTATTAGTTCTCACAAACATATTAAAATGATTTATTGTTGACTTCCCATTAAATTATATGAAACTGCATAATGCAGAACACAGAACATTAATAAATTAGGTATAAAAACAGAATGCAATAATAAATTTAGTAAGAAAGAATAATAATTAAGAATATAAATCATTTCTGCATCACCAATACAATTTACCATAATCACACACACATATCCAGATCTCAACTTAACTGTTTTGCTCAAATAATTGGTGTTTTTTCCCCGGAAAAACAGGCAAAAAACAAAACCTCAAAAATGGACAAAAAAAGCCTAAAAAATGTGCCAGAAAAAGCCTAAAAATGGGCCAGAAAAAGCCTTAAAAAAGGGCCAGAAAAAGCCTCGAAAATGGCCCGAAAAATGGCCTGAAAAGGCCAAAAAAGGCACGAAAACAGTGTGTGCGGAGGCAAAAATAATGGCCAGCAGGTGGGCGGGGCTTCAGCAATATTCGGTTTATAAGATGCACAGATATTTTCACCCCCTTTTGGGAGACAAAAAAGTGTGTCTTATAGTCCCAAAAATACGGTATGTTACAGAGCCCCTGATTACGACCTTGATCATGCGAACAAGCTAACTACATTACTAACGTGGGCAACCTCCTGGCCACACCCTCTTATCTTTCTTGGTGACCTCAATTTACCTCTTATTAATTGGACCCTAATTAAATGTACAACCGAACCTATACATGCAACCCTGTACAATGCCATCACTACTCTGGGACTGGATCAATTGGTAACGAACAACACTAGGCTTAACAAATGCCTTGATCTCATCTTCTGCAACAGTTCAAACTCAATTTATGGTCTACAAATCAAAGAACCTTTTTCCAACAGTGACCACAGCATGATTGACTTTTGTCTCAATCTACGTCCCTGCAAAGAGGGTCATAATGATGGGACACCAAATTATAACTTTAAAAAAGCAAACTATGATCTCATAGCTGCTGACCTCTCATCTCTTGATTAGCACCTTCTATTCACTGGCTGTAATACTGCAGAAGACCATTATAACACTTTTTTGCTCGAAGTCAAAAGAGTCATTAAACTATATGTACCTTTGGTAACACCCCAATCCAAAAAGAACAAATTACCCATATCAATAAGGAAACTCCAATCCAAAAAGAAAAACCTTTGGCGAAAAAACAAAACCAACTATGTAGCTAACTTTAAAAGCCGATACAAAACCTTATGCCACCAAATAAAATCAGAATGTACCAATTACCACTGCAAACAGGAGGAAGAGCTGTTACACACGAAATCCACCTGAGCCTTCTATAATTTCGTAAACACCAAACTTAAAGACTTGAAAACTATCCCACCACTAAAGGGCCTAGCAGGGAAGACTGTAATGATGAAGCCATTAAGGCCAACCTCTTCAACACATTTTTCAGTTCAGTCTTTGTCAACAGCAATGGCATCTGCCCCTCATTTCCTAGTCATACCACAACTAATTGCAACAATCTGCTGCATATTGATTTTACAGAAGATAATGTTGAAAGGGGACTCCACAACCTAAAGCCATCTCTATCCATTGGCCCTGATGGATTATGTGTCTACTTCCTGAAAAAGCTTTCCACTGCCATAGCCGAACCTCTAAGCACTATCTATGAGGTATCTTTCAGAACCAGCTCCTTGCCGGACCTATGATCATTAGCCATGGTCATTCCTATCTTCAAAAAGGGAGACCCCAGCCTAGTTGAAAATTACCGATCAATCTCACTGTGTTGCATCACCTGTAAAGTCATGGCATCAATCATAAGCCAACCCATCACCCTCCACTTAGAGACAAACAACCTGCTCTCTAACAAGCAGTTTGGTTTCAGGAAAAATTTGTCCTGTAATCTGCAACTCCTACACTGCAGAAACATTTGGACCACACAACTCGACCAGGGTAAAGCAATAGATGCAATTTACATAGACTTCTGCAACGCCTTTGATTCAATGGTACACGACAAACTACTGTTAAAACTAAACTCTTACAGCATTTCTGGATCCCTGCACAAATGAATAGCCACGTTCCTGTCAAACAGGCAACAGGTAGTCAAAATAAGGAGTGCTCTATCAAACCCTGCACCAGTTAACAGTAGTGTCCCCCAAGGCAGCGTATTAGGACCACACTCTTTCTGCTTTACATAAATGACCTTTGTGATCATATTATAAGCAGCTGCGTCCTCTTCGCTGATGATGTAAAACTATTTAACACCACCAACAATACTGCTGCCCTACAAAGCGACCTTGACTATGTGTCAGAATGGTCGAACAATTGGCAACTCCAAATCTCAACTAAAAAATGCTGTCTTACACATTGGCAACAAAAATCAGAATACCACATACAAACTGGGCGGATATGACCTCGTAGACGACCCTCCCTCTGTCAAGGACCTAGGAGTACTCATCTCAAACAATCTAAGTGCCAGAGCTCACTTAACAGCATTGCCAAAAAGACATTAAGAGTTGTTAACCTAATTTTGCGAAGCTTCTTCTCTTGTAACACTGTACTGCTAACTAGGGCATACAAAACCTTTGCCAGACCAATCCTTGAATACTCCTCACCTGCCTAGAATCCACACTGTATATCGGACATTAATACAATTGAGCGGGTCCAAGGGTATTTCACGAGAAGAGTACTCCCAACGACCGGTAAGAGCCCACAGGGTCAGGCTCCTCCAGGTCCTGTCAACCAAACAATGTCGGCTGGAGGGCCCGCGGGGCAGGGCCTTCTCTGTGGCAGCCCCGGCTCTCTGGAACCAGCTACCTCCCGAGATCCGTACTACCCCCACCTTACTGGCCTTCCTGAAAGCTGTCAAGACCTGGCTTTTCCAGCAGGCCTGGGGCCAGTGACCTCTGGTGATGATAGATGAGGTCGGCCCATGAATGTTGTTTGTAATTTTTTAATGTATTTTTAATCTGCTTTTTAAATTTTAAATTTTCTATATTGCTATGTTATTTATGTTTCTTCTTGTTGTGAGCCGCCCAGAGTCCCTCGGGAGTTGGGCAGTATAGAAATGTAAACAAATAAACAAATAAACAAATAAACAAATAGACAAATAGACAAATAGACAAATAGACAAACAAACAAACAAACAAACAAACAAACAAACACTTCACTCCTTTGCTCACAATAGAATACCTTATGCCACCAGGCTTGAAATTTTGGGCTTGGACAACCTTGAACTATGCCGCCTACGGTCTGACCTAAGCATAGTATACAAAATTGTCTGCTACAACATCCTACCTGTGAACGACTACTTCAGCTTCAACCATAATAATACACAGGCAAACAATAGATACAAACTCAAGGTAAACCACTCCAAACTTGATTCCAGAAAATACGACTTCAGCAATAGAGTGATCAATGCCTGGCATGCTCTACAGGTTACTCCATTGTTACTTCCTCAAACCCCCACAGCTTCAACCTTAAACTGTCTACCGTGGACCTCACACCATTCCTAAGAGGTCTGTAAGGGGGGGGGGTGCATAACTGCACCAGCGTGCCTACCGTCCCTGTCCTACTGTCCCCAATTATTTGTACTCATTTCGTGTGCTCATGTCCATGTTTATACTTTTTGACATGTTTGACAAACTAAATAAATTAAATAAATAAATTAAGCCCCACATTTCAGTTTGATAGAAGGGCTTGGGGTAAATTTGGCATTATGTACTTTAATAAATGGTAAGGGAGCTGGATAGCTATGTGTTTTTTTAAGCATTAAATTCATTCCTGCCCTTTCTCTAAGTGGCTCCTTCGATGATGCGGGAAGCAACATCCAGTCTCAGCAGAAATTACCCCAGGTAAGGAAAGGTGTTAATTGCTCTGTTGGCTCACAATCAAATAGGCATCTATGGCTATGATGTTGCTTTTGAAAGACCATAATTTTTTACTTTGATTTATCAATCACCATTGAATGATTATGAGCGGGAGCAAAGTTTTGTTAACAGCCAACATAATGCACTTTATGAGTATGATAAACATAAATTATCAGCATAAACCAATGTACCATTTTTTATTTAGCACATTAAACATATGTACTTCAGGATCCCTCATTACTCCTGGCAAGTCATTAATATCGAGAGAGAATGGTTCAAATACACACCTTGTCTAAGGAGCCGATGTGGCGCAGTGGTTAAATGCAGCTACTGCAGGCTACTCCAGCTGACCGCTAGTTCAGCAGTTCAGCCTTTCAAATCTCACCAGGCTCAACGTTGACTCAGCCTTCCATCCTTCCGAGGTGGGTAAAATGAGGACCCAGATTGTTGGGGGAAATATGCTGAACTCTGTAAACCGCTTAGAGAGGGCTGTAAAGCACTATGAAGCGGTATATAAGTCTAAGTGCTATTGCTATTGCTATTGTCTTCCCCTATGGAAAGGGTCGGTCCTTCTTCTCATGGCTCCATTGAACCAAAGCCTCCATCTCAAACAAAGGCTTGGATCAGGGCCAACAGTTCCATTTTAAGGGCAATCAATTTCCTCTATAATGTCATTTTACTATGTCAAATGCTGCCCTAACATCTAACAAAGCCAACAAACTGTGGTTTACCCCACTGACATATTTTGTGTTATATACTTCAACACAAATTTGTTGTCAATATTAGATTATTAATTTATGCAGTATTTCTTATTCAAATTTATATAACTTTTAACTGTACCTAACACCTTCTTCTTTTTTAAAGAATGAACTTTTCTTCTTCCCTCTGTCAAGTTTATCTAAAAGGAACATGGCATATATTTTAGCCACAATATCTCTTAGTCTAACCCAGGGCTGTCAAACTCCTGGCCATGGACAGGAGTTAGCGAAGGGGGGGGGGGAAGTCCTGATACATCACGTGACGACGTGGGTTTGACATCCCTGGTCTAACCTGTAATTGCTAGTGTCTTTTTTGTTTCATTTTGTATACACACACCAAACACATACACACAGAGATACTACTATTGCCAACTTCAACCCCACTGGATATGAAAGGTATTATTTATATGTGAAATAAGCATACGTATAAAGGGCCCCATAAGTAGGAATATTTCTGAATATCTGAATATTCACTGGAAAGTTCTCTCCAGGGACTTTATTGGTCTTCAGGACATTTATGATGAATTTGGACATGAACATAATAGGCTAGAACATAGCTGACATATTCTCTAATATGGAGAAAAGCAGCTCTTGGCTTCCATGGAGAAGACATGATTGCATTTGTTGCTCACCCACCACCACCCACCCCTCACTTTATCAGATGGAGAATCACACATACAAACCTGTGGGACTTTGTAGGTGCCTACTAAGGTTGACGCCTGGATGGAGATGTCCCTGCTAGCTCCATCAAGAACAGCCAGAAGGTTCTCCTTCCTTCCACAGATGTAATTGGGAACATTGGCTTCTCCAGTAGAGAGTGTGTCCAGCAAGACATCTGAAGTGCGGAAAGTACTAAAATAATTGTCATGGATGTTGTAGCCAAGCGTGAGATTGTGTTGGAGCTGGGAATGCTTATTGATCAGTTGAATGGCAAAAATGAAGCGTAGGGTTTTTGAATAACCAAAAATAAGCCTACTGTAAAAACAAAAGTTCATCTTATTATTAACAAAAACAACATCAAATTCTTTAAAAATAAAAATCAACCCTCTTTGTCTCCACAGGTCTACAGAGCCTTAAGCCAACATTGATCTAAAACCAAAGATTAGTTAAGTGATGAACCCAGGATTCTACAGAGAGAGGAAAATAATGTCAACTTCCTTCAGATTTTTTCTGCCCCATTTTTGGGTTTGTGTCTTCCACAAAATAAGACAAAAGAGGAAAATCATGGGACTCAAAATCATTCAGGAAATTAAACATGTCCTGTAATATAGAATTACCGGTAAGTGAAATGAGAAGAAAAAGAGAGTGTTAGAATTGCAAATGGAGGGAATGCAACTCTATCACTCTGAACGACTTACGAATGAGATGGATTAGAAGGAGGACGGTTGAAAGGGAACGTTACATGCGATGTTTCTGTTGCAGTGTTGATCATAGTAATGAGATGGTCTCCTGGCCTGTAATAGCTCCATGGACTGTTTCCATCCTGGTGCTCCAAACTCAGCGGGCACTTCATTCTCAGCTTCCCAGAGACTGGCTGCAGCACCAGCAGCATCAGAAGCAGAAGCAGAAGGTCCATAATTTTGAGGGCTGAATCAGTTCTTAACAAAAAGAACAAGCTGAGTTAGAAGAATTCAAAGCAAGGTGGAAATGCTAGTCCAGACAGAGACAATCCAAGCTTCACCTGGAAAAGAAAGATCTTGCCTGTCTGAAAACTTGAGCCACACAAATACGACCTAAGACATTTATCCTTTTCTGATGAAGGATCTCTTCCACGTTTCTTCAGTCTGACGCTTTCATCAAAGACAGTTATCGGAGAAGTAGCAGAAAACTCATACGGTGATTATTACAGGGAGAAGCAACTTTTCCACTGGGGACCCTAAATTTCTTTGTCAGTGCAAGGAGGGTAAACTGGAGAAAAACATGTTAGTGAAAAACCATGGAAACTCCCCTGGGGGCTCTGTTGTGTAGTGGCTGTGATTCCTCCTGTCGGGACATGTCCAGAAAGTGATGTGGGAGGAAGATATCTCAGCAACAAGGGAACTGACTTCTCCTGTCCTTCAACATGGTCTTTTGTCTCCAGAGACTGCTGGGGAAGGTCAGCCAGAGCTATGGAGCTTGGGGACACTACAAGATGATGTCACTTAACTCCATTAAGTGTCCCACGGGAGTTGGGCGGCATATAAAAGCGACTAAATAAATAAATAAATAAATAAATAAACAAACAAACAAACAAACAAACAAACAAACAAACAAACAAACAAACAAATATTGCTGCCTGTGTTTGAATGCCAAGGAAGCAGTTGGTACCCTTGAACCCTGCCTAATGTTAAATGTTGGCCCAGTTGGGGATTTCCCCTTATATTAGATCTCCATACATGAATCCTAAATTGGAGCTGGTTTTAAAATTGCTTCTGCCTGAAGTGAAATTATCTTTCCCATCATTTCTAGCAATATACATTTTTGGATGAGAGCTGACTAAGAGGCAAGTAACAGCCTGTGGACTATATCATTGGGTAAATAGTGAGACAGTTACAGAGTGGATGGAAATGTTTTTTCTTTGCCACTGTCTCTGTTGTCCTTCATTTAAGACACTCAGATCCTTCCCATTTTGAAATTTATTAGTTTATTAAATAAACTGCGTGCTTTGAGGTCTGCAGGGGATATCGTGGAGGTGCCCACTGTGTGGTGGATGACGCAAAGTGGGTTTTTTTGCCACACCCACCCAGAAAATTGTTTGGGGGACTGGTGACCCTCCCTCTGGTTGTGTGGATGTACTTGGTGGGGTGGGACCCCTGTGACATTCCCATCCCTAAGGCTGTGTAAGAACCCACACAAAGACCTCCAAGGGCTGTGAAGGAACCGTTGGGAGTCCCCGTGCTCCTGGCTTATCTGGCTTGGTTGTTCAGAGATTATATTTCTTCCCTCGAGGCCGCCGACATTATTAAGCATGACTTCGCCTAGAGGGGAGAACTGGGTGGGCTGAGTGAGAGGGGGGAGCTGAAGGGACAGGCAGGCCCATCCTTACAGTGAAGAACAGACAATGGCCCATAGCCCAGGTCCATTACTTGAGAAAGTTCTCCCATTGAATGTCCCTCAGATTCTCCTCAGTGCCTTGAGAGCAGATCCTTGGCGGCTCTGGGTTCAGGGCAAGCTGTTCCTCTTGAATGCCAAGTTGATGGGTAACAAGACTGCTCTCCTCCGTGATGTTTTCTGCCATGTCTCCCTGCAGCTGGTTTGTGCCCAGAGGGGAGGAAGCCCCTTCTCCGTCAGAAATGTGCTCCACTCCATCCCAGTGGAGACCCCCGAGGAGAGGAGGAAGGGTGGCTGTTGTCATCCGTGGTGGTTTGTTAAGGGCTCTCAGGAGGCTGCACCTAGGCCTGTCTTTTGTCTCAGGGGGGCTGCGAGAACATTTCCTTGGCCTGGTGAAGAGTCTTGTGTGAATGGGGTGCTTGCAGAAGGAAAACTCTCCCCAGCTTATTTCAGTTAGGAGTTATTGTCCAGCTGCTCTCCACTGAACGAATGTCCTTTGGGACTCCCATAATCCCTTCACCCATCAGCCAAAGGGTTCTGCCTCAGAAAACAAACCATGGTTAAAAGTTGCAAGAGTGAATGCAGCCATTAGTGAAGTGACCAGGTTAAATGGGTTGCCTGGATATCAGCAGAGCCAGTTTGTGACTGTCTGGCCTAGCACTGCCCAGCCTGTCCGTTGTCTCCAGTTTCCACAAATAAAATCAGCAGCCTCTGGTTGATGTGTGACTTCTGCTGTTGACTGGAAAATATATATTTTTTCCCCTAAAGGAGGAAATCTCCTTGATTCCCTCTGGTGTTCAATATCCCCCTCCTGCACCCCTGCGCTTAGGGAGGAGGTGACCCCATGTTTGACCCTCCCCCCTCCTTGGAGGCCCTTCCCTTCTGAGACCCTGTCCCATTGAGTCTTCCTCTGCAGCCTTTGTGACCTCCCCCCCCCCAGTTTCTCCCCCCCCCCTCAAACCAGCCCTCTGGGGACCCAGGAGACGATCCGAGGGGAGACCCTCCCCCACCCAGCTCTGGCTTTCGGGGTCACAAAGGCCTGAGGAAGGACAAGAAGGCCAGGGAGAAACTCCAGGGTTTAAACCGAGATTGCTTTTATTAAAAGTGGCAAAAAGTATAAGGTATCATGCACAGAACATGGTTTTAAAAAGGATGAAAAGCAAAAAAAAAAACCTAACACAATTCTGGCTACATTCAGTTTCCTCCATTTTCCCCTTTCTACTAGACATAAGGTGACCAGACGTCCCAATTTTGGCGGGACAGACCCGCTTTTTAATGCTTTGTCCCGCGTCCCGCCCGTCCTCTAAAAAGTCCCGATTTTTTGAAAGAATGCAGACAAGCTAGGGCATTCTTTCCAAAAATCGGCTCTTTTTGAGCCACTCGCTTCACCTTTTACAGAAATCAATAGATGTGAACCGCAGAATCTAGCCCTTCTATTCCAGGCTGCTTTGCCATTGGCTGAAGAGAGACACGTGTACAAAGGAACCAGGAAGTGACTGCTGGAATTATCGGCTGTATTTTGCAATGTCTGGGTGATCTTATTGAGTGTATGTAGTAAATTATTATTATTAAATAGAACGGGTTATTAATTTTTTTAAAAAATCCAGGAGAATACATTGAAAACAAACACCCAGGCAGGCAAAATTCTTGCTGCATATAATATGGAAACTTGGAAAGACTGTAAAATTTGCTGCCTAACTGTTAGGGAGAAGCCATGCTATAAGTGATTTTATTTGCTGTATTGTGTGATATATTGTGTGTATAAGAATTTTTATTTAAATTTTGTCAGACTTCTTTTGTGAACATGTACTCTTTTTCCATTGCTGCAGTTTTTTCCTTTAATATTATGTCTGAAAAATATGTCTTAGTTATATCTGAAAAACAAAATTTATGCTTGTGATATTGTAAATTGTAATTAATATTGGGTGTATCTTTCCTTTTTTCTCTATAACTGATTACCAAATTATCTACACAATAGACTGTTCATAGATTTAATTAATACTATATGAATATAATTGTATTGAAACTATAATGAACAATTAGAACAATGTAACATAAAAAGAAAACAAGAAATGCAAAATGCAAATAGTATAATAAACAGATTAAAATAATCGTTAATTTCAATTTTAAAAAGAGAGGAAATTAAACATAAAACAAAAAAATTATTTGAACAATTTAAAACAGCATTTTCACAAGGAAAATGAGAGAAGAAAGGTGCCTTTAAAGATGTAATTATAATCAGCTCAGGAATTTCAGGAAAGAGTGCACCATTGAGAAATTCTATGACAAGCCACAAGAATGTACAATGTGGTTCTTGGTCCAGCGACAAGGTTCTTTCCCAGCACTGACCCAGCCTATAACAAGAAAGGTAATACTTGTACACTGGGAAGTCCAGTTTAAGCCATGTATTGCCAAGGAAACCTTGTATTTAGTTCAACAGCTAATTATCCATTGGTGCTGCTGATGCTTCACATGAGCACTGCCAGGTGCGCCATTCTGCACCAGCTTTGGCCTCCAGACTAAATGCAAGGGCAGCTCCATAACACAAGAACATTATAGCAATCAAAATGTGAAGTGCCATGTGGTTAGCATGTTGTGCGCCTGTGGTTTGTAAATGAAAGTTATCACAGTGTGAGAAAGCCATCCATAATGTGGTGTAACTGAAACATTGTTTAATCAATGAAAGTATTATAGTTCGATGGGGGGGTTGTTTTCATAAGTGCATTTGTTCAATTTTTTAATGCAAGTTTATGTTTTGCACAGAGTTCTAAAAAAGTGAACAAAAATAACACATCCAACCTGCAATTGGACAGTTACATACAAATTTGAGCATATTATTTCATACCATTGTTAATGGAAATTTTTATAATTACCTACTGTCAGGTTAACATATACAGGTAGTCCTTAACTTGCAACCACTATTGAACCCAAAATTTCTTTTGCTAAGTGAGATAGTTGTTAAGTGAGTTTTGCACCATGTTACGACTTTTGATGCCACAGTTGTTAAGTGAAGCACTGCAGTTGCTAAGTTACCGTATTTTTCGGAGTATAGGACGCACCTTTTTACCCCCAAAAAGAGGGTGAAAATTTGGGTGCGTCTTATACATCGAATGTAGCCCTACCCACCCACCAGCCCCCACCCTTCGGAGGTTTTCGGCCTCCGTGGTCCCCGCCGCTGCCACTGCCGCCACCGCCGCTTCCCCCCTGCTGCTTGCCCCCCCATCCCCGCTGTTGCTTGCCGCCGCTGCCACCACCTCCACTGCTTGCCCCCGCCGCCCGCCGCCACCGTTTCTGCTGTCCCCGCTGTCCCACCGTCGCCGTTTCCGCTGTCCCCGCTGTCCCACGGTCGCCGTTTCCGCTGTCCCCGCTGTCCCACCGTCGCCGTTTCCGCTGTCCCCGCTGTCCCACCGCCGTCGTTTCTGCTGTCCCCGCTGTCCCACCGCCGCCGTTTCTGCTGTCCCCGCTGTCCCACCGCCGCCGTTTCCGCTGTCCCCGCTGTCCCATGTCGCCGTTTCCGCTGTCTCCGCTGTCCCACCGCCGCCGTTTCTGCTGTCCCCGCTGTCCCACCGCCGCCGTTTCTGCTGTCCCCGCTGTCCCACCGCCCCCGTTTCCGCTGTCCCCGCTGTCCCACCGCCGCCGTTTCTCCTGTCCCCGCTGTCCCACCACCGCCGTTTCTGCTGTCTCCGCTGTCCCACCGCCGCCGTTTCTGCTGTCTCCGCTGTCCCACCCGCCGCCGTTTCTGCTGTCCCCGCTGTCCCACCGCCGCCGTTTCTGCTGTCCCCGCTGTCCCACCGCCGCCGTTTCCTCTGTCCCCGCTGTCCCCGCTGCCCCAGCCGGTGTCCCCGCCACTACCCGAAGTGAGCCGCCACCTCCGCTACAGCCCAAAACCCCCACCACCGCTTGAAGCCTGCTCCCGAGGCACCTGAGGAGCCGCTGCTGCCGTCCGAAGAAAGCCGACAGGTTAGAACTTTTTTAAAGGGTTTTTTTAAGGGTTTTTTTTTAAGGTTGCCAAGTGGAGGAGGAATTCTGGGAGTTGAAGTCCACAAGTTTGAAGACCCTTGCACCCCCTTGGCAACTTTAAGACTTGTGGACTTCAACTCCCATTCCTGAGCTAGTATGACTGGAGGAGGAATTCTGGGAGTTGAAGTCCACAGGTCTTAAACTTGCCAAGGGGGTGCAAGGGTCTTCAAACCTGTGGACTTCAACTCCCAGAATTCCTCCTCCAGTCATACTAGCTCAGGAATTGGAGTTGAAGCCCACAAGTCTTAAAGCTGTCAAGTTTGAAGACCTCTGGGTTAGGGGTTAGGGGTGCAAGGGTCTTCAAACTTGGCAAGACTTTTTACAACCATGTACAGTTTTTACAAACTTCAAACTTGACAGCTTTAAGCCTTGTGGACTTCAACTTCCATTCCTGAGCTAGCATGACTGGAGGAGGAATTCTGGGAGTTGAAGTCCACAAGTCTTAAAGCTGTCAAGTTTGAAGTTTGTAAAAACTGTACATGGTTGTAAAAAGTTTACATGGTTGTAAAAAGTATTCTGCTACACTGGTATTTTATTAAATAATATATTACTACACCATTTGGTTCAGAATACTTTTTTCCTTGTTTTCCTCCTCTAAAATCTAGGTGCGTCCTATATTCCGGTGCGTCCTATACTCCGAAAAATACGGTAGTCACACGTTAAGTGAATCTGGCTTCCTCATTGACTTTGCTTGTAGAAGGTCACAAAAGGTGATCACATGACCCAGGAATACTGCAACTGTTATAAATATGAGTCAGTTGCCAAGCGTCTGAATTTTAATCCTGTGATCATGGGGATACTGCAACAATCATACGTATGAAAAATGGCCACAAGTCATTTTTTCAGTGCCATT
This sequence comes from Diadophis punctatus similis, assembly GCA_023053685.1. NCBI lineage: Eukaryota > Metazoa > Chordata > Lepidosauria > Squamata > Dipsadidae > Diadophis > Diadophis punctatus. Next base: position 14,877,689 of record JALIGW010000011.1, on the reverse strand, counting down.
GTAACTTTGAACGGTCACTAAATGAGCTATTGTATGTCAAGGATTAGGTGGTTTTATATTAAAAAACAAACAAACCGGAATTAGTACTTAGCGGGGGGGAACCGATCTAAACAATTTTTACTTGTCAATTTTATATCTTGGAATTTTCTACGGATTGATTATTTTAAAAATGGACCGCAAATAGTTTTTTTAAAAACAAAATATATTTTACGGTGTGGCAAACCGATTTACTCATTCATTTTGGTGCCTTTCACGTTTTGGGTGGGCTATCAAAGCTTTGCTTTGAATGAAAATGGCCCATACAGATGGATTAGATCCAGTGTGATTAAAATAGAGGAAATTTTAATTGTTTGCAAAGGTTAAATTGGCGACGATAAGATTATTATGGAACTTCATATAGACTGATTTAAGTTACAGTAACCTGGAGTTGTGCATCCCTGGGTTATATTAGAAAAGATCCTTCTAAAAACCTTTGAAAGTCATATTTATGATATCCAAAACCACATTTATCAACTGTAGCAATTAGATTTTATTTTAAAGGTATACATACATGACGATTGTGACTACCTTTAATCCATGTCCTGACATCTGGGACTACCCTTGAAAGGTTTCAGGAATTTGCAGTTGTTGCAAAAGGCAGTTGGTTCCTAACCAATGAAAGTGGTATGCTAAAATTGAAGGAGAAATTCCTTTTTTTGTGCTTCTTCTGTTAGCTTGAATTTTGGTGAACAGAAGAATTAACCAGTATGTGTTTACAGCAGCTTTTGTGATGATGCGTGAGTGATATTTCGTGTATATATATATATATATATATATATATATATATATATATATATATATATATATATATATATATATATATATATATATATATATATATATAAACCGAACTAAATACTCTCACTAACGTACTAGCATCCAATGGATTCCAAAGAAATAAGATCACCAACCTAATCCAAAAAGAAACCCCCACTAAAATCCAAGACAGAGAACAAGAAAACGGCAAAGCCCTCCTCCCATACATAAAAGGCACCACAGACAGAATCAGCAAGTTCCTCCACAAACACAACATCAAGACAGCATTCTGCACAAACCGAAAAATATCCACCATCCTAAGAAACCCCAAAGACAAAATTGAGTTAGAAAATCAAGGAGTATATGAAATTCCATGCACCGCCTGCCCCACCACATACATTGGACAAACCAACAGAAGAATAAGTGCACGCATTGAAGAACACAAGAACACAGTCAAAAAAGAGGAACCAACTTCTTCCCTGGTCCAACATTTCAAAGCCACAGGACATGAAATCGACTTTAAAAAGACCAGAACTATCGCCAAAACTGAACACTTTAACAACAGAATAATCAGAGAAGCCATCGAGATAGAAAAACGCCCACACAGCATGAATAAACGAGATGACACCTCCCGCCTACCAGCCATTTGGAAACCCGCCCTTATTGACAAACGAGTCCCTAACACAAAGAAGGACACCAGACCCACACTCACGAAAACCACACAGGATGTCACCACCACACATCCACGCAATAAGCAAACCCAAACCCACACCAATGAGGCACGACCACAAACAAGAAGCCATACTACAGCTGCATCATCAGCCACCTTAAACCCCTCCAATCCATACAGGAAGCAAACTGACACCCTCCATGAAGATGTGGCAGGACCAAGAACCAGAAGCCAAACAGCAGCAATGCAGCTCACCAGCTCTAATGCCCCTGCAAGTCAGACTAACCTAAGAACACCCCCAGCCAATCAGAGCACAGCTAACCCCCCAGCCAATCAGAGCACAGCCAAGCCCCCAACCAACTAGAACACACCTCCAACCAATCAGAACACAGCCAAGCTCCCATCCTATCAGTTCAAACCTCCACTGGCAGTTAAAAGGAAGAAACAGCAGCAATCTCACATTGCTCCTAGAAGCAGGAAGCAGAAGACACCAGCCTGAAGATGATGAATGAGACTTCATCGAAACGTTGCGAAGACACTTCCAATTTCACGCGGGAGAAAACCCGAATACCCAAAGACCTACATACAAACACCCGCGAAAACCTCAGAAAACATATATATATATATGCTCGAAATAGATCTATAATAGTCTCCCTTTATTTTCATTTATCAGCAAAAATGTTACACACACACACACACACACACACACACACACACACACACACACACACACACACACACACACACACACACACACACACATATATATATATATATATATATATATATATATATATATATATATATGAAATATATTGCAATACTATTTTTGCGTTCTATGAAAATTTTTGTTGCTCCATATAGACCAAATTTTTAATCAGGAACCCACCCACACCCGGTCAATGGTGTCCCTCTTTACCAATGTTAAAATCTGGTCACCTTATACTAGAGATTCCCGCCACAAAATGGAGGACGCTGCGGGGCCTGAGCCAGCTTTAGCTGTCTCTCTCACTGCCTGTAGGGGGCCAGTCTGTGGTCAGACCTTTTAAGTCATACCTGTCCTCCGCAGGCAGTGAGATGGACAGCTAAAGCTGGCAAAGATGCCGCAGCGTTCTCCATTTTGTTGCCCAAATCCCTTTTTTGGAGAGGATTCCTTTGCCCTCCATGAAGAGGGAAGCAGTTAGAATAATGGACAAATGGAGCTGGAAGACACTTTAGAGGTGATCCCTCCAATTGCCCAGTGCGGGGTTTACTAGAGCATGTTTCTCAACCTTAGCAACCTGAAGATGAGTGGACTTCAACTCCCAGAATTCCACAGTCGGCAATCAGGGTCCTTCCTCTGCTGGGCCTTTCCATGCTTTAGCTGTCCCTCTCACTGCCTGTAGGGGGCAGTCTGTGCTCTGGCCTTTATATCATACCTGGCCTCCTCAGGCAGTGAGGTGGACAGCTAAACCTGGCAAAGACCCCTGTGTTTCTTTAGGCCCATTCTCACAAGGCCTTTTGAATATGAATCCTATCTGATCTTTTATGCGTGTGTCCCTTTCATCTCCCCTGGAGAGGAAAACATGGATCCCCTGGATCTCTAATACCAGATTCCAGATCCAAGGGGCAACATTCTAATTTCACCCCCAGAGAAGGGGCAGAATCTGGGGCTCCCCAGCCTCTCCAGGCGACCGACGGTTCCCCCTTCAGAGGGAGCCGCTCTGGCTGAAGCGAATTGGGGGCTCGAAGCCCCTTCAGAGCAGGCTCACCCATGAAGAAGCCACGCCCCCCCAGGGGAAGACAGCCAATTGGTGGATATTGTTCAAATCTCCGGTCCAGGCCAATGAGAGCCTTGGCTTGTGACGTCAGAGGCTCCTCCTGAGTTCATTGGCTGGAGCTCTCCATGGCAACCTCCAGCATCCTTGGGGAGTCTGGACCACATAATGGAGGCTCTGCTCAAAATCCCTGGAAAGTGGCTGGATTGGATGGCTGGCACTGGGGGCCTCGCAGGGTCTCCCTCGCCTGGGCTCCTCAGGAGGGAGAGACCCTTCCCTTGAAGGCAGAATTAAGGGAAGGCTGTGAGATGAGAGAACACGACAGAGGTGCTGATACCTGCTGTGTCCGCAGCCTCCATACCTGAGACCAAACTCCTCATCCAACATGTCGAAGGTTCTTGTCTCCAGAAAGGGGCTGGGGCTGGCTGGCTGGTGGTGAAGGGCGCTAGGAAAAACCTGCAAGGTTTAGGGGCCAAAAAATTGGCTTCAGGCTGTCCCAGTTGGATGGAGATTGTGACCCCAAAGCTAGAGATTGACCTGCTTAATGATTTGGGGAAATTAACCTAAACTGTGATTCCATTGGCCAGATGGAAGTTATTTCCCAAACACACTTGGCCTGGCGACTGGAATATTCATTTATTTTCTATTTTTAATATTTGGATTTTTACACCACCTTTATTATTTCTCTCAATAGCTCAAGGCAGTGAACATATCTAAGATTCCTTCATCCCCACAAGAACAACCCTGTGAAGGCCGAGAGAGGGACTGGCTCGAGGTCACCCACCTGGCTTTCGTGGCTGAGATGGGACTCGTAAGTACTTGGGGGGGGGGGCTTGATCTTAATTTGAATTGGTTTCCACCTTTTCCTGTTATCAGAAGCACCAAAGCAGTGCAAAGATGGCCAAATTGAATGAGAGATGATGCCGACTCCTTTAGAGGTTTTTGAGCGATGATATGCTTTGAGTTGGACTCAGAATCAAAGGGGAAGTCAGGATAGTTTGAAGAGAGTTCAGTATTGAGGGATTGTGTTGGTGTTTCTCAAACTAGGCCCCTTTAAGGCATGGGGGGGGGGGACTTCAACTCCCAGAATTCTCCAGCCAGTTGAAGACATCCATGCCTTAAAGGGGCCAGGTTTGTGGTTTTTACACAAAGTTGTTATACTGTAATTTCATGAATGCCTTAGGCCAGTGATGGTGAATCTTTTAGACACAGAGTGCCCAACCTGGAAGGCCAAAGCGCCGAAACCCGACGACCAGCTGGCTGGAGTGCATGCACATCTCAAAAACCCTGGCTGAGCTGGGGCAACGGCGCGCGTGCCTATAGAGAGGGCTCTGCGTGCTAGCTCTGGCATGTATGCCATAGGTTCGCCATCATGGCTTTAAGCTAATGTCATTGGTTTCTATTAACCCTAATCTGTCCCCTATTTGTAGGTTAAAGTGACAATGAAAAGGAAGTAGACAATAGAAGCCTACAGCTGAAAGGGACCTTGTAAGTCAACTGCCTGCCTGCCTGCCTGCCTGCCTGCCTGCCTGCCTGCCTGCCTGCCTGATTGATTGATTGATTGACTGATTGACTGATTTACTGATTGATGGATTTATTCTATGTCATGAAGTTGAATGTTGATGCCTAGCAGCTCATGGATCGATTTTCTCCATGGAGATTTGTCCCCAACTTGGTCCTTCAGGTATCCCAATCTGCCCCCATCCCCACTATAGCTGCTTATGGTGCTTGTTCTCTTCTTCTCTTTCCTTCACCCATGTCAGCATTGCAGACTTCTCCAGGGAGTTTGGTCTGCATTGATTGACAGCATGGAAACTCTGTGGACTCTGAGTGGCCACAGAGGTAGATGGATGATCTGTCCCCAGTCTGACTTTCAGATCTCCCAAAAGTTCACCCATCCACACAGTAATCAAACCCAAATTTTCCTCTCCTTCTCTTTCCTTCCACCTTTCCCAGCGTTAGGAACATCTCCAGAGAGCTGGTTTTCACTTAATGTGCCTCAAATATGACATTTTCAACCTGGTGGTTTTTAGTTGAGGTCTGAGTAGATTATATCTAAAGGATCCTTTGACATCTGCTGATTGTCCATTGGTTCTTCATGCCTCCTGCATCTCGTGCTAGCAGAAGATGATGGACTCCAGAACTGTAGGAAAAAGCCAGAGTGGAGAAGGCAGGTTAGCAAAATTGGCCCTGAACTGAGAGAGGATGTGACTGTGTCTCTCCATTTTTCAAACAGGTCAGAAATGGTCATACAGTCAATATCCTTGGGAGATCTCTCAGTGACCACTGATGGTCCCAACCTCCAGGTTGATGAATCGAGATATTCCTTTGACTTTCAGACCCAGGAATTCCAGAAAGACAATCGATGGATGAAAGGTCAGCACAGCTGTCTCCAGGAGAAAGTGGATCAATTTAAGACCACAATGGAAGACCTGCAGAAAACCTGCAGAAGATCGTGTCATCAGTGAGAGCTAGAGAACGAATCTTTGGTCAAATACAGTGAAGAACTCCACAAAGAACTGTGTGAGGTCACAAGCCAAGTGTCCATCTCAACCAAGAGAAGGCTGACTCTGAGAAAGACCTGGAAGAGGTGAGGAACCTTCTGCCAGAACTTAAGAAGCACCTCCAGAGTCTGCAGCATGGACTGGCTGAGATGGACTACAGTTACCATGTGGAGAAAAGCCACTCCAGCCAACTGAAGGAGAAAGTCACCCCTCTTCAGAATATGAGGGAAAACAAGAAGAAGCACCTCAAAAGTCTTCAACAGCCACATCTGAGCTTCCAGATCCTGCTCTGGCCAGACTCACCTGGCACACTAGGTAGCAAGTCCCCCCATCTTCTCCCAGGTACAACAGATGGGAAACATGATGTAACTCTACTTTATTGGAAGGGTACATAAGAGAATCTTGCAAGTCTGAAAGTAGAAATCTCCCACCAATGCTTTTGAAAGTCTGAAAAATGAGGGAGGGTCCTTTCTGTGGTTCCTTCTCGGCCAGTTATGCACCTGTAAGCTCCCCCACCTTATCTGATTATTCCCTGTGTAGCATCTTCTCCTTCTCTCCCCCAAAATCATTTATTTGTTAACTCTCCCACCTTTATTATTTTTATAAATAACTCAAGGCAGTGAACATATCAAACACACCTTCCTCCGCCTATTTCCCTTCACAACAACAACAACAACCCTGTGAGGTAGTAGGTATACTGACTGACCCAAAGCCACCCTAATTGGCTTTGATGACTAAGGTGGGACTTGAACTCAGGATCTCCCACTTTCTAGCCTGGTGCCATATTTTATTTGCACATATCATTACACTTCCTTAATAGTTGGTAGGAATGCTGATGATATACCTTGATTCTGCAGAGTAAACTACTTCCTGATAATTAAGTTAATGAATTAAGATAATTAATGCATCATAAAACTGAGGGGGTATGAATAGCAATTGGCCCTTCCTCATCTATTCTTCTATATTGTCATTAATACAGGCAGGATAGTTGAAGAAATAGGATTTTGTAATGCAACATTTATATCAACTGTTACACAAAGCTACTTTTATGTTGTTTTAAAAATACCCAGCTTTTAGAACAATATCTATGATTTCCTAATAGCGTGCATAAATAAAATCCAGTAGAAAAATATATAATTTTTAGCAGGAGGATTTAACCAGCTATTCTATTTCATATAATAACAAATGGATGGCAGCTACAATGTGAATCTTTCATTAAGATTTCATTTGTACTTTTTCTCTATCATTGTTTTTTAAAATCAATTTTTTATTCTATTCAAAACCTCCAAAAAATGAACAAAAAAATTACAAACAAGCCCCCAAAACGAAATAAAACTGCATAAAAAGTGCATAAAAGGAAAAAAGAAAAGAAAAGAACCAGTTCAGGTGAGGAAAACAGGAACAGGGGAAAAAAACCTGCTGAGTCTGGATGCCATCTTGGGGAAGGTCAGAAAAACACTTTCCTTCCAGTTGTTCAGCAGCTGCTGGCCTGGATGCTCAGCCAACAGTCCTGAGTCCTGCAGGTGTTTTTCCACCAGATGTCCAGGAATTTGAACCCCTGGCACGGTCCTTCTGTGGTCCTTCTGTAATGGATGTTTTTCCCTATTGTTTATGGGAGAGACACTCTTTGTAATCTCATCTTCCTCACAGCACATCAAGATCCTGCCTCACCAGGGGAAGGGGGTGTTCTTCACACAATCAGCCAGATTTTCGGACTGGATGTCAGCTGTTCCAAGGAAAGCGGCCTTTGGCAACTGACTGATGATGAGGTTGTCAATGCCGATGGGGTCCAAATGGGGCTCCAGATGTTTCCAGCTTTCACCTATGGCAGCTATTCATCCTGGGGCAAAAGAAGCACCAATTTAATATTTTAATAATAAGATAATAAATAAGCAAGAAACAATAAATAAATAAAATTAGCAACCAAATTAATATTTAAAATTACCAGGCTCCCACTCTTCTTTCTTTTTACCTTCCAAGGCCAGCCATCCCCACCCAAAACCCCAAAGCAGGAAATGCAAAGCAACCAAGGACACCAGGTGACCTCAAGAGGACCCAAATCCTCTCCCTTCAGCTAGGACTCCTCTTTTGGACAAATCCTTGGTCCACTCACTTCTTGCAGCCTCCAAGTTGTCCACTGACTGCAGTCACCTGGGTTTTTCTGCTTCTTGAATGGAATCCATCTAAGTATTAAATAACCATAATATCATCATAATGGGGAAAAACTGACAACCAAATTTGATTGAAGAAAAACAGAATAATTCCCACATCACCATAATTGATGAAAGATGATGTCAGACGTTCAGCCCTGATCAACAATGTGATGGTTGGGATTTCAGCCCTGGCCGCTATTTGTCCTTGGGCAAAAGAAGCACAGATTGAATAGTTTAATAATAATGAAATAGTAAGCAAGAAACAAAACAATTAATAAAATTGAGCAACCAAGTTAAGATTAAAGGCTCCAAATTTTCTTTCCTGTTATCTTCCATAGTCCAAACACCCCTACCCAAAACCCCAAAGCAAGAAATGCAAAACCACAAAATGCATTAAGAATTAAATAACAACAAAAATAATAACAGAATATATTTAAAATAGAAAAATAAAGAAAAACTTACAATCAAATTAGTTCAAACACTTACCCACCATCACATTGTTGTGCAAGGTAGAACGTCCGACATCCTTCGTTCATCAATGATGGTGATGTTGGGGTTGATGGATTCCGGTATGTAGGGTTCCACAGTGATGGTGGCCGCCTCAATATCTTCAGTTGGTTGCTCTGGTGACACTTGCTGACACCTTTTTCTGGGGATTGAAGAAAAACAGAATAATTCCCACATCAACATAATTGATGAAAGAAGATGTGAGATGTTCAGCCCTGCTCAACAATGTGATGGTTGGGATTTCAGTCCTGGCCGCTATTTGTCCTTGGGCAAAAGAAGCACAGATTGAATATTTTAATAATAATGAAATAGTAAGCAAGAAACAAAACAATGAATAAAACCAAGCAACCAAATTAAGATTAAAGGCTCCTAGTTTTCTTTCCTGTTAGCTTCCATAGTCCAAGGACCCCTACCCAAAACCCCAAAGCAAGAAATGCAAAACCACAAAAGGCATTAAGAATTAAATAACAACAACAATAATAACAGAATATATTTAAAATAGAAAAATAAAGGAAAACTGACAACCAAATTAGTTCAAACACTTACCAACCATCACATTGTCGTGCAAGGTAGAACGTCTGACATCGTCCATCAATTATGGTGATGTTGGGGTTGATGGATTCGGGGATGAAGGGTTCCACAGTGATGATGGCGGCCTCCACATCTTCGCTTCGTGGCTCTGGTGACACTTGCAGACACCTTTTTCTGTGGATTGAAGAAGAAAAAAAGAATAAAATATAACTGACTGGTACATTGTTTTCTGAACAATGATAATAAGGCTTATTCTTAATGGGGGCTCCATTGCTGGAGATTTTAAAGAAAAGATTGGGGGTTGGACTAGAAGACCTCCTAGGTCCCTTCCAGCCCTGAGGGATTCTATCCTTTCTCCTATTAGTTCCATCAATACTTGGGGGGTTTCCAGTGCCCCAGGGTTCCCTAGGTTGTGGTGATGCCACTCCCCTGATCAGGAGCAACTTACTTGCATTGGTGGAAAAAAACGCAGAGGCCAACGAATACATAGACCGCAAAGACAAACAAGGTCACTTTCCAGGGTTCTCCAAGGACGTTCTGGGGTCTATCAATGGGTGGCCGCAACAGTTCATTCGGATCCATTGCTGAAAGAGAAAAGGGATGGAGGAAGAAGAGTCAATTTCTGGTTTTAATGGTTGGTGGCTCCCCACCAAGACTAATCATCCCAAGGTCAAACTCCCAAGCAAGAAAAAAAATACCTGAGATCTGTCTCTGCCTTTGTCTCTTTCTTTCTTTCTCTCTCATCCACTCAAGCTTTTACAGCCTGCATGGCCCCACCCATCAATGTGAAATAACAAGGGGTTGGACTAGAAGACCTCCTAGGTCCCTTCTAGCCCTGAGGGATTCTATCTTTCTCCTGTTAGTTCCACCAACATTTTGGGGGGCTTCCAGTGCCCCAGGGCTCCCTAGGTTGTGGTGACGCCACTCGCGTGATCAGGAGCAACTTACTTGCACTGGTGGAAAAACACGCAGAGGCCAACGAATATATAGACCGCAAAGACAAACAAGGTCACTTTCAAGGGGTCCCCAAGGAAGTTCTGGGGTCTGTCACTGGATGGGCACAACAGTTCATTAGGATCCATTTCTGAAAGAGAAAAGGGATGGAGGAAGAAGAGAAAATTTCTGGTTGGTGGTTCCTCACCAAAACTAATCATCCCAAGGTCAAACTCCCAAGCAAGAAAAAAAATGCCCGAGACCAAAAACCAAGTCCTGTTCACCTCTTGGTCTCTCTTTCTCTCTGTGACACTGTCTGTCTGTCTCTGTCTTACTCTCTGTCTGTCTCCTTCTTTCTCGCTGTCTGTCTGTATCTCTGATGCACTCAAGCTTTTACAGCCTGCATGGCCCCACCCATCAATGTGAAATAACAAAATCCAGGAGGTGTGGGACTCAAATAATTGAACAACCGGTTCTGTGCCCTAATGAAGATTTTAAGTATAAAAACCTGATATGAAGGGGAATTTTGGGGAATGTCTTACTTTATAGCAGGTGGTGGGGCCGTCGGGGGAGGCTGTGTATAATTCAGAGCCTGGCACCCAGATTGCTTATGTTTCTGTACATTTGACTCATAGCATGGACAGTACAAATCTTATTATCTGTGTTAAGGTTATAGAGAATAGGAGACATAACAGTATCAGAATGAGGATGGTATATATTTTATATAGTTTGTCCTGAGAGCATCAACCATTTAGGGCAACAGTGTAGTGTTGAAAAATGAATAAAAGTAGTAAAACCAGTAAAAGTCTGGCTCTAAGAGACTCATTGTCATCTGAAGCATTAAAAAAAATCCTAATTCCCTTAGTAATGGCCGAATGAGAAACCTATAGCTGGCAGAACCCAACTTTCCTTCCCAATATAAATGGATCTTTTGTGAAGCACAAGATTCAAAGAGTCTTTCAAACGAATATCAAATTGGCCTTGAACTAACACACTCAATGCTCTTTTTCATGACCGGAAAACCTACATTGAAAAGAAGCTTGTCAAGGGGCATAGAAAGCCCACTGTCCAGAGAAGGGGCAGAATCTGGGGCTCCCCAGCCTCTCCAGGCGACCGACGGTTCCCCCTTCAGAGGGAGCCGCTCTGGCTGAAGCGAATTGGGGGCTCGAAGCCCCTTCAGAGCAGGCTCACCCATGAAGAAGCCACGCCCCCCCAGGGGAAGACAGCCAATTGGTGGATATTGTTCAAATCTCCGGTCCAGGCCAATGAGAGCCTTGGCTTGTGACGTCAGAGGCTCCTCCTGAGTTCATTGGCTGGAGCTCTCCATGGCAACCTCCAGCATCCTTGGGGAGTCTGGACCACATAATGGAGGCTCTGCTCAAAATCCCTGGAAAGTGGCTGGATTGGATGGCTGGCACTGGGGGCCTCGCAGGGTCTCCCTCGCCTGGGCTCCTCAGGAGGGAGAGACCCTTCCCTTGAAGGCAGAATTAAGGGAAGGCTGGGAGATGAGAGAACATGACAGAGGTGCTGATACCTGCTGTGTCCGCAGCCTCCATACCTGAGACCAAACTCCTCATCCAACATGTCGAAGGTTCTTGTCTCCAGAAAGGGGCTGGGGCTGGCTGGCTGGTGGTGAAGGGCGCTAGGAAAAACCTGCAAGGTTTAGGGGCCAAAAAATTGGCTTCAGGCTGTCCCAGTTGGATGGAGATTGTGACCCCAAAGCTAGAGATTGACCTGCTTAATGATTTGGGGAAATTAACCTAAACTGTGATTCCATTGGCCAGATGGAAGTTATTTCCCAAACACACTTGGCCTGGCGACTGGAATATTCATTTATTTTCTATTTTTAATATTTGGATTTTTACACCACCTTTATTATTTCTCTCAATAGCTCAAGGCAGTGAACATATCTAAGATTCCTTCATCCCCACAAGAACAACCCTGTGAAGGCCGAGAGAGGGACTGGCTCGAGGTCACCCACCTGGCTTTCGTGGCTGAGATGGGACTCGTAAGTACTTGGGGGGGGGGGGGCTTGATCTTAATTTGAATTGGTTTCCACCTTTTCCTGTTATCAGAAGCACCAAAGCAGTGCAAAGATGGCCAAATTGAATGAGAGATGATGCCGACTCCTTTAGAGGTTTTTGAGCGATGATATGCTTTGAGTTGGACTCAGAATCAAAGGGGAAGTCAGGATAGTTTGAAGAGAGTTCAGTATTGAGGGATTGTGTTGGTGTTTCTCAAACTAGGCCCCTTTAAGGCATGGGGGGGGGGACTTCAACTCCCAGAATTCTCCAGCCAGTTGAAGACATCCATGCCTTAAAGGGGCCAGGTTTGTGGTTTTTACACAAAGTTGTTATACTGTAATTTCATGAATGCCTTAGGCCAGTGATGGTGAATCTTTTAGACACAGAGTGCCCAACCTGGAAGGCCAAAGCGCCGAAACCCGACGACCAGCTGGCTGGAGTGCATGCACATCTCAAAAACCCTGGCTGAGCTGGGGCAACGGCGCGCGTGCCTATAGAGAGGGCTCTGCGTGCTAGCTCTGGCATGTATGCCATAGGTTCGCCATCATGGCTTTAAGCTAATGTCATTGGTTTCTATTAACCCTAATCTGTCCCCTATTTGTAGGTTAAAGTGACAATGAAAAGGAAGTAGACAATAGAAGCCTACAGCTGAAAGGGACCTTGTAAGTCAACTGCCTGCCTGCCTGCCTGCCTGCCTGCCTGCCTGCCTGCCTGATTGATTGATTGATTGACTGATTGACTGATTTACTGATTGATGGATTTATTCTATGTCATGAAGTTGAATGTTGATGCCTAGCAGCTCATGGATCGATTTTCTCCATGGAGATTTGTCCCCAACTTGGTCCTTCAGGTATCCCAATCTGCCCCCATCCCCACTATAGCTGCTTATGGTGCTTGTTCTCTTCTTCTCTTTCCTTCACCCATGTCAGCATTGCAGACTTCTCCAGGGAGTTTGGTCTGCATTGATTGACAGCATGGAAACTCTGTGGACTCTGAGTGGCCACAGAGGTAGATGGATGATCTGTCCCCAGTCTGACTTTCAGATCTCCCAAAAGTTCTCCCATCCACACAGTAATGAAACCCAAATTTTCCTCTCCTTCTCTTTCTTTCCACCTTTCCCAGCGTTAGGAACATCTCCAGAGAGCTGGTTTTCACTTGATGTGTCTCAAATATGACATTTTCAACCTGGTGGTTTTTAGTTGAGGTCTGGGTAGATTATATCTAAAGGATCCTTTGGCAGGAGACCCATCTGCAGATTGTCCATTTGTTCTTCATGCCTCCTGCATCTCATACTAGCAAAAGATGATGGACTCCAGAACTGTAGGAAAAAGCCAGAGTGGAGAAGGCAGGTTAGCAAAATTGGCCCTGAACTGAGAGAGGATGTGACTGTGTCTCTCCATTTTTCAAACAGGTCAGAAATGGTCATACAGTCAATATCCTTGGGAGATCTCTCAGTGGCCACTGATGGTCCCAACCTCCAGGTTGATGAACTGAGAGATTCCTTGGACTTTCAGACCCAGAAATTCCAGAAAGACAATCGATGGATGAAAGGTCAGCACAGCTGTCTCCAGGAGAAAGTGGATCAATTTAAGACCACAATGGAAGACCTGCAGAAGATCGTGCCATCAGTTAGAGCTAGAGAACGAATCTTTGGTGAAATACAGTGAAGAACTCCACAAAGAACTGTGTGAGGTCACAAGCCAAGTGTCCATCTCAACCAAGAGAAGGCTGACTCTGAGAAAGACCTGGAAGAGGTGAGGAACCTTCTGCCAGAACTTAAGAAGCACCTCCAGAGTCTGCAGCATGGACTGGCTGAGATGGACTACAGTTACCATGTGGAGAAAAGCCACTCCAGCCAACTGAAGGAGAAAGTCACCGCTCTTCAGAATATGAGGGAAAACAAGAAGAAGCCCCTCAAAAGTCTTCAGCAGCCACATCTGAGCTTCCAGATCCGGCTCTGGACAGACTCACCTGGCACACTAGGTAGCAAGTCCCCCTCCGTCTTCTCCCAGGTACAACAGATGGGAAACATAATGTAATTCTACTTTATTGGAAGGGTACATAAGAGAATCTTGCAAGTCTGAAAGTAGAAATCTCCCACCAACACTTTTGAAAGCCTAAAAAGTGAGGGAGGGTCCTTTCTGTGGTTCCTTCTCGGCCAGTTATGCACCTGTAAGCTCTCCCACCTTATCTGATTATTCCCTGTGCAGCATCTTCTCCTTCTCTCCCCCAAGATCATTTATTTGTTACTCTCCCACCTTTATTATTTTTATATATAACTCAAGGCAATGAAGATATCAAACACACCTTCCTCCTCCCATTTCCATTCACAACAACAACAACAACCCTGTGAGGTAGTAGGTATACTGACTGACCCAAAGCCACATAACTGGCTTTGATGACTAAGGTGGGATTTGAACTCACAATTTCCCACTTTCTAGCCTGGTGCCATATTTTATTTGCACATATCATTACACTTCCTTAATAGTTGGTGGGAATGCTGGTGATATACCTTGATTCTGCAAAGTAAACTACTTCCTGATAATTAAGTTAATTAATTAAGATAATTAATGCCTCATAAAACTGAGGGGGTATGAATAGCAATTGGTCCTTCCTCATCTATTCTTCTATATTGTCATTAATACAGATGGGATAGTTGAAGAAATAGGATTTTGTGATGCAACATTTATATCAACTCTTACACAAAGCTATTTGGATGTTGTTTTAAAAATACCACCCAGCTTTTAGAACAATATCTATGACTTCCCAATAGATTGCATAAGTAAAATTCAGTAGAAAAATATATAATTTTTAGCAGGAGGATTTAACCAGCTATTCTATCTCATATAATAACAAATGGATGGCAGCTACAATATGAATCTTTCATTAAGATTTCATTTGTACTTTTTCACATATCATTTCTTTTTTAAAATCAATTTTTTATTCTATTCAAAACCTCCAAAAATGAAAAAAATTACAAACAAACCCCCAAAGCTAAATAAAACTACATAAAAAGTGCATAAAAAGAAAAAAGAAAAGAACCAGTTCAGGTGAGGAAAACAGGAGCAGGGGAAAAAAAACCTGCTGAGTCTGGATGCCATCTTGGGGAAGGTCAGAAAAACACTTTCCTTCCAGTTGTTCAGCAGCTGCTGGCCTGGATGCTCAGCCAGCTGTCCTGAGTCCTGCAGGTATTTTTCTACCAGATGTCCAGGAATTTGAACCCCTGGCACGGTCCTTCTGTGGGTTTCTGTAATGGATGTTTTTCCCTATTGTTTATGGGAGAGACACTCTTTGTACTCTCATCTCCCTCACAGCACACAAGCCCCACAACCATATCAAGGTCCTGCCTCACCAGTGTGTGTGGGTGGGTGTGGTTCTTCACACAATCAGCCAGATGTTCGGACTGGATGTCAGCTGTTCAAGGAAAGCGGCCTTTGGCAATTGACCGATGGTGAGGTTGTCAATGCCGATGGGGTCCAAATGGAGCTCCAGTTGTTTTTAGCTTTCACCCATGGCAGCTATTCCTCATGGGGCAAAAGAAGCACCAATTTAATATTTTAATAATAAGATAATAAATAAGCAAGAAACAATAAATAAATAAATAAATAAATAAATAAATAAATAAATAAATAAATAAATAAATAATAAATAAATAAATAAATAAATAAATAAATAAATAAATAAATAAATAAATAAATAAATAAATAAATAAATAAATAAATAAATAAATAAATAAATAAATAAATAAATAAAACTTAGCAACCAAATTAATATTTAAAATTACCAGGCTCCCACTCTTCTTTCTTTTTAGCTTCCAAGGCCAGCCACCCCCACCCAAAAACCCAAAGCAACCAAGGACACCAGGTGACCTCAAGAGGACCCAAATCCTCTCCCTTCAGCCAGGACTCCTCTTTTGGACAAGTCCTTGGTCCACTCACTTCTTGCAGCCTCCAAGTTGTCCACTGACTGCAGTCACCTGGGTTTTTCTGCCTCTTGAATGGAATCCATCTAAGAATTAAATAACCATAATATCATCATAATGGGGAAAAATTGACAACCAGATTAGTTCAAACACTCACCAACCATCACATTGTTGTGCAAGGTAGAACGTCCGACATCCTTCGTTCATCAATGATGGTGATGTTGGGGTTGATGGATTCTGGTATGTAGGTTCCACAGTGATGGTGGCCGCCTCAATATCTTCAGTTGGTTGCTCTGGTGACACTTGCAGACACCTTTTTCTGGGGATTGAAGAAAAAAAGAATAATCCCCACATCAACATAATTGATGAAAGAAGATGTGAGATGTTCAGCCCTGGTCAACAATGTGATGGTTGGGATTTCAGCCCTGGCCGCTATTTGTCCTTGGGCAAAAGAAGCATAGATTGAATATTTTAATAATAATAAAATAGTAAGCAAGAAACAAAACAATGAATAAAACCGAGCAACCAAATTAAGATTAAAAGATCCTAGTTTTCTTTCCTGTTAGCTTCCATAGTCCAAGCACCCCCACCCAAAATCCCAAAGCAAGAAATGCAAAACAACAAAAGGCATTAAGAATTAAATAACAACAACAATAATAACAGAATATATTTAAAATAGAAAAATAAAGGAAAACTGACAACCAAATTAGTTCAAACACTTACCAACCATCACATTGTCATGCAAGGTAGAAGGTCTGACATCCTTCGTTCATCAACTATGGTGATGTTGGGGTTGATGGATTCGGGGATGAAGGGTTCCACAGTGATGATGGCGGCCTCCACATCTTCGCTTCGTGGCTCTGGTGATACTTGCAGACACCTTTTTCTGGGGATTGAAGAAGAAAAAAAGAATGAAATATAACTGACTGGTACATTGTTTTCTGAACAATGATAATAAGGCTTATTCTTAATGGGGGCTCCATTGCTGGAGATTTTCAAGAAAAGATTGGGGGTTGGACTAGAAGACCTCCTAGGTTCCTTCCAGCCCTGAGGGATTCTATCTTTCTCCTGTTAATTCCACCAACATTTTGGGGGGCTTCCAGTGCCCCGGGGCTCCCTAGGTTGTGGTGACACCACTCCCCTGATCAGGAGCAACTTACCTGCACTGGTGGAAGAAAACGCAGAGGCCAACGAATACATAGACCCCAATGACAAACACTGTCACTTTCCAGGGTTCTCCAAGGACGTTCTGGGGTCTATCAATGGGTGGCCGCAACAGTTCATTCGGATCCATTGCTGAAAGAGAAAAGGGATGGAGGAAGAAGAGTAAATTTCTGGTTTTAATGGTTGGCGGCTCCCCACCAAGACTAAACATCCCAAGGTCAAACTCCCAAGGAAGAAAAAAAATACCCGAGACCAAAAACCAAGTCCTGCTCACCTCTTGGTCTGGGTCTGGGTCTGGGTCTGGGTCTGGGTCTGGATCAGGATCTGGATCTGGATCTGGATCTCTCTCCTTCTATCTCATCCACTCATCCACTTAAACTGTATTACCGGAAAAGAATTCTAACAGAATCCAGGTATCCAGGTAACCTAGAGATCAAACAACACTTCTCCCTCTACTCAACCCTTGACCCCTCCCTCCCTTGGAATCCCCCGCCCCATTCATCTCAGAAGGGAAGGTTAACAGTTGAGTGGCACTGAGCAGTGGGAAATCCACGGGGTCCTGACTAAGCAGGGGGTTGGACTAAGGGCCGTGCATAAATGCAGCAGCGTGCCTACCGTCCCTGTCCTAATGTTCCCTCTTATCAGTACCCATCTTATGTATATAAACAATGTTATATCTATGTATATTACTAACATGTAATTGACAAAGTAAATAAATAAATAAATAAATAAATAAATAAATAAAAAGAAAAATAGAAGACCTCCAAGGTCCCTTCCAACTCTGTTATTCTGTTAAATTCTGTCTACCTGAAACCGCCAGCAACCAGCCGTGGCAGGCAAAGCACAGATCCCACCCCTGCTTAGGGATGGAAGGCTAAGAATAAGCCACCTTTGGTGTTCTTGCCTGGGTCACGAAGCAGAGCCCTGAATGTGGACCCTAGGATGGCCAGGTTCTGTGGGGCTTTCCGAGAAGTGACCGACCAAACCTTGGTTCAATCCCACTTGTGTCCATGGACTCGGCCATCAAAATAATACCCTTCACTCATGGCAGAAACTTAATGCCTCCAAAACAGGCCTGGCAGGTTCACCTGCTATTTGCAAAGGGAACCGCATGCACAAGACCTGAGGTGCAGCCTAAAAGAAAGGCTCTTCCACTTAATCCCTTTTCCTTGTTCAGGGACGGAAGAGACTCCGAAAGCCCCATCCCTCTTTGGGGCATCTTCATCGCAGATCCCAAAGGGGCTTTTCAAAAGACAGCTGGAATTTCTTTTTTTTTCCTTGAAAACATTTCACTTCTCATGCAAGAATCTTCTTCAGTTCTGACTGAATGGTGGGGAATGGAAGGATTTATCCTCTTTGCAGTCGTTTGGTGGTTCGCATTGTGAAGGTCAGCCATGAGCTCTCTGAGAGGCCTTGAGGCCACCTGGGGGTTTATCTGCACCCCCAGGGTCACCTGAATCAGAGGGCAAATATGGGGGAGGGGGACCTCCTTGGGACTGGGGAAACTGTCTTGGGAGAGAGCAAAGTCCACCCTCTGGACAGAGGAGACCCCTGGTTGGAAAGAGGGGTCAAAGAGGCCATCTACGTTAAAAGGAACAGCTCTCTCTCAACAGAGGGGGGGATACGAAGCCCCCCTCTCTCCTGTCTACCACACAGTCCTGAGGACAAGGGGTTTGGGCTGGCCCAGTCTGGGTGCAAGGAGTCAGCCGGGTCTCTGCAGGGTTCCAGAATGGAGAGGATTTATCCCAGCCTGGCCTGCTTTCTGCCTCCATCCTCCAATGCAGCACGCAGGAAGACTCCTTGGTGGGAGGAGGGGACCCCAGAGACCCCTTGGGCCCCTCTTTCCAGGACAAGGTTAACATTGGGGCCCTTTCACCCAATTCCTGCAATGCACAAGTGGCAGAACTCCTGGCTGACCCACAAGTACGACCATCTGTGATCAATAAAGAGAGGTTTTATAGATGTTATTGCAGGAAGTCCAGATTATTCTTCTTGCAAAGCTGAAAAAATGCACTGTTTTAAAAAGAGAAACTTACTGACATCGATTAAAGACATTAATAGCCTGACTTCCGGTTTGGAGCGCGCCATCGCGGACGTCCCTTTGTCGGGCGCCTTTCCGACCCTCGTTAAAAGCCGCCAGAACAGCTGTCTGGCGGCTTTGAAATCTCTTCCCCGGGCAAAGGGGAGAGATGAGAGCTTGACAGGTGGGGTAGAGCCCCCCCAGCGCCCTAGGAGCCATCTAGGGGCGCGAAGGGAGAGCTCCCCATGCAGCCTGTCTCCAGCTCCGAGGATCAGGAAACCTCCGCTTTTGCGGAGCTAGATGTCGTGACCAGCCGCTGCTTCCAGAATGGGATTTACAATTACTTTTGAACTACAGAAGCAGACAGAGAGAAACAGGCGTGAGATGGGCAAGTACTGAAACCTCTTTTTTCTTTTTTTTCAACTCCTGGGTAAGCTTTTACTTCGGCAAGGAAACAAAGGAAACAAAGTAACAATATGGCGATTGAGAAGTGAAAGTGACTTTCGTTTTCCCAGAGGCTTTTTTTTTTTCTTATGGAAACTTTTGACTTGGAAAGAAGGCTTTTTCTTCTCTGTCTCCTAACCCTGGATTAAAGTTATAATTGAAAGATTTTTAATAATAAAAGACTACCTGGTTTTGAAAGTGGAAAGAACTTTAATTAGGCATCTGGCTTTTTTTCTCTCTCTCTCTTTTTTCTTTTTTCTTTATACTCTTTTGAAACACCATAATGGCTTCAAAATCTGGAAAGATTGTTTTGACTAAAAGAAATGACTATTCCTCTGGATATATTTCCAGAACGCAACTTAATACTGAGTTAACACCTCCACAGCCTTTGACACCTGAAAATTTATTAAATAACTTAAAGATTATGAAACAGGAACTGACTTTGGAATTTAATCAGAAAATTATTGAGATAGATAAAAAAATGCAGGCTGCTTTGAAGAATATGAATCAACAACTCAGGCTGGACGTGTTAGAGGTTTGCGAAGGTTTAGCAACAAATATTGAAGTTTTGGCAGAACGTATTGAAACAAATAAACAAACTTTGGCAACCTCGGTGAAATATATAGATAAAATTCAAAATGACATTGCAAATTTTGAAACAGAGGTGTTGATGACACAGTTCAGATCCATGGAAGTTGCTATAAGGGTCAGAGGTTTGAAGGAGGGATTATATGAAGATTTAAAAGGAAGGATGGTTGATGTATTGGATCAGGTGTCTGGAATTTCTAAAGTGGAATTGGCTACACAAATCGACAAAATATACAGAATCAATTCGTGGTATGCTAAACAAAAACATTTACCAAGGGACATTGTCATATATTTTACTACAAGAGCTCTACGGAATAGAATTATACAGGCAACGTTCAACAATAATCTCAAGGTGAATGGTCAGGAATTAAAGATTTGGAAAGAAATCCCCTCTAAAATGCTTAAAGCCAGAAAAAGCTACACTTTTTTGATTGATGAATTCAAAAGATTAAATTTACAATATAAATGGGAAGCGCCAGTAGGAGTAGCAGTGAAATTTTCTGGAAAAAGATACCGGTTTAATACGATAAAAAAAGCTACTGAATTTTATATCAATGTTTTAAAGGCTGACATATCCAAAATTCCAGAGGAAGGATGTATGAAAATAAAAGAGGAGGAGGAGGGGAAGCCATCTTTGATGGATCAAAAGGAAATAGATTTAAAAAACCAAAAGGAGTACCAGAGCCAGACAGTCGGGGAAAAGAAGATGGAGGTCCGGGACCAGATGGGAGACGAGTTGATAAATTCAAAATTATTGAGTTACTAAAAGATGCAATTATCAAGATACAAAAAGATATGGTGTTGAAATATATTGGACGGATAGAGACTAATATGATTGTACTTTTCCTTTTCCCTATTTAATGATTATCTATGTAACATTTAGTTACATTTTATATAACTTTGAGGCTATTTTTAATGTTAAT
Organism: Diadophis punctatus similis; assembly: GCA_023053685.1. Taxonomy (NCBI): domain Eukaryota; kingdom Metazoa; phylum Chordata; class Lepidosauria; order Squamata; family Dipsadidae; genus Diadophis; species Diadophis punctatus. The sequence goes on along the minus strand of JALIGW010000011.1, from coordinate 14,856,754 downwards.
AATATTAGATATATATAACTTGTTGAGGATTTGTTTTTTTTTCTCTCTTTTTTTTAAGACTTTAAAGATTTTTTGTTTTTTGAAGTTAATAAGTTAATCTAGAATAATATTATGTTATTAATATTATGATGGAATTTAATATCTAATGATTACTTATGTAACATTTAGCTAAGTTTTATTTATCTTTGAGGTTATTTTTAATGTTAATAATATTAGTTTAAGATTTTTGTATTTTATATTTAGCTATTATTTATATAATATTTACTTTGTATAAGGTAGAGGATTGAAGGGAGGAGGAAGGAGGTTTGTTTGTTTATTTTTTCTTTTTTTCTCTTTTTTTATTTTCTCTCTATTTTATTTTAGTTATGTTTTTCTTGTATTGTTAAAGAGATTTCTCTTTCTTTGTTTTCTTTTCTTTTTTGTATCTTTATTATTGTATACATAGATGATATATTATTAGTGTATAATTTGGAGTTGAAGCTTTTAAAAAATAATGTTGTTTTTTTTCTTTTTATTAACAATTTAAATTTATTATTATACCCTGTATTATCTCTGGGAAGTCCGGGGGGAGGGGGGGGAGGGAAGGGGGTGGGTTAGGGGGGAGAAAAAAAATGTTTGTACTGTATATTTAATATTTAGCTACTATCTATGTAATTCTGTACTAATAAAACTTTTTGAACAAAAAAAAAAAGAAAAAAAAGACATTAATAGCCTTTGTCATGCCCCCATCAGAGTCTGAATCTGCGGAGGAAGATGAGCTGGAAGAAGAGCCGACAGAGATCGAGAGGGCGGCTCCGTTGGCCTTGGAGGAAGCTGGGGAAGGGCAGAGTCAGTCCAGCCAAGGCTTTTCAGGATTAGAAAGGCTTGCAGACAGGGAGGAGGAGGAGGAGGAGGAGGAGGAGGAGGAGGAGGAGGAGGAGGAGGAGGAGAGGCAGAGATTAGGGGAAGAGCAAGGACCATCCCCTCCTGATCCTAGAACACGGAGAGAAGAGCGAAGGCAAGATCAACGCAAACTGAGCCCTACGAGGGAGGAAAGTGCCCCGCCCCCCTTCACAAGGCACACCTGGGGACTGAGATGTAAGGAGGGGCCGGTGGGAGGGGCATTTGGCAGGAACAAGCCTTGAAACTGTGGAACCTCATGTGCACTTACTGACGCCTGGAGATTACTGTGCTTGCCTGTCTTATGGGGCTTGCTCGGTTTTCCTGCTTGGCTGAACTTCTTGCTCTGGTTACTGTTTGGCTAACCTGGCTTCCTGGACTACTCACAGCCAGAGTCTGCTGAAGGTGGGTGTTAGAGCTTTGCTCCAGGACTTGTAGTAAATGTGGGGATAAACTTTGGGGGCAAAGTTGGAGCAGTAAAGGGGAGTTAGACCTGTTCTCTGGCTGTGTTGCTTTCGTGCCATGCCCTGGGTCATCACCGCCTTTAATGGGGCTCATGAAGAATTATTTTCTCTTTTCGGAGACTTTTCATGGAGTCCCATTCTCCGAAGGGTCCCCTTTTCAGATCTGCTTCCTTTCCAGGATCTTCCTCAGCTCCTTCAATGAGGTGGGGGCTCCTCCTGTGTTGTTTCCCCTCAAAAGCTGGGCAGACCCTCAGAGGGAGCCCTGATGGATGACCCCATGTAGCCCAGTCCACAATCAGCCCAGGAAAGGTTTACTGACCTTTTGTGTTACGTCACAACCTTTGATCCAGCTGTGGGGAGATGCCGGGGGTGTCCCCTCCGAGACCCCCCAGGAACTGTGGGTCTTTTAAGATGGAGAGTCAGAAGCTGAAAGAGACATCCGGAGAGTCCCAGGCAAAGTCTGTGGAATAAAAGAAAAATCGGGGAGTGAAAGACCTTGGAAAGATCATGGGCTAAATGACTTGAGGAGGGAGAGAGAAGGAGAGAGAGAGAGAGGAGGAAAGAGGAAAGAAGGGAGGGATCAGAAAATACAGGGAAGGGAGCAGTGGTGGAATTTAGCCGGTTCTCCCTGCTTCGCTAGAACCATTTGTTAATTTTATGCCCAGTTGGGGGAACCGGCTGAATTGCCTGGCCCTGGCCCCTCCTTCTGGCCTCCCTTGCCTGCCCCCCGCCCTGCCTCACCCCTCCCCTCCTGAGGGTTCCCCCCCTCCTGAGAAAATGACCTGTCTCAAGATCCCGTGGATCACTTTGGCTCAGGTAGTCCAATTCCACGCTGGTTCCCTCTCTGCGCAAAGGGAAAGGATCGCAGAAAGGCTGCCCAGCCCAGAATGGGGCTTCCTCGAAATTAGGAATTGGGAGCGTCCAGAAAGGAGGAGGACCAATGGGAATTCTTCCTTCTGCAGCGTCATCAGTCTCCGGGCAGACTCTCCCTTGACTTCACCCACTGAAGGAGAGAGTTCCGAGCAGAGAAGAAGCCCAAGTTGGTTCTTCAGGCCAAGATCCCCCCTCCCTCCCTCCCTTCGCTTCTCTCTCTCCTCCTTCAGGTGAAGCCACAAAGGACTCTGCCCGGAGACCGATGACGCTCAAGCAGGGATAGTTCCCATTGGTGCTGCCCCTTCTTTCTGGCCCCTCCCACATCCAAAGTCCGAGATAAACGCTCCCCCCCCCCATGCAGAACCACGGATTCTTCCTCTGGGGCTGGATTCTGGAAGCATCTGGCTGTGCGCGCTCAGCCCCAGAGGCGGAATCGGTGGGTCTGGATTGGGGGAAGGAAACGTTTTCCTGGAACTTCGGAATAGGGAGTGCTCCGAAAAGCGGAAGGACCAATGAGAATTCTCCATTCCTTAGCGTCATCGGTGTCCGGGCAGAGTCTCCCTTGACTTCACCCGATGGAGGAGAGAGAGGCAGAGGGCAGAGAGAGAAGCGGAGGGAGGGGGAGGGGGGAGGGAGGGGGAATATTTTCAGTCTTGGGGGGCCGCAGCTCAAGGGGGTTCATGCCAGCCCTGGAGGGGAGGGTGGACATCCTTTTGCCCTCCCCCAATCCAGCATGGAGTGGGGCTGCAGTGGATAACTGAAGGGGAGGCGCAGCCCCACAGCCAGCGAGGACTGTGGGGTCTCTGAGAGGGCTGACTGAGGAGTCCCCTGCAGTGGTGGGATTCAAATAATTGAACAACCGGTTCTGTGCCCTAATGACGATTTTAACTCTAAAAAATCGATATTAAGTCTTATTTTTGGGGAATGTCGTACTTTATAGCAGGCAGTGGGGGCGTGGGAGGGGGCTGTGTATAATTCAGAGCATGGCACCCAGATTGCTTATGTTTCTGTACATTTGACTCATAGCATGGACAGTACAAATCTTATTATCTGTGTTAAGGTTATAGAGAATAGCAGACATAACAGTATCAGAATAAGGATGGTATATATTTTATATAGTTTGTCCTGAGAGCATCAACCAGGCAGGGCAACAGTGTAGTGTTGAAAAATGAATAAAAGTAGTAAAACCAGTAAAAGTCTGGCTCTAAGAGACTCATTATCATCTGAAGCATTAAAAAAAACCCATCCTGTAATTCGCTTAGTAATGGCCGAATGAGAAACCTATAACTGGCATATAACTTTCCTTCCCAATATAAATGGATCTTTTGTGCAGCACAAGATTCAAAGAGTCTTTCAGAGGAATATCAAACTGGTGTTGAACTAACACACTCAATGCTCTTTTTCATAACCTGAAAACCTACATTGAAAAGGAGCTTGTCAAGGGGCATAGAAAGCCCCAGGGAGGCTTCCATCCACAGACACCTCTGGGAAAGCCAGGTCTTGGCTCCTGTCTGCCCCTCAAGGACCTCGGAAGGGATGCATCCAAGGGGGGTTGGGGGAGACATCAGTTTGAGAAACTAACAGGGGCTGCCAGATTCCCCCTCCCCCATTGACTATGTCAACCACAACGGAGGATGAAGGAAGGAAGGAGACTCATCAGGAGAAGTGGGAAGTCATGGATCCCAGAGGATATCAGTTGGGTCCTTTGAGGCTGAGACAGGCGTCTCCAGCTGTAGTTGGACACTTTAGAGAAGGAAAATAATGACCCTACAGACCCCCCCTGTCTCTCCTGCTTAGCAGAGACCCCCATTCAGAGCTATGGCTGCAACCATCCACCTGACAGCCACTTTACCCGAAATCCACCTGGAGGCCACCAGATCCAGAAAGATCCCAGATGCTCTGCATGCTGAGATCCCCCATTCCTGAGAGGTGATCTCAGGGATCAACTACTGTCTGCCCGGCAGAGTCTCAACCAGTGGTGGGTTCCTACCAGTGCGGTCCACTCTATAGCATCGGTAGCAGCCTGCTGGTGACATCACAGTACCGGTGCGGTCGGTTGCCGGTGCCTGGGCGTCGCCATTTTAAAAAAAAATCTTTTTAAAATTTTCTTCTGCACATGCCCAGAAGCCGAGCTTCCGGCACTGCGCATGCGCTGCCTTCCTACCCCACAGTGAGTCCAAGCAGGGGAGGATGGCTGAGGGAGTGCGTGAGATGCTGAAAGAACGGGCGGCAGGACCTATCTCAGTTCCCCTCCCTTCAGCAGTCCGAGAAGCCACGCCCACCCGGTCACATGGCCAGCAAGCCATGCCCACGCGGTCACATGGCTGGCAAGCCACACCCACAAAATAAGCCACGCCTACAGAGTGGTAGTAAAAAAATTAGGAGCCCGCCCCTGGTCTCAACTGTTTTCCCCTTCCATGGATCCCCCTGGATTCTCCATCTCTTCTCCCTGCTTGGAACCCACAGCAGCTTCGTCTTCATTTCTGTTCTCCTCTGAGTTCGCTTTTATTTGCATAAAAGGATAAACTTTAGACTGGAGGAAACCCCGGAATGAGCCGAGTGGATGCTGTCTGAAGAGTCTCAGCTCCAGATTCTCTCCAGCTCAGATGCTTTGATTCCCTCCGTTCCTGGATTTGGGATGCTCAGCAGAAGGGGGGGTGTTTGCCCCCCTGCAGGAGGGAGCTGAGATCTTCTGGGGGCTCAGAGAGGAGGAAGGAGGAGCCGCTTGAACCAGGTTGTTGTTGTGGACGACACAGAATCTTCTTGCCCCAGATGGGGGCGGTGGTGAGGGGTCAGCTGATGAAGATGGGATCTGTAGTCCTGTGGCAGGCATTTAAAAGAGAATGTATTCAGAGAGAAGAACTTGGGTTGAACTGTGGGGTCCTTGGTGCCCTCTTGAGTTTGGTTGCTTGCTTGGAGACGTTTCATTACCCAGCAAGGTAATATCCGCAGTGCAAAGGCGAGTGGGGTTTGCTGCCTGTTTATATGTCCTGCCAGAGATTGTGTGGTTCCCTCCTGGATGGTTCCTCCATTGGAGTATTGTTTTTTCTGCCTGCTTGTTTGTCTGGTGCTGATCCCTGCTTATCTATTGGCTGTTGGAGGGGAGGTGTGTCCTTTGTGTTCCCTTCCTGGGTTTTTTTTATTGTGTCAATCAGATTTATCTCTCTGCATCTGTTGAATACCAGAGATTTACCTTTTAGCATTACTGGATAAGGAACTTGAAATAAAAATTGGAACTTTATTACTGTACATGCTGAGTGCAGCAGAATTCTTGATATGCAAAACTGGAAAGCTACCTCCATCCCGAGAATGAAATAAATGATGGGTGGAAGAAATTATGGAGCTGGCTGAGAGGGCGAGATGAACTGTTTTGACCAGAGAAAAGAATAGATCCAGCTGTGTTTCTACCTGGAAACCACTTCTGCACTTTGTGCTTGAGGCAAAAGAAAGGGAAACCTTGTCTGTAGGATTTGCTGGTTGGGATTGGTTGTTATAGAAATGTACCAAATTTACGAAGAATGTTCAGTAGAAGGAAAAATTGAGGCTGAAATTTCAGTTTGTATTCTGCTTCCTTGAAAATAGTTTTTTCTTTTTCCCCTTTGTCCTACACTTCCCTTTCCCATTTCCCTACTACCTTTATTTTCTATTTTATACCATGATAATCTTAATAAAAATAATAAAAAGGAGCCTTTTGTTTTAGGGGTGCTTCCTGTTTCACAGCCCAAATATGCAAATTCCTGGGAAAAAAGCTCATCACGATTCCACAATATATCTGCACTTTTATATTTCAAAATTTCTTCCAAAAAGTTACTTTCTATATTTTTCTCTGCTGACAGAGAGTACCTTGAAATTATGGCAAAGATATTGAAGTTCTCCGAAGAAAGGAGCAGAAAGCGGAGGAGAAACGGCCAAACTTTATTCCAGGATCTTCATTCGGGGCTGCTTTGCAAGGAAAAGGGGGATCCTGACCCACAGAAAGAAAGAGGGAGATTCCGACACAATCGGGGTCGAGGGGAGGGAAATCTGAAGGGGCTGCTTCGTCCAGACGTTCTGAGCAAGGGAGACGCGTGTTTGAAGGAAGGAAATCGCGTTTTTCTTCCGTGAAGCTGCGCCTTTCCCGAGAGAGCCAAGCGGAGGATTCCCCCGGAAAGGGGTGGGGAAGACCCCTGCAGATCCTCTCCCCAGGATTAGATCCCTGCAGATCCTCTCCGTCTCTTCCTGGTTTAGCTGAGGGCTTTCCGTAGCTTCCCTTCGGATTGGGGGGTTTCTGTGACTCCCCAAGTCTTCCCTGACTGTGGGGTGCGCCTCCCCTCTTCCAGTGGTGTAATCTAAAAAAAATTCCTACCGGTTCTGTGGGTGTGGCTTGGTGCGTGTGGCTTGGTGGGTTCATGTGACTAGGTGGGAGTGGCTATGTAGTCATGTGACTGAGGGGATCAAAAGACAGAAATTCACTTTAATAATGTCCTGCTGGAGCAGGGTTGGTCTAGATGACCTCCAGATCCCTTCTAGCCCTGGATTATCCTCTGAAGCTGCCTCTAGTGTCAGGTTTGTAGTCCTTCCTTCCTCTTCTTTTTCCCTCTCTCCCTCCCTCCCTCCCTTTATTTCTCTTTCTTTCTCCTTTCTTTCTCCCTTTTTTCTCCTCTTTCTTTCTTTCTTTCTTTCTTTCTTTCTTTCTTTCTTTCTTTCTTTCTTTCTTTCTTTCTTTCTTTCTTTCTTTCTTTCTTTCTTTCTTTCTTTCTTTCTTTCTTTCTTTCTTTCTTCCCCCCACCCACCGTTTTTGGCCTACACCCATTTTTGGCCTAGCAAGCCTCAGGGGAAAAAAAGTTCTGAAGATCAGCTGTGCGACACGCGGTCGTCGGAACTTTTTTTTTTTTAACTTTTTTTAGTATTTTTTATTACCGGTTCTGCAAATCTGTAGCATTTTTACTACCGGTTCTGGCGAAGCGGCCTGAACCGATAGCATTTCACCCCTGCCCTCTTCTCATCCAGGGCAGCACCTTTTCCTACGGCAGAAACCTTCATCTGTGAAATGAAATGTGTGTGCGTGTGTATGTGTGTGTGTGTGTCCCGGCCAGATGCTTCCAGCCCCAGAGGAGGAATCGGCGGTTCTGAATTGGGGGGAGGAAGCGTTCATTTCGGACTTTGGAGGATGGGAGGGGCCAGAACCAGCGGCAGCACCAATGGGAATTCTCCCTGCTTGAGCGTCATCGGTCTCTAGGCAGAGTCCTTTGTGGCTTCACCTGAAGGAGGAGGGAGTTCGTCGCAGAGAGAGAAGCGGAGAAATTGGGAGGGGGGATCCATTCGGTATTGGGGGGGATGCAGCTCAAGGGGGGTTCATGGCAGCCCTAGATGGGACCCTCCACTTCCTTTGCTCTCTTCACGAGTCTCAGCCAGGGATTCCCGCTTTCCCCCCTTCTTATTTCCCACCCCCCATTGACATCCACAACAGCGATTCTTGAACCCAAAACCGAGCTGTTATTTGCGGTCGGTCAGAAAACCCCACAGCGCTGTGGGTACAAGCGGCCCTCCGGCCGCCCCTTTGCCAGGAAGGGATCAAAAGGCAGAAGCTTCCGGGAGGGGGAGGGAGGGCAGGGACCCCACATGATTGGGAGAGGGGCACTCTCAATGTGTGTGTGTGTGTGTGTGTGTGTGTGTGTGTGTGTGTGTGTGTGTGTGTGTGTGTGTGTGTGTGTCTGTGTGAAGGCGGCCAAAGACTCCCCAGTCAGCCCTCTCAGAGACCCCCAAGTCCTCGCTGGCTGTGGGGCTGCGTCTCCCTTTCAGTCATCAACTGCAGCCCCACTCCATGACGGATCGGGGGGGGGGGGAGGAAGTCCACCCTCCCCTCCAGGGCTGGCATGAACCCCCTTGAGCTGAGGCCCCCCAAGACTGAAAATATCCCCCCTCCCTCCCCTCTCTCCGCCTCTCTCTCTGCACCGAACTCTCTCCTCCATCAGGTGATGTCAAGAGAGACTCTGCCCGGAGACCGATGACGCTGAAGAAGGGAGAATTCTCATTGGTCCTTACGCTTTTCTGGGCACTCCCTATTCCGAGGTTCCAGGAAAACGCTCCCCCCCCCATCCAGCCCCACCGATTCGGCCTCTGGGGCTGAGTGGCCCATAGAACTTGCTTGCTCCTTTCCTTCGGCCACCGGCTAAAGAGCCTCCCGGGGCTTCGTCGGTTCCTGGGAAAACGGGACTCGCTGGTTGTAGCCGGCATTTCTCTGCCCATCCGGCGTTTCTCAGGCAGGGCGTCGTCTGAAGCCCCATTCTGCCTTCGCTTTGCAGAGAGAGGGAACCAGCGTGTCCACGGGATCTTGAGATAGGTTGTTTTCTTGGGGGTGGGGGGCTCAGGAGGGAAGGGGCGAGGCGGGGCCAGGCAAGGGAGGCCAGGAGGCGGGGCCAGGCCAACGCAATTCAGCCGGTTCCCCGAACTGCACATAAAATTAACAACCTATTCTAGAGAACCGGGGAGAACCGGCTCAATCCAAGCACCCTGCCTGACCTGGGCGTGACAGAACGGCACGGGACAGGGGCTTGAGTGACAGCTGTCTGTTTGGGGGAGGGGATAAGGAAGGCGCAGTGGCTGAAGGAGACTTATGGGTTGGGGGGGCAAGGAGTGCCTGGTGGGGATGCGGGGATCACAAGCCAGCTGAGGGACTTTCTGCCAGTCACTGGAGTTTTAATCCCATTTTCAATATAAAAGCCAAACGGGGGGCTTGGAGCAGATCATCGGGGACTGGAGTTCGAATCCTCCCTTAGGCATGAAAACTTCTGAGGGACTTTGAGCCAATCACCAGGAGACTCCTGAGTTCCAGTCCCGCCTTAGTACTTTTTGATTGGGGGTGTGAAACTTGGAATATTTTTCTCAGATTAATGTTGGATACCAGAATTGGGGATTCCTAGAGTGTGAGATGGCCGAGTGTCCAATATTGTGTGGTGTGATGGAGGAAAGTTCAATTGTGGGGAAATGCCGGTTCCATGTTGGGCAAAGCTATAAATCTCTGCCTTCTGCTTGTGGGAGAACCAGGGGCCTCTGTGTGGTCACTGTGAATCTTGGACTGACCTTGGTCTGATCCATCAGAGCAGTGGTGAAATCCAAGTTTTTTTACTACCGGTTCTGTGGGCGTGGCGTGGCTTGGTGGGCGTGGCAGGGGAAGGATACTGCAAAATCCCCATTCCCTCCCCACTCCTGTGGGAAGGATATTGCAAAATCTCCATTCCCATCCCACTCTGGGGCCAGCCAGAAGTGGTATTTGCTGGTTATCCGAACTACTCAAAATTTCCACTACCGGTTCTCCAGAACCTGTCAGAACCTGCTGGATTTCACCCCTGCATCAGAGCTTTTCTTATCTCTTTAAAATGGATTTTGCAAAGGGATTCTATTCGCAATTAGGAGCCATTCTGAAACCTAAACATTGATTCCCAATTCATCAGCAATCTCTGTGGTTGGAGAGCAGAACAGCTTCCATGGGTGCCTCTTCCTAGAAACCTAGAAGTCCCCCCCCTCTTATTCACCCCCTTCTTGGACCTGGATGAATATTATGCAGCATTGAAGCTTTGTGACCTGGTCAATGATGTGGCTGCATTTAGACAGGATCCCTTCAACCTCCTCCTGGGGAGAGTCTCAAGGTCCCCTTTCTCTGGGCATCTTCTCCAGCCCTTCACAGACAAGACGAGCTTGGAAGAGGAGCAGAGAAAATGCTTTAGGCAGAAATTGTAGAGTGGAAAATTAAAGGGCCTGAAAACTGCTATTTTATTTCTCTGCCTGAAAGAAAAAAATACAGTGGAATTCCTTTACACACTTTTTTATTTAGTTTATTTTTTTTTATTTATTGGTGAGAAGCTGTTCTACTGAACATTTTCTGCAAAGGAGGTTTTATCAGGAAATCAAGAAAACTACATAAAAAGAAAAATGTATAATTTATTTTCAAAAAAGAAAGAACTACATAAGATATATAATCTATAATCTATATAAGATTTCCCTCCCCATCTGAGAGCCAGTCAAACATGGCATTTCACATCATTCCAGCATTTTCACGGAGATGATTTATTTATTTATTTATTTGAATGGATTTCTATGCCGCCCAACTCCCGGAGGGACTGGTCAGGCAACCAGGCTGGTGCTTGGTTCCCATAGTTTCCTCCTGACCTCTTTTCCTGCTCACTCTCTCTCTCACACGCACACATATACTTTTAGCTGCTGTCAGTAGGAACAAGTGCCCGAATAATTTTCTATAAGGTGTCATATTCAGTAGCTGTGGTTCAACAGCAAATTCCTCTGAATGACTTTTAGCAAGGTTTATTGAGATGAAAGGGAAGAGAGCTAGAGGAATTAAACATTCCCAACATATAAATATGCTTTTCTTTTACTCCTGCATACTATCTGAATGGAAAGAATGTCTCAAATAAAAGAAACTTTAACAATTCTGCCAATATCACAATGGTGTTATATCTCATGTTTTTACGTTTGTTCTGGCTGTAAGCTGCTCCTTTGTGTTCAGGTCTGGCCTCAGAAGGATAATGTAGCACTTGGGGATGAAGATGCAGCCCAGCAGACCAGCACTGGAGGCCAGGATGGAGAAGACCTGAACAGCCACCATGTATTTCCCTTTGGTGCTCAGGTAGGTGGGCACAAAGGTCATCCAGACACTGCAGAAGACCAGCATGCTGAAGGTGATCAGCTTGGCTTCGTTGAAGGCCCCGGGCAGATTCCTGGCCAGGAAAGCCACCGTGAAGCAGATGGCAGCCAGGAAGCCCATGTAGCTGAGGGTGACGTAGAACATGACAACAGCCCCTTCGTTGCATTGCAGGATGATCTCTCCATGCTGGGAGTGGAGGTCAGAGTCAGGGAAGGGGGGAGAAACTCCCAGCCAGATGGAGCAGATGATTATTTGGACAGCAGAACAAGAAAGGATGATGGAGTTGGCCAAGCTCTTCCCCAACCATCTCTTCACTCGGTTTCCTGGTTTTGTGGCCAGGAAAGCCAGCACCACCATGATGGTTTTGGCCAAGAGAGAAGAAACGGCAACTGAGAAGATGAGGCTGAAAACCGTTTGTCGGAGAAGGCAGGTGGCTTTCCTTGGTTGATCAATGAAGAGAGAAGAAGACAAGAAGCAAAGCAGGAGGGAGACCAGGAGGATGTAGGAGAGGTCCCGGTTGTTGGCTTTGACAAGGGGAGTTTCTCGGTATTTAATGAAGATGATTAAAACAAGGCCTGTGGTTAGGAACAAGAATAGTGCAAAAGAGACCAGGATGATGCTGATATGTTCCTCATAAGACAGGAAAGTTATAACTTTGGGGATACATTGGACTCTGTCCACATTTGGATATTTATCATCCGGACACTTGGTGCATTTTTCTGTATCTGAGAAAGCAAAAAGCAACTTTCTTTAATATTCTGTCCTTTCATCTTACAAGAAATACTTGTTTTTGGATAACAGCTGATACCATGAGCATTTTCCAAGAAGTATTTCTTAATGATTTCATTAAAAAGAGCATAAGAAGGATATAATTATTATTTTTTTAAATGTAGCTAGGTAGATGAAGTTGAGGGAAGTCATAGGACAGTGATGGCGAACCTTTTTTTCCTCGGGTGCCGAAATAGTGCGCGCACACGCTATCACACGTGCGTGCGTGCCCACACCCATAATTCAAAGCCCCCCACTCGCCCCACCCCCCTGCGCATGCGTGTGTGACCCCCCGCACTCCCCCGTTTCATGACTTCCAGTGGGCCCGGTAGGCCCATTTTTCGCCCTCCCCAGGCTCCAGAGGCTTTCTTGGAGCTTGGGGAGGGCGAAAACGCTCCCCCCGCCACCCCGGAAGCCCTCTGGAGGCCAAAATCACCCTCCCAGAGCCTCTGTGTGAGCCAAAAATCAGCTGGCGGGCACGCACATGCGCGCTGGAGCTGAGCTAGGGCAACAGCTCGCGTGCCGGCAAATATGGCTCCGCGTGCCAGCTGTGGCACCCGTGCCATAGGTTCGCCATCACTGTCATAGGATGTTAATTATTTCCTGTGTAATGTGTAGAATCTTCATAGGAAGCTACATTATTAGAGGTTAATAATGAATCATATAATCTTTTAAGGCAAACATCCTGAGTCCTGTCCCATGGCAGTTAATATACTGGACTTGGAGGATATCTACAGTATCATGTAACATCTGGAAGCAACCTGGAATTAAGGAGAAACTTTCTATCAGTGAGAAAAATTAACCAGTGGAACAGCTTGACTCTAGAAGTTGTGGGTGCTTCAACTTTGGAGGTTTTAAAGAAGAGACTGGACAGTCACTTCTCTGAAATGATATAGGTTCTCCTGCTTGAACAGGGGGTAGGATTAAAAGACCACCAAGGTCCCTTCCAGCTCTATTCTGATTGATTTGATTGATTGATTGATTGATTGACATGACTGGCAGAATATTTGTGTAATGAGTTTCCCCCATAACTATCCACAGAAACCGCATTATGGACCAGTGACACCTTCTCAGTGATCCTCAAGGGGAGGCCAATAAACAGTGGATTTCCAGGTCTTTCAGAAGGTGGACCTAAAACAATTCATCAAGTTTCAAAGATCTCAGATGTTCCTAGAAAGGTAAACTTAGCAGCACTGATCCAAACTAAAAAGTGTAAGAGATATTTCCTCTGCTGTTAGTAAAGCTTGCCCTGTCTGCCTCCCCCTCCTCCCGTCTCTTCCCAGCCCTCTTTTTATTTACTTCCTTTTAGATAAGAAATTGTGCAGGTTAAAAATAAAAAACCAGGAGAGCTTCAATCTGTCTTTTAACTTGCACCTTCTTGAAAAGGTTCTGGATGGATCCAGTTCCACAAAGCCTCCCATTTTCCTCAGTGACACCAACCTTCTTGAGTGGAGAAGGTCCCCTCCGGACAAGGAATGCAGTCGTAGCAGCAAACTGGCTCTCCTTCTCGAGCCCTCTTGACAAATCCAGGATGACAACTTTCCACACATTTGGACTGAGGCAGAGACTAAGCAGAGAAAAACAAGGAATGCCAAAGAAAAGATGTTAGGATTCTCCATCCTGAAATGGAGGGAGAAATGGAGGGAGACTAGTAGCTTCTGGTCTTCACTGAGGTAAATATGAAGCCTACGACTACTTCTAAACAGATGCAGAAGGCAGATTCTTCATTTAGTTCTTCCTTTTTGCTTTTGTCAGTTAATATTATAATAAGGTACTTTTCTATTTAATAAAATCTGGTTCCAATTCTGGATGGAATTGAAAAATGTTTTAAGCATGATGATATATTCATATTAAAATTGAGAACAAACTTTTATTCCATTAGATTGTTTAAAATAGAGTAAAACTGCGATGAAGAAAGAAACCTCTGACCCGTAAGATCTTGAAAGATTTCCATAAAACATGGCTAAGCCACTCCACTTAGGTCCTGTCTATTGAAGAACTACCATTGAATGACTCCAACTGGCATGGGAGGCCAACCACCCTGGAGACTATAAACTTTCCCCACTTGAAATGGGACCTTTGGAAAACAGAGAAAACACACCAAAATTTCTCCCACCTTATTGAGCAACTTCAGCCGTAAAAGAGCATCTTGTTTGATTGAAAGTCTCTGTCTTATAAAATACACCAGAATCTCTCCCCTGGAATCTTCTTTGGGGAGAACCAAGAGGCTATAAAAGTACAGATCTGCTGTTATCTCTCCATTTTGGTTCAAGTACAGTTTTTTCATAGAAATATTGAAAAACTCATTCTTCTCCAGAAAGGGGTGAAACTAGGATTAAAATATCCAGGAATTTTAAAAGCAGAAAACTTTATTTCTTATCCCACATTTACTGTAATATTTCTTCTACAATTGTTTCATCTCCAAATATGCTTAATTAGGGTACAAATATTACCATTATCTTCATAAGTGAATGAAAAAGTTTGAGAAAAAATTGTCAATCATATACTGACAAAACATAGAGAAAATATAATTGACACAATTGGTCATAACGGGGATTGATCACAATAGGGAATTGGTCCCAATTGGTCATAATAGAGAACATAACGACAGCAGTGGTGAATGGCGGTGGTGGAAGCAAATGGGGCGGCAATCCCCGCTGCCTGGAACAGATGATTGGTGGTATTCTGGGAGGCCGATCCAACTGCCAATCAACTCCTTGGTGGCAAAGGCTCCAGCATTCCCCAGCTGTGATGAATGGTGGCAGCGGCAGTGACAGGCGGCGGTGGAGGTAACAGTTTACTGCCACCGCACCAACCCTCCTTCCTCTATGTTCGCTCCATAAGACACACACACATTTCCACCCACTTTTTTGCAGGGGAAAGTGTGTCTTATGAAGCAAAAAATATGGTAGATTGGCCTAATCTGTTGAGATGATTCTCCTCCTTCCAGTGTGAAATGCTACCGGTTCAGACTGGTTCAGGTGTACCGGCAGCGGTGGCTGCCGGTGGTTCTCAGAACCAGTAGCAATGGCTGGCTGGCCACGTCCCCCAAACTGGTCCCCCACTTGCTGCTTGCTCACCCTGCCCTGCCCTGTCTCTGCTCTGCTCTGCAGCTTGCCTGCCTGAAGCCCTGTGCCCCTGATCTGCCTGCCAGGTAAGCCTGCAAAGTTGCAGCCTACCTAGCGGTTTCTGCCCCTCCCCTGTCCCAGCCTGCCTTCCCTACTCTATTCCCCATGGCCCGCAGCCCTGACATGCTTTCCTGCCTTCCACGTGGTCCTCCCGGTGTCTCTGTGGACAGCTTGCGAAGGAAGGGAAGCGGAAGGCCATGTGTAAGGCAAGCAAGAATGTTGGGGCAGTGCAGAAGGGAGGCAGCAGCCTACTTCCTTCCCCTCAGCCCTGCCATGCTTGGCAGCCTTTCATGTGGCCTTCCCTGCTTGCTTGCAGGGGCCGCACTGCGCTGCGCTGAGCTGCCCGGCGTGGCTTCGTTGAATGTGGGTCAGTGTGGGGCGCGTGCACCTGTGTGTCCCATTCTCACTCCGTCCGGTGAGCCATGCGAGGATGGCTTTGGGGTGTCCCGATTTCCTTTCTTTTCCTTTTGACCTCATTCTTCTCTTCCATAAGTGCGCGAGTTCTCGCGAAAGTTCCAGCCCACCCACTGCCCTGTCGCGAGGTGCATGGGTGAGTGAGTGAGTGGCTGGGAAGGGAGAATGATTGACAGCCAGCTGAGCCCTGGGGCGGAATAGGCTTTAAATTGTCCGCTGGTTGTTTTCTTTGGCTCCACGATCAATCGCTTTCCTCCTCCTCCAAGAGGAAACGGCTCCCAACTTTTCCCCCTTCCTTGCTCATGGGGAGGGAGGCAGATGCCCAGCTGTGGAGAGGGTTGTTTGGGGAGCTGGCGTTAGGCTCAGCTGCAGTGATGGGGAAGGAGGGGGGGCATCAGGGGCCCTGTGCTTGCTGGTTGAGCATCCATTGCCACTCTCACCTGGGT
Source organism: Diadophis punctatus similis (assembly GCA_023053685.1). Lineage (NCBI taxonomy): Eukaryota > Metazoa > Chordata > Lepidosauria > Squamata > Dipsadidae > Diadophis > Diadophis punctatus. The sequence goes on along the minus strand of JALIGW010000011.1, from coordinate 14,841,144 downwards.
GGGCACCAAAGTCTCAGAAACTGCCCACAGTGGCTGGATGTCTCCTCCTCCGCTCTTTGGATGCCCATGATGGGCTAGCATGGTAGCAGTGCCAGCGTGTCCTTGCTGAGGATGGTTAAGGGCTCTCCGGTGCCCCTGAATGCACCAGGAGTGGCTGCTCTTTCCACCAGACCAGGCCTGATGGAAGCTGCCCTCCACCTCGGATCCGGCTCCCTGCATTCAGCCCATGACAGGGGCCGGGCTGCTGCCTAGCTGGGCAGCCCGCCCTACCAGAGCACTTTCTTCCTTCTCCCACTGCTGAGAGAAAGAGAGAAAGAGAAAAAAGAAAGAGGAAGGGAAAGAGAGAATGAGACAAGAAAGGAAGGAAGGAAGGAAGGAAGGAAGGAAGGAAGGAAGGAAGAAGAAAGGAAGGAAGGAAGGAAGGAAGGAAGGAAGGAAGGAAGGAAGGAAGAAGAAGAAAGAAAGAAAACTTATGACCACAATTGAGCCCAAAATTTTGGTTGCTAAGCAAGAGCATTTTTAAGTGAGTTTCACCACATTTTGCAAGTTGGCCACGCCCACCTAGTGACATGCCCACCAAGCCACGCCCACCTGACCTCCCAGTCACACCCACCAAACAAGCCACACCCACATAACCGTTAGGGGAAATTTTTAGATTTCACCACTGCCTCCTTCTCCTTTGGATTCCTTCTCCAAAAGATCTAAGATTAATGGATTCATATCAGGACCCCATACCTGCCATGGCTGCAGCCTTTGAGTCCCCAAGATCTTTTCTCCCTCCTTCCTCCTCCTCCTCAATCTGGAGGAATAGACAGCATTCAAGGCATGGGCCAGAGTCTTTATGGTATGGTAATCATAGACATAATTTGCGAACCATTTCCTGTTCCTTTTCTTCTGGGTGTCCAGAGGGGCTTTCTGGGTGCATCTTTTGCGGCCTTTGACAGAAAAGAGGTTCTTTGAAAGAGAACAGTGGAAATAAAGATCTTGAAACTTTTATTCCGCAAAGAAATGGGGTTGAAAGGCCTCATCTTTTGGCCTTTTTTTTGACAGATAACGAAAGTTCCAAATACTATGAATGTATTTGAAAAGTCTGTGCTTGTTTATTACGTATCCTAAAAAATTTGTGAGGATCCAGATTTTCCCTTCAATGGGTCCTGGCAAGCTCATGAGTGTTGAATGGAAAGGAAGAATTCTGTCCCAAATGGAATCATATTCCATGAAGTGAACAAAGACATTGACTTGTCTCCACTTAGAGAGGGCATCCCTGAGGGCTGCTGTATGTCTAGATGTTGAGAACAGTTGTGATATAACCACACAAATTCCATTCCGGACAAGCATAGGAGGGAAAGTCCTCATGAAATTCTCTCCCTTCTCTGAGTCTGAAGCAAAGAGGCCAATCAAGGTCCATCTGAAATGGAGGAGCAGTTGAACGATTGCTGGGTACTGGAATCCTTCCTTGGGATGCATCTGATGGAAAAAAGGGAATTTACTTTTATCACTCAGAGCATCTGCAGCTGTTTGATCATTGATCTGAAAAAGCAATGAAGAATGCTGTGTTATGTTTGGGGTCAGATCAAATCCAAAATATTACATTTTAATAAATGCAGCAAGGTGGGAATAGTTCGGATCTCTGGAGGTAGTTGGTTTCAGAGAGCCGGAGCCCCACAGAGAAGGCTCTCCCCCTTGGCCCCACCAACCGACATTGTTTGGTTGAAGGGACCTGGAGGAGACCAACTCTGTGGGACCTAACCGGTCGAAAGGATGCGGTCCTGGAGATAACCTGGTCCTAAGCCATGTAGGGCTTTAAAGATGATAATCAACACCTTGAATTGCACCCGGAGATCAATGGACAACCAATGCAGCTGGCGGAGTATAGGTGTTACGTGGGTGTATCTGGAGACACCCACCACAGCTCGCACAGCCGCATTTTGCACCAATTGTAGTCTCCGGATACTCTTCAAGGGTAGCCCCATGTAGAGCGCATTATAGTAGTCCAGTCGAGAGGTGACAAGGACATGAGTGACTGTGAGTAAACCCTCCTTCTCCAAATATGGTCGCAATTGGTGCACAAGGCGAACCTGTGCAAAGGCACCCCTAGCCACAGCCATAAGAAGTTGGTCTAATTTTAGCTGTGGATCTAGGAGCACCCCCAAATTGCGAACCCAGTCCGAGGGAGATAATTTGTCTCCCCCAAAAGCCAAGGAGGGACAGTCGGTATAATCCTTAGGAGGCAGCATCCACAGCCACTCAGTCTTGTCAGGGTTGAGCTTGAGCCTGTTATTTCCCATCCAGATCCTAACATTGTCCAGGCAGCGGCACATCACATCCATCGCCTCCCTGAATTGAGACGGGGTGGAGATGTACAGCTGAGTATCATCAGCATACTGTTGGAATCTCACCCCGTGTCGACGGATGATCTCCCCCAACGGTTTCATGTAAATGTTAAACAGGATGGGTGAGAGGACCGGACCCTGAGGAACCCCACAAGTAAGGGGTCTAGGAGACGACCTCTGCCCTCCTGTCAACACCGACTGCGACCTATGAGCGAGGTAGGAGGATAACCACCGCAAAACGGTGCCTCCAACTCCCAGTCCACCGAGTCGGTGCAGAAGGATACCATGGTCGATGGTATCGAAAGCCACTGAGAGGTCAAGTAGCACCAGGATGGAAGAATAACCACCATCCCGGGCTCGCCAGAGATCATCCATCAGGGCGACCAAGGCAGTTTCCATGCTGTAGCCGCGCCTGAAACCTGATTGAAAGGAATCCAGATAATCAGTTTCCTCCAATAGCTGCAGAAGCTGAAGAGCCACCACCTTCTCAACAACTTTACCTTAAAAAGTCAAGTTGGAGACCGGATGAAAGTTCTTCAAGTCCGCTGGATCCAGGGAGGGCTTCTTAAGGAGGGGTCTCACCACCGCAACCTTTAAGGGCTGCGGTACGGATCTCTCTGTAAAAGAAGCATTGATTACCGCCTGGATCCAGCCTCATGAAACCTCCCTGCTAGCCAAAACCAGCCAGGAGGGACATGGGTCCAATAAATAAATAAATGCATTTGGGTCAATATTAAAGGGGAGCGAAATGACATTGCCATAGGTCTATACTACAGGCCACCCAACCAAACAGAGGAAGTAGATGAACTTTTTGCTAGTCCGCTAATTAAGGTATGTAGGAAGCACATCACAATAGTAATGGGCGATTTTAACTACCCTGACATCAACTGGGAGACAAACTCTGCTCCAAGTGGAAGATCCAACAGGTTCCTAACAAACCTAGCAGACAATTTTGTTTCCCAAAAATTAGAGAAGGGAACAAGGGGATCAGTTATATTGGACTTAATTCTCACTAACAGAGATGAAATGATAGAAGGTGTTGAAGCTAAAGGAACCTTGGGGGCAAGTGATCATGCAATATTGGAATTCAACATTATGCAAGCACAAGCAGTAGAACAAAATCAAACTAGAGTCTTGGACTTTAAGAGAGCTAATTTCAATAAACTTAGAGAGAACTTAGATGAGAATCCTCAAGGGGAAAACAACTCAAGAAGCTTGGGAAATTTTGAAAAGTGAGATTATAAAAGCCCAGACTAGCACAATACCAATGAAGAAGAAAAATAATAGGTCTCAAAAGAAACCAGCATGGCTGCATAAAGAACTCTCTGACAAATTGAAAGACAAACAGGACAAGTATAAAAAGTGGAAAGAAGGGGAAATAACTAAGGCAGAATACCAGCAAATAGCCCGAGCCTGTAAAGATGAAGTGAGGAAAGCTAAGGCTCACAATGAACAAAGGCTTGCGACAAAAGTAAAAAGTAACAAAAAAAGCTTCTTCCAACATATTAAAAACAAGAAAAAAGTCAAGGAAACAATTGGTCCATTGCAGGGAGAAAGTGGCAAGAAGGTGACAAGCAACAGGGAGAAAGCAGAGCTACTTAACACGTATTTTGCATCTGTCTTTACACAAAGGGAAAAAACAGTCCAACCTATCAAAAACAGCATCACAAAAAACATATTAGGAACACAAGTTAAAATAGGGAAGAAAATGGTAAGGGAACACCTGTCTACCCTAGACGAATTCAAATCACCAGGATCAGATGGATTACACCCCAAGGTTCTGAAGGAACTGGCAAATGAGATCTCAGAACCACTGAACTATATCTTTCAAAGATCCTGGAGCACCGGGGAACTGCCAGAGGACTGGAAAAGAGCTGATGGAGTCCCCATCTTCAAAAAAGGGAAAAAAACAGATCCAGGAAACTACAGACCTATCAGCCTGACCTCAATACCAGGGAAGATTTTGGAAAAGATAATCAAGCAACGAATCAATGAACACCTATTAGCAAACACAGTAATAACCAAAAGCCAACATGGGTTTGTCAAAAACAGATCATGCCAGACTAATCTTATTGCATTCTTTGACAAAGTGACAAAATTAGTGGACCAGAGGAATGCTGTCGATGTGGTTTACTTGGACTTCAGTAAGGCATTTGATAAAGTAGACCATAACCTACTTCTAGATAAAGTAGAAAAATGTGGGATGGACAGCAACACCATCAGATGGATTCAAAACTGGCTAACCAACCACACTCAACGTGTAGTGCTCAATGGAACTGCATCTACATGGAGGGAAGTATGCAGTGGGAAAGCCAAACAAGGAATAACGGATGGAAGCTGACCAAGGAGAGATTCAACCTGGAAGCGAGGAGAAACTTTCTGACGGTGAGAGCGATCAACCAGTGGAACAGCTTGCCAGCAGAGGTCGTGAGAGCCCCAACACTTGCGACCTTCAAGGAGAGACTGGACTGCCATCTGTCTCAAATGGTGTAGGAACTCCTGCTTGAGCAGGGGGTTGGACTAGATGACCTACAAGGTCCCTTCCAACTCTAATAATAAATCTAAATCTACATGGAGGGAAGTATGCAGTGGAGTACCCCAAGGCTCTGTTTTAGGCCCAGTACTCTTCAACATCTTTATCAATGACTTGGACGAGGGGATAGATGGGGAACTCATCAAATTTGCAGATGACACCAAACTGGCAGGAATAGCCAACTCTCCAGAAGATAGGCTCAAGATACAGAAGGATCTTGACAGACTTGAGCATTGGGCGCTATCAAACAAAATGAAATTCAATGGTGAAAAAAGTAAGGTTCTACATTTAGGCAAGAAAAACAAAATGCACAGGTACAGTATATGTGGTTCCTTGCTCAACAGTAGTAACTGTGAGAGGGATCTTGGAGTCCTAGTGGACAACCATTTAAATATGAGCCAGCAGTGTGCAGCAGCTGCCAAAAAAGCCAACACAGTTCTAGGCTGCATTAACAGAGGGATAGAATCAAGATCATGCGAAGTGTTAATACCACTTTATAATGCCTTGGTAAGGCCACACTTGGAATACTGCATCCAGTTTTGGTCACCACACTACAAAAAAGACACTGAGACTATAGAGAAAGTGCAGAGAAGAGCAACCAGGATGATTAAGGGACTGGAGACTAAAACATATGAAGAACGGTTGCAGGAACTGGGTATGTCTAGTTTAATGAAAAGAAGGATCAGGGGAGACATGATAGCAGTGTTCCAATATCTCAGGGGTTGCCACAAAGAAGAGGGAGTCAAACTATTCTCCAAAGCACCTGAAGGTAGAACAAGAAGTAATGGGTGGAAACTAAACAAGGAGAGAAGTAACTTAGAACTAAGGAGAAATTTCCTGACAGTTAGGACAATTAATCAGTGGAACAGCTTGCCTCCAGAAGTTGTGAATGCTCCAACACTGGAAGTTTTTAAGAAGATGTTGGATAACCATTTGTCTGAAGTAGTGTAGGGTTTCCTGCCTAGGCAGGGGGTTGGACTAGAAGACCTCCAAGGTCCCTTCCAACTTTGTTGTTGTTATTATTATTATTAAATAGGTGGAAGAACTCATCGCTCCCACGGCCTTGTCCACATCATCAGGAATTATTGGCTCAAACTCGTCCCATAAAACTGGACTAAGATTTGCCCCTGTCAACTCAACTGGATCTGTCCAGCCAGAGTCCAGATTTGACCGGATCTGAGCGACTTTATCCATCAGAAACTGTGCAAATTCCTCAGCTCTACCCTGCAAGTGTTCCTCCCCACCCCCTTTTGCAAGGAGGCAGCGAGTCACCCTAAACAAGGCGGCTGGGCTAGAGACTGCGGATGCAATAAGAGCGGAAAAATGTAGACGTTTTGCCGCCCTTATCGCCACTAGGTAAGACTTAATAAAAGTTCTTAGTAGTGTTCGGTCATATTCAGCCTTACTGGCTCTCCAGCATCGCTCCAGATGTCCATTGTGGCGTTTCATCTCCCAGAGCTCCTCAGTAAACCAGGGATCCACTGCCACGGAGAGGTCGCAAAGGCGCAATCCAATCTAAGGACTCTGATGCCGCGTTATTCCAGGCAGCCACCAGGGACTCAGACAAATTGTGAACAAGGGTTTCAGGTATCTCCTCAAGTTCCCTCTGGAATCCTTCCGGCTCCATTAGGTGCCTGGGGCGGAATCACCTAATCGGTCCCGCCTCCCTGCGGGGGAGGAGTGGGGCTCTGAAATCCAACCTCAATAGGAAATGATCTGACCACGACAACGGGGAGCTGGCTATATCCCCTAACTTCAGATCATCTCTCCACTGCCCCGAGAGAAATACTAGATCAAGCATGTGACCTCCCTCATGAGTCGGACCCTGGATTACTTGGGTCAGGTCCATGGTTGTCATGGTATCCATGAACTCCTGGGCTGCATCCGGGGCTTCGCCGGGTGAAGGCAGGTTAAAGTCCCCCAGCACCATAAGCCTGGCGAACTCCACTGCCAAGCCCGCTACCACCTCAATCAGCACAGGCAGGGCCTTAGTAATGCAGCTGGGAGGCAGGTACACTAACAAAAGGCCCACCTGAACCCCTAAGTCCAACTTCGGAAGGAGAGTCTCACACCCGACAATCTCCGGGACAGGGCTCCTACGAGGATGCAGATTCCGGCGTGCTATAACAGCCACTCCTCCCCCCCTTCCCTGAGGTCATGGCTGATGCAGAACTGAGAACCCGTCTGGGCATATCTAAGAGAGGGCAACTCCCCCCTCCTGGCCCAGCCAGGTCTCAGTTATACATGCCAGGTCCACCCCTTCGCCCGTGATTAAATCACGTATCAGGGGGGCTTTGTTGACAATTGACCTGGCATTCAACAGCATCAGCTTGAGCCCAGGGCCCTGAAAACCGCAGTCACCAGGTACTCGGGTTGACCAAGATGGAACCACATCGGAGGGGCTGGAACAAGGGATCGCTTGTATGCAGCGAGGTCTTATTCCCCGAGAGCGGCCCACCCCTCTGCTCCCGCCATACCTACCTCTCCCCATAATGACTGAAATATTCCGGCTCTCCACCCCCCCAGAGATCCCCTCCCCCTCCCTGCTGGTCCTCCTCCCTCCCTGCAGGCCATGCATACCATCCACACTGGGCCGGGTAACCGCGCCCGGACCCCCTCCGCTTCTGTTTCCACACTCAGCGGAGGGGGGTCAGGTCCTAATCCCTGGCCCACTCATGCTCTCCCATCCAATCATTATACATCCCCTACAGTCATATCCACACACTTACTACAGAGACACACACTTCCAGGGTAGAAATTTAAAATATCAGCAGAAAATAATTCAATCAATTCAAGTAAGCGCTTGCTAGCCCTCAGCCAGGTCCAGTTTGTTAAATCCTGAATGCTCGTAAATATAACTGCCCAACCAGGAATGTCAGTTTTCAAAAGAGTCCTTTTTGGGGGGGATGCTGTCCTTATGATCGTAAATTCCCCAACCAGTCTACAAGCCACCAGTCCACAGATCAGCTGATGTTCCATGCTATCATCACAAACCCACTGCAACATCTCCAACGTCCAAACGGCCGTCTCCGACTTGATGGGAAAAGGACCGAACCAGCCCAGCAGGCCCCACAGAAGCTTCCAGCCACCACCACCTCCACCGGTTTCCTGCTTGGGGGCCCCCCGGTCAGCCTTCCCTGCAAACCAATGGCTACTGGTCACAGCGTCACTAATGCAGCGGGTCCTCAGGCGGGGGCAGAGCCGTGGAGGCGGGGGGAGAGGTGGAAGGCCCTGCTCCGCACTCCGCATCAAGCTTGCAGCCGTCCCACTCCTCTTCGGGGACCGCACCCCCCCACCATCCCGCTGTTTGGCCGTCCTGCTTGGTAGGGCCTTCGTGAAAGAGATAAGGCCGCTCGCCCGGAGGGGCGCCACAAGGGGAGCTCCTAAACAGTGGGCTCCCGAAGATGGTATGTGCATTGCACAGACTGCAGTTGTATTGTCAACCCTGAAATTAACCTGGCTGAGGCCATCTTGGAGGCTTTAGGGTGGCCACACAACAGAAGGAATGGGGAAATAGTTAGATGGGTTTTGTAGCCAAAACAATAAAGTTTTCTTGTGGGAACCAAGGACATTCTCACAGGTGGCTGGCCAGAGGAGGGGGAAGTAACCAAGCAACCGGCCAGCAACTGGATTGGACAGCATGACCAGTGACCTGGGGGAAAGGGGAAACTTTTACTTTTAATTAGGTGAAATCCACAGGAACTTTTAGAGTCAGCTTTCATCAGTTGTGCCAATATGATGTATCCAAGAAAACTCTTCTTTGAGGAAATGGCCTGCCTCAGAGTTCTCATTTCTATGGGTGTATTACTTGGAATGCTGAAATGTATAATCCAAGATTGGTATTTAATTGAAGTTTTGTCTGTTCTAACAGCCACAACAGTCTGTCAGTTTCCATAGATTAAATTTTATGCCAATATCCATATTTTCTGATTTTAGACAAAGATGAAATTGTGTAAATTCCCAAATCAGCTCTGAGGGCAGCAGCTGGAATCCTTTTACCCACCCCAAGATACTCCTCAGAGGCTGTGATTGGGTTGGTTCTGCTAGTGGTTCCTCTCTGAAGCCCCAAACATCAGAATGATGTAAGAACATGGGAGAAACCTTGGCCTCTTATACTTTAATAATTGGGGCTGAGGAAGCTGGAGAGCTATGAGGTTTTCCTTTCACTCATGCCCTTTCTCTAACTGAGCTCCTTTGATGATGAGGGAGCCAAGATTCAGTCTCAGAGAAAACAACCCCAGGTAGGAAAAGGTGTTACTTGCTCTATTGGCCGACCCTCTATGGCTACGATGTCATTTCCCAAAGACCATTACTTTTGAACTTGATTTATTAATTATCAGATAATTATTATGACAAAAGAATCCAAGTCTTGTTCACAGGGTATACAATCCAATGTGTAAGTATGATAATATCCTTTTGTTAGTGTAAATTAGTGTGTTCCAATAGGTATATTTAGCATGCTAAACATGTGTACCTATAAAATAACTTATAACAAAATAGAAGAGTTGGTTAGTCCAATTAGATATTTCAAGACAAATTTCTTGCCAATATTAGATTATTAACATGCATTATTTCTTATAAAATCTATATAGCCTTAAACTCTACCTAAAACCTTCTGATTCTTCTGCAAGGAATGCATTTTTCTCAAGTTTAACTAAGAGGATCATGACATAAATTTTAGCCACAATATCTGCTAATATATTTGGTCTATAATTCCTAGAGTCCTTTTTATTCCACTTTTTAGATAGATAAAATGCTACTATTGCCAACTTCAATCTGAGTGGATATGGCAGACATGCCAATAGAGGCCCCAACAACTAGGGATATTTTTTGATCAATTAAATAGTTGATAGAATGTCTTCTTCAGGGAATGTATTGCTTGCATTTCATGCCTTTTATGATTAATTTCAACATGAACATAAGGGGATAAACTATTGACATTTTTGCTAATATGGACAAAAACAGCTCTTGAATTCCATGGAGTAGACATGATTGTATCTATTGCTCACCCACCACCCACCGCTCACTTTACCAGGTGGAGAAAAACACACACAAACCTGTGGGACTTTGTAGGTGCCTCCTAATGTTGATATATGGATGGAGATGGCCCTGTTAGCTCTATCAAGAAGAGCCAGAATGTTCTCCTTCCTTCCACAGCCGTAGTTGGGGACATTGGCTTCTCCAGTAGAGAGCATGTCCAGCAAGGCATCTGAAGTGCGTAAAGTGCTCAAATAGTTGTCATGGATGTTGTAGCCAAGTGTGAGATTGTGCAGGAGCTGGGAATTCTTGTTGACCAGTTGAATGTTGAAAATGAATCGTAAGCCATGTAAAAAACCATAAACATCCCTATTGTAAAAAAGTGTTGTTGTTGTTGTTGTTATTATTATTATTATTATTATTATTATTATTATTATTATTATTATTATTATTATTATTATTATTATTATTATTATTATTATTATTATTATTATTATTTATTCACAAAAAATGTAATACACAGCAAACGAGATTTATATGCTGGATTTCGTATCACTATATCACAAGTTGAACACTTCCCAAGCGTCTAGGACTGTGTGATGTATTTTCACTATTATTATTATTATTATTATTATTATTATTATTATTATTATTATTATTATTATTATTATTATTATTATTATTATTATTATTATTATTATTATTATTATTATTATTATTATTATTATTATTATTATTATTATCAGCAACAACAAATACTTTTTAAAATATATAATCCTCCAGAAGCCTACTGAGCCTTAAGCCAACATTGATCCAAAACCAATGATTAGTTACACAAATATGGAAATTGGCTGAGGAGAGGCAACTTCTTCAACCAGCTATCTTCGAGACCGCCTTCTGCCACACAACTCCCAGCGACCGGTGAGATTCCACAGAGTTGGTCTCCTCCAGGTCCCGTCAGCTAAACAGTGTCGGCTCGCGGGCTCGCGGGGGAGGGCTTTCTCTGTAGCTGCCCCAGCTCTCTGGAACCAGTTACCTCCGGAGATCCGAAGTGCCCCCACCCTACTGGCCTTCCGAAAAGCAGTTAAGACCTGGCTTTTCCGGCAGGCCTGGGGCCGTTGATCTTGCAGTTGTAATCAGCGAGATCCGGCCATGGAATGATATGTATGGATTTTAAATTGTTTTAAGGTTTTAAGATGTTTTTAATGTTTTATTCTGTTGTTAAGCTGCCCACAGTCCTTTGGGAGTTGGGCGGCATATAAATTTAATAAAATAATAAAATAAAATAAATAACCACTATTTTAAATAAAATTCATTATTCAAGTGAGAAATAAAGGATTGAACTGAGAGAGGAAAATAATCTGAAGTCCTTTCAGCTTTTTTTCAAACCCATTTTTGGATTTGAGTCTCTTTCATAAAATCAGATAAAAGAGAGAAGCCCTGGAAATCAAAATTATTCAGGACATATTCCCCAATATAAGAATAAATTGGTGGGAGTGGGGACAGAAAAGAAGGAGCGTGTTAGAACTGCAAATGGAGGGAGTGCAACTCCATCACCCAGAATGACTTACGGATCATGGAAAACAAACTGAAGAGAAGGAGCCATGTTGAAAAGCAACTTTATATGCAATATTTTCTTTCCAGTGAGGACTATACCGATGAGATGGTCTCCTGGGCTGTAAAAGCTCTGTGGTTGTTTTCCATCCTGGTGCTCCAAACACAGTGGGCATTTCATTCTAAGCTTCCCAGAGACTGGATGGGACAAAAGCAGCATCAGAACCTGAAGCAGGAGGTCCATAATTCATGGGGTGACTCAATCAGTCTCCTTCCTGTTCCTAAAGAAGAATTAGAAGAATTCAAAGGATTCTCACAAGGTGGAATCTCCAGTGTTTTTCCTGATTGAGACACAGAGAAACACTCAGCTTCATGTGGAAAGGAGAGAGACGTACATGCAAGAGCAGAGACTCTGCCTGTCCCAAAACTCCCTATTTCTCTGCCCAAAGTCTCCCCTGGAGGATTCAGCCAAAGAGCAGAGCTGAAACTTTTATCATAATTCTCCCTCTCAGGAGAGATCCCTGGATAATTCAACTAGTTCTTGGACTCAAAGATTGTTGGGCATTTCTCTTGAGAGAAATGAAAGGGAAATAATCCTCATGTGGTTCATAATAATAGGGGCAGAGTTTGAATTAAATTTGTCATCTAGAATTGAGAGGTTTGGGGTCTCCATGCTTGAAACTGGCCCCAAAGCGAATACACGTCACCTGTTGTTGAGAATAAAAAGAAATGTGACATTTGTTGGCATTGTGGTTAAAGAGAAAATCCCAGGGGACAGTTAATGCCAGAGCATGTCTGAAATACCATAGTTGCCTGCTGAGTTAAAGCCAAAATTTACTTTATTGTGAAAGTTAATGCTCAAAGGCACCACACAAAAGAGTTGATGCAATAGCACAGCCAATTTCTAAGAACAAAATCAACTTTAATGAAAAAACTAGTTACCAGAACTTTGCAGAGTTAAAAAAAATCAATCCACAGAGAGAGATTGAGAGAGAGAGAAGTTAGAAAAAAATGAGTGAAAAGAGATGGAGAAACAAAGGAAGCCTCTCACCCCATGTGGGGAGGGGAGGGAAAGATGGAAGGGGAGCTCAGGATCCTCCTGTTGCAGATGGAAAGCTGATCTGCAAAATCCAACTTCAAATCCAACTTTGGATCCAAAATCCAAAATCCATCTTCAGAGACCTGGGAATGTGTAAGCCCATATCCCATGTTCCCCTGCCATCCTTTCCCATGCAGAGGCCAGGCAAGGGGGCTCTTTCAGGGATGCCAGACAGGACTCTGTCTGGCTGAGTGGGGAGCCCCCCTGGGAGAAGGAAGCTGGGGAGCTTCATGTTGGGGAAGGGAAGCAGATCTGCAAAATCCCCTCCAAGTTCCTTCTTCTGAATCTTGGAAACATGGGAGACCATATCCCATGTTGCACTTTCACCTCTTTCCATGCATGGAGCACTCAGCAAAGCCCAGACCCATAGAGAAGGCCCAGGATGGCCAAGAAGGAGGAAGGGATCTGGGGGAGCCCCCACCCCCCATTCCTGGAAAAAGACTAACCTGGTTTATGGGTCCCAGGGTTGAATGTTGGGGGGACGCAGCCCCCGGGGTTTCTCCAGCTTTGCTTGGGCTCCGTGTCTTTCCAGGAGAGGCTCCTGTCGGGGAGAAGCCATGCAGGGCTGGGTCTTCCAAGGGGGATCCGACGTTGCCTGGGAGAAAAAAGGCAGCTGGCCTCACCCTGGAGGGGACCCTCCGTGACTCTGAGGAAGATGGGGTGTCACTGTGGCACCTCCAGAGCCCCCAGCTGAAGAGACCCTATTTATTGCAGCCTTTTCTGGGGAAGGGGCTTAAGCCCCCCCCCCCCCCTCTCTCAGCAATTCTGGAAGGTTTTGTGTCAGGTGTGCTTCCATCAAAGTCCAGGAAAGAAAGACCCCAACTCCATTTGGTAGAGATGAGTAATTTTACTAGACAAGAAGTGATAGCAACAAAAGGAAAGCAAGTTCTGAGGCAAAAGCGCACAAAATGCATATACAAAGGAACCCAAACCCTCCCAATTGACCCCCCCGGCCAATCCATCCAATCCCTATGTCCCAAGATGTCAGGTGGGTGCACCGACCGTTTGGTCTTCCACATCTGGGCCATCGAAGCCATTGACCTTGAGCAGGCAGTAAACACGTCCAAGAGCCTGGCTGTACCGGGCAGATGGTGATGAGAAAATTCCTCCCTACCAATTAATTGAATCTACAAACAGGGCAACCACCAGCACAACTTCCCCCCTCCCAATGACCTGACCTTCCCCAATCCCTCCATTACTATGACAGCCAAGGCAAGCAGGTAGAGTGGAAAAGCAGAGGCTGACATTCGGCCCCCCTGCAACAGGGACATTAGTCCTATGGAAGAAAAACATAAAGACATACTGTAACAACAAGCAAAATCAGTATAAGTCATATACAAGGATGATCTTCATGGTTTATCGGGGTACTTAGAACAAAACAGTTTAATTGCTTTAGGGGCTCTAACATCTCGTTCATTTACCCATTCAGAAAGGGAGGAAGGGAAATGTTTCCAGGCCACTAGATACTGCAATTTACCCCTATGTTTTCTAGAATCTAAAATTTCCTTAATTTCAAAGTGCTGTTCCCCTTCAATGAGCAAAGGGACAGGCAGAGTGGCTGGGGTGGGCCGAAGAGCAGAGGTATGTTCCGGTTTTAAAAGGCTGGCATGAAAAACCGGGTGAATTCTTTTAAGGGTCTTCGGGAGGTCCAATTGCACAGCCACCGGGTTCACGATTTTCACAATGGGGAAAGGACCTACGTATTTGGGACCCAGTTTCTTGGATTTTTGAGTAGTCTGTAGGTATTTAGTAGATAGGAAAAGTTTATCTCCGACATGGTACTCCTTCGGCTTGACTCTTTTCTTGTCTGCCTGTTTCTTATGGGCCTGGTGAGCGTCATCGAGGGCTTTGCAGGTCACGGGCCATATCAATTGGAGCTGCTCAATCCACTCCCTTAACGAAGGGATCTGGGGTTTCTCCTGTGGTAATTCAGGGATGGGTACAAAGTCTTGGCCATAGACAACCCTGAAAGGTGTAAACCCCGTGCTACTATGGACCGAATTGTTATAGGCCACCTCAGCAAATGGTAGCAGCTCAGTCCAATTATCTTGTTGATAGTTTACATCAGTGTTTCCCAAAGTGTGGTGCGCGTACCCCCAGGGGTACGGGAAGAGTTTGGTGGGGGTACGCATTGCACTGGAGTTTGGTGGGAATCACGTGGGAATATCCACTGCACCGTGCTTAGCTGCACCCACAGAACACGGAAAGAAATAGGCGCGTATTGCAGTTTTTACATGGGAACTGGGGCCATTGTACATCGTATCGCAACTCATTATGGCGGGAACTTCTGCGCATCCTTCACGCAGCTTGGGTTCGGCCATTTTTAAACTGCGGGAACATTAACAGTTGACGTTGAGCCACGGAGCTGTTTAAACGCCGGAGAATTGCAGTGTTATCTAACGGTTAGACAGTCTTGTGAGGTGTGACACGGCGTGAATATACTGCACTTTGTTACAGAGACAACTTACTTCTTTAATAGTTAGTTCCGGGCGCCTGTTATCGTGTTTTAGTAAGTTCCACTGATTTTGATTATTTTTATAAAAAATAATATGTTTTTATAAGGGGTACTCAGCGTTACGAAAATTATAGAAGGGGTACACATATGTCAAAAGTTTGGGAAACACTGGTTTACATAGCACCTAAGGTATTGCTCTAGGACAGTGGTGGCCAACCTTAAGCATACCATCTGCCAAATTTTTTCGCAGATGAGTTCCGATCCGCCATTTATTATTTATTTATTTTTTTGGTCGTTTTTGTATGCCGCCCCACTCCTGTAGGACTCAGGGCAGCCAAACAACTTTCTTTCTTTCTTTTCTTCCTTTCTTCCTTTCTTTTTTTCCTTCCTTCCTTCCTAACATTTTTCTTTTTCTTTCTTTCTTTCTTTCTTTCTTTCTTTCTTTCTTTCTTTCTTTCTTTCTTTCTTTCTTTCTTTCTTTCTTTCTTTCTTTCTTTTCTTTCTTTCTTTCTTTCTTTTTCTCTCTCTCTCTCTCTCCCTCCCCTCCCCTTTCTTTTCTTTCTTTCTTTCTTTCTTCCTTCTTTCTTCCTTCCTTCTTCTTTCCTAACATTTTTTCTTTCTTTCTTTCTCTCTCTCTCCCTTCCCTTCCTTCCTAACTTCTTTCTTTCTGTCTTTCTGTCTTCTTTCTTCCTTCCCTCCTTCTTCCTTCCTTCCTAACTTCTTTCTTTCTGTCTCTGTCTTCTTTCTTCTTCCTTCCTTCCTTCCCTTCTTTCCCTAACAACTTCCTTCCTTCCTTCTTAACATCTTTCTTTCTCTTTCTTTCTTCCTTTTTCCTTCCTTCCTTCCTAACATCTATCTTTTTCTTTTTCTTTCTTTCTTCTTTCTTCTTTCTTTTTCTTTCTCCCTACCCTCCCCTTTCTTTCTTTCCTTTCTTCTTTCTTTCTTTCCTTTCTTCTTTCTTTCCTTTCTTCCTTCCTTCTTCCTTCCTAACATCTTTTCTTCTTTCTTTCTTTTTCTTTCTTTCTTCTTTCTTCTTCCTTCCTTCCTAACTTCTTTCTTTCTTTCTTTCTTTCTTTCTTTCTTTCTTTCTTTCTTTCTTTCTTTCTTTCTTTCTTTCTTTCTTTCTTTCTTTCTTTCTTTCTTTCTTTCTTCTTCCTTCCTGCAAACCAATCCCCAACATGGCTCCTTTCTCCCTTGCCCAACCCTCTTCCAAGACGCAAAGTCCTGATGCCGCCACTTCTGGCATCCCAGCGCCTCTTTCAGAAGTGAGGGAAAGAGGGCGCTTCCCCCCTCCCCCCTGGAAATAAGAACCCCCCGCAAGAGTAACAATCACAACAACCAGGGCTGGCAAAGCACCTCACCAGCAGCAGCAGCCGGCGGGAACAAAAGCAAGCATGGGGCGATGAGAAGGCTCACCCCGGACGGAGCTTCCACGCAGCTTCTGCATTCCAAGAAGCA
Source organism: Diadophis punctatus similis (assembly GCA_023053685.1). Taxonomy (NCBI): domain Eukaryota; kingdom Metazoa; phylum Chordata; class Lepidosauria; order Squamata; family Dipsadidae; genus Diadophis; species Diadophis punctatus. The sequence goes on along the minus strand of JALIGW010000011.1, from coordinate 14,824,735 downwards.
GCAGCAGCAGCAGCCCCCCTCCTTGGAGCCCTGTCCTCCCTTTCTCCAATGGAGCTGTGGAATCCCGCACCTCAGGGCGTGTGGACAACAGGCAATTGCTTAGCTTTGGGGTGAAGCCTCGGATTGCTGCCGCCTCCTCCTCCTCCTTCTCCTCTACCCCCCCCCACGCTTCCTTTGCTCTGAAGTAACAGCACACGAGCAGCGGGGCCGGCGCTTGTGACTGACTACTTCCTCTGCCCTGCTAGCTCAGGAATTCTGGGAGTTGAAGTCCACGAGTCATAGAAGAGCCAACTTTGTTTGTTTCGTCACTGCCGGAGTTTGACTTCGAACTGCGCGCGCTCTCCAGAATTATGCAGGTAGAAGGGGATCGGACAATAAGAAGGTCGGAATCACTTTCGCTTGCTAAAACCTTCTTATTGTCTGATCCCCTTCTTCCTGCATAATTGTTATCCAGTGACCAAATTTCTCTGTACATTTTTCTTCACGGTTGTAAAACAGCGTCACCTTTTCTGTCCTTTGGATGATTGCAATGCGCCACTTGCAATCATCCAATGCGCCACGTTTGGCGCATGCGCCACGGTTTGGCCACCCCTGCTCTAGGACCAAATTGGCTCTCTCACAAGCCCCATTCGTCTGGGGGTGGTGGGTGGAGCTTAATCCCTGGTCGGAGTCTAACAAGGTCAGGAACTCTTTCCAAAAAGAGGAAGTGAATTGCACCCCCCCTGTCGGAGATTATCCATTCAGGTACTCCATGTAGCCTGTACACGTGCTGGACGGGATTTTGGGGCAAGGTACAAAATGAACCTGCTTGGAGAAAAGGTCAGTGATTACCCAAATGACAGCATTGCCCCCACTCTCAGGTAACTCGACAATGAAATCCATGGATATTTCTTTCCATGGTGCCCCAGGTCTAGCAACGTTCTGAAGTAATCCCTGTGGCTTCCCCGGGGGTCTCTTTGCAGCTGCGCAGATGGGGCAGCTAGCAACATAGGCTTCAATGTCTTTTTTCAATGACGGCCACCAAAATTGTCTCTTTACTAAATGTAATGTTTTCACAAACCCGAAGTGCCCCGCAACTTTTGAGTTGTGCACTTTCTCCAGCACCAACTCCCTTAAAAGGGCTGGGACAGAAAGCTTAGATCCCACCCAGGCTAGGCCATCGCGGACAGTGCAGTCATTTGAGTGAGTCAGGAACCATTCATCTGTTTTTAATGCCTCTATGAGTTGGGCATTTAGGTCCACAGAAAGATCAGACTTCCTACATTTCCTACAGAAATGGCCAAATTATCTGAAACTCCATTGCTGGTGTTAATTTATACCGCAAATTATTACAAAACACTTTGCAGAAGTCATTCTGGAGAGGGTATTTTATATGTTTCTGAGGTGTGTATAACATGATTATACTTAGCATATTTGGGTCCTATAGTTCAATATAAAATTATTTACTATCATTATATATTTCATTATAATTGATGATATGGTGTGTCCTCTACTCACATATGCAAATAACAGTGAATTCACACAGTATTAACATGAAGGAAATTTCTTCTTAATCTAACTTATTTCAGTAGGAATTGGAGAAATTGAAGGCTTCTCCTAAAACTCCTGAATTCAGTTCGGCTTGGATTTAATCCAGTTATTATCAGGCCATAAGTGACTGCCACAAGGGAAGCTTTGCTACTTGAAGGGTGGAAAGACACAAAAAGGGGGAACTCGGAGGAATTGAAGGTGCATCTTTCCAAGAAGAAATTGCACCACACAAAGGCATTTTCAACTATGCCAAGACATCCACAAAATTCTGCTCCAAAGGCTTCCTTCGGTTCTTCTTCCAGCCATTCCGTTTATGTCACAAGACTCTGGAGAAGTCAGAATATATCACAACGGAGGAACATATTTATATGTCAGCTCACTGATACAAAGGAATAGAATTAATATTTTATCTGGAAGATCAGAATTTCACAGAAAATATACAAAGCAGCATATAATATTCTCAACCAATTTGCCTTTCAATTCCTCTAATATTTACAATCCTTTGGGATAATTGTTGAACAGCCGGGAGAAATTATAATGTAAAGTAACATAAAATGATAAGCAAATAAATCATATTCCTGTCCTAAAGGAGCTAGAGGAATAGTCACAATAGTGAAAACTCTGATTGGTCAATTAAAATTCAAACAAGAAAGCCTATTGCTAGTCCCAGCTTTTTTCCTGAGACTTTGATCAGAAGAGACATCAATGTATAACTGAGGTCTCCTTAGTGTTCTCCATTCATCCTACTATTTATCTGCCTTTAAGAAGGGGGTTGGTGACCAGAGTTTGACAGACATCCATCAAGGTCTCTGCCACCCAATTTGGAAGTAAAAACTAAATAGCGAAAGCAAAAATGTGATCAAGGGTTGGGGTGCTGCAAAGCAGAGCTCCAGTCTTCATGAAAGGTGATTTCCACAAAGGCTTCTATGGCCTACAGGAGCGTTTTTTAGAAAACACGGGGTGGGTGAGGGCATCTCAGGGCTTTCTCTAGAAGGGAGGCTTCCGGCTGCCTTCCGTCCTCTTCCCCTCCCCCATAAAAAAGGTCAAAGGGCCAAAGGTGGAGGAGAAGACATTCTGGGCAAGGAAGGATGGACTGGGATCTCTGCTGATCTTAAACTTAATTTTAAACGTTAGGTGTATGCAGATGACTTGTGATCCCTTCAGACCTGTTTCCTTACCAGGATCCTCCGCAGCCCCTCCAACAAGGAGGGGGCTGGCTCCCCATGTGAGGCCTTCCCTTGAAGGGCTGGGAAGACCCCCAGAGGGAGCCCCCTTGAAGGAGCCCCAGGCAAAGTCAGCCGAGGAAAGGTTTCATGGCCTTTTGTATGATGTCCTAATCATGGGCCCAGCTGTGGGGAGATGCTGGGGGTGGCCCCTCAGAGACCCCCCAGCAACTGGGGGCCTTTGAATAGGAGATAAAAGGGAGATTCTGAGAGGCCTCAGGCAAAGTCTCTTGCGTAAAAGAAGGGGGGAAATGGGGGTGGAAAATGGAGGGAAGGACCTCCAAGGCTCCCAGGAGAAATCAGCACTCAGAAGGTCTTTAACCTGCTAAATATCTTAAGGAGGGGGGAGGGAAGAGAAAGGAAGGGGGAGAGGGAGAGAGGAGGAGGAGGGAGGGAACGAAGGGAAGGGATGCTTAACTGGCTTCCTATCCTTGAACTGTGAAGACTGCAGGAGTTTCTTGCAGGCACTAGAGATGACCTTTGAATACCTCTCGGTCCAAGGTTAATGAGATCAAGTGGATCCCTCAGCTCCCCTTCAATCCATTATCCCCCCTCCTTCTGTTTTCCGTCCTCGATCCTCTCGCCCACTCCTTCCATAAAACTGTGACTGGCTTCCCTTTAATTTCCTTGGAGATTTACTTTGTGAGGGGGGCATCGGAGGCAGACGGGGCAGCTGGGAAGGAGGGAGGCTGTCCGGTACAGAATTTATGGAAAGATCGGATTCCAAAGTCTTTTTGGTCCAGACCTGGAAAATCTCTTTCCCCCAAAGTGCCCGACTGATGGGGAGAAGGAAGGAAGGTGGAAAAAGCCACTGGGGGGAGGGTATTCTTGGGGGGGCTCTGTGGCCTCTGCAGAGCTCCCCATTCACTCCAATAGACCCCAACACCCTCTGTGGCCCTTTGGAACTTCCTCCCCCCAGAACCCAGATTGGCACCTGGAGTAACAATTGCGCAAGACCATCCTCAGTTCAGGGAGTTTAAGGACAGATTTGGATTTATTCTGCACACTCCTGGCCCCACCCTTCCCGTCCTAAGGTTCCCCACCCCACCCCCAGAAAACGACCTGCCTCAAGACCACTTTGGCTCAGGCAGTGGAATTCCCCGCCGATTCCCTCTCTCAGACAAGCGAAGGGATGTAGAAAGGCTGCCCAGCCCAGAATGGGGCTTCCTCGAACTTCGGCATTGGGCGTGTCCAGAAAGGAGGACGAATAGGAATTCTCGCTTCTGAAGCGTCATCAGTCTCCGGGCAGACTCTCCCTTAATTTCACCCACTGGAGGAGAGAGTTCCGCGCAGAGAAGAAGCCCGAGTTGGTTCTTCAGGCCAAGATCCCCCCCTCCCTCCCTCCCTTCGCTTCTCTCTCTCCTCCTCCAGGTGAAGACACAAAGGACTCTGCCCGGAGACCGATGACGCTCAAGCAGGGAGAATTCCAATTGGTGCTGCCCCTCGTTCTGGCCCCTCCCATCTCAAAAGTCCTAGATAAATGCTTCCTCCCCCCCCCCCCAATGCAGCACCAGCGATTCTTCCTCTGGGGCTGGAATCGCACACAGACGTGTGTGTGTGTGTGTGTGTGTGTGTGTGTGTGTGTGTGTGTAGCATTTTTTGCTGATAAATGAAAATAAAGGGAGACTATTATAGATCTATTTCGAGCTATTTAGCTCTCGTCAGATAGCCATACCCTTACTGGGATTTGAACCTGGGCCGCCTGCCTTGCAGAGCCACAGGCTCTGTTCCCTATCAGCTCTTCACCAGGAAAGGGTTATATGTGTTTAAATATATGGCCTTTCCATATAACTTTTATCGGATTATGATCTGCCCAATTACTAATTTCCATGTTTCTTGCACATTTGCTTTTAATTCTGCTGTCATCCAAACCATATCAATTCGTGACCAGGACATATGTCTATTTGAATAAAAAGAATATTGCTTTTCTTCCAGATATATCTCCTGCCAAACGTCCTGAATTGCTAATTCTTCTGCCATTCTTAAAAATGCCTTGGGAAGTGTTCTCCTTGTCTTTTTGTTTATTTTTCTAGCTCTCTAATCTTTTTCTATATCAACAGTAGCGTTAAAATCTCCTAAGGTACAAATATTTTCATAGTCCAAATCTATTATTTTCTCATGAAGCTTCTTATAAAAATCTTCTTGATTGGCATTAGGTGCATATATTGCTACCATCAATATCAACATTTCATTCATCATTGTTTCCACCATTAATATTCTCCCTTCCTCATCTGCAAAAATTTGTTTAGCTTTTATTGTTTCTTTTATATATAAAGCTATTCCCCTTTTCTTCGGTGATGATAAGGCAGTATATAGCTTCCTTTTTTTAGGATGTTCCAATAGTTCTATGTGTTGTTTTTTAATGTGCACCTCCTGCAATTATATCTACATCATTTTTCTAATCTATGAAATAAACTTTTCCTTTTCATTGGCACATTTAGTCCATTTATATTGATTGATATTAATTTGGTTTCTTCTTCCGTAGTTATTTGTAAACTGGATTTGTTGTCCTAGTTGATCTTATCTCTCTTGGTTCTTGGTTCCTGCGGCGAGGTCTGGCACTAGCTGGCTCCGAACGGCAAAGGGAGGCAAGCAGGTGCAGGCCGGGAGTATCAGGTGAGGTCTGGGAACAGCAGACGAGGTGAGGAAGCAGCTCGACCCGATCGACGATGGCAGGTAAGCGGTTGAGGTCCAGGAGCAGCGGTTGAGGTCCGGAAGCAGTGGGTGAGGTATGGAGGCAGTGGGTGAGGTATGGAAGCAGCTGGGCTTGATCAGCAACAGCAGGCAACCAGCCCAGGAGCAGCAGGTACGGTCCAGAAGCAGCGGACGAGGTTTTGAAGTAGCTGAGCCCAATTGGAGGCTCAAACCCTCCTCTTCCCTGCAAGTGTCACTGGCCATGGCAAGCGGGCGAGGTCCAGAAGCAGCGGGCGAGGTCCAGGAACAGCAGCCATGGTCTGGAAGCAGCAGGTGAGGTCTGGGACCTGCGGGCGAGGTCTGGAAGTAGCTGGCCCAGAGAGGCAGCGGGAGGCAAGCGGGTGCAGTCTGGGAGCATCCAGTGAGGTCTCAGAACAGCAGGCAAGGTCTGGGAGAAGCATGCGAGGTCCAAATGCAGCAGGCGAGGTCCAGAGTCAGAAGGGGATGTCCAGGAGCAGCAGGTAATTTCCAGCACCAACAGGTGAGGCCCAGGAGCAGGAGGCGAGGTCCGTAAGCAGCAGGCGAGGTGAGGAAGCAGCTGGGCCTGATTGCCGATGGCAGACAAGCGGGTGAGGTCCAGGAGCAGTGGGTGAGGTCCGGGAGCAGCAGGTGAGTTATGGAAGCAGCTGGGCTCGATAGGGAACGGCAGGCAAGCGAATGATGTTCGGGAGCAGCACATGAGTCCCAGGAGCAGCAGGCATGGCCCTCTTCCCTGTACGTGTCAATGGCCCTGGCAAGCGGGCGAGGTCCAGAAGCAGCAGGCAAGGTCTGAAAGCAGCTGGGCCCGATCGGCGATGAATGACAGGCAAGTGGAAGCAGGTGGGTGAGGTGTAGGAGCAGAACTCACCCATTGCCTCTGGACCTCGCCTGCTACTCCTGGACCTCACCCACTTGCCTGCCATCACCAATCGGGCCCAGCTGCTTCCAGACCTCACCCACTGCTCCCAAAAGTCACCTGCTCCTCCAGGATCTCACCCACTTGCCTGCTGTCCCTGATCGGGCACAGCTGCTCCTGGACCTTACCTGCTGCTTCTGGACATTGTTTGCTTGCCTGCCATCGCCGAAGTAGCTGTGATTACAGGGACTGTGTGACTCCCCCTCGCTTGCTTGCCATCGCCACTCGCCCGGACCCGATCGGTGATGGTAGGCAAGCAGGCGAAGTCCAGGAGCAGCAGGCAAGGTCCGGAAGCAGCGGGTGACGTCTGGAAGCAGCTGCGCCCAATCAACGACAGCAGGCAAATGGTGAGGTCTAGAAGTAGCAGGCAAAGTCAGAAAGCAGCAGGCAAGGTCTGGAAGCAGACTGGCCTGGTTGGCAACAGCAGGCAAGTGCTTGAGGTCCGGGAGCAGCAGGTGAGCTCTGGAAACAGCAGGCGAGGTCTGGAAGCAGATTGGCCCGGTCGGCAAAAGTAGGCAAGCTGGTGAGGTCCGGGAGCAGCGGGTCCGGGAGCAACGGCAGGTAAGTGGGTGAGATTCTGGAGCAGCAGGTGAGGTCTGGAAGCAGCTGAGCCTGATCAGGGATGTCCAGGAGCAGCGGGTGAGGTCTGGGAGCAGAAGGCGAGGTCAGGAGGCAGCTGGGCACAATCTGCGATGGCTCCCAATAGTCGCCCGCTGCTTCAAATAGTCACCCGTTGCTCCCAGACCTCACCCAGTTGCCTGCCATTGCCGATCGGGCCCAGGTGCTTCCAGATCTCACCCGCTGCCTCGTCCATTGCCTCTGAACCTTACCTGCTGCTCCTAGACCTTCCATGCTGCTCCAGGATCTCAACCACTTGCCTGCTGTTGCTAATCAGGCACAGCTGCTTCTAGACCTCGCCCACTGCTCCCGGACATTACCTGCTTCTCCCAGACCTTGTCCGCTTGCCTGTCATTGCCGAAGTATCTATGAGTACAGGGACTGTGTGACTCGCCCTGATCCAATCAGCAATGGCAGGCAAGCGGAGGAAGTCCAGGAGCAGCAGGTGACGTTCGGAAGCAGAAGGTGACATCCGGAAGCAGCAGGCAAGGTCTGGAAGCAGATTGGCCCAGTCGGCAACAGCAGGCAAGCGTGTGAGGTCCAGGAGCAGCAGGTGAGGTCCAGAAGCAGTGAGTGAAGTCTGGAAGCAGCTGAGCCCGATCGGGGATGGCAGGCAAGTGGGTGATGTCAGGGAGCAGCGGGTGAGGTCCTGGTCTAGAAGCAGCTGTGCCCGTTCAGTGACAGCAGGCAAGCGGGTGAGATCCTGGAGCAGCAGACGAGGTCTGGAAGCAGCTTGGGCCGATCGGCAACAGCAGGCAGGCGGGTGAGATCCAGGAGCATCAGGTAAGGTCGGGGAGCAGCAGTTGACGTCCAGAAGCAGCGAGTGAAGTCTGAAAGCAGCTGGGCCAAATCGGGGATGGCAGGCAAGTGGGTGATGTCCGAGAGCAGCAGGTGAGGTCCCGGTTTCGAAGAAGCTGGGCCCAATTGGCAATGGCAGGCAAGTCAGTGAGGTCCAGGAAAAGACCTCACCCGCTGCTCGCAAAAGTCACCTGCTCTTCCAGGATCTTGCCCGCTTGCCTGCTATCCCTCATCAGGCACAGCTACTTCTAGACCTTGCTCGCTGCTCCTGGACCATACCTGCTGCTCCCGGACCTTACCTGCTGCACCCGGACCTTTTCCGCTTTCTTGCCTGGACCCGTTCGGCAACAGCAGGCAAGCGGGTGAAGTCCAGGAGCAGCAGGCGAGGTCCGGAAGCAGCGGGTGAGGTCTGGAAGCAGCTTTGTCTGATCAGCGATGGCAGGCAAGTGGGTGAGATCCAGGAGTAGCAGGCGAGGTCCAGAGGCAATGGGCGAGGTCTGCTCCTACACCTCACCCACCTGCTTCCACTTGCCTGTCATTCATCGCCGATTGGGCCCAGCTGCTTCCAGACCTTGCCTGCTGCTACTGGATCTTGCCCGCTTGCCAGGACCATTGACACGTACAGGGAAGAGGACCACGCCTGCTGCTCCTGGGCCTCACATGCTGCTCCCAAACATCCCTCGCTTGCCTGCCGTCGCCTATCGAGCCAAGCTGCTTCCATAACTCACCTGCTAATCCCGGACCTTGTCAGCTTGCTTACCGTCGCCACTTACCTGGACCCGATCAGTGACGGCATGCAAGCGGGCGAAGTCCAGGAGCAGCAGGCGAGGTCCAGAGGCAATGGGTGAGGTCTGCTCCTACACCTCACCCACCTGCTTCCACTTGCCTGTCATTCATCGCCGATCGGGCCCAGCTGCTTCCAGACCTTGCCCGCTGCTTCTGGACTCGCCCTCTTGCCAGGGTCATTGACACGTACAGGGAAGAGGGCCATGCCTGCTGCTCCTGGGACTCACATGCTGCTCCCGAACATCACCCGCTTGCCTGCCATCGCCTATCGAGCCCAGCTGCTTCCATAACTCAGCCGCTGCTCCTGGACCTCACCCGCTTGTCTGCCATCGGCAATCAGGCCCAGCTGCTTCCTCACCTCGCCTGCTTCTTACGGACCTCGCCTCCTGCTCCTGGGCTGAACCTGTTGGTGCTGGAAATTACCTGCTTCTCCTGGACATCCCCTTCTGACTCCAGACCTCGCCTGCTGCATTTGGACCTCGCATGCTTCTCCCAGACCTTGCCTGCTGTTCTGAGACCTCACCGGATGCTCCCAGACTGCAACCGCTTGCCTCCCGCTGCCTTTCTGGGCCAGCTACTTCGAGAACTCGCCCGCAGGTCCCAGACCTCACCTGCTGCTTCCAGACCATGACTGCTGTTCCTGGACTTCGCCCGCTGCTTCCAGACCTCACCCGCTGCTTCCGGACCTCGCCTGCTGCTCCTGGACTTCACCCGCTTGCCTGCTATCGCCGAATGGATCTAGGCAAGAAAGCGGACAAGGTTCGGGAGCAGCAGGTAAGGTCTGGAAGCAGTGGGTGAGGTCGGGAAGCAGCTTTGTCTGATCAGCGATGGCAGGCAAGTGAGTGAGGTCCAGGAGTAGCAGGCGAGGTCCAGAGGCAATGGGCGAGGTCTGCTCCTACACCTCACCCACCTGATTCCACTTGCCTGTCATTCATCGCCGATCGGGCCCAGCTGCTTCCAGACCTTGCCCGCTGCTACTGGATCTTGCCCGCTTGCCAGGACCATTGACACGTACAGGAAAGAGGACCATGCCTGCTGCTCCTGGGCCTCACATGCTGCTCCCAAACATCCCTCGCTTGCCTGCCGTCGCCTATCGAGCCCAGCTGCTTCCAGACCTCACCCACTGCTTCCAGATCTTGTCTGCTGCTCCTGGACTTCGCCCGCTTGCATGCCGTCGCGGATCGGGTCCAGGTGAGTGGCGACGGTAAGCAAGCGGACAAGGTCTGGGAGCAGCAGGTGAGTTATGGAAGCAGCTGGGCTCGCCCATTGCCTCTGGACCTCGCCTGCTACTCCTGGATGTCACTCACTTGCCTGCCATCGCTGATCAGACAAAGCTGCTTCCAGACCGCTGCTTCCGGACCTCACCTGCTGCTCCTGGACTTCACCCACTTGCGTGCTGTCGCTGAACGGATCCAGGCAAGAAAGCGGACAAGGTCGGGGAGCAGCAGGTAAGGTCCGGGAGCAGCAGCTAAGGTCCGGGAGCAGCGAGCGAGGTCTAGAAGCAGCTGTGCCCGATCAGGGACAGCAGGCAAGCGGGCAAGATCCTGGAAGAGCAGGTGACTTTTGCGAGCAGCGGGTGAGGTCTGTTCCTGGACCTCACTGAGTTGCCTGCCGTCGCCGATCGAGCCCAGCTGCTTCTGGACCAGGATCTCACCTGCTTCTCCCCGACCTCACCTGATGCTCCTGGACCTCACCCGCCTGCCTGCTGTCACTGAACAGGCACAGCTGCTTCTAGACCTGGACCGCACCCGCTGCTCCCGGACATTAACCACTTGCCTGCCATCTTCGATCGGGCTCAGCTGCTTCCAGACTTCACTCGCTGCTTCCGTACCTCATCTGGTGCTTCCAAACCTCACCCGCTACTCCCAGATCTCACCCACTTGCCTGCTATTGCTGACTTCTGCTTCCAGACCTTGCCTGCTGCTTCCGGACGTCACCTGCTGCTCCTGGACTTCGTCTGCTTGCCTGCCATAGCTGATCGGATCAGGGCGAGTCACACAGTACCTGTACTCATAGATACTTCAGCGATGGCAGGCAAGCTTACAAGGTCTGGGAGAAGCAGATAATGTCTGGGAGCAGCAGGCAAGGTCTAGAAGCAGCTGTGCCTGATTAGCAACAAAAGACAAGTGGGTGAGATCCTGGAGCAGCATGGAAGGTCTAGGAGCAGCAGGTAAGGTTCAGAGGCAATGGACGAGGCAGCGGGCGAGATCTGGAAGCACCTGGACCCGATCGGCAACGGCAGGCAAGTGGGTGAGGTCTGGGAGCAACGGGTGACTATTGAGAGCAGCGGGCAACTATTGGGAGCCATCTCAGATTGTGCCCAGCTCCCTCCCGACCTTGCCTTCTGCTCCCGGACCTCACCCGCTGCTTCCGGACCTCACCCACTTACCTGCCATCCCTGATCAGGCTCAGATGCTTCCAGATTTCACTCGCTGCTTCCAGACCTCACCTGCTGCTTCCAGAACTCACCTGCTGCTCCCGGACCTCACCCACTTGCCTGCTGTTGCCAACCGGGCCAGTCTGCTTCCAGACCTTGACTGCTGCTCCCTGACTTTGCCTGCTACTTCTAGACCTCACCATTTGCCTGCTGTCGTTGATCGGGCGCAGCTGCTTCCAGATGTCACCCGCTGCTTCTGGACCTTGCCTGCTGCTCCTGGACTTCGCCTGCTTGCCTGCCATCACTGATCGGGTCCGGGCGAGTGGCGATGGCAAGCAAGCGAGGGGGAGTCACACAGTCCCTGTAATCACAGCTACTTTGGCAATGGCAGGCAAGCAAACAATGTCCAGAAGCAGCAGGTAAGGTCCAGGAGCAGCGGGCAAGGTCTAGAAGCAGCTTTGCCTAATCAGGGACAGCAGGCAAGTGGGTGAGATCCTGGAGGAGTAGGTGATCTTTTGGGAGCAGTGGGTGAGGCCTGCCATCGCTGATCGGACCCAGCTACATGCTGAACTTGCCTGTTTCTCCAGAATCTCACCCACTTGCCTGCTGTCGCAGATCGGGCACAGCTGTATCTAGACAGGGACCTCACCCGCTGCTCCTGGACATCACCCACTTGCCTGTCATCCCCATTTGGGTCAGCTGCTTCCAGACTTCACTCTCTGCTTCTAGACCTCATCTGCTTCTCCCGGACCTCACCCACTTGCCTGCTGTTGCCAACCGGGCCAGTCTGCTTCCAGACCTGCTTCCTGACCTCGCCTGCTGCTCCTGGACTTTGCACACATCCCTGCTGTCGCCGATAGCTCCAGGTGAGTGGCGATGGCAAGCAAGCGAATGGAAATCACACTGTCTCTGTACTCACAGTTACTTCAGCAATGGCAAGCAAGCAAACAAGGTCCCGGAGCAACAGGTAAGGTCCGCCAGCAGTGGGCGAGGTCTGGAAGCAGCTGTGCCAATCAGGGACAGCAGGCAAGCGTGTGAGGTCCTGGAGGAGCAGATGACTTTTGGGAGCAGCGGGTGAGGTCTGTTACTGGATCTCACTGACTTGCCTGCCGCCGCCGATCGAGCCCAGCTGCTTCTGGACCAGGACCTCACCCACTGCTCCCGGACCTTGCCTGCTGTTCCTGGACTTCGCCTGCTTGCCTGCCGTCACCGATCGGGTCTGGGCAAGTGGCGATGGCAAGCAAGCGAGGGGGAATCACACAGTCCCTGTACTCACAGCTACTTCGGTGATGGCAGGCAAACGGACAAGGTCTGGGAGCATCAGGTAAGGTCTGGGAGCAGCGGGTGCGGTCTAGAAGCAGCTGTGCCCAATCAGGGACAGCAGGCAAACAGGTGAGATCCTGGAGGAACAGGTGACTTTTGGGAGCAGTGGGTGAGGTCTGCTACCGGACCTCAATGACTTGCCTGCCGTCACTGAGCCCAGTTGCTTCTGGACCAGGATCTCACCCGCTGCTCCCGAACATCACCCACTTGCCTGCCATCCTCAATTGGCCACAGCTGCTCCCAGACTTCACTTGCTCCTTCCGGACATCACCTGCTGCTCCCAGTCTTCACCAGCTTGCCTGCTGTTGCCGACCAGGCCAATATGCTTCGAGCCCTCGCCTGCTGCTCCCTGGTCTCACTCACTTGTCTGTCATCACCAAGTAGCAGGTGGGTGAGGTCCAGGAGCAGACCTCGCCCATTGCCTCCGGACCTCGCCTGCTACACCTAAGACATCACCAGCTTGCCTACTGTTGCCGACCGGGCCAATCTGCTTCCAGACCTCACCTGCTGTTTCCAGACCTCACCCACTTGCCTGCTGTTGCCAACCGGGCCAGTCTGCTTCCAGACCTTGACTGCTGCTTCCTGACATTGCCTGCTACTCCCTAGACCTCACCACTTGCATGTTGTCACTGATCAGGCACAGCTGCTTCCAGACCTTGCCTGCTGCTCCTGGACTTCACCTGCTTGCCTGCTGTCACCGATCAGGGACAGCTGTATCTACACCGGGAGCTCACCCGCTGCTCCTGGACATCACCCACTTGCCTGTCATCCCCGTTTGGGCTCAGCTGTTTCCAAACTTCACTCTCTGCTTCCGGACCAGCTCCCAGTCCTCACCAGCTTGCATGCTGTTGCCGACCGGGCCAATCTGCTTCTTTCCTGCTGCTTCCGGACTTCACCTGCTGCTTCCAGAGCTCACCTGCTACTCCCGGACCTCACCCGCTGCTCCTGGGCCTCACTTAACGGCTGTGGGAGGAGGAAGTCACAGCTCCTCCACTGTGAGATCACCTGTGTGGGGAAAAGAGGTGAGACAAAGGAAGGAAGGAAGTTGGCAAATGGAAGGGAAGGCTATGCCTGTCAACAAAAATGAGAACCCCTGAAGGGTTCCAACAAGACAGACACAGACTTCAGAGGATAATCAGAACTGCAGAAAAAACAATTGCTACCAACCTGCCTTCCATTGAGAACCTGTATACTGTACAAGTCAAAAAGAGGGCTGTAAAAATATTTACAGACACCTCACATCCTGGACACAAATTGTTTCAACTCCTACCCTCAAAACGACGCTATAGAGCACTGCACACCAAGACAACTAGACACAAGGACAGTTTTTCCCAGAACGCCACCACTCTGCTAAGCAAATAATTCCCTCACCGCTGTCAAACTATTCACTAAGGCTGCATTACTATTACTTCTTCTCATCTTCTCATCGTTCCTATCACCATCTCCTCACATGACTGTATGGCTGTAACTTGTTGCTTGCATCCTTACGATTTATATTAATATTATATAGAATATTAATAGAATATAAACAATATATTATATTGTTTCCTGATTGCTTATTTGTACCCCATGACAATCATTAAGTGTTGAACCTCATGATTCTTGACAAATGTATATTTTCTTTTATGTAACTGAGACCATATGCACCAAAGACAAATTCCTTGTGTGTCCAATCACACTTGGCCAATAAAAAATTCTATTCTATTTTATTCTATTCTACAGAGATGTTGCAGTTTATTTATTTATTTATTTATTTATTTATTTATTTATTTATTTATTTATTTATTTATTTATTTATTTATTTATTTATTTATTTATTTATTTAGTGACATTTATATACCGCTTCACAGTGCAAGCACTCTCTAAGCGGTTTACACCAGTAAGCAATGTATATTTATATTGCCCCCAACAATCTGGGTCCTCATTTTACCGACCTCGGAAGGATGGAAGGCTGAGTCAACCTTGAGCCGGTGAGATTTGAACCGCTGACCTGCGGATCAGTGTCAGCTAAAGTGGCCTGTAGTACCTGCCTCTAACCACTGCGCCACCTCAGCTCTAATTCAAGGCTTCAGGGGTTTTAATTCAAGGCTTAATCTTGGGCTACATACATTGCTGGAAACCACAAAAGGGAGATCCTCAATTGATGACAACAATTGACAACAAGAATTTTGGTCAATTTTAAGGTCATTTTTATAATAGTTGTTAAGTGAATCCCCTGGTCCTAAACCAAATAATGTGGTTATGAATCCAAATCCAGATTATCCAAAGATCAGTTTTGTTCTCTCTCTCCCTCTCTCTCTCTCTCTCTCTCCCTCTCCCTCTCCCTCTCCCTCTCCCTCTCCCTCTTTCTCCCTCCTCTCTCTCTCCCAAGAAAGCAACAAAGAACATTACAAAACATGATCCCATAACCACAAGATGCTACAACTGCTCGCAAGTGGCCAAGCGCCCAATATGCGATCAAAGGACTGCAGGGTTGGTGCGGCAATCGTAGCTTTGATGGCAGGTCATAAGTACCATTTTTCCAATGTGTCTTAAATTTGAACACATTAAGTGACCGGTTGAAAGTTGAGGAGTACCTGAAGACCACTTGGGTTACAATGTGAGGGCTTGTTGTCTTTCATGTGATGATACCTTCACACACACACACACACACACACACACACACAACACAAACACCTTAATGTTTCAAAAGAAAGTTACCTTCATTAATGAATGCGTCCTCATCTTCAGGCAGCTGAATTCCCCCCGGAAAGTGTGGAAACGCTTGCTGGGCTTCAGTGAGCTGCAAGAGACAGAAAGAAGTCCATCGTACTGTGGCCAAAGTGTCTGGCAGAGCCATTCCCCATCTTGCCTTGGGCCCATCCCTACAAATATTAGCACCAAAACATCCCATCCAGGGATTCCCTAGTCCACCATCAGGTGGAACGAAAGGAAAAAGGACCCCTGCCTCCCTGTCCTTTTCTCCCACGAGAGAGGTTTAATGAGGATGGGGGGGGGTCGCAAAAACAGAGAGGGGCCCAAAGTTTACAATCTGATTCTCAGTTGGCTACGTACGTTGATGGTACTTTGATGGGTCGCACAGAAGAGCAGCTGGTCCCAGGCATACGAGAAGAGTTGCCAGCCGTGTTCCTCAAAGTGCTGTGGAATTGGAGCAAAAAAGATCCTTTTGATTGGAACGTCCTATTCTCGGGAATCTCATGGTGAAAACACACACGTGCAATTTAGGGTCCTTCCTTAGACCTTTAAAGTCGCCCTCTCCCTCTAGGGTTACTCCCAGCTTCTTAAATCCCAGGCTCTTTGGATTTGGGTTGGCATTTCAAGCAAAAGGCCCTAGAAGCGCTTTTGGTCTCTCATCTGCAGCTCTAGCCATGGAGCATTGCAGTTCAAGCTCCGTGCATGAAGGGAAACCTCTCTTGGGACAAGCCCAGTTCCCATGATCCTCGAGGCCTGTCCTCAAGAACAACCCCCACTTAGATTATTCCCATAAATTGGAACCTTTCACTGGAGTTCTAAGGCCTGATTTTGTGGATGTTTGCACTGGCCCAATTTTCCTTCAACCTCCCCTGGGACTCCGATGCCCTTACCTTCATAATAAAGATGGTGTGAGGTGTGGTTGGGCATTGCTGAAGAAGGCCTCGGAGCATGAGGCCAAAGGCCTCCTCCAGCAACTTCTTCTCTCCCTGAAAGGAAAAACAGAGATGACGACGCGCGGAGCTTCTTCCCAGCCATTCCAATCCCAGAAAGGAAGTCCCGGAGATGTCGCTGGGTTGTTGGTACCTCTGAAACCGTCTCCTGCCCGACCTTCACTGAGGACAACCACACGGCCCGAAAGATCTCCAGGAGCCGAGACTCCACTCGTGCCTCCATGGCCGGTGGAACCTTGCTGTGAGATGGAAGGAGAGGAGAGACATCAGTGCCCATCTTAGGGAAGAGCCCTCGGGTTCCTGTTTCCCCAGAGAACAGCAGGCAAAAGAAAGAAAAGGCTGACCTGATGGCCAGTAAGGCAGCTAGTTCTGCGGTGAAGCTGCTGAAATGGTTGTCCTCCAACAGAGCCTGGCAAGAAACAAGAGTGGAGAGAAGCAGAGAAGGGAAAGTCAGCCAGGCTCTTCCAGCCCACCCCTTCCTCTATTTCCCAGCCCCCTTTGGCCTTCTCTTCTACTCCAGCTTCCCTGTCAGTAAAAAGGGAAGTGAGACCCAGGATAAGGACCCTTTGCACAGGCCACACTTTGACAGGCCAGGGGCAGCTTTTCTCCCCTCCCCCTCCTACTCCCGTCTCTCCATCCTGCTTTGGTTGCCAGTCCAGTTGCCACCTGCCTCCCTCTGACTTACTAAGACAGCAAGGCCGTAGAGGTCCTTGTTTCCTGGCACTGGGATTGCCATCTGCCCACTCTGCTTCATCTGAAAGAGAGTGGCAATGGAGGAGAGGCCCTGGACGATGCTGCGTTCCTGCTGCAAGGGAAAAGAGTCAGGTTATGGGGTGTCTTGCCCCCAGGGTCCCCCGTGTTCTCCCTTTCAGAAAGGAAGGTGGAACCCCTTCTCCATCCCGGGGAATATTTTGCACCCCATTGAGGCTGGGATGGGGCCCTCTAATGCCAAGGGGAACCTACTGGTTGGTCTGTCCTCTTCATCCTCTCCTGGACCTCTTCCCATAACTTCTGGCTCCTCAGTCGGTCCCGTTTACGGCAGGCAGCCTGACGTGGTACGTTCTCTTCACTTTTGATGTCAATTTTGGTGAAGAGAATCTTCTTCTTTCCACTGGTGGCCTTTCTGGGGAAATCTGGGGAAGGAGAGGCAGGTGCTCAGCAAAGTTTTAGCTCTCCCCCAGATGAAAGATTTCTCTGGTTGACAGAGCTGGTGGAGTCTCCTGGCCACGAGGCCTCTTCTCACTGAGGCCCTAGGCAAATCCTGCTCTCTATATTCTCCTTCCCCGCTCGCCAAGGTGTGAATAGGTGCCACCGAACCATCTTCAAGGTTCCCCGAAGAGCCAATTGGAAGGAGAAGAGCCAATTGTGGGGAGTCAACATAGACGCAGAAGCTGCAGAAGGAGGGATGCTTAGTGGGTCAGGAACGGCCTGGCCTTGACCCATCCCTCTGTGCAACCTGGAATCTGCAAAGATGCAGTTGTGTGTTCTGCACATCCCTGCATCTAGGTGTCCACTCCTAAAGGAAGTCCTTCCCTTTTCCTCTCCATGTCCCAGCCCAATCCAAAATGTCAACTCACCACATGGCTCTGTTTTTTGGAGCTCCACATCCATCGATTTTCGCTTGGGAGCCTTGGTGCCGTCCTCCACCTGGCAGGTTGGAGCATCAGCTCCTGGGCCCCTCGCCTTCTCCTTTCTCCCTCCAAAGCAGGAGAAACAGCTGAAAAAAGCCCTAGAAGAGAGGAAAGGGAATGGAAGGAAAGGGAACAACTAAAGCCTATTTTCCAGAATCCTCCTGATTCAAGAAACAGAGGGAGAAAATAATACCTCTGGCTTGAGCTCATCACTTTTAACCTTGGTTTGGTTTTACGTCACTGGATGTGTTGATCTAATTTTTAAAAGGTTTTCTTAATTCAGAGGTTAAAGATGCTATGTGATCCCAATCATAATCAAACCAGGCTCTTAATGCCAATAAGGAATTAAAGATAAAACTGTCCTGAAAAATTTTTGTGGACAGTTTCCCTTTCCTAAGAAGACAGGAAATGGCTGTTCCCACCCCTGAAATTTGGCTACAAAATTGGGAAGAGCCCAGGAGCCCTTCTGAAGACCACCTACCTCTTGAAAGCCATCTTCACTCAGTGATTGACAGTTAACGAACAGTTGAGCTGGAGGGATGACATCATCAAGCCAGTAGAATCCCCAGGAGATGAGTGGCCTCCCTTGGGATCCTATGAAAGCTCACCTTCTCCACCTTTTCTACCCACCCCAATGCCAGCCCAAGGCCTCTGGGGAACTACCAACAGGTCACCAAAGCTGCCTATTCCCCCTCTTTTGGCACAGAAGGCATGGCTCTTTTGTGGTAGACTGCCTCTTCCTATGGAAGCTCAACCAAGCTAGATGACTGAGCAAGACTCACTGATGCAGCTCTTGGTCAGCTTCCAGTTGGATTCCCTTTGTGTTGAGATGCTGGTTGTTGTTGTTTTTTGTTGTTGTTGCTGTTGTTGTCGCAACATCCCTCTCTCAGCTCCCTGTGTTTTTGCTGCTTAGGTTCAGACATCTTTTTCTGTGTGCCAAAGTCTTGTTTGATGGTTTTTCAGGGCAGAGAAAGGAGAGAAATTCTCTGCCTGGGTTTTTAAATGCAGACATCATTTCCAATAGCCTAATGAAGCTGAGCCCCAAATCACAGGACCCTCTTTTAGACCAGTTCCAGTGGGGGGGGGGGGGGATCCAGTTGTATTCAGAGAGCCACAAGATCACATGTTGCCTTTTTACCCGAGAGGCCTAGATCTTCCAAGGTAGACTGTCTGCTATGTATTGAATGCACAGAGTTGTGTTAAGCCCTGCTAAAGTGAGGCTAACCTTTAGATAAACCCCCACTGTTAACTCCAACTGTTTTGGAGGGAAACTTAGAAGAGTCATATTTGGGGGTGGGGGGGGGCTTTTTCAAGGATTGTGATTGGTTGAGGCCCTGTGGGCCCAGAGTATCAATTAAAGGCATTTGCCTGCAGTTCCTCAGTTCCAGTTTTAAGTCAATAAATGCTGTTGTATCTACGCTGGTCTGTTTCTTGCCTACTGAAGCACATTATAGAATAAAAACTGTCATAAATCGGCTCTGCTTCAACCTGATCACTGCAACGACTGATGGCAGAAATTCCAGCCCCCTCTGTGGTCACAAGTCAAGGACTGCCTGTGAATAGAATTGAGGAGGGGGTGGGTGGGCTGAATTTTGAACCAGGCAATGAGAGTGCCATGGGCTCTTTGGCCCTTTGGTTGCCCAATGCAGGTCATCTGGGGAAGGTCTTCTCCCTCTGGGCCTCCAGGGCAGGACTGCTGGGCTGCATCTTCCTCCCCAAATGTTACAGGGTTTTACTAAGACTGGACCTGGACACAATGGGAAATCTAATAGTAAAAGTGAAATAGAAAACCTAAAGCCTCTGGATTTTTATTCAGTGAATGTAATTCCATGTAATTCATTTAATGGGATTCAAGGAATCTAAAGTGTCCTTGATATTCCATAGTTTCAGGTGATATATGCAAAGCTATCTGCAGAGGGAAGATTTTATGAGTCTATTTTGAATCAGAATAGAGCTGGAAGGGACCATGGACCTCTCAGCTGCTTTCGATACCATTGACCACGGTATC
The DNA here is from genome assembly GCA_023053685.1 of Diadophis punctatus similis. NCBI lineage: Eukaryota > Metazoa > Chordata > Lepidosauria > Squamata > Dipsadidae > Diadophis > Diadophis punctatus. The sequence continues at coordinate 14,805,208 of JALIGW010000011.1, read as the reverse complement.
CTTCTGTGCCGACTAAGGGAGTTGGGAGTGGGCGGCACCGTTCTATGGTGGTTCTCCTCCTATCTCTCTGGTCGGTCACAGTTGGTGTCGGCAGGGGGACAGAGATCGACCCCTAGGCCCCTCATTTGTGGGGTGCCTCAGGTCTCGGTCCTCTCGCCCCTCTTGTTTAACATCTACATGAAACCACTGGGTGAGATCATCCGACGGCATGGGGTGAGGTTCCAGCAATATGCTGGTGATACCCAGTTGTACATCTCCACCCCGTCTCAATTCAGTGAAGCAGTGGACGTGATGCCTGGAGGATGTAAGGGTCTGGATGGGAGTCAACAGGCTCAAACTTAACCCAGACAAGACCGAATGGATGTGGATATTGTCTCTGAAGGACTGGGGGGAGAAAATTTAATCCCTGCAGAACGGGTTCTGGGGGGAGAAAATTTAATCCCTGCAGAATGAGTTCGCAATTTGGCTGTCCTCCTAGATCCACAGCTGAGATTAGACCACCACCTGACAGCTGTGGCTAAGGGGACCTTTGCACAGGTTCGCCTAGTGTACCAATTGCGGCCCTATTTGGATCAAGAGGCTCTACTCACGGTCACTCATGCCCTTATCACCTCACGGCTTGATTACTGCAACGCGCTCTACATGGGGCTACCCTTGAAGAGTGTTCAGAGACTGCAGTTAATCCAGAATGCAGCTGCGTGAGCTGTTGTGGGTGCCTCAAGGTACAACCCACACTGAGCCCATGCTTGGCCAGCTGCACTGGCTTCCGATTGGTCTCTGGGCACAATTTAAGGTGTTGGTTCTTACCTTTAAAGCCCTATATGGCTCAGGACCAGTTTATCTGCATGACCGTCTGCTACTACATTCCTCCCAGCGCCCTGTGAGATCGCACAGAGTCGGCCTCCTCCAGGTCCCATCAGCTAGACAATGTCGGCTCGCGGGTCCTCGGGGGAGGGCCTTCTCTGTAGCGGCTCCAACTCTTTGGAACCAACTGCCACCCGAGATCCGTACTACCCCCACATTACTGGCCTTCCGAAAAGAGCTTAAGACCTGGCTTTTCCGGCAGGCATGGGGCCAATGACCCGAAGATGTGGTCTTGTTAGATCGGCCCATGTATGCATGTTGGAGTGAAACTTCTTTTTAAATAATGATTGTATTTCTTAATACGTTTTTTAAATTGTTTTTACTGATTGTTGTTTCTATACCCTACTGTGAGCCGCCCAGAGTCCCTCTGGCAGTTGGGCGGCATAGAAATTTTAATAAATTCTAATTCAAATTCCTGCGTGCTGCATTGGAGGATGGAGGCAGAAAGCAGGCCAGGCTGGGATAAATCCTCTCCATTCTGGAAACCTGCAGAGACCCGGCTGACTCCTTGCACCCAGACTGGGCCAGCCCAAACCCCTTGTCCTCAGGACTGTGTGGTAGACAGGAGAGAGGTGGGTTCGTATCCCCCCCCCTCTGTTGAGAAAGGGCTGTTCCTTTTAACGTAGATGGCCTCTTTGACCCCTCTTTCCAACCAGGGGTCTCCTCTGTCCAGAGGGTGGACTTTGCTCTCTCCCAAGACAGTTTCCTCAGTTCCAAGGAGATCCCCCTCCCCCATATTTGCCCTCTGGTTAAATGAAACGTCTCTCTCTCTCTCTCTCTCTCTCTCTGTGTGTGTGTGTGTGTGTGTGTGTGTGTCCAGCCAGATGCTTCCAGCCCCAGAGGAAGAACCCGCGGTTCTGCATGGGGGGGAGCGTTTATCTCGGAGTTTGGAGGTGGGAGGGGCCAGAAGGAGGGGCAGAACCAATGGGAATTCTCCCTGCTTCAGCGTCATCGGTTTCTGGGCAGAGTCCTTTCTGGCTTCACCTGAAGGAGGAGAGAGAGAAGCGGAGAAAGAGGGAGGGAGGGGGGATCTTGGGCTTCTTCTCTGCGCGGAACTCTCTCCTGCACTGGGTGAAGTCAAGGGAGACTCTGCCCGGAGACCGATGACGTTGCAGAAGGGAGAATTCCCATTGGTCCTCCTCCTTTCTTGACGCTCCCAATTCCGAAGTTGGAGGAAGCCCCATTCTGGACTCGGCAGCCTTTCTGTGATTTCTTCCCTTTGCGCAGAGAGGGAACCGCCGGGGAATCCCACTGCCTGAGCCAAAGTGATCCACGGGATCTTGAGACAGGTCATTTTCTCAGGAGGGGGGGGGGAAACCTCAGGAGGGGAGGGGTGAGGCAGGGCGGGGCCAGGCAAGGGAGGCCAGAAGGAGGGGCCAGGGCCAGGCAATTCAGCCGGTTCCCCCAACTGGGCATAAAATTAACAAATGGTTCTAGCGAACCAGGGAGAACCGGGAAAATCCACCACTGCTCCCTTCCCTGTATTTTCTCTTCCCTCCCTCCTTTCCTCTTTCTTCCTCTCTCTCTCTCTCCCTCCCTCCCCAAGTCATTTAGCCCAAGATCTTTCCAAGGTCTTTCACTCCCCGATTTTTCTTTTCATTCCACTGACTTTACCTGGGACTCTCCGGATGTCTCTTTCAGCTTCTGACTCTCCATCTTTTTTAAAAAAATAATTTTTATTGAACAGTTTTAAAAACATATATGTACAAATATGCATATGTACAAAACCAACATTCAAAAGACACCACATGACATGACATTACATAACAAGACCTAAACAGTAAAAATTAATATTCATTTAGCAGCGTTGCGTATGTTATAGATACACATATCTTCTGTGTATCTATAACTTGTTCGTTAACTTATCTATATTCACATAATTCATTAAACTCCAATCTATTCCTATTTTCTCTATCTCATAACATCGTGTCTAAATCTATCCACCTTTCACCTTATGTCCTATATACCTAACTTTTTAACTTTGCATCTTTGTTCCAACCAGTTATACCAATTATTCCACATTTTATAAAATTCTGTTTCCTCTTTATCATGAATTTCCATGGTTAATTTACAAATTTCCGCACATTCTAATATTTTAGTTATTATCATTGTACTCGAAGGAACTGTTGCTGCTTTCCAGTATTGAGCGTACGTGATTCTGGCTGCTGTTATTGTATGTAGTATAAGATATCAATGTTGTTATTTATCTTTATCATTCCTGTCAGGGTTCCAAATAACATCTAAGCTTAAATCAGAGTCCGAGGCAAAAGTCTCCTCAGAGTTCCAATTGATTCCCAGAGCCATCTTGGCACCTCTGTTGAAACCCGAATCTGGTTTTCTCAGGGTTTCTACTTCCAGTTTAAAGTTCATTCCCCTGTCCCACACCCACAAGTTCATCACATGGACCACTAATCTTCTGCCACCGGGTCCATACACTCCCATCTTCTTCCGGGCAGGTGCTGGACAAAGGATGACCTTGAAATTCTAAAAAGGAATTTATTTTGACTATCTACCTCCTCATGCAACCACCCCTCCCAACTTCCCACAGCAGGATACATTCCAAAAGAATATAGCATAATGTGGCAGGCCAGGATCTCCCAGCAATCTGGCTTCGGCCTGACATCCTAGTAAGAACATTTCCGGTTTTAAATCTATTTTTTGTTTTATGATTTCTTCGATCCATCTCTGGAACTTCTTCCAATATTTTTTAACTTCTGGGCACATCCACCACATGTGGTAATACGTTCCCAGATCCTGTTTACATTTCCAGCACTTTGCTGATAGCTTCAGAGACATTTTCGCCAATCTTGCCGGAGGTAAGTGCCATCTATAAAACATAAATGTTTTCTTGATATGATGAGGCCATAGTTAATTTATAGTTTTGTTACCATATTTTTTCCCAATATTCTAGTTTAATTGTGTAACCAAAATTTTGGGCCCAAATCACCATCGCCTCTTTTACTATCTCTTCTTCCATTTTCATACTTAATAAACAATTATATGATTTTGTTATCATTTTTCATCAGTTCCCAATAATAATTCTTCATGGGCCACATTAAAGGCTGTCATGACCCAGGGCATGGCAGGAAAGCAACACAGCCAGACAACAAGTCTAATTCCCCTTTACTTCTCCAACTTTGCCCCCAAAGTTTATCCCCACATTTACTACAAGTCCTGGAGTAAAGCTCTAACACGCACCTTCAGCAGCCTCTGGCTGTGAGTAGTCCAGGAAGCCAGGTTAGCCAAAGCGTAACCAGAGCAAGAAGTTAGGCGAAGCAGGCAAACCGGGGAAGCCCCACAAGACAGGCAAGCATGGTAATCTCCAGGTGTCAGTAAGTGCACATGAGGCTCCACAGATTCAAGGCTTGTTCCTAAAAAATGCCCCTCCCACCTGCTCCTCCTTACATCTCAGTCCCCAGGTGTGCCTTGTGAAGGGGGGTGGGGCACTCTCCTCCCTTGTAGGGCTCAGTCTGCATTGGTCTCACCTTCTCTCTTCTCTCCGTGCTCTAGGATCAGGAGGGGATGGTCCTTGCTCTTCCCCTGAGCTCTGCCTCTCCTCCTCCTCCTCCTCCTCCTCCTCCTCCTCCTCCTCCTCCTCCTCCTCCTCCTCCTCCTCCTCCTCCTCCTCCCTGTCTGGAAGCCTTTCTAATCCTGAAAAGCCTTGCCTGGACTGACTCTGCCCTTCCCCAGATTTTCCCACTTGAGCATGGCAGGAATTGGGTGAAAGGGCCCCAATGTTAAGCTTGTCCTGGAAAGAGGGGCCCAAGGGGTCTCTGGGGTCCCCTCCTCCCACCAAGGAGTCTTCCTGCGTGCTGCATTGGAGGATGGAGGCAGAAAGCAGGCCAGGCTGGGATAAATCCTCTCCATTCTGGAAACCTGCAGAGACCCGGCTGACTCCTTGCACCCAGACTGGGCCAGCCCAAACCCCTTTGTATCCCCCCTCTGTTGAGAGAGGGCTGTTCCTTTTAACATAGATGGCCTCTTTGACCCCTCTTTCCAACCAGGGGTCTCCTCTGTCCAGAGGGTGGACTTTGCTCTCTCCCAAGACAGTTTCCCCAGTCCCAAGGAGGTCCCCCTCCCCCATATTTGCCCTCTGATTCAGGTGACCCTGGGGGTGCAGATAAACCCCCAAGTGGCCTCAAGGCCTCTCAGAGAGCTCACGGCTGACCTTCACAATGCTCACCACCAAACGACTGCAAAGAGGATAAATCCTTCCATTCCCCACCATTCAGTCAGAACTGAAGAAGCTTCTTGAGAAGCAAAACGTTTTCAAGGAAAAAAACCCAAGAAATTCCAGCTGTCTTTTGAAAAGCCCCTTTGGGATCTGCGCTGAAGATGCCCTAAAGAGGGATGGGGCTTTCGGAGTCTCTTACGTCCCTGAACAAGGAAAAGGGATTAAGTGGAAGAGCCTTTCTTTTAGGCTGCACCTCAGGTCTTGTGCATGTGGTTCCCTTTGCAAATAGCAGGTGAACCTGCCAGGCCTGTTTTGGAGGAATTAAGTTTCTGCCATGAGTGAAGGGTATTATTCTGATGGCCGAGTCCATGGACACAGGTGGGATTGAACCAAGGTTTGGATGGTCACTTCTTGGAAAGCCCCACAGAATCTGGCCATCCTAGGGTTCACATTCAGGGCTCTGCTTCGTGACCCAGGCAAGGACAGGAAAGGTGGCTTATTCTTAGCCTTCCATCCCTGAGCAGGAGTGGGATCTATGCTTTGCCTGCCACGGCTGGTTGCTGGTGGTTTCAGGTAGACAGAATTTAACAGAATAATAGAGTTGGAAGGGACCTTGGAGGTCTTCTATTTATTTTATTTATGTATGTATTTATGTATGTATGTATTTATTTATTTATTTTGTCAAGTACATGTTAGTAATATACATAGATATAACATTGTTTATATACATAAGATGGGTACTGATAAGAGGGAACATCAAACATCCTGCTTGAGCAGGGGGTTGGACTAGATGACCTACAAGGTCCCTTCCAACTCTAATAATGAATCTAAATCTAAATCTAAATCTAAATTAGGACAGGGATGGTAGGCACACTGGTGCACTTATGCACGACCCTTAGTCCAACCCCCTGCTTAGTCAGGACCCCGTGGATTTCCCACTGCTCAGTGCCACTCAACTGTTAACCTTCCCTTCTGAGCTGAATGGGGGGGGGGGATTCCAAGGGAGGGAGGGGTCAAGGGTTGAGTAGAGGGAGAAGTGTTGTTTGATCTCTAGGTTACCTGGATACCTGGATTCTTTTCCGGTAATACAGTTTGAGTGGATGAGATATCGAGAGAGAGAAAGAAAGAGGGAGAGAGATCCATATCCATATCCAGAAACAGACCCAGACTCAGACCCAGACCCAGACCCAGACCCAGACCCAGACTCAGACTCAGACCCAGACCCAGACCCAGACCAAGTGGTGAGCAGGACTTGGTTTTTGGTTTTTGGTATTTTTTTTTCTTCCTTGGGAATTTGACCTTGGGATGTTTAGTCTTGGTGGGGAGCCACCAACCATTAAAACCAGAAATTTACTCTTCTTCCTCCATCCCTTTTCTCTTTCAACAATGGATCCGAATGAATTGTTGCGGCCACCCATTGATAGCAGAAAGGATAGAATCCCTCAGGGCTGGATGGGGCCTTGAAGGTCCTCTAGTCCAACCCCCAATCTTTTCTTGAAAATCTCCAGCAATTGAGTCCCCATTAAGAATAAGTTTTATGATCATTGTTAAGAAAACAATGTACCAGTCAGTTATATTTTATTCTGTTATTCTTCTTCAATCCACAGAATAAGGTGTCTGCAAGTGTCACCAGAGCCACGAAGTGAAGATGTGGAGGCCGCCATCATCACTGTGGAACCCTTCATCCCCAAATCCATCAACCCCAACATCACCATAATTGATGAACGAAGGATGTCAGACGTTCTACCTTGCACAACAATGTGATGGTTGGTAAGTGTTTGAACTAATTTGGTTGTCAGTTTTTCTTTATTTTTCTATTTTAAATATATTCTGTTATTATTGTTGTTGCTATTTAATTTTTAATGCCTTTTGTTGTTTTCCATTTCTTGCTTTGGGGTTTTGGGTGGGAGTGCTTGGACTATGGAAGCTAACAGGAAAGAAAACTAGTAGCCTTTAATCTTAATTTGGTTGCTCGGTTTTATTCATTGTTTTGTTTCTTGCTTACTGTTTCATTATTATTAAAATATTCAATCTGTGCTTCTTTTGCCCAAGGACAAATAACGGCCAACCATCACATTGTTGAGCAGGGCTGAACGTCTGACATCGTCTTTCATCAATGATGGTGATGTGGGAATTGATGGATTCCGGTATGGAGGTTCCACAGTGATGGAGGCCGCCTCCTCATCTTCAGCTGGTGGTTCTGGTGACACTTGCAACACCTTGAACGCAGAAGCTAAACCATACATAGACCCCCAAAGACGAACAATGTCACTTTCCAGGGTCTCCAAGGAACTCTGGTGGGCTCTCACTGGATGGCCGCACCAGTTCAGTCTCTTCCATTGCTGTTCATTGTGTTCCTGTCAATTATTGTTGTTATCATTATTATTGTTATTATTGTTATTATTGTTGTTGTTGTTGTTATTGTTATTGTTGTTATTGTTGTTGTTGTTGTTGTTGTTGTTGTTACTATTATTGTCACATGTATGCCAGTGAGACTTGGACTGTATACAGGAGGCATGCTAGGCAATTGAACCACTTCCACATGACCTGCCTCCGTAGATATCTGAGGATCCGGTGGCAGGATAAGGTGCCAGACACAGAAGTCCTCTCCAGAGCAGGCCTGCCATCAATTCCCACCCTGCTGATGAAAGCCCAGACACGCTGGGCAGGCCATGTTGCAAGGATGCCAGACCATCGCATCCCTAAACAGCTCCTCTATGGTGAGCTGTCTAAAGGAAAGCAATCGCACGGGGGACAAAGGAAGCGATACAAAGACTCGTTGGAAGCCTCCTTCAAGTCCCTCGATATCGGCACCACCTCCTGGGAAACCCTGGCACAAGATCGATCGACATGGCGCATGCTGATCCACCAAGGCTGCCAGATATCTGAGGACAGAAGAACAGCCATAGCAGAAGAGAAGCGAGCACTCCGCAAAGCCAGAGCTGCAAATGCTGCAACAATGGTGCCCACACATGTCTGCCCAACATCTGGCAGAACATTTCGTGCCCGTAGAGGCCTTAACAGCCACCTGTGTGGACACATCGTAAACAGCCCACAACCTGATAGATGTCAAGGTCCTCTTCGAACACGATGGACGAACATCACTATTATTGTCATCATTATTGTTGTTATTCTTACTATTCTTACTGTTGTTATTGTCGTTATTGTTGTTCTTGTTATCTTTAACCGTAATAAACATTGAATTGAATTGAATTGAATTGAATTGCTCTTTGGACCTGATTCCTTCAGGATCCTTCATTAGTCCTGGAAAGTCTTGGATGACCAGACTGTCCAACACTGCAACTGCTTCAATCACTACTTTAAACAAAAGTTAGCATTCAATAAAAAGCAAACACCCAAAAAATTATCAAACTCAGTAGAAAAAGTTGTTTAGAAAGAAATTCTTTTTATAGACTACATTTTACTTTGGGTTTTTTTAAAAAAATATATATTTTTAACTATTCCTTCTTTTTCTCAGACCCTTCTCTCCTTTTGATTCTTGGTTGCACCTGAACAGGATTTCCTAATAAAAGCAGATTTCGCATTCAAATCCTCCAGCTCTCAGGGAAGACAAAAATCCCACCTCTCTTTCTCTCTAGTGGCTGCTTCTATTCCCGCCCCATTGTCATGACAACCGACAACCAATCAAATGGTGGGGGGGGGGAGAGCCGGTTGCCTGGGAGCTTCCCTGCCCTCAGCCTGATGGAGAAGAGGCTGAAGGAGCCAAGCCAAAGGGGGTGGGGGGGGTCAAATAAAGAGCAAAATTCGGAGCTTTGGGGGTGATGAGGAAGAGGCAAAACCTCCCAGAATTGCAGAGGGAGGGGGGCTTAAGCCCCTTCCCCAGAAAAGGCTGCAAGAAGAGGGTCTCCTCAGCTGGGGGCTCTGAGGGGTCTGGAGGGGCCACAGGGGACCCCCCCATCTTCCTCCCCTGGAAAGACACGGAGCCCAAGCGAAGCTGGAGAAACCCCAGGGCTGCGTCCCCCCAACATTCAACCCTGGGACCCATAAACCAGGTTAGTCCCTTCCCAGGAATGGGGGGTGGAGGCTGCCCTGGTTCCCCTCCTCCTTCCTGGCCATCCTGGGCCTTCTCTATGGGTCTGGACTTGGCTTTCCCCTGGGTATCCCATGCATGGAAAGAGATGGCTAAGCAACATGGGATATGGTCTCCCCCCTGTTTCCAGGACCCAGAAGATGGATTTTGCAGATTTGCTTCCCTTCCCCAACATGAGGCTCCCCAGCTTCCTCCTCCCAAGAGGGGCTCCCCACTCAGCCGGGCAGAGTCCTGTCTGGCATCCCTGCAAGAGCCCCCTTGCCTGGCCTCTTCATGGGAGAGGGTGGCAGGGGAACATAGGATATGGGCTTCTGCATTCCCGGCTCTCTGAAGATGGAAGTTGGATTTTGCAGATCAGCTTTCCATCTGCAACACGAGGGCCTGAGCTCCCCTTCCCTCCCTCCCCTCCCTCTTCCTTCCTTCCTTCCCTCCCTCCATTTCCTTCCTCGCTCCCTCCCCTTCCACCTTCCCTTCCTTTCCTCCCTCCCTCCCTCCCTCCATTTCCTCCCTCCCCTCCGTCCCTCCCTTCCTCCTCTTCCTCCTTCCCTTCTTTCCTTCCTTCCTTCCTCCCTCCCTCCCTCTTCTCCCTCCCTCTCCTTCCAACTTCTCCTTCCTTTCCTTCCTTCTTCCCTCCCTCCCTCTCCTTCCTCTTTCTCCTTCCTTCCTTCCCTTCCTTCCTTCCTTCCTCTCTCGCTCCCTCCCTCCCTCTCTCCCTCCCCTTCCTCCTTCTCCTTCCCTTCCTTCCTTCCTCCCTCCTTCCCTTCCTTCCCACCCTCTCCTTCTTTCCTTCCCTCCTTCGATCTCCTCCCTTCCTCTCCTCCCTCCCTCCCTCCCTCTCCTTCCTCCTTCTCCTTCCTTTCCTTCCTTCTTTCCTCCCTCCAACCCTCCCTCTCCTTCCTCCTTCTCCTTCCTTTCCTCCCTCCCTCCCTCCCTCCCTCTCTTCTCCTTCCTCCCTCCCTCCCTCTTTCCCTCCCTAACCTCCCTCCCTCCTCCTCCCTCCCTCCCATCCTTCCTCCCTTCCCTGTCCTTCCCTCCCTCCCTCCATCTCCTCCCTCCCTCCCCTTTCTCCTTCTCCTTCCCTTCCTCCCCCCCTCCCTCTTCTCCCTCCCTCTCCTTCCAACTTCTCCTTCCTTTCCTTCCTTCTTCCCTCCCTCCCTCCCTCTCCTTCCTCTTTCTCCTTCCTTCCCTTCCTTCCTTCCTTTCCTCCCTCCATTTCCTTCCTCGCTCCCTCCCCTTCCTCCTTCCCTTCCTTTCCTTCCTTCCTTCCTTCCTCCCTGTTCTTCCTCCTTCTCCTTCCTTTCCTCCTTCCCTCCCTCACTTCCTCCCTCCCTCTCCTTCCTTCACTCCCTCTACTCCTTCCTCCCTCCCTCCCTCCCTCTCCTCCCTCCCTCCCCCTCTCCTTCCTCCCTTCCTCCCTCTCCTCCCTCCCTCCCCCTCTCCTTCCTCCTTCCATTCCTTCTTTCCTCTATCCTCCTTCTCCTTCCTTTCCTTCCTTCCTTTCTTCCTCCCTCTTCTTCCTCCTTCTTCTTCCTTTCCTTCCTTCCTCCCTCTCTCCCTCCCCTTCCTCCTTCTTCCTTTCCTTCCTTCCTTCCTTCCTCTCCTTCCTCCTTCTCCTTCCTTTCCTTCCTTCCTTCCTTCCTTCCTTCCTTCCTTCCTTCCTTCCTTCCTTCCTTCCTTCCTTCCTTCCTTCCTTCCTTCCTTCCTCCTTCTTCCTCCCTCCATCCCTCCCTTCTCCTTCCATCCTCCCTCCCTCCCTCTCCTTCCTCCTTCTCCTTCCTTTCCTTCCTTGCTTCCTTCCTCCCTCCCTCCCTCCCTCCTCCTTCTTCCTCCCTCCCTTCTCCCATCCTTCCTCCCCCCTCCCTCTCCTTCCTCCTTCTCCTTCCTTTTATTCCTTCCTTCCTTCCTTCCTTCCTTCCTTCCTTCCTTCCTTCCTTCCTTCCTTCCTTCCTTCCTTCCTTTCTCCCTCCCTCCCTCCCTCCCTCCCTCCCTCCCTCCTCCCTCCCTCCCTCCCTTTCTTCCTTCCATGGTGTGAGAGAAAGCCTTGAGTTCACCATCTTTTTTCACTTGGGTTTTTTCTCAGTACTCTCTGTATTTCTATGTTTGTGTGTTTGTGTTTTTTAACTCTGCAAAGTTCTGGTAACTAGTTTTTCAACAAAGTTTATTTTGTCCAACAGACTGGCTGCACTATTGCATCAGCCCTTTTGTGCAATGCCCTTGAGCATTAGCTTCCAAAATAAAGTAATTTTTGGTTCAAACTCAGCAGGCAGCTATTTCAGATCTGTGACATGCTCGGGCATTAACTGCCCTCCTGGGATTTTGCCTTTATCCAAACAAAAATCAGATTTATTTATTTCTACAGCCACAGATGCCATGTATTCCCTCCGGGGTCTGTTTCAAGCATGGAGACCCCAAATCTGTCAATTCTAGATGATGGATTTAATTCCTTCTCTGCCCCTATTATTATGAATCACATGGGGATTATTTCCCTTTCATTTCCCTCCAGAGATTTCACCAACAATCTTTGAGTCCAGGAACTAGTTGAATTATCCAGGGATCTCTCCTGGCAGGTGGAATTATGATAGAAGTTTCAGCTCTGCTCTTTGGCTGAATCCTCCAGGGGAGACTTTGGGCAGAGAAATAGGGAGTTTTGGGACAGGCAGAGTCTCTGCTCTTGCATGTACGTCTCTCTCCTTTCCACATGAAGCTGAGTGTTTGTGTTTGAATCAGGAAAGCAACTGGATCATATTCCACCTTGTGAGAGTCCTTTCAATTCTTCTAATTCTTCTTTAGAAACGAAAAGGGGATTGATTGATTCACCCCATGAATTATGGACCTCCTGCTTCTGCTTCTGCTTCTGGTTCTGATGCTTCTTTTGTCCCATCCAGTCTCTGGGAAGCTGAGACTGAACTGCCCGCTGAGTTTGGAGCACCAGGATGGAAAACAACCACAGAGCTTTTACAGCCCAGGAGACCATCTCATTGGTATAGTCCTCACTGGAAATGAAAAATTGCATATAAAGTTGCTTTTCAACGTGGCTCCTTCTCTTCAGTTTGTTTTCCAAGATTGGTAAGTCATTCAGGGTGATTAAGTTGCACTCCCTCCATTCTAACACTTTCCTTTTCTGTTTTCCCCCCTCATTTATTCCTATATTAGGAAATATGTCTAATTTCCTGAACGATTTTGATTTCCACGGCTTCTCTCTTTTGTCTGATTTTGTGAAAAAGAGAGAAATCCAAAAAGGGGTCTGAAAAGAAGCTGAAAGGGCTGCAGATTATTTTCCTCTCTCAGTTCAATCTTTAACTTATCACTTGAATAATGAATTTTATTTAAAGCAGTGGAATCAGTTGTAGTTGCCTCTCCTCAGCCAATTCACATATTTGTCTAACTGATCATTGGTTTTGGGTCAATGTTGGATTAAGGCTCAGTAGGCATTTGGAGGATTATATATTTAAAAAGTAATTGTTGTTGCTGTTGATTATAATAACATTTTTTTTACAACAGGGATTTTTATGGTTTTGTATATGCCTTACGATTCATTTTCCCCATTCAAATGGTCAACAAGTATTCCCAGCTCCTGCACAACCTCACACTGGGCTACAACATCCATGACAACTATCTAAACACTTTCCGCACTTCAGATGCCTTGCTGGACATTCTCTCCACTGGAGAAGCCAATGTCCCCAACTACGGCTGTGGAAGGAAGGACAACCTTCTGGCTCTGATTGATGCAGCTAGAAGGGAAATCTCCATCCAGGCGTCAACATTAGGAGGCACCTACAAAGTTCCACAGGTTTGTGTGTGTTTTCTCTAACTGGTAAAGTGAGTGGTGGGTGGTGGGGAATGAGCAATAGACGCAATATCTTCTCCATGGAATTCAGGAGGTATTTTTCTCCATATTAGCAAGCATGTTAACTATTTTTACTCTATTATATTCATGGTCAAATTCATCATAAAAGACCTGAAGAGCAATAAGGTCCCAGGAGAAGACTTTCTACCAGTTATTCCACTAATAAAAAACATCCCTCCTTGTAGGACCCTCTATTGACAATTACAGTTAATCTATCAGATAGCACTGCTGTGGCCTAGAGGTGGAGCTCTTGCCTCACAATCAGGAGGTTGTGAGTTTGATCCTAGGTAGAGTTAGATGTAGGGTCTCCTGCTTGGGCAGGGGGTTGGACTAGATGACCTGCAAGGCCCCTTCCAACTCTGTTAATCTGTTAGTATTGTGGCTGAACTTTATGCTCTATTTCTCTTAAGTAAATTTGAGAGTGGATAGAAAAAGAAGACAGGGAAGAAAAACAAGAACATTTTAGGGAGAGTTATATAAATTTGTATAATAAATTAATAATCTAATATTGAGAAAATTTGTCTTGAAATAATTACAAAATATGTCAGTCAGATAAACCACTTTTTCCTGCTTTATATATATATTAGTGCAGGATTTGACACAGTAAATGAAGAAATGTTATGGAGTAAATTGATTACGCTTAAAATGGAGCTCAGCCTGTTGGCCCTTTCTCCAAGCCCTTGTTTGAGAGGGAGGTTTGGTCTCTATGGAGCCCTGAGAAGAAGGATGGATACTTACCAAGGAGGAAGGGAAAGGTGCATATTTGAACCCTTGTTATCCAGTCTAGATATTAATGACTCACCTGCACTAATGAAGGATCCTGAAGTCCTCATGTCTAATGTGCTAAATACATATTGGAACGCCCTGACTTACACTGATAATATGATATTGCTATCATATGTTGGATTGTGTAGGCGGTTAAGGTGTCTTTGATCATATTGTCATAATTCTCTGATCATTAATAAATCAAAGTCCAAAGTTTTGGTCTTTGGAAAATGACATCATAGCCACAGATGGCTATTCAATGGTGAGACAATGGAGTAAATTAACATCTTTCCTTACCTGGGGAAGTTTTCTCTGAGACTGAATCTTGGTTCCCTCATCATCAAAGGAGCTCATTTAGAGGAAGGATAGGAATGAATCTAGCGCTTAAATTTACACCTCATAGCTCTCCAGCTTCTTTAGCCCCAACTATTAAAGTATATAAGGCCAAAGTTCCCCTGTGTTCTTATATTGAGCTGATGTTTGGGGCTTTAAACAGAAATCACTAGTAGAACAAACCTATCACTGCACCTGAGGAGTGTCTTGGGGGTAGATAAAGGGACTTCAGCTGCTGCCCCTAGAGCCAATTTGGGAATTTACATAGCTTTTTCTTTGCCTAAAATTGGGCTACATTAGTATTGGTTTAAAATTAAAGCTATGGAAATTGGCAGACTCCCAAAATTGTATCTATCAGAACAGACAAATATCAGTTAAAGACCAATCTTGGATGGTACAACTGACAAATGGTATTAGGAGCTGCTGTCTACCTGTCTCTTGTACAGCTGGAGAAGAAGGCAAAAAGATGGTTCCACAAATAATATGGGTTATTGAAGCAGAGAAAGACATTGCAATCTTCAAAAATAACATATAGCAATGGCCCTTTATTGGAATAAAACACTTCATTTGAGATTTCCACATGTAAGTCTAAGTGTGATAATTTGTAGTGGTGATACAGTAATATGATTTGCATTTTTATGCTATTCTTTTTTACTTCCCTTGTTTCTTACATTCCATTTTTATACACAGTCTTGTTAATATTCTGTTAATATTTTAAACAATGGCCAAACAAACTATTCTAACATGTTCATCAGAACGAAGTTGGATTAATTTAAAGCTAATATTTCGGGCTTGATCTGATCCCTATATAACACAACATTCCTCATTGTTTTTTCAGATCAGAGATAACTTTGTTTCAGAGGCTCTGAGTGATAAAAGTCAGTTCCCCTTTTTCCACCACTTGTTCCCCAAAGAAGGATTCCAGTACCCAGCAATTGTCCAACTTCTGCTCCATTTCAAATGGACCCTGATTGGCCTCTTTGCTTCAGACACAGAGAAGGGAGAGAATTTCATGAGGGATTTTACTCCTATGCTTGTTAGGAGTGGAATTTGCGTTGTTATATCACAAAGATTCTCAACAACAGGATATACAGCAGCCCTCAGGGATGCCCTCTCTAAGTGGAGACAAGTCAACGTCTTTGTTCACTTCATGGAAGCTGTTTCCCCTTGGGACAGAATTCTTCCTTTCCATTTAATACTCATGCGCTTGCCAGGACCCATGGAAGGGAAAGTCTGGATCCTCCCAAATTTTCTATCGTACACAATAAAACAGAGCAGACTTCTCAAATACATCCATAGTATTTGGAACTTTGGTATTGTTGCAAAAGAAATCCCAAAAGATTCTGCCTTTGAACCCTTTTTCTCTGTGGAAGAAAAGTTTGAAGATCTTTATTTCCGCTGTTTTATTTCAAAGCATATATTTTCTGTCAAAGGCCGCAGAAGATGCACCCAGAAAGCCCCTCTGGAGACCCAGGAGAAAAGGAACAGAAGAGGGATCCCAAATCACTATCAATATTACAGCCTCCTGAAGACTCTGGTCCAGGCCTTGAATGCCGCCTATTCCTCCAGATCGAGGAGGAGAAGGAAGGAGGGAGAAAAGATCTTGGGGTCTCCAAGGCTGCAGCTGTGGCAGGTATGGGGGTCCCGATATGGATCCATCAATCTGAGTTCTTTTGGAGAAGGAATCCAGAGGAGAAGGAGGGGAACCACCTCAACCTATTTATGATATAAAGGTTGGACAGATTTGGCCAATCTAATTGCTCAGAGGATAATGCTCCAAAGAGTAGACACCATGACAGATAAATTTTCATATTCAGCATAGCTCATTTTAAAAGGCTGTTATGCATTTTTAAATAAATTCCTGTATGTATGGTTTTGTGATCAGCATCGTGCAATGTTACCCTTATAAATTTGAAGGACACCCTGAGGCCATCTAGCCCAACCCTTCCTCTCTGCAGGAATCCCAGTTAAGCTTCTCTGACTGATGGCTGCTCAGTCTTTGCCTTAAGACAGACATGTCAAACTCAAGGCCCATGGGCCACATCCGGCCCAAAATGTGGTTAGATCTGGCCCATGGGGCTGTCCTAGAGACTCCCTCCCACCCACCCCCCATGTGGGAAAGCCTCATCCAGTAGTCGCACTGCCACCCTCTTGCCCTTTCCTCATTCCTCCTAGGGAGGGAAGAAGGGAGGGAGGGAAAGAGGGAAGAAAAGAGGGAGGGAGGGAGGGAAGAAGGAAGGAGAAGAGAAGGAGGGAGGGAGGGAGGGAGGAGAAGAGAGGGAGGGAGGGAGGGAGGAGAAGGGAGAGAGGGAGGGAGGAATAAAGGAAGGAAGGAGAAAAAAGGGAGGGAGGGAAAGAGGAAGGGAGGGAGGAAAGAAGGGAGGGAGGGAGGGAAAGAGGGAGGAAGGGAAAGAGGGAGGGAAAGAGGGAGGGAGGAAGGAAGGAGAAGGGATGGAGGGAGGAAGAAATGAAGGAAGGAGAAGGGAGGAAGGAAGGAGAAGGGAGGGAGGGAGGGACGAATGAAGGAAGGAATGAGAAAGGAGGGAGGGAGGGAGGAAGGAAGGAGAAGGAAGAAAGGAAGGGAGGGAAAGAGGGAGGGAGGGAGGAAGGAGAACGGAGAGAGGAAGGGATGAAAGATGGGAGGGAGGGAAAGAGGGAGGGAAAGAGGGAAGGAGAGGAAGGAAGGAGAAGGGAGGGAGGAAAGAGGGAGGGAGGGAGGAAGGAAGGAGAAGAGAGGGAAGAAGGAAGGAAGGAGAAAGGGGGGAGGAAGGAAGGAGGATTGGAGGAAGGAAGGAGAAGGGAGGGAGGGAGGGAAAGAGGGAGGGAGGAGAAGAGAGGGAGGGAGCAAGGGAGCGAGGGAGAGAGGAAGGAAGGAGAAGAGAGGGAGTGAAGGAAAGAGGGAGGGAGCGAGGGAGGAAGAAAGGAAAAAGAGAAATAGGAATGGGAAGGAGGGAGGCCGAGGAAGAAGGGGTCAGGGAGGGAGGGAGGGAGTTAGGAAGGAAGGAGAAGGGAGGGAGGGATTAAGGAAGAAGGGAGGGAGGGAGGGAAAGAGGGAGGGGGAAAGGAAGGAGAAGGGAGGGAGGGATTAAGGAAGAAGGGAGGGAGGGAAAGAGGGAGGGGGAAAGGAAGGAGAAGGGAGGGAGGGATTAAGGAAGAAGGGAGGGAGGGAGGGAAAGAGGGAGGGGGAAAGGAAGGAGAAGAGAGGGAGTGAAGGAAAGAGGGAGGGAGTGAGGGAGGAAGAAAGGAGAGAAATAGGAATGGGAAGGAGGGAGGCCGAGGAAGAAGGGGTCAGGGAGGGAGGGAGGGAGTTAGGAAGGAAGGAGAAGGGAGGGAGGGATTAAGGAAGAAGGGAGGGAGGGAGGGAAAGAGGGAGGGGGAAAGGAAGGAGAAGGGAGGGAGGGAAGGAAGGAGAAGGGAGGGAGGGATTAAGGAAGAAGGGAGGGAGGGAAAGAGGGAGGGGGAAAGGAAGGAGAAGGGAGGGAGGGATTAAGGAAGAAGGGAGGGAGGGAGGGAAAGAGGGAGGGGGAAAGGAAGGAGAAGAGAGGGAGTGAAGGAAAGAGGGAGGGAGTGAGGGAGGAAGAAAGGAGAGAAATAGGAATGGGAAGGAGGGAGGCCGAGGAAGAAGGGGTCAGGGAGGGAGGGAGGGAGTTAGGAAGGAAGGAGAAGGGAGGGAGGGATTAAGGAAGAAGGGAGGGAGGGAGGGAAAGAGGGAGGGGAAAGGAAGGAGAAGGGAGGGAGGGAAGTAAGGAAAGAGGGAGGGAGGGAGGAAGAAAGAGGAAGAGAGGGAGGGAGGAAGGAGAAAGAAGGGAGGGAGAAAAGAAAAGGAGGAAGGGAGGGAAAGAGGGAGGGAGGAAGGAAGGAGAAGGAAAGAGGGAGGAAGGGAGGAGAAGAGGGAAGGAGGGAGGAAGGAAGCAGGAGGGAGGGAGGGAGGAAGGAAGAAGGGAGGGAGGGAATGAGGGAGGAAGGAAGGGAGGGAGGGAGGGAGGGAGGAAGGAGAAGGAAAGAGGGAGGAAGGAAGGAAGGAAGGAGAAGAGGGAAGGAGGGAGGAAGGAAGCAGAAGGGAGGGAGAAAGGAAGGAAGGAAGGGAGTGAGGAAGGAAGGAAGAAGGGAGGGAGAAAAGAAAAGGAGGAAGGGAGGGAAAGAGGGAGGGAGGAAGGAAGGAGAAGGAAAGAGGGAGGAAGGGAGGAGAAGAGGGAAGGAGGGAGGAAGGAAGCAGGAGGGAGGGAGGGAGGAAGGAAGAAGGGAGGGAGGGAATGAGGGAGGAAGGAAGGGAGGGAGGGAGGGAGGAAGGAGAAGGAAAGAGGGAGGAAGGAAGGAAGGAAGGAGAAGAGGGAAGGAGGGAGGAAGGAAGCAGAAGGGAGGGAGAAAGGAAGGAAGGAAGGGAGTGAGGAAGGAAGGAAGAAGGGAGGGAGGGAATGAGGGAGGGAGGAAGGAAGGAAGGAAGGGAGGGAGGAAGGAAGGAAGAAGGGAGGGAATGAGGGAGGGAGGGAGGAAGGAGAGGTGCTGGCAAAGTGCTCCAGCAGCAGCCTTGTGGAAGTGGTCATGGAAGCTGGGCTGGGCTGGGCTGCGGGGTCCTCAAGAGCTTGTGGGCTGGACTGGGCACTTGCCCTCCACTGCCTGGGGCTCTGGACAGCCTGTGCTGCCATCCGGGGTCCTCCGAGTGGCGGCAAGGCTCCTCTGTTGGACGAGACTTTGGAGCTCACCCTGGTTTCACCTTCCTCTTCTGGAGACCTCTGGATGCCCCCTCGAAGCCTTGCCTGTCCCCCCCCCCCACAGGAAGCGGAGGACGACACTGCTGCGTGTGGAAGCGTGGAGGAGAAAGTTTGCAGGAAGCAGTTTCCTCCCAGTCCAACTTCTGCCTTGAGAGATCTCTGGGGAGGAGGAGGGGGTGGCAGGGGAGCTGCATGAGGGGAAGCTGCCCCAACAAGCCAGCATCCTTACTACACGTGATTGGAAATGGGGATTCCCTTTCAAGAAGGCCCAGCCTCCCTCGTGCAGGACAAGGGAGCACTTCTCCCCATGCCTCCTCCTCCTCCTCCTCCTCCTCTTGCTCTCCAGAGATCTGTCAGGGCAGAAGTTGGACTCAATTGCTTCCTGCAAACTTTCTCCTCTGCGCTTCCACCTGCAGCAGCCTCGTCCTCTGCCTCCGAAATGCCAATGATGGGAGATCATCCCCAATGGTGGGGATTGGGAGAAGAACATCTCCTTTGGTGAGCTGTGCTAACACACACACACACACACACACACACACACACACACACACACACACACACACACACACACACACACACACACACACCATTCCAAGCTTGGAGACTCTTATCCACATCTGAGCTTACAAACTGCCAATCATGCCTGGGCTTGGGGAGAAGTCCCTCTCTTTCCTCTCTAGATAAAAGTCCCCAAACTTGGAATTTGGTGTGTGTGTGTGTGTGTGTGTGTGTGTGTGTGTGTGTGTGTGTGTGTGTGTATGCGCGCACGTGCTTGACTGCCAGCAGTTTGGGGAGATGAATAGCTTGTGGGGCACCGAAGTATCCCCACGTTGAGTTAGCTGGTGCAACTTATTCCATCCAGACCCAGCTGCCCTGAGACAGCCACGCCCAGTGGGCAGCATCGAGCTGGCCATCCCCACCCAGCCAGCCATGCCCACCTAGTTGTGGCAACCCAACTGTGACCACCCAGCCCCCTATCCAGCCGCTGTGAGTCGTCATAGTCTTACCTGCTACTGGCCCTTTGAGGGCAACCATGAGGCTGATGCGGCCCTCAATGAAATTGCCTTTAAGACCCCTGCCTTAAGACCATCCGTGAAGGGGAGACTGAACTTCCCTGCTTGACTGGCTCAGCTCTAAAAGGGCTCCTCCTTTCAGGATTTTTTCTCTCTCATTTGGCCAGAATCTCCTCTCTTGTCACGGAGTTCATGTTACCAGGACTGACTCTCTGGAATAGCCCTGAAGAGATTTTAAGCTTTTGTCTAGCATCTTTCAGTTAGACTGTATCCTCCCTTCTCCAACTGAGAGATTTTGTAAGTTGGAGAAGCTGCTCCCAGACCTCTTTATTTCCACTTCCGTGGAGCAAGATGGCTCTTCTCCTCGTTGTCTTTCTTTGAGGCCCAGAGCAGCTCCTTTGATCTCTTCCTTGGCTTCGTTGCCTGACCCAGGTTTTGTGCAAGGTCTTCTCCAAGTATGGGGCCTCCAAGGGGACCTGGTACTTGAGTTGGGGTCTCTCCAAACCAGGATGCTGAGAGTCTGATGGATGCATTTGCCTTCTTTCCTGCTGACCCACATTCAGTTTGCAATCATCTGGTATTTTGATATTGTTTTCATAAACACACTTATTAAGTTTGGTATCCCTCATCTTTCTTCCACTCCTTCATTAATCTTATATGAGATACTGTAGTTTATCAGGTCATAAAAATCAGATATTTTTCCACTGCTTTTTATTCATGCACTCCTTTCTATTAGGAAATCAGAAATAATTCCTTAGAAACTTAATACTGATTAAGACACATCAAATTAGCTTTGTCTGAGAATTGTTATAAACATTGCATCAAATCTTGAATTACAGAGATTTATCAACTCTTCTGAATTGACAGCATAGAAAAATGGATCGCCAAGGATAAGTTATTATTCCTAACCACCCAGTGTTAAGAGAAATATTAAAAACATTAAAAGTTATTTGAGTACAATTTGATGACAGATTTTATCCACTTAATCATCAACCTCTCATTTCATTAAGTTTCTAGTCACCTCACAAAATTCTTTATTAGTAGTTTACTGAAATCAATTTATATTATCATTGCCATAATCTGGGAGATTTGCAGCTTCAGATGTACAAACCAGGGGTGGGTTCCTCCCGGTTCAGACCAATTCGCCTGTACCGCAGGTGATGTCACAATGATGTCACTGAACCGGGTTGGTCAGTGCCGTTGTGTGGGCTCCTTCATGTTTTTTTTAAATTTTTTTTTAATTTTTCCCCGAATTTTTTCCTTCTGTGCATGTGCAGAAGCCAAGTTTTGGGCGCCCTGAGCCAGTGGCTGGGTGGAAAAGAAGCCTCTCAGCTTCCAAGTTCAGCAGCAGACTCGGTCCCTTCACAGGGTCGCTTTTCTCCACTCCCGAGAAAGATCCAAAAGCGCAGAGCAGCCTTTAAGGGGAAAGTCAGCGTAGAGGTAAGAAAAGGAACCACTGAGGGAAGGAGCTCTCTGGGACCGGTGAAGAAGTGTGGGGAGGCAAAGGAGAGAGACAAGAGAGAGCCCTGGGCAGGAGCCACAGGAGGAGAAGGGCAGCGGCTCCTCTTCTTCGCCCCTGCCCGGGGAAGGATGCTCTGAAGGTGGCTCTCCACCCTCGGACAACGCCTCCTCCCCTCCTCAAGCCCTGCAAGGAAGCCCACTCCTCCCGCCAGATCCACCCAAGGAAGGAGAGAGAGAGAGAGAGCTTGAAACCTTGCTTTGAGAGGGGGCAGTCGGGCAGCGTTCCCCCCCTCTCCCCAGGCACCTGCACCTTTGAAGCCTGGCCTTTGCACAGCACTGGCTAATTAATAAAACTTAAATTCTAAACAAAAAAAAACTTCCGAGGTTGTTTTGGAAGGGAGAAATGGGGCAGCGTTCCCCCCCCTCCCTGGGCGACTGCAGCCTCGGAGCAACTCCAAAAAATTCTCGCCAGTGCAAGAAGTCAATTCCTCGTGTTATGTTCTTACTAAGTTAGAAGTTTCCACTCAGGTCCTGCATTCAAGCGGGAAAATACTTCAAGCCCATTGGCTGTTGTTTCAGACAGCTCCCTATAAAAGGGCAAGCTGTCTGACTGTCTCTTGCTGGTTGCTTGAGAGAGCTGAATAAAAGAGCTGTTCTGAAGTCCGTCTCCTGTGATCCTTGCCACTATCCAACACCTGGCACTCCCGAGTGTTTCTTGACTTTGTAAGGGCCAGGAGTTGCTCCGAGGCTCCGAGGCTGCAGTCGCCCAGGGAGGCGGAGGGAGGGGGGAAACGCTGCCCGATTTCTCCCTCCCAAAGCAACCTCGGAAGTTGGGGTTTTTTTTAGAATTTAAGTTCTATTAATTAGGCAGAAGAGTGATAAATTACAAATATATCTTAGTATTGCAAACACCTTTAGTCCATTATCCATTGCCAGGTCAGAATTCTAAAGTCAAATCCAGATTATGAAACAAAGTGCATGGCTAAATGCAACCTCAGCACACAAGCTGCACAGATCAAACAATGTAGGTGTTGTCGCAAGATAATCTGTTGCCTTTACAGCGGCCACATAGCTCTTGCCGGTGGGATCTCTTGAGGTCAGTATGCCGTGGACTCTGCTCAGAAAGGCCAAAGCAAGGATGCTGGGCGAGATCGCCCTTCCCCTTTCCGCTGCCTGCACGCCCACAGCCGAACACGCGAGGGTCTCCTAGCCGGGATGAGGAAAGGGAGGGCGAGGAGGCGGCTGTGAGCCCGGAGAGAATCACACAGATAGGCGGTGGTGGCCAAGTACCACCGCTTTCCCGAGCCGCAGAAAGCAAAAAGCGAGCCAGCAGCTTAGGAGCTTTTTTGCTTTGGAGGTAACGCAGAGCTTGGGATCCAGTGCGCCTCTCGATCGCGCCCTCTCCCTGGACTGGGAGCAGCTGCGCATAGGGGGATACAAGTCTCTTTCCTCATCAGCCCCACCCCCTCCGTCTCTTTCTCTCTCTCTCTTTTATCCCCCCCCCCGTCTGCTTCTCTTATAGCCCTTAAAGTTCCCTGTCACAAGTTAGGGCCCCAGTTAAGATAAGGCTTTGCAATGAAACAACAGGAACAGGCAGAGAAGAAAAATAAAGCAGGATTGCTGCTGCTATGGAATTTAAAGACAGTCCAATACCTAAATTGGGGAAGAAAAAATATTTAATTTGGGCTGCAAAAATGGAATGTTTTTTGAAAGCAAAAGAATTATGGGACATAGTAGCAGACTCCCCGCAAGTGCTTGGAACAGCAGACCAAAAGGCTCATGACAAAGCTATGGCTTATATTCTTTTAAGTCTGGGGGATGATCAATTCTTAAATGTAGCTGAATTAAAGTCTGCAAAAGAAATATGGCAGAAATTGAAAGCAGTACATGTCAATGTTTCTGCGTGTAATGTGGTCCAACTTTCAAGAAAGCTTTTCAGAGCGATCATGCAGACAGGAGATTCTATGGAAGATCATTTAATGAAAATGCAGTCTGATTTTCTAGAATTGGAGCAACGTGGAGTAAAGCTTCCAGAGTCCCAAAAAGTTTTATTAGTGTTAAATAGTTTGGATCAGAGCTGGGAGACTGTATCAGCTATTTTTGAAAGTAAGCCAGAAGCAGATTTGAATTTGGAGGCTTTGAAATCGTGTTTATTGAATGAATATGAGAAAAGGCTTTTCAGCCATGCTGATGGAAAATTCCACAGGCGGGGGCCCAACAAGGAGTACAGTGGAAACTTACAGCAAGTCTCCAGCAAAATTTTCCACAGGCTGCCTATCTCTAGCAACAGCCGAGGTGTCTGCAGAGAAGAGGAGAGCAGAGGCAGGAGAGATCAAGTTACACAGCAACAATTCTGCAAGCAAGTTAAAAAGGCGTGTTTCATTTGTGGAGAGACCAATCATCTGCAGAAAAGCTGTACACAGAAAAGAAATATGCAAGACGAGAGACATTATTTGCAAGGACAGATTGCAGTTGCAAAAGTTTGTTATAATAACAATAGAGACAAATGGTTGATTGACAGTGGGGCTAGTCAAACAATTGTTAATAATTCTGACTTATTTTCCAGATTTTTCCCAGGAAACCATGAAGAAGTAGCCTTAGCCAATGGTCAAAAGGCTAAAATCATTGGAAGAGGCGATGTGCAAATTCCATATTTGGAATCCAGGTTTACTGATGTGTTATGTGTACCTGAAATGGAGCATAATTTGTTAAGTGTTTCTAGTTTAGACAAGCAAGGTTATGAAACCACATTTGTAAATGGGAAGTGTATCATCCAAAGAAATGGGAATGTTTGTGCACAGGGCATAAAAGAGGATAATCTTTATGTATTGCAGGGACAAAAGGTCCCACATTGTTCCCATATATTTAAAAATGTAGCAGAACACAATTCGTGTGTTCATCTTCTGCACAGACGACTTGGTCATGCTAATTTTAAGGTTGTTCAACAAATGAAAGAATATGCAGAAGGATTAGATTTGAAGGGATGTAAGGCATATTTGGATTGTGCAGTATGCAAAGCATCGAAATCCAAAGCATTCCCAGTTAGCAAGTTTAGCACAAGACAAACCACAAGAGCTCTAGAACTGGTGCATGCTGATTTAATTGGGCCTATGCAAGCCAATTTGGGAGGAGCAAAGTATGCGCTGGTCATTGTGGATGACTACAGCAGGTTTGGGTTTTGCTACTTACTTAAGAGTAAAACAGAGGTGCTACAGCAATTTAAGCAATGGTTAAGCTTTGTAGAGAGAAGGTACAAACAACAGGTATGTCAGTTGCAAACTGACAGAGGTTCTGAATTTATGTCAACAAATTTTCAACAATGGTTGAGACAATTGGGAATAAGACACAGGCGTACAAATCCTTACACACCGGGAGAGAACGGAGTGGCTGAAAAGAGAAATGGTGTTTTGCAAACAATGAAAGACTCATTACTGGAGGATTCTGGTATGAGCAGGTCATATTGGGGTGAAGCCATACTGACTGCCAATTATTTAGTAAATAGGCTGTGGAGTTCGTCCATCAATAATACTCCATATGCAATGCTATATGGGAGAAAGCCTTCTCTAGCACATTTAAAAATATTTGGAAGTACTGCTTGGGTACATATTCCAAAGGCAATCAGAAGAAAGGGACAACAAAAGGCTAGAAAGCTCAGATTTGTGGGCTATGAGCCAGGCTCGAAAGGGTATCGCTTTAGCGATGGAAGTAAAAGGATAGTGATTTCAAGGTCTGCTAGTTTTGCAGAACAAAATTGGAACAGAATTGATGCAAATTCTGAAAATGTCTCACTTAGTGACGGTGATCCGCTTAGCGACGGTGATCCACTTAGTGACAATAACTCATTTAATGATGGTGAATCATTTACTGAAGGTGTCTATGTTCAGGGAGGAGAGTCTGAACAAGATATGAAGCCAGAAAAGCTTGAAACACAAGAACAGGCAATGCCACGTAGGTCAGAGCGTAGTAACAGAGAGGTTCCGCCAGACAGGTATTCTGCCAGTAAAGTTAAAGTGTGTAATGTGTGGTATGAGCCAAGAAACTATAAGGAAGTATTGGCATTACCAAAAGTTGAACAAGAAAAGTGGAAGGAAGCCATGGATAAAGAGATGAAATCCATGGGCGATCATGAAGTGTTCACATCTGTGACTTTGCCACAGGATACGAAAGCTGTAGGATGTAAGTGGGTATATAAGAAAAAGGTATTACCCAATAGTGAAGTACAGTATAAGGCAAGATTGGTGGCACAAGGTTTTTCTCAATTAAAGAATGTGCACTATGATGAGGTGTTCGCGCCAACTGTAAAAGGTGAGAGCATAAGACTAGCACTGGCATTAGCATCAGCATACAGGCATAGAATTTGGCATTTTGATATAACCACTGCATTCCTCAATGCTGAATTAGAGGAAGAAATTTATATGGTTCAAGCACCAGGGTATGAAAATGAAAAGCCTAACATGGTGTATAAATTGAACAAGACCATTTATGGGCTGAAGCAGTCAGCCAGAAATTGGAATATCTGTCTAGATACTGCATTGAAAGGTCTTGGGTTCAAGAGTTGCAAAGCTGATGGTTGCATATACACTGGAAAGTTACAAGGTGGGAATTGTCTACTATTAGCATTTGTGGATGATCTTTGTTTCATTGCAAAGGATGCATCACAAGTTAAAGAATTTGCTAATAAGTTAGAAAAGAAATTTGAATTAAAGAATTTGGGAGAAATAAAGAATTATCTCGGTGTAGAAATACAAAAAACTGAAAAAGGTGGTTATATTCTCAGTCAAAGGAAAAAATTGAACAATTATTAGAGAAATATAACATGAAAGATTGTAATATTGCTCCTACACCTATGAGCACAGATTTTTACAATAGTTTGGGTGAGGATAAAAGTGAAGCCTGTGATCAGGAGATATATCACTCTGCAATAGGGAGTCTGTTATATCTGTCACAGTGGTCCAGACCAGACATAGCTTGTGCAGTGAGCATTCTAAGTCGCTTTACTGCTACACCTACAAAGTTGCATTGGATGGGTGTGAAAAGAATTCTCAGGTATTTGAAGGGAACTGTGAATTTGGGTCTTCAAATACAGGTCACTGAAGAATTAAAATTGAAATGTTACGTTGACAGTGATTATGCAAATGATGTAAAAACCAGAAAGTCTAATTCTGGAATTGTAATAATGTTTGGAGGGGCTTTAATTGGTTGGAAGTCCAGAAAACAAACAACGGTTGCTATTTCAACTGCAGAAGCAATTTATTGCATTGTCTGAGTTATGTTCTGAAGTACTTTGGTATGTACAGTTGTTACAAGATTTAAATGTAAATGTAAATGAAGCTGTAACTGTTTATGAAGATAATGCTGCTTGTATAAAAATGGCAACAGGTGACAGAGTGAAGAACAGAAGTAAACATGTGGACATTAAGTATTGTAATGTCAGGGAAGCTGTAAAAGAAAAATTGATACGTTTACATCATTGTTCTTCAGAGGATAATTTAGCAGACATGATGACCAAACCATTGGGTGGCGTCCATTATAGGAAATGTTTAAATCCAATAGGTCTGATGTCTCTCCCAGTAATGAAGGGAGGAGTGTTGGAATATTCATGACTGGGAGAGCCATGTGATTGAGTCAGCCAATCGGGCTGAAGTGTTAATTGAGCATGTCCAGAAACTTAGCAAGAAGAAGGGCGTGGTTTAGTCAGTCCACCATTAAAGATTGCTGTGAAAACATCTCAACATGTGATCTGTGAAACAAAGTGCGGTACTGTAAATGTTTTATTCTACTTATAAAGAAGTTATTTGAATCAGCAAAATGCAGTTATATTTTGAAGCTTCTGATTTATTGCGTAACTCTGACATTTTTACCTTCCTTTCTCCTCCCCCACCCCACGACACTCGTGAATGTCAGCGGCAAACCTTGGTGCCGCTCCTCATCCTGGGGGTGGTTTTGGGGGTTGCAGTAGGTTCCTCCTCCCCCCCCTTGTCCCCAGTCAGGATCGGATAAACTTTCCTCCCTCCCTCCCGCCCTGCTTCCACAATTTTTTCCTATCTCCCACCCTTCCCGTTGTCCCCTCCCCCCTCGCCCACCGAATTTATAAACATAGGTTGAATGCTTTGATTCCTTCTAGGAAACTTATGGCTTTTCCACACCCTAAATCCTCCTGTGATGTATTTTTGGGAGTTTGTCCCCTCTCTTCCCCCCCTTCCTCCCTCAGAGTTCCAAATTTTTTTGCCACAGTTTCGGTGCCTGTGGGTAGGTGGGGGGTCAGGTGACTGAGTGTGCATGAGTGACATCAAGTTGCCCGTGCCCACTCAGTCACATGACCACCCAGTCACATGATCACCAATCCAACCCCACCCAGTCACATGATCACCAAGCCACTCCCACCCAGTCACATGACTGTCAAGCTACTCCCACCCAGTGGGACCATCAACCCACTCCTACAAAATTAAGCCACGCTCACAGAGTGGCAGTAAAAAAAGTTTGGAACCCACCCCTGGTACAAACTGTTAGAAGAGAATTACTCTCATTAGAGGCGATGGATCGTGGCTTCTTTGAAAACATACTTACTTAGAAAATAAAACGCGAGATTCAAATACTAATAAACAAAATATTTATTTCAGTAGAAAATAATAAAGAATTCTTATTAGGACTACATTGTATCGGCTAAGCAAATAGATCAGTTCTACCTTCAGTAGAGATGGCGATGAGAAAAGGAAGGAGTTGACCTCAGGAATGTAGACATGCGTAGAAGAATATATCATACGTCAGCTTGACCATAGATATAAGAACACAGTAGAAAAACATAGATGCACAACCTGACAATATTCACATCGTGACACCCCTTCTTTGTCAGTTGGGCTAATATAATGTGTCACTCAACACACAGTAAATATCTTAGGTAATCATGCTGAGCAATAGGTAATGGTTTGTTCAGAATGTCAGCTATCTGATATTTTGTTGGCACATATTCTAACTTTATGAGACCTTGTCTTACTGACTCTCTAACATTCTTGTAACGTATGTCAATGTGTCTGGACCTTGAACCTGTGAAGTGAGTCCTGGAAATGTAAACTACTGATTGATTGTCTTCCATCACAGTGATCGGTTTTTCGGGCTTCGTCCAGATATCTGTAACTAAGGCATCGAACCACGTTAAAAAGTTGCACGCATCGGACACACATGCATACTCTGCTTCCGTTGATGAGCAGGAAATAAAACTTTGTTTTCTTACATTCCAGTAAACTGGACATCCATTCAGGAACACAATGTAACCTGATGTGCTTTTTCTTGACTCCTTATCACTTGCCCAATCTGCATCTGTATAACAATACATGTCAGCAAAATCTATATGTTCTGGTTCTAGCTTCAATTTGAATTGTTTTGTGTGTATCAAGTATCTCAGTAACTTCTTAATACATGACCAGTGAAATTCTGTTGCTTTGCCTACATGTCTTGAAAGTAAATTAACACTAAGTGCTATGTCTGGTCTAGTCCATCCACTAATGTAAAGTAGTGAACCAATTACTGAACGATAAAGTGTTTGATCCTTGAACTCAGGACTATGTGTATCTTTCAAATTGTGAAAATCAGTTTGCATAGGTGTTTGTGTAGGCGTTGCATCTGTCATGTTGCATTGACGCAAAAGTTGATCTATCTTAGCTTCTTGTGAAAGGCTAAACCCCTTCTGTGTCTTTTCAATGTGAACTCCTAAATATTCATTGATGTGTCCTAATGATTTCAATGTGAAGTATTTCTGCAAACCTTTAACAAAATTCTCACTCATGCGTTTGTTTGGACCAATGTAAACAATGTCATCAACATAAACAAGAACAATTTCATTAATATTTCCATACCTTTTTGTGAACACGCATTCATCAGTGTCGGACTTAATAAAGCCCATTAAATTTAGTTTGCCTTTTAGACATGTGTACCACATCAGACCTGATTGTTTCAGACCATAGAGACTTTTGTTTAGGAACCAGGTATCCCCTTCTCGGTCCCGGAAGCCGGGAGCGGACCTGACGTAGATTTCTTCATCTAGATCAGCATGTAGATAAGCTGTTTCAACATCAAATTGGAAAACTTCAAGTCCAAGGATAGAAGCAGTGGTTAGAGCAATTTTTACACTTTCAGTTCGCACTGTAGGTGAGTAAGTGTTTGTGTAATCTTCAGGATAGCTTTGTGCGAAACCTTGTGCGACAAGTCTTACTTTGTATAATAATTCACCATCTGGTTTTTGTTTGATTTTGTAGACCCATCTTGTGCCAATGACTTTTTTGTGTGTTGGAGGTGTTGCAGATGTGTATACTTTGAGTTTCTGCAAACTATCCATCTCAACTTGCATGGCTTCATACCATTTTTGTTGTTCATCTTCAGAAAGATATTTAATTTGTGAAAAGTTCTCCGGTGGGAGTGTAACATTACAGATCAATGGCGATGGTGTGTTTGTCAATTGCATTGTGTATCTCTTTGGTGGAATACCTTTTGTAGTTCTCTTGGAACGTCTCGGGACAATTGTCCAGTCGTCTTTCTTGTTGTCCACATCTCCATCAGCGTCGCTAGCTTCAGCATCCACGGCGTTGTAGGGTGGGATATCAGGTGATGAAGGTTGGTCATCTGGTTGCACTGTATCAACAATTTCAGTTCTAGGGAAATAAACTCCAGGGTCATTAGAATGTATCCTGGACCAATCTGTATCTTCTTCAAAATTAGCTGAATTAGAAATTGTTATCACATTGTGAGAGTCAATGAATCTTCCCCATTTAGAATTGCTATCAACACCCATATATCTCAGTCTCTTTGCTACTGGGCCACCTTTTCTTCTTTGGGCCAATGGAATGTTGACCATGGCATATGAACCAAAAATGTGTAAGTGTCTAAGATCTGGCTGGCGGCCATATAACATGTAGAAGGGTGTTTGGTCAATGACACTGCTCCATGTACGATTGACAATGTAATTTGCATAATGAACTGCTTCGCCCCAAAATGGGTGTTTGAGATTGGCATCTTCTAGGAGGCAGCACATCATGGTTTGGAGGACCCCTTGCCGTCTCTCTGATACTCCGTTGTGAGCCGGAGTGTATGGGGCAGATGTTTGGTGTAGGATACCGTTTCGTCGCATCCAATCCTGGAAACGCTGAGACATGAACTCGGCACCACGATCACTCTGGATTCTCCGGATTCTCAATCCGTGTTGATTGTAGATTTGAACTGCAAAATCTCTAAAGGTCTGAAAGGCTTCAGATTTTTCTTTCATAAGAAAGACATAACCATATCTAGAATGATTATCAACAATAGTTAAGAAATACTTTTTACCGCCAATAGTTGGACCATAAGGACCCACAATATCAGTATGAACCAAATCAAAAATGCGTGTTGACTTACGTGTAGCATGTTTTGGAACAGCTGCTGCCCTCGATTTTGCCTTTTTGCAAACTGCACAATCTAGATGTACCTTACATCCTTTGAAATTCAAACCTTGTGTGAAAAATGGCATACGTTTAAGAACCTCAAAACTTGGATGGCCTAATCTTCTGTGCCATCTATGAATACACCTGTCATGTAAACGAAAACCTGTAAGTGGAGTTGCAGCATTAACATTAACATGAGGAACCTTAGGTTTGATTACCTGTTGCTTTGTGGCTTTAAGAGCCTTTGGAGTATTCACAGGATCTCTCTCTGGGGTATCTCTCTCTGGGCCTGTGATATTATCTATTGAGATTTTTATACTTGCCTGAATTTGAGGTTCTGCCTTTGGCCTCAAATAGTAGACCTGACCAATCACAATTGTGTCAGCAACAATATGACCATCTTTAAAAATATAACTGGCGTTACCTAAATGAAGGACATAAAAATGCAAAACAGCAGATAAATGATTCTGACTAAGCAAATACAATTAGCTGTAGGAATATAATAAACATCAAGTACCAGGGTACCTAACTCTTCAATAAAAACAGTCCCTTTTCCTTCAACTTTGAAAGGGTGGCCACCAAATGCATACAGTTCACGATATTCTGGTTCAGGCTCATGTAGCTCTTTGAAAAGTTCTTTTCTGTAAGTAATGTGAACAGCCGCTCCACTATCGAGAGTCCACAAAAGAGAGCGGTCATATTTCTTTGGCTGTGTATCATTGGTGATTGCTAGCATGGTGTGTGGAGGTGGGAAATCACGCCTCGGACCGGGTCGGCGCTGTCCTCTGCCTCTGCTGCCTCTGGGTGCTTTTCCTCTGGGCTGGTACTGGTCCCTGTAATCTTTTCTTCTGGGCTGGTGCTGGCGTCTGTAATCTTTTCCTCTGGCCTGAACAGGAACTTGAGTGCGTTGCAATTTAAAACAATTTCTGCTTGTATGACCCACATGGTCGCAATATTGGCATCTTAGTACCTTTTGTGAAGAATTCTGGATTATGTCAAAAGTGTCCTCACGACGAAGCAAAGTAGTTATATCAGTGGCCCAGGCTTTGTAGTTCTGTCCCAATTGCTTTAATTTTGTGTCGCCAACCAATGGAACAATTTGTGACTGTTGGGCGACTATTGGGGCCTGTACTGGTGCGGCCTGCGAAATCACTTGTGGTAAGGCTTGGGCCTGAGCAGGCGGAGCTGCTTGAATTGGCTGTTGCTGAGGGGCAGCAATAGGTGGTGGCGCTGGAGCAGGCAAAAGTTGGGCTGCCACAGCTGGTGGTGGCCCTGGAGCAGGCAAAAGTTGGGCCCCTGGTGCTGGAGTAGGAGGTGGTCCAGCTTGTGGTGGATGCACAATTTGTGCTTGCATAGTTTAGGCAGGCAGGACAATTTGTGCCTGTAAAGTTTTTCCAGGTAATAAAGAATGCTGCATTAATGCATCTAATCTCATTTGATTCATTCTGTTCTGAGCCTGTAATACTGTTAATTGTTCATTTTGTTTATTCAAGAATCCACACTGTTTATGCAAAATTTCATTTTGTTCCTGAAGTACTTGGAGAAATGCAAAGTCCCTTTCATCAAAAAATTTCTGCCCATGTAATTGTGACGTGTGCATCCAAGGGCGTTGCTCTAATTTGTTTAAAGAAGGAGGGGAATCATGGCCCCTCTCTGGTATGCGTGAAGGCGGGCAAACATCTTGGTTCTCAGCACGAAAGAATGCATGCAATTTAATCTCGTGTAATTCTTTTTGCAAAAAAATAATCTTTTCCCGCTGTCTTTGCAGTGCCTGGCCATAAGTTAAATTTATTTCTCTTTCAGCACTTGTCTGTCCTATGGAAGACTTTTGTGGGCTGGCAATTTGCTGCTTATAAAAGGATGCCACCTCATCTTGTGGGGCATTAGTTTGAGAGATTTTTGGAATAGCTTCTAAACATGTAGAATTTCCCCCAGGAAGAAAAGGGGTGCCTTTAACATCATGCACTGACCTTTGAAAAAGTTCTGCTCCAGCTTTTACCTCTGTTTGGGCTTCTAAAATCATTTTTTCGGTCTGCGTTCCAAAGAGAGTGGGTGAGGCTTGTTCATGCAGAGAAAAACTTTCTGCTTGGGCTTCTAAAATCATTTTTTCGGTCTCTATGTGTTTTCAGCAGCGGCAGCATGTGTAGGAAATTCCTTATCTCCGTTTGTGGAGGACATGGCTAGTCATAAATCTTTCTAATTAGCTAACTATCCTAAAACGCAATAAAACTTTCAAAAGAAGCCATAAAGTTTACAGCCAAACTCTGGTACCATTGTTAGAAGAGAATTACTCTCATTAGAGGCGATGGATCGTGGCTTCTTTGAAAACATACTTACTTAGAAAATAAAACGCGAGATTCAAATACTAATAAACAAAATATTTATTTCAGTAGAAAATAATAAAGAATTCTTATTAGGACTACATTGTATCGGCTAAGAAAATAGATCAGTTCTACCTTCGGTAGAGATGGCGATGAGAAAAGAAAAGAGTTGACCTCAGGAATGTAGACATGCGTAGAAGAATATATCATACGTCAGCTTGACCATAGATATAAGAACACAGTAGAAAAACATAGATGCACAACCTGACAATATTCACATCGTGACACAAACTTCTGTTAAAGTAGCTTTACAATAAAGTTGAATTAGTTCACCAGGTGATGTTTCCTGTCTGGTCCACCAGGGAGAAGATTAGCCTGACAACTTTCTTGTTGACTAATCCATGCTTTCTGATAATCAACCTGTTGTTTCCAAGGAGTTTATGAATAATCTCTTTTTATCTGCTATTCATTTATTTCTCACTTGCTCTTTGACAGTTGTGTCAATTGTATTTTCCCAATATATATCTTCTCAGTATATGATTGACAACTCTTGCTGAACATTTTTTCTTTGCTTATAAAGATCATGTTCTCCTAACTAAGCATATTTCAAAATTGTAGAAGAAATTGTAGAACAAATATTCAAATCTGTGACAAGAAACAAAGTTTTCTGCTTTTCAAATTCTTGAATGTTTCAATACTAGTTTCATCCCTTTCTGGAGAAGAACGAGTTTTGCAATCTTTCCCAGTTTAAACTCTACTTGGACAAAAATGGAGAAATAGCAGCAGATCTGGGCATCCATGGCTTCTTGGTTCTCCCGAAGGAGGATGCCAGGAAAGAAACTCTGGCGTATTTTGAAAGACAGAGACTTATTATCAGACAAGATGCTCTTACACAGCTTAGGCTGCTCAACAAGGTGGGTGAAATTATGGTATCTTTTCCCTGTTTTCCAAACTCTGAGGTCCCACTTCAAGTGAGCTCAGCCTTGTCCCCAAGGTGGTTGACCTTCAGGTTGAATTGAATGTGGGGAGTAGAAACCTGATGGTTTTCTTAGACTGCTTGGGAGGTTTCAGTGCTATTCCATTTTGTGGACCATCTACAATTTAGTATCTCCATCAGAAACCCACCAAGGCTGGGGAATGTGTAGCTAATTGCATCAGCTTTGTTTGCTTCTTGTACACAAACAGCAAAGAAGAAGGCAATTCAGTTTACCAGTGCCTGAATTTAGGTTTGGACAGGTTAAATTAAATCAAGATTGGATGGAGGTCCTTTGGGTTCCATTGGGAAGAAGTTCCATCTTGTCCTGCTTGGGGAAAGTGTTCCCTGAAAGGGCAAGTTCATAGTCTGTGATGTTCTTCCACAGACCAGACCTGGTCAGAGTTATCCATGCCTCACCCTCACCCCACTGGGATGGAGCAAGTGGCCTTAAGCTACTAGGAAGGAGGTCCAAGGCTCTCAGTTCACATGAAATCACCATGACTGTTCTGATGTGCCCTGACCCAGACAGCTGAAGCACTGAAACAAGACTTGGATCCAAAGGAGAAACATTCCTCATCTATGAAGTTACAAGGGAGAAATTGAAAGGAAATGCTACTTAGATGAGGCCTTTGGCTTTTAAGAGGGTCCTTTTTGAGGGGACATTTTCTCATGATCTCATATCCATCTCATCCCATTCCAGTTCTAGAAACTAGGCAGTCAGTTTTAGTCTGATTTCTCCAGTACGGCAGACACAAAAATTGAAGAACTAAATATGCAAATCAACATCTCCTTTAAAATTGACAATCCTAATTTCTAAGGAATATTTCCTTTGTATTTTAAGTTCAAGGCAGTTTTGGACCACTTTGAAAGGAGAGCAGCTTTGCAATGCTTTATATAGAAGAAAACTTTCCGGATCCTACTGGTCAGAAGTTTCTTTCTTCATCACAGGCCATGATGAGGAAGTCCTGGCTTTCACTTACTGCTTAAATCTTTTCTCAATTCCATCCACTCAGATTTTAAGTACAAAAGTCCTTTATTGCTATATGATATGCCAGAAGCAAAAGGGGGTATTATAATGAAGTAATTGAATCTCCTAAAATTATTTTGGATCACTTAGAGATTTCAAATTTATCTAAGTGAATCCTAGAGACTACTTGGGTAATGTCCATGCCTACCTCCATTTTCCATGGATGGAGAGTCCTAACATCTTTTCTTTGGCATTCTTTATTTTTCTGCTCAGTCCCTGCCTCAGTCCAGATGTGTGGAAAGTTGTCATCCTGGATTTGTCAAGAGGGCTCAAGAAGGAGAGCCAGTTTGCTGCTATGACTGCGTTCCTTGTCCGGAGGGGACCTTCTCCACTCAGGAAGGTGGGTGACACCAGAGAAAAGGAAGTGGAACTGATTCATTACATACATCAAATAATAAAGGTTCCTATGATGGTTCAGAACATCACACAGGAAATTAGTCGGGTCCCAATTCTTCTCTCACTTTCATAGACGATTAAACAAATATAGATTTTTTTTAAAAAGTCTTATACTTCTTTTTTTTATTAAAAAGTTTTATAAGTAGTACAAACATTTTTCCCCACCCCTTCCCCCCTCACCCCATCCCTCCCCCCTTACCCTCCCACCCCCATCTCCCCCACCCCCTCCCTAGACTTCCCAGAACAAGCACAGGGTATAGTATTCACAAACATAGAACTAAAATATGCTAACAAATTATTGACTTCAAAATCTCTCTAGATCTTTAACTCCTTATAGCTCGAAACCCTTTAAACATAAACTAAAAATTAAAAATGTTTCATTCATAAGCTATTTGAATCTTCTTAGTCTGGTACTTGTTTTGAATATAGTGAATCCATCTTCTCCATTCCAATATATATCTTTCGTTTGAGTGGTCTTTAAGATATGATGAAATTTTTGCCATCTCTGCCAAATGCATGACTTTTAGTGTCCATTCCTCAATGGTAGGTGGATCTTCCTTCTTCCAATACTGTGCCACCAGTAACCTGGCAGCTGTTATTAAATTCAAAACCAACTTAGTTTCTTTTACAGTACAATCCGTAATTATTCCCAGCAAAAAAAAACACGGTGGTGTAAATTTAATCTTTTTCTTTAGAATATTTTGAATAATCCACCATATTTTTATACAAAAAGCCTTAAATTTTTTACATGTCCACCATATATGAAAATACATAGCGTCTTCACACTCGCATCGCCAACACTTACCGTATTTTCCGGAGTATAAGACGCACCTTTTTACTCCCCAAAAGAGGGTCAAAAACTGGGTGCATCTTATACTCCGAATGTAGCCCTCGCCCACCTGCCAGCCCCCACCCTTCGGAGGTTTTTAGCCCCCGCATGGTTCCAGGCGGCAGGGATCCTCGTGGCCTGGGGAAGGTGGGGACTCGGTTGGCGAAGTGGGCGCTGTGCAGGAGGCATAAGGCAATGTGGCTCGCCACTCAGCCTGGGGAGGAAAGCGTTTTCAGGCGGCAGCGCTGCGATCCCCTCCTCGATTCCAAAAACAGAGCGTGCGGAGACCAAAAAAGAGCATCCCGTTTCTGGCAGCGGGCAGTTCCGGCCGGCACTGCAGTGCAAAAACCCTTTCTTCCTCGATTCAAAAAATGGGGCGTGCAACCAGAGCCACCCGCTGCCCGAAATGCGATGCTCTTTTTTGGTCTCCGCACGCTCCGTTTTTGGAATCAGGGAGGGGATCGTGGCACTTCCGCCTGAAAACACTTTCCTCCCCAATTCCAAATACTGTGTGGAAAGAGAAGTTGCAGGGCACGAGATCGCGGTTCCAACTGAATCACTGCAAGCGGGTAGAACGGGAAGGTGGCAGAAGGTACTTTTCCCCATCTCGCCTTCGTGTGGTGTGCAAACTGGGGGGGATCACCTCTTAGCAGATTCACTGGCACCAGATTTAAATCGAGCAAATAGCACTGATATAGTAGGTTTTTTTGGCAATGCTGACATCTTTAAAAGCTACGCGGGAATCTCAAACCCAAAACCGTCGGTTGTCACTTCATCTCGCCATGCCAGGGGAAAAGAGAGGGGGGAGGAGAGCTTTATCTGTTTAATTTATGCCATAGGGGCTGCACATGCTCTCCATTAATCTATCAGTAAAGGAGTGGCCAAGACATTATATAGGCAAACGGGCTGCAATCAAGCCTTATGGAAGAACTCCCTTTCGGAGAAATCTTTATTGTCATCAATATGTAAGCCCACCTCGATTGCCGGAGCAACTCCCAATTGAAACAAGAGCCACAGAGATTCACAATTCTCCCTCCTGATTCCTCAAATCGGGTTTCTTGAGACCTTGATTTGGAGATTTTTATTTATTGATTTTGGTGGTGATGTGTGCTGAATTGCTGGGCAGTTTGTGCCGGAAGACCCAAGTTATTTCAATACCTTGGCTTTGTGTGCTCAAGTCAATCACTTTCCTCCCCATTACAAAAACGGAGCGTGCGGAGATCAAAACAGCATTGGGTTTCGGGCGGTGGGTGGCGGCGGTGTCACGCCCCCTTTTTGGAATCAGGGACTGAAGTGTTTTCAGGCTGCAGCGCTGGCCGGAATCACCCACCACCTGAAATGCAATGCTCTTTTTTTGCCTCCGCATGCCCTGTTTTTGGAATGGAGAGAAAAGTGATTGCGGAGGCAAAAAAAGAGCATTGCATTTCAGGCGGTGGGTGATTCCGGCCAGTGCTGCAGCCTGAAAACACTTTCCTCCTCAGCCTGAAAGCCCATTCCCCCTCCCTTCAGCAGCTCGAGAAGCCTCGAACGTGTGAAAATGCCTATGATCATCACCACACATTCGTGGCTTCTCGGACTGCTAAAGGGAGGGGAATGGAGATAGCTCCTGCCGCCCGTTCTTTCAGCGTCTCACGCGCTCCCTCAGCCATCCTCCCATGCTTGGACTCACTATGGGGTAGGAAGGCAGCACATGAAACTCGGCTTCTGGGCATGCGCAGAAGAATTTTTTTTAAAAAAATTAAATATTTTTTAAAATGGTGGTACCCAGGCACTGGCAACCGACCGCACCGGTACTGTGACATCACCAACGGGCCACTACCGGTGCTATAGAGTGGACCGCACTGGTAGGAACCCACCACTGCTTGGGAGTCGCCATGCCTCCATGCCTTATGCCTCCTAGGCAGAGGTAGAATTGTTTTTTTCTTGTTTTGCTCCCCCAAAATTAAGGTGCGTCTTATATTCCTGTGCGTCTTATACTCTGAAAAATACGGTAGGTTGTAAGTTTGGATACATACAGGCTAGTTTTTTTGGATCTAAATGCCATCTATAAACCATTTTATAAAAGTTCTCTCTTAGGTTTTGAGCTTGCGTAAATCTTACATTTCTAACCCATATCTTTTCCCATGTTTCCATCATAATAGATTCTCTAATATTTTGTGCCCATTTTATCATACAATCCTTGACTAGCTCTGTTTCTGAATCTATTTCCACTAACACATTGTACAACCTTTTTATATGCATTTGACTTTTGTCTCTTGTTTTATCAAATTCTCATCCTGCTGCAAAATACCAATTTTTTGATCTTCTCTCCATCTGGCCTGCAGCTGCCTATACTGAAACCAAGTTCTAATTACTCCTTCTTCTCTTAATTGCTCCATAGATTTTAATTGTAATCTAACTCCTTCTTCATAAAGGAGTAAGTATTATACTTCTTATCTTCTCTCATTGGAGGTACTAATAAATGTGTCCTGGACAATGTTCCTGATACCACTTGTAGTCCAAATAAGGTATTTCTTGAAAGGTAAAAGGAGAGAATAGTAAGGGAATATGGTTTTTTTCCCCCTCAGATGCAGGAAAATGCACCAAGTGTCCGGATGATAAATATCCAAATGAGGACAGAATCCAATGTATCCCCAAAGTTATAACCTTCCTGTCTTATGAAGAATATCTGGGCATCCTCCTGGTCTCTTTTGCCCTACTCTTGTTCCTAACCTCAGGCCTTGTTTTAATCATCTTCATTAAATATCGAGAAACTCCCCTTGTCAAAGCCAACAACCGGGACCTCTCCTACATCCTCCTGGTCTCCCTCCTGCTTTGCTTTCTGTCTTCTTCTCTCTTCATTGGTCAACCAAGGAAAGCCACCTGCCTTCTCCGACAAACGGTTTTCAGCATCATCTTTTCAGTTGCCATTTCTTCTCTCTTGGCCAAAACCATCACGGTGGTGCTGGCTTTCCTGGCCACAAAACCAGGAAACCGAGTGAAGAGATGGTTGGGGAAGAGCTTGGCCAACTCCATCATCCTGTCTTGTTCTGCTGTCCAAATAATCATCTGCTCCATCTGGCTGGGAGTTTCTCCCCCCTTCCCTGACTCTGACCTCCACTCCCAGCATGGAGAGATCATCCTACAATGCAACGAAGGGGCTGTTGTCATGTTCTACGTCACCCTCAGCTACATGGGCTTCCTGGCTGCCATCTGCTTCACGGTGGCTTTCCTGGCCAGGAATCTGCCTGGGGCCTTCAACGAAGCCAAGCTGATCACCTTCAGCATGCTGGTCTTCTGCAGTGTCTGGGTGACTTTTGTGCCCACCTACCTGAGCACCAAAGGGAAATACATGGTGGCTGTCCAGATCTTCTCCATCCTGGCCTCCAGTGCTGGTCTGCTGGGCTGCATCTTCATCCCCAAGTGCTACATTATCCTTCTGAAGCCAGACCTGAACACAAAGGAGCAGCTTACAGCCAGAACAAATGTAAAAGCATGAAATATAACACAAATATGATAGTGGAAGAATTATTAAGTTTTCTTTTATTTGAAAGAAAATATTAATTCTTTCTACTTAGATAGTATGCAGGAATCCAAGAAGAATATATGTCTATGTTTCTTTAATCCCCTTCCCTTTCAGCTCAATAAATCCTAATAAAGAGAACTCTGTGAAGGTAATTCAGAAGAATTTGATGTTGAGCAACAGCCAATGAACCTGACGCCTTATAAAAATAATTTGAGCAGGTTTTCCTACTGACAGAGCTGAAAAGTGTCTCTGTGTGAGAGAAAAGAGCCGAGTAGGAAAAATGGCAAGATGGAAGCCATGGGAAACAAGATCCAGTCATGTTGTCTGATAATCTCTGTGAGAACCCATGAAATACCCAAATGGTGTGAAATGCAGGGTTTCACCTGCTCTCCACTGGGGGAGGCAGATCTGCACAACTATTAACTGGTTCCTTCTTGATGTCCTGATGAGACCTACTGTAGAGAAAGTGTGGATCACCACAGTCGTCTGGATTTTCACTTTGGGGTCATTGTCTAGCTCTGTATTTTTTTCTTTCCCTATTCAAGAAATAAAAGAGCAATATCTGACTTTGGTCAGGTCCTTTAATTGTCCACTCTGCCATTTGTACATTTGTTTGTTCCTTTTTCCATGCCTGGTTTATCTGTGAAGGGCTGGAGAAGATGCCCAGAGAAAGGGGACCTTGAGACTCTCCCCAGGAGGAGGTTGAAGGGATCCTCTCTAAAGGCAGCCGCATCATGGACTGTGACAGGAGCGCTCAATGCTGCATCTTCATCCAGGTTCAGGAAGGGGGTGAATGGTGGTGGTGGGGTGGACTTCCAGGTTTCTAGGAAGAGGCACCCATGGAAACTCTTCTGCTCTCCACCCACAGAGTTTGCTGATTAATTAGAAACCAATTTTTATGTTTCAGAATGGCTACTCATTGCGAATCAAATCCCTTTGCAAATTCCATTTTCAGGAGATAAGAAAAGTTCTGATGGATGAGAC
Organism: Diadophis punctatus similis; assembly: GCA_023053685.1. Lineage (NCBI taxonomy): Eukaryota > Metazoa > Chordata > Lepidosauria > Squamata > Dipsadidae > Diadophis > Diadophis punctatus. Next base: position 14,764,540 of record JALIGW010000011.1, on the reverse strand, counting down.
CGAGGTCAGTCTAAGATTCACAATGAGCACAGAGAGGCCTCCGGTTCTCCCACAAGCAGAAGGAAGAGAGTTTGCCCAACACGCAAGGGGTGTTTTCCCACAACTGAACTTTCCTCCATGACATCAGACAGTGTTGGACACTCAGCCATCCCTCCATCTAGGAACCCCCAGTTCTGGCATCAGAACATCTGGGATATCGGAATTGGGGATTCCTAGATTGAGGGATGGCTGAGTATCCAACACTGTGTGATGTGATGGAGGAAAGGTCAATTGTGTGGAAATACCTGTTGCGTGTTGGGCAAAGCAATAAGTCATTAATATCAGACTATTAATGACTTAATATGGGAACATTAATATGAGAATATTCATATCAGAAAATGTTTCCAAGTTTCACTCCCCCAATCAAAAAGTACTAAGGCAGAACCGGAACTCAGGAGTCACTTGGTGATTGGCCCAAAGTCTCCCAGGAAGTTTTCATGCCTAAAATAGGACTAGAACTCAAAGTCCCCTGATGATTGGCTCCAATTCCCTCATTTGGCTTTTGTTGGAGGGTGGGACTGAAACTCCAGGGATTGGCACAAAGTCCCTCCTGTGGCTTTGATTCCCCGCATCGTCACCAGGCACAACTTCTCCCTTCCCACAGACCGAAGCTGCTTTCTGCCGCTGCCCCCTCGCTCCCCTCTCGCCTCGCCCAAAAAGACAGCCGTGGATGGTGCCCGCCCGCCCCTCGCCCGCCCCGCTCACTCGCATCTAGCCCAGTGTCACCCCGGCAGCCCCGCTCCCATCTCCCGACCCCGGCCTTGCAGGAGAAACCCTGGGGCTGGCCGAGCGAGCGAGGAGCGGAGCGGGAGGGCGCCCGGTTGGGCTTCCTCGCAGCTTTGCCGCAGGGATGGAGGGGGGGGGGCTTCCTGCGCCCCTTCGAGGAGAGCGGCCAGAGGAGCCGCGGTGGGCGAGCGTTTCCCCCCAGATCTGAGAGCGCGAGGGGCATCCCGGGTGGGCAGGCGGGCAGCCTCGGGAGGTCTGAGGCCATGAGGGGCCTCTGGGGGTCTGCAGGGGGGGCATCTGCATTCGGCCCCTCCCGGCAGAAGTCTGCAAGGCGGGCAGGCGAGGCGGCCAGGGCCGGTGGAGGAGGGCGGCGGGGAAGCCGTTCTTGGGAGGGGCTCCGGGGATGAATTTCTCCCCCTCCGGGGTTGCAGCCGTTGGGCGGGGGAGAAGCGGCCGGAGGAAGGAGAGGCGAAGAGCAGCGGCAGCAACAGCGCAAAGTTGGACGCTCTTGGAAGGGGGGGGGCACGGGAGGGAAGCGAAGGCTCTCTTGGGGGGGAGTAAAGGTGTCAACGTCCCTTCTTCTTTTTTACCTGCGTCCAGGTAAGCTTACAAGAGGACCGGCATCACCTGGAGCTTTTCATCAGCTGCAGCTTTGAGGTGTCTCTATTCTGCCCCCCCCCCATCTGAAAGAGCGCACTGACTTTCTCTCCCCCCCCAATTAATCCCTTCTCCGGTCTTGGTCCGACCCAGCACTCCTAGGGCGGGGGTCCTTCTCCCCGGCAGCTGCCTGCTGAGCAGCCAGTGGAGGGTCATCCAAACTACCCCTCCCCCGGGAGAGAAAATCCCCCTTTCTGCCTCTGCCTTTCCCAGCGGCTGTTGCGCTGAGGCCCCCGAAGCTCCGTCCTTCCCCACAAGCCAGGGAGGGTGGGGGCACCTCCAGGTCCTCCCCCTCCTTCCGATATCGTCTCCGGTCAGGCCGAGCTGGAGCCCCTTCCCACAGCAGTCCCGCCGCCCTGAAAGGAGTTTCCACCGCCGGATTCAGCAGCCCCCCCCACCTTATTTAGAGACCCCTGCCCTGCTCGGAGGTCTTTGGGGCTGGATGGGGTCACTAAAAGGAAGCCTCTTTCTCTAGGCGAAGTGCGTGGGGGGAGGGGAGAAAATGCGGGGGGGGGTCACTTGATTGGCGGCGGAGCGAGAGGGAAGCTGGGAGGGGCAGGAGGAGGAGGAGGTGGGGTTTTTGTGCGATCCCATCCAAGGACACAATCAAGGCAGATCCCAATGAATGGGGAATTTGCATTATGTGTCCTCTGAATGGGAAGGGAAAGAGTCCAATGGAGACGGAGGCAGGAAGGGAAAGAGGAAGCAGAAGTGGGGGTGGGAAAAAGAAAGGAAAGGGAAAAAAGGGAAAGGGAACAATCCCTTCACCTTCCCTTCAGTTCTAATTATTTTGTAATGTCAAATAACTGAATAAATGTCAGCCTGACCTCCTCGAAACTTCAGAGATCGAACCAGTGAGAACGTTTCCCTCTTCAGAAGGGACCCCAAGTCTTGGCTTCTGGCCATTCCTGGATCTCCCCCTCCCTCCCTCCCGTCTTTCCCATCCACGGAGTTTCCCTCCCTGATCAGCTGCCGCCAAGAGCCTGGAGCCTATTTGTGACGTCCTCTTATTACACAGCAGAGCAAAACCCAGCCAGCCTGCCCCGTTTTCTTCCATGCACCAAAGTTCACGTCCAAGAGAGAGCAAGAGAATCTCCCTCCCAAGACAAGGAGCCGTTTCTGACAACCAGCAATCATTTTCCCTCTTTTCCTCTCCAGACAACGGACTTTTTCAATACCAACTGTGCTTCCTCCAACACGCGAAAGCCTAAATCCAGATCAGGGGAAAAGTTCCCACTTTTATAGACGATATTCTCCCTCTGAGCACAGATTTTCCTAACACTTTGGGTGAGCAAGAGAGACGCGTGTTTCAAGGAAGGATAGAGGGTTTTTCTCCCGGAAAGCGAAGCTGCGCCTTTCCCGAGAGAGCCGAGCGGAGGATTCCCCACAGAAGGGGGGAGGCTGGGGGCGGGAGGATCCGGCTGGGCTAGGAGGGATCCCTGCAGATCCTCTCCGCCTCTTCCTGATTTAGCTTCCCTTCGGATTGGGGGGAGGGGCTGTGAATTGGTGGTGGTGCATTGGGGGGGAGGGGGAGGAAGCGTTTATCTCTAGGTCTTTTGAGATGGGTGGGGCCAGAACGAAGGGCAGCACCAATGCGAATTCTCCCTGATTGAGCGTCATCGGTCTCCGGGCAGAGTCCTTTGTGGCTTCACCTGAAGGAGGAGAGAGAGAAGCGGAGAAGGAGGGAGGGAGGGAGGGAGGGATCTTGGCCTGGAGAACCAACTTGGGCTTCTTCTCTTCTCGGAACTCTCTCCTCCAGTGGGTGAAGTCAAGGGAGACTCTGCCTGGAGACTGATGACGCTGCAGAAGGGAGAATTCCCATTGGTCCTCCTCCTTTCAGGACGCTCCCAATTCCTAATTTTGGGGCTCGGCAGCCTTTCTGCGATTCCTTCGCTTTGCGCAGAGAGGGAACCAGTGGGGAATTCCACTGCCTGAGCCAAAATGGTCTTGAGGCAGGTCGTTTTCTCAGGGGGTGGGGGACCCTCAGGAGGGGAGGGGAGAGGCGGGCAGGAGTGTGCAGAAGAAATCAAAATTTGTCTTTAAACTCAGTGGTGAAATCCAATTTTTTTACTACCGGTTCTGTGGGTGTGGCTTGGTGGGCGTGGCTTGGTGGGCGTGGCTTGATGGGCATGGCAGGGGAAGGATACTGCAAAATCTCCATTCTCTCCCCACTCTGGAGCCAGCCAGAGGTGGTATTTGCCGAACTACTCAAAATTTCCGCTACCGGTTCTCCAGAACCTGTCAGAACCTGTTGGATTTCACTCTGCTTAAACTCCCTGAACTGAGGATGGTCTTGCGCAACTGTTACTCCAGGGGCCAATCTGGGTTCTGGGGGGATGAAGTTCCAAAGGGCCACAGAGGGTGTTGGGGTCTATTGGAGTGAATGGGGAGCTCTGCAGGGGCCACAGAGCCCCCCCAAGAATCCCCTCCCCCCATGGCTTTTCCCACCTTCCTTCCTTCTCCCCATCAGTCGGGCACTTTGGGGGAAAGAGATTTTCCACTTCTGGACCAAAAAGACTTTGGAATCCGATCTTTCCATAAATTCTGTACCGGACAGCCTCCCCCCTTCCCAGCTGCCCTGTCTGCCTCCGATGCCCCCCCTCACAAAGTAAATCTCCAAGGACATTAAAGTGAAGCCAGTCACAGTTTTATGAAAGGAGTGGCAAGCAGGGCAAAAACGATCCTCCCAGAGTCAGCAATGGAAGGGAGAGAGACACAAACACACACATGTCCCTGTCGCCCCCACTGTCGCTACTTTTGCTCTCGGCTGCTCTGGCGCTCTTAAAGTCATTCTTGAAGAGTCGGAAGACGTTTCCTTAGATCTCCGCCAAACTCATCCTTGGGAGCGTCAGCTTGGCCGAACTTTGGAAGAGCTTTGCCCAAGACTTCTCCTATATTTTGAGCTAGCCTGAGGCTCCCAACAATGAGTTTGGCGGCGATCTAAGGAAACGTATTCCAGCTGTGTGTGTGTGTGTGTGTGTGTGTGTGTGTGTGTGTGTGTGTGTGTGTCCCGCAAGGATTTGGAGGCAGACACGGTGCCTCTGAAAGCGCGCACGGGAGCAAGAGCGCTAAGTTGGCGGCTGTGGGAGGAGCGCCTTGGCTTCCCCTTTTGCTCCCCACAGTCGCCCTGAGCTGAGCCGGTGCGGTTCTTTACTTGGGCAGCCCCGACGACCGCAGGACAGTCAGATTTGGTGGCGCAGAAATTGTATAAAAAACAGTGCATTTCTGAGGGTCTTCTGCAAAAAACCACCCAAGCACAAAAGCCAGGCTTGCAGCAAGAGGTTGGAGCTTGTTAAACGTTTTCCAGTCGGCCTGCAGGCTTTTATTTTGTCAGCCCAAAGGGGGAGGGAGGGACATAGGAAATCGCCCTGTCTCTGCAGCATGGGTCATGTGACTGAGTGGGGCATGGCCAACTTGACGTCACTCACAGCAAGGTGCCACCCCACCTTGCTGTGAGTGATGCTGAGTTGACCACGCCCACTCAATCACATGACCACCAAGGTATGCCCACTCAGTTACATGACCACCAAGCCACGCCCACCAAACAAGTCACACCCACAGAACCGGCAGTAAAAAAAATTGGAACCCACCCCTGCGCCTACCCGCTTGCAAGAGTCTCCAACTTTGCAGCCGCCGCTGCTCCTCGTCTCTCCTGCCCCGGGAGTGGAGCTGGGCACTGTTTCTCCCCGCCCGATGGCTGGAACCGGCGGTGCCTGATCCGCTCCTCCCAAGACTGGCTTCCCCGCTGCAGCTCCCGCCTGCCTGCTTTACAGAGTCTGCGGTGGGTAGGTGCCGAAAGAGGCTCCCCCTGTAGCCATCTTGGGGTCCCCCGTGGGCTCAGACCCCCCTGGGCTTCTCTGGCTCTCAGCTCCAGGGGCCACGCCCGCCCCCGCGGGTCTTCCGGCTGTTCTCCTTGGCGGGGGCGCTGCAGCTCTGGAGCCGGAGCTCCGACGTGGCCCAGGAGGGAAGAGGTGCAGGGAGCCCCAGCCAGGCATCCCCGCAGCCCCCCTGGGAGGAAGTATTTTTAGTACTTTTTGATTGGGGGTGTGAAACTTGGAAATCTTTTCTCAGATTAATGTGGGAGAGCAGAATTGGGGATTCCTAGAATGTCCAATATTGTGTGGTGTGATGGAGGAAAGTGAAAGTGTGGGAAAAAACCTGTTCCATGTTGAGCAAAGCCATAAATCTCTGCCTTCTGCTTGTGGGAGAACCAGAGGTATTTGTGTGGTCACTGTGAATCTTGGACTGACCTTGGTCTGATCCATCACAGCTTTTCTTATCTCCTTAAAATGGATTTTACAAAGGGATTCTATTTGCAATTAGGAGCTATTCTGAAACATAAAAATTGATTATCAATTGATCAGCAATCTCTGTGGTTGGAGAGCAGAACAGCTTCCGTGGATGCCTCTTCCTAGAAACCTGGAAGTCCCCACCCATATTCACCCCAGTGGGAAGCTAAACCTCTCCTAGAACCTTGATGGTGAACCTATGGCACACGTGGCACAGGTGGCACACAGAGCCCTCTCTACGGGCATGTGAGCAGTCGCCCCTGCTCAGCTCCACCGCACATGCATCCATGCCTCCCACCGGCCAGCTGGTATTTGGGTCTCTGCCACGCATGCTTAGGGGTGCATGCGGGATATGCATGTGAATGCATGGGGTGGAGCGGGGGCGCATGTGCGGAGGGTGGGGTGCACATGGGGGTGTCACATGCGCATGTGGGGGTGGGGGCGGGGGTGGGGGGGTCATGCACACATTGCATTATGGGTGAGCGTGTGTACGCTTTTGGCACTCGGCACCGCAAAGGTTAGCCATCACTGTCCTAGAAGAATGAACTATTTTGGGAACTATTATATTTCCCTAAAGGAGAAACATGTTTTTAAAGACAGAAAGCAGCCCCCAAGTCTTTCTTAATGGCCCCAGCAGGACTGGGCCAGCCTATCTACAAGACAAAAGACCTTCAGCTCCAGGGTGATGGGATGAAGACAGGACCCTTCAGGACATCATTGGACCATTTAGCAGAAGACACATAGCTCACTGCATTGCACAACCTCCTAAGGCAGGGCTGTCAAACTCCCGGCCCATGGAACGGATGCGTCACATGCTGGCCATGCCCCCACCCGGTTTAATGAAGGGGGGAGAAGTCCTGATACATCATGTGAGGCCGCCATGATGACGTGTTTGAGACACCTGTTCTAAGGACATTGCATCACTCAGCAAACTTCAACCAAACCTGGGTGCTCAGACAAACATGACCCCATAGGAACCTTACAACAGCCAATAGAATACATGTTCTTGCACAGGAACAGGAAGTTCCTGTGTTCAAAGCCCCCAAGAGAAGGTATAAACCCCTCCTCACTCTCAACTCCATGTGGTCAGCTGCGTCAGAGAACCAGGTGCTTGGTAGTTCTGCTCCACCATTAAACCATCTTTCCAATCAGCCTCCATGTTTCCAGTGTCTTCCTCCCGGCTTGGAACTGAACCGGATGGATATTTTTCTTCCAACAGCCCCTTCTTGGACCTGGATGAATATTATGCAGCATTGAAGGTTTGTGACCTGGTCAATGATGCGGCTGCCTTTAGACAGGATCCCTTCAACCTCCTCCTGGGGAGAGTCTCAAGGTCCCCTTTCTCTGGGCATCTTCTCCAGCCCTTCACAGACAAGACAAGCTTGGAAGAGGAGCAGAGAAAATGCTTTGAGTAGAAATTGTAGAGTGGAAAATTAAAGGACCCGAAAACTGCTATTTTATTTCTCTGGTTGAGGAAAGAAAAAACACAGTGGAAATTCCTTTACACACTTTTTTAATTTGGTTTATTTTTTATATATATTGGTGAGAAGCTGTTCTGCTGAACACTTTCTGCAAAGGAGGTTTTATCAGGAAATCAAAAAAGAACTACATAAAAAGAAAAATGTATAAATAATTTTGTTTTAAAAAAGAAAGAACTACATAAGATATATAATCTATAACCTATATAAGATTCCCTTCCCAGCTGAAAGCAAGTCAAACATGGCATTTCACATCATTCCAGCATTTTCATGGAGATGATCAGGCAACCAGGCTGGTGCTTGGTTCCCATAATTTCCTCCTGACCTCTTTTCCTACTCACTCTCTCTCTCACACACACACATATACTTTTAGCTGCTGTCAGTAGGAACCAGTGTCCAAATAATTTTCTATAAAGTGTCACATTCAGTAGCTGTTGCTGAACAGCAAATTCCTCTGAATGACTTTTACAGAGTTCTCTTTAGCAAAATTTATTGAGCTGAAAGGAAAGGGAGCTACAAGAATTCCAGTCATTCAACAATTTCCCTTTTTGAAACATATAGACATGTTTTTCTTTTCCTGCTTTCTAAATGGAAAGAATTAATATCTCTTTTCAAATAAAAGAAACTTTAATAATTCTTCCACTATCATAATGGTGTTATATCTCATGTTTTTACGTTTGTTCTGGCTGTAAGCTGCTCCTTTGTGTTCAGGTCTGGCCTCAGAAGGATAATGTAGCACTTGGGGATGAAGATGCAGCCCAGCAGACCAGCACTGGAGGCCAGGATGGAGAAGACCTGAACAGCCACCATATATTTCCCTTTGGTGCTCAGGTAGGTGGGCACAAAAGTCACCCAGACACTGCAGAAGACCATCATGCTGAAGGTGATCAGCTTGGCTTCGTTGAAGGCCCCGGGCAGATTCCTGGCCAGGAAAGCCACCGTGAAGCAGATGGCAGCCAGGAAGCCCATGTAGCTGAGGGTGACGTAGAACATGACAACAGCCCCTTCGTTGTATTGCAGGATGATCTCTCCAGGCTGGGAGTGGAGGTCAGAGTCAGGGAAGGGGGGAGAAACTCCCAGCCAGATGGAGCAGATGACAATTTGGACAGCAGAACAAGACAGGATGATGGAGTTGGCCAAGCTTTTCCCCAACCATCTCTTCACTCGGTTTCCTGGTTTTGTGGCCAGGAAAGCCAGCACCACTGTGATGGTTTTGGCCAAGAGAGAAGAAATGGCAACTGAGAAGATGATGCTGAAAACCGTTTGTCGGAGAAGGCAGGTGGCTTTCCTTGGTTGACCAATGAAGAGAGAAGAAGACAAGAAGCAAAGCAGGAGGGAGACCAGAAGGATGTAGGAGAGGTCCCGGTTGTTGGCTTTGACAATGGGAGTTTCGCGGTATTTAATGAAGATGATTAAAATAATGTCTGTAATTAAGAACAAGAGTAGTGCAAAAGAGACCAGGATAATGCTCAGAAGTTCTTCATAAGACAGGAAGGTTATAACTTTAGGGATACATTGGACTCTGTTCTTATTTGGATATTTATCATCAGGACACTTGGTGCATAGTTTTGTATCTGAGAAAGCAAAAAAGCAATATTTCTTTAATATTCTGGGTTTTTACATTTCAAGAAATACCTTTTTTGGTATTGATTCTAGGAAGATTTTCCAAGATGTGTCGCTTAACCATTCCACAGGAAAAAAAAGATAACATAATTTTGTAATAGCTATATAGCTAAACTATATAAAATTGGAGGTTTTCTAGTGCATTTTGAATAAAGAAAAATAGAGTTGAGCTTCAATGCATGTTTTAATTTGCACTTTCATCAAAATCCATTTCCACCAAGCCTTCCTTTACTCTGATGTCACCCACCTTCCTGAGTATAGAAGGTCCCCTCCGGACAAGGAACACAGTCATAGCAGCAAACTGGCTCTCCTTCTCGAGCCCTCTTGACAAATCCAGGATGACAATTTTCCACACATTTGGACTCAGGCAGGGACTAAACAGAAAAAATAGGAATGCCAAAGAAAATGTGTTAGGACTCTCCATCCATGGAAAATGGAGGTAGACATGGACATTACCCAAGTAGTCTCTAGGATTCACTTAGATAAATTTGAAATCTCTAAGTGATTCAAAATAATTTTAGGAGATGCAATTATTGCAGATTCTTCATTAATTCCTCCTTTTTGCTTCTGGCATATCATATAGCAATAAAGGACTTTTCTACTTAATAAAATCTGAGGAATTGAGAAAAGATTTAAGCAGTAAGTGAAAGCCAGGACTTCCTCATCATGGCCTGTGATGAAGAAAGAAACTTCTGACCAGTAGGATCCTGAAAGTTTTCTTCTATATATAAAGCATTCCAAAGCTGCTCTCCTTTGAAAGTAGTCCAAAACTGCCTTGAACTTAAAATACAAAGGAAACATTCCTTAGAAATTAGGATTGTCAATTTTAAAGGAGATGTTCTTTGTTGATTTGCATATTTAGTTCTTCAATTTTTGTGTCTGCCGTACTGGAGAAATCAGACTAAAACTGACTGCCTAGTCTTGTAAGGAATATCCTTCTGGGTTCAGTTCCAAGTGGGGGAAAAGACGCTGGATTCATGGAAGCTGCTTGGAAAGAAGGTTTAATGGTGGACAGGAGCACATGGCTTGAGCTCCTGAACGGAAAAGGTGGATCACATGCTTCCAGATGTTGGGTGAAAAGAAAAAAGGGCGGAGCTGCTGAGGGTCCCTTGGTTTTATGTCCTCTTGGCCCCACCTCAGAGTTTCCTGTTCCTGTATAAGTAATGCACTCTGATTGGTGGTCAGACCCCCCCCTAGGGGCGGGGGTCTTAGCTAACCTTTTAGGCTGTCTCTAGGCTTGTTTGAGTGCTGGTAATTTTCCAGGTGCCATGTCTAATAGGGCTAATCCTATCATGTCCTAAGGGTGAATCCCATCACCCTGGAGCTGAAGGGGGGGGGGCAGGGAGCTGCAGGAAGCCGCTTTGTCTTTAGAACATGTTTCTCCTTCCCTCATCCAGGGAAACATATTCTTCCTTTTCAATATTTCCTAGGATATTTCATTTTTCTAGGAGAGGGGTGGGTGCTAACTTCCTTCACTAGTTTCTAGAACTGGAGTGAAATGAGATGGGTGTGAGACAGAGGTGGGATTCAGCAGGTTCTGACCAGTTCTGGAGAACCGGTAATGATGTGGCAATGAGGCCATTTTGGAATCCCCTGGGTCCCTCTGAAAGGGAGAGCACGCACACACACACACACGGCAGCCCACCCAAAGTCTGATTTTGTTCAGAAGAGCTGGAATGCGAGGGGTAGAGCAGCAGCCAAAGCACCTGGGGGCCAGGTGCAGAGGTGGGTTTCAGCAGGTTCTGACCAGTTCTGTAGAATTGGGAAGAAATGGAGATTTTGCAATATCCTTCCCCTGCCACGCCCACCAAGCCATGCCCACCAAGCCACAGTAGTAAAAAAAATTGAATCCCACCACTGGACTGTGAGATCATGAGAATATGTCCCTCAAAAAGGATCCTCTTAAAAGCCAAAGGCCAAATCTAGCATTTCCTTTCAATTTCTCCCTTGTAACTTCATAGATGAGGAATGGCTCTCCTTTGGATCCAAGTCTTGTTTCAGTGCTTCAGCTGTCTGGGTCAGGGCACATCAGAACAGTCATGGTGATTTCATGTGAACCGAGAGCCTTGGAGCTCCTTCCTAGTAGCTTAAGGCCTCTTGCTCAATCCCAGTGGGGTGAAGGGGAGGCATGGATAACTCTGACCAGGTCTGGTCTGTTGAAGAACATCCCAGACTATGAACTTGCCCTTTCAGGGAACACTTTCTTCAAGCAAGACAAGATGAAACTTTTTTCCAATGGAACCCAAAGGACCTCCATCCAATCATGATTTACTGTATTTTTTTGGAGTATAAGACGCACCTTTCTCCCCCCCTAAAAGAGGGTGGAAATGTCGGTGCGTCTTATATACTGAATACAGCCATTTTTGGGCTCCCAAAGCCCTGCCCCCACATTGCATTTTTGCAAAAAAAATGGCCCTTTTTCACAAACAATGGGTGTACAGAAAGTTTGTGAGGCCTGCAGAGTGCTCCTGGGGGCTGGGGGAAGGAAAAACTTTTTTTCTTACTTTCCTCTTTTAAATCTTGGTGCGTCTTATACACTGGTGCATATTACAGTCTGAAAAATATGGTAATTTTACCTGTCCAAAACCTAAATTTGGGCACTGGTCAATTGAATTGTCTTCTTCTTTGCTATTTGTATACAAGAAGCAAACAAAACTGCTTCAAAAATGTATTTTGTATACAAAAATGCAATTAGCTACACATTCCCCAGCCCTTCGGGGTTTCTGATGGAGATACTAAATTGTAGATGCTCCAAAATGGAATTGAAACCTCCCAAGCAGTCAAAGAAAACCATCAGCTTTCTATTCCCCACATTCAAATCAACCCGAAGGTCAACCATCTTGGGGACAGGGCTGAGCTCACTTGAAATGGGACCTCCAGGTTTGGAAAACAGGGAAAAGACGCCATAATTTCACCCACCTTGTTGAGCAGCCAAAGCTGTATAAGAGCTTCTGGGATGATAAGAAATCTCTGTCTTTCAAAATATGCCAGAGTCTCTTCCCTGGCATCCTCCTTCGGGAGAACCAAGAGGCCCCAGATGAATAGATCTGCTGCTATTTCTCCATTTTGGTCCAAGTAGACTTTAAAGTGGGAAAGATTGCAAATCAGGTTCTTCTCCAGAAAGGGATGAAACTAGTATTGAAACATTCAAGAATTTGAAAAGCAGAAAACCTTGTTTCCTATCACAGATTTTAATATTTCTTCTACAATTTTCTATCTTTCAAATATGCTTAGTTAGGAGAACATTATCTTCATAAGTGAACAAAAATGTTCAGCAAGATTTGTCAATCATATACTGAGAAAATATAATTGACACAATTGGTCAATTATAGTGAACCTTCTACAGCAGGTGACAAATAAATAACAGATAAAAAGAGATTATTCATAAACTCATTGAAAACAACAGGTTGATTATCAGAAAGTATGGATTAGTCAGCAAGAAAGTCGTCAGGCTAATCTTCTCCCTGGTAGACCAGACAGAAAATATCACCTGGTGAACTAATTCAACTTTATTGTAATGCTACTTTAACAGACTTTTGTACACCTGAAGCTGCAAATCTCCCAGATTATGGCAATGCTTTTAATATAAATTGATTTCAGTAACGTACTAATAAACAAGTTCTGATGTGGGTAAAAGTCTCCAAGCTTGGAATGGTGTTTGTGTATATGTGTGTGTGTGTATGTGCGCGCATGTATCAGCACAGCTTGCCAAAGGAGACGGTCTTCTTCCAATCCCAGACATCATTCGCATTTCGGAGGCAGAGGATGAGGCTGCTGCACGTGGAAGCGCGGAGGAGAAAGTTTGCAGGAAGGGGGTGTGCATAAGCTACTGTCCTACTGTCCCATTTATTTGTACTCATTTCCTTTGTTCATGTCCATGTTTATGCCTATACCTATTATCTTGTACATGTTTGACAAACAAAATAAAATAAATAAATAAAAATAAGCAGTTGAGTCCAACTTCTGCCTTGACAGATCTCTGGGGAGCAAGAGGAGGAGGAGGAGGAGGAGGCAGGGGAGCAGTGCTCCCTGGTCCTGCACGAGGGAGGTTGGGCCTTCTTGAAAGGAAATCCCCATTTTCAATCACTTGTGGTAAGGATGCTGGCTTGTTGGGGCAGCTTCCCCTCATGCAGCTCCCCCGCCACCCCCTCCTCCTCTCCAGAGATCTCTCAAGGCAGAAGTTGGACTCAGAGGAAACTGCTTCCTGCAAACTTGGAGGACCCCAGATGGCAGCACATGCTGTCCAGAGTCCTAGGCAGTGGAGGGCAAATGCCCCATCTCGCCCGCAAGCTCCTAAGGACCCCGCAGCCCAGTCCAGCCCAGCCCAGCTTCCCAGAGGGGGTGCCCGGCCTCCCTGACCTCTTCCTCGAGGCTGGTGCTGCAGTGCTTGACCAGGTTGCTCATGGTGGCTGCCTGGAGGTCCCCACACCAGTCCTGACCCGATGCTGGCCTCCTACCCACCCCTGGCCTTAGGGCGCAGAGCCAAGGGACATGCGGCAGCAGAAAGCAAAGTGCCTGGGTCCATGCAAGGAGACCCTGCTTTGTAAGCAAAGCATCCTCAGCAATACGATGGGCGACCCGTCTAGGTGAAAGGGAAGTGCCTGTGGGCTGCAGGGCCAGAGGGCGAGGCTGGGCTGGTGAGTGGGCCATGGAGGTGGTGGAGGCACTGGTGGTGGGCAAAGCACAGCTGCTGGGGCTCTACACTCTGCGGGGAGCATGGCATCCACCCAATGCCAAACCATGGTCAGCCTGCGGGGCAAGACATGTCAGCTGCATGCACACGGGGGCAGGAAAGGAGGTGGTGGGGGCTGGCCCTTCACTCTCTCTAGGACAGCCCCACAGGCCAGATCCAACCATATTGCGGGCCAGATGTGGCCCATGGGCCTTGAGTTTGACATGTCTGTCTTAAGGCAAAGACTGAGCAGCCATCAGTCAGAGAAGCTTTAACTGGGATTCCTTCAGAGAGGAGGGGTTGGGCTAGATGGTCTCAGGGTGTCTTTCAAATTGATAAGGGTAACATTCCACGATGCTGATCACAAAACCATACATACAGGAATTTATTTAAAAATGCATAACAGCCCTTTAAAATGAGCTATGTTGAATATGAACATTTATCTGTCATGGTGTCTACTCTTTGGAGCATTATCCTCTGAGCAATTAGATTGGCCAAATCTGTCCAACCTTTGTAGCATAAGTAGGTTGAGGTGGTTCCCCTCCTTCTCCTCTGGATTCCTTCTCCAAAAGAACTCAGATTGATGGATCCATATCGGGACCCCCATACCTGCCACGGCTGCAGCCTTGGAGACCCCAATATCTTTTCTCCCTCCTTCCTTCTCCTCCTCGATCTGGAGGAATAGGCGGCATTCAAGGCCTGGGCCAGAGTCTTCACGAGGCTGTAAAGTTGATAGTAATTTGGGATCCGTATCCTGTTCCTTTTCGCCTGGGTGACCAAAGGGGCTTTCTGGGTGCATCTTCTGCGGCCTTTGACAGAAAAGATGTGCTTTGAAAGAGAACAGCGGAAATAATGATCTTCAAACTGATCTTCCACAAAAAAATGGGGTTCAAAAGCTTCATCTTTTGGGCTTTGTTTCACAAGAATACCAAAGTTCCAAATACTATGGATGTATTTGAAAAGTCTATGCTTTTTTATTGTGTACAGTTGAAAATTTGTGAAGATCCAGACTTTCCCTTCAGTGGGTCCTGGCAAGCCCATGAGTATTAAATGGAAAGGAAGGATTCTGTCCCAAAGGAAAACAGCTTCTATGAAGTGAACAAAGATGTTGACTTGTCTCCACTTAGAGAGGGCATCCCTGAGGGCTGCTGTGTATCCTGTTGTTGAGAATAGTTGTGATATAACAACACAAATTCCATTCCTGACAAGCATAGGAGTAAAAACCCTCATGAAATTCTCTCCCTTCTCTGTGTCTGAAGCAAAGAGGCCAATCAGGGTCCATCTGAAATGGAGGAGCAGTTGGACAATTGCTGGGTACTGGATCCCTTCTTTGGGGAACAGGTGGTGGAAAAAGGGGAACTGACTTTTATCACTCAGAGCCTCTGCAACAAAATTATTTCTGATCTGAAAAAAACAATGAGGAATGTTGTATTATATAGGGATCAGATCAAGCCCGAAATATTAGCTATAAATTAATCCAACTTCGTTCTGATGAACATATTAGAATAGTTTGTTTGGCCATCGTTTAAACTATTAACAAAATGGAATATAAGAAACAAGTTAAGTAAAAAAGCATAACATAAAAATGCAAATCCTGTTCCTGTATCACCCTTACAAGTTATCACACTTAGACTTATATGTGGAAATCTCAAATGAAGTATTTTATTCCAATAAAGGGCCATGCTATATTTTTTTTTTAAAAAAAAAATTTATTTGGTATATAAACATTAAAAAAGACAAACATACATTGAAGACAACACTATATGTACTGACGTGTACATATATACATATATACATATAAACTTTTACAGTAAACATCTTGACCTACAGGTTTTGGTAAATTAATACATATATAATTATATTTATAATACTTATGCTTATCTATTATTCTATCAGTTAATAAGTTCTCAGTTTTGACTTATCTATCTATCTAAACATTTCTATGTTCCTTTTGTTCCATTTCTTTTTTCTAGCCAGTTATAGAAAAGATTCCAAGTTTCAAAGTATTCTGAGTTTTCTTTCTGTTTCAGTTCTAGTGTTAATCTGTCCAGTTCTGCACATTCTAAGATTTTTCTGATTGTTATATTTTCTGCTGGTACGTCACCCTGTTTCCAATGCTGCGCTAATACTATTCTTGCTGCTGTTAATGTGTGGGTTATGATACACCAATACTTTTTTTCTATTTTTTGATCCAACATCCCTAGCAGGAAAGTTTCCGGTGTAAAGTTTATTTTTAATTTAGTTATTTCTTGGATCCAGGTATGTATAGTTTGCCAAAAGCTTTTAATTTTGGGGCACGTCCACCACATGTCAAATTTGTCTGTTGTATCTTGATTTATAATTATTTTAGCTGTCTGTTTTGAGTATATGGCTCTAATCATCCTAATATATTTGGGGCCGAAATTTGTAGTCTCTAACTTTTTAATAAGAAAATCCCAATTTAAATTATCAAATGCTTTTTGAGCATCGAGAAACATGAGAGCTACAGGTTTTCCTGGATTTGCCTCATAATATTCTAGTATATTCATAATTGTTCTTGTGTTGTTTCTAATGTTTCTATGTGGGAGGAAGCCATTTTGATCAGGATGTATGTTTTTGTTGATTACATTTTTTAGTCTTTCTGCCATTATGGTCATGAATATCTTATAGTCCACATTTAACAGCGAGATTGGCCTGAAGTTTTGTATCTTCTGTTTTTCTGTTTTATCTTTTGGAATTAGTGATATTATTGATTCTGCCCATGTTTTAGGAATTTCCCCTTTATTTAATACTTCGTTGTATGTTACTAGCAATAATTGTTTTATGGAGTTCTGCAATTCTTTGTAATATTCCGCAGGTATGCCATCTGGTCCAGGCGTTTTGTTGTTTTTTTGTTTTTTTATAGCTTTTTCTAGTTCTAGAGGTGTTATTTCTTCATCTAATATGTTTTTATCTGATTCTATTATTGGTGTGTCTTTTGCTTGTTGCAGGTAAGCTTGTATGTCTTCTTCCCTTCTTTCCTCTTTTTTATATAGTTCTCTGAAGTATTTAAGTATTATATCTTTTTTGTCCTCTAATGTTGTCTTTATTTCACCCTTCTCATCTTCTAATTGTTGTATATGTCTTTCCTCCCTTTCCTTTCGTAGTTTGTAGGCTAGCCACCTGCCTGGCTTGTTAGCATTTTCAAAATAATTTTGTTTTGCCATTTTAATTTTCTGTGCCACCTCCTCTTGTGTCAGTAAATTGATTCTATGTTTAATTAAGGCCTTTTCTTCTTTAATTTTTTTATTTAATTGTTCCGTTTGTTGTCTGTATTCTAATTCTCCCATTTTCTTTTGCAGTTCATTAATTTGTTTATTTTTATTTTTATTTCTTTTGATAGTATATGTTGTGGTTAATCCTCTTATGTATGCTTTTGCAGCATCCCATAGGTTCTGGATTGTGGTATCATTATTCCAGTTTTCCTTCATAAAAAAGGCTAATTCTTTTTCCATATAATCAATATAGCTCCTTTCCTTTAGTATAGCCCTGTTCATGAACCATCTCTTGTGTGTCCTTCTCCTCTCTTTTATTGTAAAAACTATAGGGTTATGATCTGCCCATATATTTGGTTTTATTTCAATTTCTTGGATTTTATTCAATGTTTCTATGTCGGCCCAAACCATGTCTATTCTCGACCAAGAATTTTGTGGAGTGGAGTAATATGTGTACTGGTTTTCATACGGGTAGTTTTCTCTCCATGCATCCCTAAGGTTAAATTCCCTAGCCAGATCAAAAAATTCACATGGTAGTATCTTTCTTTCATGGTGTTTTTTATTTGCAGATTTGTAATCCAATTTATTATCTGATACAGCATTAAAATCTCCCACTATACATATATTTTCTTTCTCTAGTTGGACTGTTTGTTTATATAGTTCTTTAAAGTACTCTTTTTGTTTGTTATTAGGTGCATAAATTATTATAAGTAGCATTTTTTTTTGTTTATTAGGGTCTCTATCATTAATGCTCTGCCTTCCTTGTCCTGGTATACCTGTTTTGGTTGCAGCCAATCCTTAACGTATACTGCTATTCCTCTCTTTTTTGAATCATCCAGTGATGTAAACAGCTTTCCTAGTTTTGGTGCCTCTAATAGTTTGATATGTTCTTTTTTAACATGTACCTCTTGTAGACAGATTATATCTAGATTCTGTTTTTGTAATTTATTGAAAGTTTGTCGTCTTTTAATTGGCGAATTAATTCCATTTATGTTTACTGATAGTATTTTAACTAAATTTTCCATCTTATTATTTTGCTGCTGCCTTGGCTATTCTTGCGCTTCGTGTTTCTATTTGTGTCTTAGTGTATATTTTCTCTACCTTCTCTCTTTCTTCTGTGCTTTGTTCTTCTTGACTCTGTGTTTCTAATTCTATACTGCTCTCTCCTTCTGGTTCTAAGTAGTGTTCGATAAAATGGTCCGCTTGCTCAAATGTGTCTATTCTAACTTTTTTATCCTTCCATGTGACCAGAAGTCCTTCTGGCACTAGCCATCTGAATGGCACTCCTTTTCTTATTAATTTCACTGACAGGTATTGGAAGTCCCTCCTTTTATCTCTTATTCTTTTAGGTATCTGTTTCAGAACTGTAATATCTTTTCCCTTATAGTTTATTTGTTCTGTTCTTGTGATTTTGTAAATCTCATCTCTTATATGTTTTTTTGTAAATCTTACATGGATTTCTCTTGGTAACTTATGTTTCCTTATGTAATTGTTCTGAACTCTGTATATCTCATCGATGTTGGTTTTTATTTCTTCCTTGTCTACTTGGAGAACTTCCCCCAGAATTTCTGACATTACATTTCTAGTGTCCTCTTCCTTTTCTTCTAGTACGTTCTGGAATCTTAAATAATAATTTGCTTTCTCAAGCTCCAACAGTGAGATTGCCCCCTCTAACTCCCTATTTATTATTCTCAATCTTTCTTCTGTTGCATCCTGCCTTTTTTCTGTCTTCTCTGTTTTTTCCGCTATTATTTGTATTTGTTGTTCGTGGTTGGCAACTATTTCTTGTATGTTTTTCATTCTACTGTCTAATTTCTTAATATCTCCTTTGACTACTTCAAAGTTCCCTTTCATTTCCTCGTGGTTGTTTTCTATTGTTTCTTGCGTTTTTGTCATTTTTTCCTGTGATGCAAACATAAACTCCGTAATTTTGTCTAATGAGGCCTGCATAGTTTGTAGGGAAGGAGCTTGTCCCTGTTTCTCTACAGTCGTCATTTCCGTTAATAGTCTTTGTCCTACCGGTGATGGTGCAGCCGAAGCTGTTTTCTTTACAGTTTTTGTCACCGTGGTCGAGGACATTTGTACTTTTGAGAAAAAGTTGTAATTTTTAAAGAAGTTACTCCAAACTTTCATATAACCTCCTTGTGTATTCCCTCTTTTTCCCTTTTCTCCACCGAGCAAGCAGTATCAATGTTCTAATTTCACACTTATCAAAATTTTATACGTTTTATCATTTATACTTCTAACTCCTAGTTCCTAAATCTTGGTTTCAATTTTCTATAAATATATGCACAATCAATTTCTATTATTATCAATATTATAACAGTATTAAACGGTATAACAATTTATCTATCAATCAATTTATCAATCAATCAATCAATTTATATATCTATTTGTACAGTTACTTATCACTATATATTTCATTCAGAATTAAATTTAACCTTTTATAGATACTACAATCTTTCTTTTAAGTCAATTAAAATTAATTCTATTTGTTATAATTATTTTTCAATCCAGTATTAGATATTAAGTACCAATCAACTGTCTATATTCAATATCAAAGTAGTTTTTTTTTGTTTTTTTGCCTTATTTACCAGAAGAAGCAATCAGTATATCCTCTTTTAAAGTTCCAAAATGTCTTCTTTTTCAAAAACTGCAGTCACTATCACTTTTTTTTCCTTTTATGTGCCTCAGTTATTCCCCTCCTTCTGTATCAAGTCCAATGTTAAGCAGTAGTCTCTTTAAATCCACTACAGTTTCTAAGTTTCTGATTTTCTAATGTAACAGTTTCCAATGTGTAATGTTGATCCAGACAACGATTGTTAAAAAGTATCTCCTTCGGCTCTTTCAAGATGTCGCTGTCAGCAAAAAGAAGTCTATGTCACTGTTACAGTCCCTTTCTTACTTGCTGCTTCCGTAGTAATAACAAAGCCAATATTCCCACTGGTTTCACGTTTCCTTAGTTGTTATTCAGACACCAAGAGAGTTCCGATCTTAAACCTAGCAGCAGTTTTTTTTTCAGTCTTTCAAAACCCCTTTCTTTTTATTTAGTAATGTCCTCTCTCTGTAACTCCTTACCGCTTCTGTGCCGCCTGTTCCACTCGGGAGACTCTCACTTTTCCGCCCTTTGCTGTTCCGTCTCCAATTTCAGGTTCCGCACTTTAGATTTGGCCAAGGGTTACCGTTTCACTCTCGCTTTCTTCCTCTACATCAAGATCGAAGCGCCATGACTCTGGATCGTCTATCCACTGCCAATCTCTTTCGTGGCTGTTATCGGGGATTTCCAACTATTTCACCAGGAGATAGCACTTTCTCCCGGTGCAGTTCAGTGTCCCCCTTCTTTTAGCGATCTCCTCCAAAGAATCGCATGCCGCTTTCGGCTTCCAGGTCCACGAAAAGTCGGGCGAAGTTCGCTGCTAGCTTTCTTCGCTCCGCTCCAGCATAGCGCCCGCCCCGGAAGTCCGGGCCATGCTATATATTATCTTTGAAGATTGCAACGTCTTTCTCTGCTTCAATAACCCAGATTCTTTGTGGAACCATCTTTTTGCTTCTTCTCCAGCTGTACTAGAGACAGGGAGACCGCAGCTCCTAATACAATTTGTCAGTTGTACCATCCAAGATTGGTCTTTAATTGAAATTTCTCTGTTCTGATAGATACAATTTTGGGAGTCTGCCAGTTTCCATAGCTTTAATTTTAAACCAATACTAATATAGTCTGATTTTAGGCAAAGAAGAAGTAATGTAAATTCCCAAATTGGCTCTAAGGGCAGCAGCTGAAGTCCCTTTATCTACCCCCAAGACACTCCTCAGATGCAGTGATAGGTTTGTTCTACTAGTGATTTCTGTTTGAAGCCCCAAACATCAGCTCAATAGAAGAACATAGGGGAACTTTGGCCTTATATACTTTAATAGTTGGGGCTAAAGAAGCTGGAGAACTATGAGGTGTAAATTTAAGCGCTAGATTCATTCATGTCCTTCCTCTAAATGAGCTCCTTTGATGATGAGGGACCCAAGATTCATTTTCTTTCTTTCTTTCTTTCTTTCTTTCTTTCTTTCTTTCTTTCTTTCTTTCTTTCTTTCTTTCTTTCTTTCTTTATTTATTTATTTATTTATTTATTTATTTATTTATTTATTTATTTATTTATTTTGTCAAACATGTACAGGATAGTAGTTGTTTGTATAAACATAAGTTAAAAAAGCACTAATAAAAGATGACAATAGGACAGTAGGACAGGGACGGTAGGCAAAGTGGTGCGCTTATGCACGCCCCTTACAGACCTCTTAGAAATGGGGAGAGGTCAACTGTAGACAGTCTAAGGTTAAGGTTTTTGGGGTAACTTCCCCAGGTAAGGAAAGATGTTAATTTGCTCTATTGGCTCACCATTGAATAGCCATCTGTTTATCTTTCCAAAGACCAAAACTTTGGACTTTGATTTATTAATGATCAGAGAATTATGACAATATGACCAAAGACTCCTTAACAGTCTACACAATCCAACATGATAGTTATCTCATATTATCAGTGTAAGTCAGAGGGTTCCTATATGTATTTAGCACATTAGACATGAGGACTTCAGGATCCTTCATTAGTGCAGGTGAGTCATTAATATCTAGACTGGATAACAAGGGTTCAAATATGCACCTTTCCCTTCCCCATTGATAAGCATAGATCTTTCTTCTCAGGGCTCCATAGAGACCAAACCTCCCTCTCAAACAAGGGCTTGGAGAAAGGGCCAACAGGCTGAGCTCCATTTTAAGGGTAATCAATTTACTCCATAACATTTCTTCATTTACTGTGTCAAATGCTGCACATATATATATATATATATATATATATATATATATATATATATATATATATATATATATATATATATATATATATATATATATATATATATATATATATATATATATATATATATATATATATATATATATATATATATATATATATATATATATATATATATATATATATATATATATATATATATATATATATCCAGCAAAAAATGGTTTATTTGACTTACATATTTCAAGAAAAAATTTAATTTATTATACAAATTTATATCTCTCTCCATAAAATGTTCTTGTTCTTCTGCACTGTCCTCTTTTTCTATCTACTCTAAAATTTACTTAAGAAAAATATGGCATGAAGTTTAGCCACAATACTAACAGATTAACGGAGTTGTAAGGGACCTTGCAGGTCATCTAGTCCAACCCACAGCACAAGCAGGAGACCCTACATCTACCTCTACCTAGGATCAAACTCGCAACCTCCTGATTGTGAGGCAAGAGCTCCACCTCTAGGCCACAGCAGCACTATCTGATAGACTAACTGTAATTGGCAATAGAGGGTCCTACAATGAGGGATTTTTTTGAATAGCGGAATAAGTGGTAGAAAGTCTTCTCCTGAGACATTATTGCTCTTCAAGTCTTTTATGATGAATTTGAACATGAACATAATAGAATAAAAAATAGTTAACATGCTTGCTAATATGGAGAAAAACACCTCCTGAGTTCCATGGAGAAGATATTGCATCTATTGCTCATCCCCCACCCACCCCCACCACTCACTTTACCAGAAAGAGAAAAACACACACAAACCTGTGGGACTTTGTAAAGTGCTGCTAATGTTGACGCCTGGATGGAGATTTCCCTTTTAGCTCCATCAAAAAGAACCAGAAGATTCTCCTTCCTTCCACAGCCGTAGTTGGGGACATTGGCTTTTCCAGTGGAGAGAATGTCCAGCAAGGCATCTGAAGTGTGTAACGTGTTCAGATAGTTGTCATGGATTTGGTAGCCCAGTGTGAGATTGTGCAAGAGATGGGGATTCTTGTTGACGATTTGAATGTTGAAAATTAATTGTAGGGTGTATTCCAAACCGTAAGAAAGCGTACTGTAGAAAAATGTTCAAGTTATTATCAAGAGTATCAAAATATACTTTAAAAAAATAAAAACCTCTTTCTGATCAATTATAAAAGTATCGAAATAGGCTGGTCTGAGGCAACTACAACTGTTTCAATAACTATTTTAAACAAAAGTCAGAATTCAAGGGATGAATTGAGGATTGAACTGGGAAAGGAAAATCATCTGGAGTTCTTTCAGTTTTTCTTTTTCAGCCCCAACTTTGGATTTGAGTCTCTTCCACAAAATCAGACAACAGAGGGAAGTCATGGGAATCAAAACCATTCAGGAAATTTGACATGCTCTGCACTATAAAAGTAAGTGAAATAAAAAGAAAAGAAGGAGAGAGTTAGAACTGCAAATGGAGGGGATGCAACTCCATCACCCTGAATGACTTACAAATCAGAGTAAATAGAAGGAGCACTGTTGAAAGGCAATGCTGCATCTGATATTCTTCTTCTAGTTATGATCACACTAATGAGATGGTCTCCTGGCTTGAAATAGCTCCATGGATTCTGTCCATCCTGATGATCCAAACTGATCAAACACTTCATTCTAAGCTTCCCAGAGATTGGCTGAGAGATCAGCAGCATCAGAAACAGAAGCAGGAGGTCCATAATTCATGGGCTGAATCAATCCCCTGACCGCTTCTAACCATGAACAAGAGTTGGAAGAATTTAGACTCTGTCAGAAGGTGGAAATGCCAGCGGCTTTTCTGACTCAGACAGAGACAATCAGAGCTTCACCTGGAAAGGAGAGAAAGGTACATTCAAGAGCACAGACCCTGCCTCTCCCAAAACCTCTTCGCACAGAGCCTGGCCTAAGAAATTGATCCTTTTCTGATGCAAGATCCCTTCCCTGTTGCTTCAAAATGACATTTACATCAAAGGTATAGAAATCTCAGAGGCCCAGAGGGTCATAATTACAGTGAGAAGCAACTTCTCCTCTTGGGATCCTGAACTTCTTCTGGGCTCCATGTGCAGAGGAGAGGCTGGAGAAAAACATGTGAGAGAAAAATCACAGATACACCCCTGTGGTCACTGTTGTGTTGTGTGTTGTGGTCCTTCCTGTCTGGACATGTCCAGAAAACGACGATGCAGGAAGAGAAATCACTAACAAAGGGGTTGACTTCTGCTCTCCTTCAACATGGCCTCTTGTCTTCAGAGATTGCTGGGGAAGGTCTCCCAGAGCCCAGAGTTGGGGGCCACTCCAGGTGAAGGTCCCATAGCTTTACTGCTGCCTGTCTTCTAATGCCAAGGAAGCAATCACCACCCTTGAACCCTGCCTAATATTTAGAGCAGAGCCTGTTGGTGATTTTCTTTTATATCAAACTCCATATATGAATCCTAAATTGGGGATGATTTTAACATTGCTTGTACTTGAAGTGAAATTTCATTTCCCATCTTTTCTAGCAAGGTCAATCTCTTGATGAGTGCCGACCAAGAGGCTGGAAGTGAAAGCCTTGTTGGGTCAATAAGGAGAAAGTTATAGAGTGGGTAGAAATTTTTATTTTTATTTTTTCTTAATGCTTTCTGCGTTGTCATTCCGTCTTCATGCAAGACACTGAGATCCTTTGTATTTTGAAGTTTCTTACTTTATTTAATAAATCTTGGGCTGGGAGGTTTGCAGCTAAGCTTGTAGAGGTGCCCACAGCATTATGGATGTTGCAACGTGATTTCTTGCCATGCCCACCCAGAAGATGGTTTGGGGGCACCTGGTCTTCCTTTCTCTGGTTGTGTGGAGGGACTTGGGGGGTGGGACCTCTTTGACATTTCCAGCTTTTCCACACCAAAAACCCTCCAAGTGCTTTGAAGGTGTAGCTGGGAGTCTCTCTGTTCCTGTTTTATCTGGCTCAATTGTGGTATGACTAGTGTTACAGGTGTTATGTCTACCTTATAGGCAGCTCTATCGTTCATCTCTATTGTACTTGTTTCCTATATCACATTGCCACTCTATGATTCTTCTTTATTGTTCCTCTGACACATTTCCTGTTCTTGTTGTATCATTCACTCTCTAACAAGATGGCTTCTGCACAATGATGGCTTGTGTTGTGTTTGCTTACTCTACATGAATCATTGTGTCAAAAGCAGGATCTGAACCTGGACTGTCTCTCCACATTTGACGCATGCCACTCTAGCATTTGTGGTCCAGTGGTGGAATTCAATTTTTTTAAACTACCGGTTCTGTGGGTGTGGCTTGGTGGGCGTGGCTTCATGGGTGTGGCAGGGGAAGGATACTGAAAAATCCCCATTCCCTCCCCACTCCAGGGGCAGTGGTGTGTTTCTCTTATCTTCCCTACTGGTTCACGTCGCTTCGGAAATGTACTGCCACATCCGGGAACTTACCGTCTGTGCATGCGCAGAAGGCTTTGCACATCCGCAGAGGGTTCTTTGCCAGCCACTTTCAAGCAGCAGCGACCAGGGGACTGGTTCAGGGACATGGCCAGTCAGCCATCGCTGCTGGTTCGGTGACCGTGACCAAATTTCTGCCACCGGTTCGCGTGAACCGGTATGAACTGGCAGCAACCCACCACTGTCCAGGGGGGAGGATATTGGAAAATCCCCATTCCCTCCCCACTCTGGGGCCAATCAGAGGTGGTATTTGCCAATTCACCGAACTACTCAAAATTTCCGCTACCAGTTCTCCAGAACCTGTGAGAACCTGCTGAATACCACCTCTGTGGCGGTCCCAGCCTGCAAACCGAGCATTTGAAGCGGGGAAACCAGCATCATGGAAGCCGCTAACAGCCTCCCCCTGCCTGAGGCCATGAGGGGGAGTGGAGATTGCAGCAGCAACTGGGAGGACTTCAGAGCAGAGTTTGAGGGTCACTCCCTGGCCACAGGCTGAAGTGACAAGCCGGCTGCAGTGCAAGCAGCCACACTGAGGAGGCTGATGGGCAGCGAATGCCTCCATGTTTACAAGCACAATTTAACCCTTTCAGAGGAGCAGAAATGTGATACGAAGGCCATCCTAGATACCTTAGAAGTCTTTTTCAGACCCTCTAAAAATGTCATATTTGAAAGATCTATATTTGGCACCTGCAAACAAGAAGTGAAGCGATAGACAGTTTCATCACATGGCTAAGAGAAAAAGCTGTGAGCTGTGAGTACGGCTCTCTGAGACTTAATTGTGTCCAGAACTATTCGTGATAAAATAGTTCACTAGTGAAAGCACACACCACTGCCTTTTGGGGGAACATAATTTAAGTTTACAAGCAGCAACTGAGATATGTTGAACCGCAGAACGTACTGACAAACGGATGAAAGCTTTGGAGCAGGATAAACAGACTGACAGTGTCAATGCAGCCTCCAAACAACAGCTAAGCATGAAGAACCACCACCACAAGTGTCAGCACAAAGCTCATCCAAACAACTCACCTGGGAGCAATCCAGTATCGTGCAAGTACTGTGGCAGTGTGCACGTACAAGAGAAAGATCCGTGGTGTTCTGCATATGGGAAAATCTGCAGAGCATGTGGGAGACCTAATCATTTTGCGGGAGTGTATCTCTCAAGTAAAATGGAAGCGAGGAATCTGCACACAACTGAACAAATATCAGGTCCTGAGGATGCACATTTGTTTACCACTCATGTGGTTTACATAGAAAAATGCATTGGCTCTGTAAACTCTAAGGGCAAAAAATAGTTCGTAAATCTCAGAATAAACAATATAATCCAACCCTGCCAGCTGGACTCGGGTGCAACATGTGATGTCATGAGTTTAAAGGACAAAATGAAAAGGGGAACCTGAGTTACCACTTCGTCCTAATAGCACCAAACTGAAGTTATATTCAACGTTGTTTACAAGCCAGGACCTGAAATGTATATCAGTGACACCTTGAGCAGGGCTACGTCAGATCAGGTGACACCTGGAGGGGAGCATGGGCATCAGACGGTTAGAATAGAATAGAATAGAATAGAATAGAATAGAATAGAATAGAATAGAGTAGAGTAGAGTAGAGTAGAGTAGAGTAGAGTAGAGTAGAGTAGAGTAGAGTAGAGTAGAGTAGAGTAGAGTAGAATAGAATAGAATAGAATAGAATATTGCAATGAAGAATAGAACAGAACAGAACAGAACAGAATAGAATAGAAAGAATAGAATAGAATAGAATAGAATATTGCAATGAAGAATAGAACAGAACAGAACAGAACAGAATAGAATAGAATAGAATAGAATAGAATAGAATAGAATAGAATAGAATAGAATAGAATAGAATAGAATAGAATATTGCAATGAAGAACAGAACAGAACAGAACAGAACAGAACAGAACAGAATAGAATAGAATAGAATTCTTTATTGGCCAAGTGTGATTGGACACACAAGGAATTTGTCTTTGGTGCATATGCTCTCAGTGGACATAAAAAAAAGATACATTTGTCAAGAATCATGAGGTACAACACTTAATGATTGTCATAGGGTACAAATAAGCAATCAGGAAACAATCAATATTAATATAAACCGTAAGGATGCAAGCAACAAGTTACAGTCATACAGTCAAAAGTGGGAGGAGATAGTGATAGGAACGATGAGAAGACTAATAGTAATAGTAATACAGCCTTAGTGAATAGTTTGACAGTGGTGAGGGAATTATTTGTTTAGCAGAGTGATGGCGTTTGGGAAAAAACTGTTCTTGTGTCTAGTTGTCTTGGTGTGCAGTGCTCTATAGCGTCGTTTTGAGGGTAGGAGTTGAAGCAGTTTGTGTCCAGGATGCAAGGGGTCAGTAAATATTTTCTTTGTTAAAAAAATAATTTTTATTGAGATATAAACATTAAAAAAGACAAACATACATTAAACACGACATTATATGTACCGTAGTTTTTGGAGTATAAGACGCACCTTTTTCCTCCCTAAAAGTGGCTGAAAATTTGGGTACGTCTTATACTTCGAATGTAGCTTTTTTCCCAGCCCTAACTAGGTGCTAACAGATCTTCCCAGCTCTTACCTCGCCGGCTTTTTCATTGTTACTCTCTCAGAAGAAGGTTTTTCCAGCCCTAAGTCTTTACAGGGTTTTTTTTCATTGCTCTACTTGCTCCAAAGAAAGTTTTTTCTAGCCCTAACCAGGTGCTAACGATCTTCCCAGCTCTTACTGGCTTGCAGGCTCTTTCATTGTTACTCTCTCAGAAGAAGGTTTTTTTAAGTCCTAACCAGAGGATAAAATAATGTGCTGAAGCTGACCAGACTAAGGATGCTAGCCAGATGAATACCTGGTAGGCAGATTGTTTTCCCCTATTTTCCTCCCCAAAAACTAAGGTGCGTCTTATACTCCAGTGCGTCTTATACTCCGAAAAATACTGGTACTTACATGTACATATATACATATAAACTTTTACGGTAAACGTTTTAACTTTATCTTTTTATTTATATATTTCTACACATCTGTATCTATCTATATATATAACATTTTTCTTCTCATTTTTATCTAGTTATAAATTAATAAGTACATACATATATTTATAGTAGTTAACCTTGTCTATTGTTCTATAGGTTTATAAATTGTAGATTGTGAATTATCTATCAGTCTAAGCATTTCTATGTTTCTTTTTTTTCTTTTCTCTTTTCTAGCCAATTATAAAAAGGGTTCCAAATTTCAAAGAATTCTGAATTTTCTTTCTGATTTAGTTCTATTGTTAATTTGTCCAGTTGAAATGGGACTTCAGAGGTTGGAAAACAGGGAAAAGACGCCATAATTTCACCCACCTTGTTGAGCAGCCTAAGCTGTGTAAGAGCATCTTGTCTGATAAGAAGTCTCTGTCTTTCAAAAGTCCCCAGAATCCCTTCCCTGGGATCCTCCTTCGGGAGAACCAAGATGCCCCAGATGAATAGATCTAATGTTATTTCTCCTTTTTGGTCCAAGTAGAATTGAAAGTGGGAAAGATTGCAAATCAGGTTCTTCTCCAGAAAGGGATGAAACTGGTATTGAAACATTCAAGAATTTGAAAAGCAGAAAACTTTGTTTCTTGTCACAGATTTGAATATTTCTTCTACAATTTTCTATCTTTCAAATATGCTTAGTTAGGAGAACATTATCTTCATAAGCAAAGAAAAAATGTTCAGCAAGATTTGTCAATCATATACTGAGAAGATATATATTGGGAAAATACAATTGACACAAATGGTCAATTATAGTGAACCTTTTGGAGCAGGTGAGAAATAAAATGAATAACAGATAAAAAGAGATTATTCATAAACTCCTTGGAAACAACAGGTTGATTATCAGAAAGCATGGATTAGTCAACAAGAAAGTTGTCAGAATAATCTTCTTCCAGGTAGACCAGACAGGAAACATCACCTGGTGAACTAATTCAACTTTATTGTAAAGCTACTTTAACAGAAGTTTGTACATCTGAAGCTGCAAATCTCCCAGATTATGGCAATGCTTCTAATATAAGTTGATTTCAGTAAAGGACTAATAAACAATTTTGTGAGGTGACTAGAAACTTAATTAAATGAGAGGATGATGATTATTGTCATAAAAATTGTACACAAATAATTGTTAATGTTTTTAATATTTTTCATAACACTGGGTAGTTATGAATAATAACTTGTCCTTTGTGATCAATTTTTCTATGCTGTCAATACAGAAGAGTTGATAAATCTGAAATTCAAGATTTGATGAAGTGTTTATAACACTTCTCAGACAAATCTAATTTGATGTGTCTTAATCAGTATTACGTTTCTAAGGAATCATTTCTGATTTCCTAATAGAAAGGAGTCCATGAGTAAAAAGCAGTGGAAAAATATCTGATTTTTATGACCTGATAAACTATAGTATCTCATATAAGATTAATGAAGCAGTGGAAGAAAGATGAGGGATACCAAACTTAGTAAGTGTGTTTATGAAAACAATATCAAAATACCAGATGATTGCAAACTGAATGTGAGTCAGCAGGAAAGAAGGCAAATGCATCCATCAGACTCTCAGCATCCTGGTTTGGAGAGACCCCAACTCAAGTACCAGGTCCCCTTGGAGGCCCCACACTTGGAGAAGACCTTGCACAAAACCTGGGTCAGGCAACGAAGCCAAGGAAGAGATCAAAGGAGCTGCTCTGGGCCTCAAAGAAAGACAACGAGGAGAAGAGCCATCTTGCTCCATGGAAGTGGAAATAAAGAGGTCTGGGAGCAGCTTCTCCAACTTACAAAATCTCTCAGTTGGAGAAGGGAGGATACAGTCTAACTGAAAGATGCTAGACAAAAGCTTAAAATCTCTTCAGGGCTATTCCAGAGAGTCAGTCCTGGTAACATGAACTCCCTCTCTTCTCCTTCCTCCCTCCCACTTTCCTCCTCTGCCTCCCTCCATCTCATTCCCATTTCTCTCCTTCCTTCCTTCCTTCCTTCCTTCCTTCCTTCCTTCCTTCCTTCCTTCCTCCCTCTCTCCTCTCTTCTCCTTCCTTCCTTCCTCACTCCCTCCCTCTTTCCCTCCCTCCCTTCTGCTCCATCCCTCTTTCCTTCCCTTTCCCTCCCTCTCTCCTCCCTCCCTTCTCCTTCCTTCCATCCTCCCTACCCCTTTCTCCCTTCCTCCCTCCCTCACTCCATCCCTCCCTCCTTCTTCCTCTTCCTTTGCCGCCCTCCTCATTCCTATTTGTCTCCCTTCCTTCCTTCCATCCTTCCCTCTCTCCTTCCTCGCTCCCTCGCTCCCTTCTCCTTCCTTCCTTCCTCCCTCCCTCTTTTCCTCCCTCCTTTTCCTCTCTCTCTTTCCTTCCCTTTCCCTCCCTCTCTCCCTCCCTTTCCCTCCCTCCCTTCTCCTTCCTCCCTCCCTCCCTCCCTCCCTTTCCCTCCCTCCCTTCTCCTTCCTTCTCTCTTTCCTTCCCTCTCTCCCTCCCTTCTCCTTCCTTCCTTCCTTCCTCCCTCCCTCTCTTCTCCTCCCTCCCTCCCTCCCTTCTCCTTCCTTCCTCCCTACTCCTTCCTCCCTCCCTCCCTCCCTCCATCCCTCCCTTCTCCTCCCTCCCTCCGTCCCTCCCTTCCTCCTACTTCCTCAGCCGCCCTCCTCATTCCCATTTCTCTCCTTCCTTCCTTCTTTCCTCACCTCCTCCCTCTTTCCTCCCTCCCTCCCTCCCTTCTCTTTCCTCCCTCTCTTCTCCCCCCTCCCTCCTTCTCCTCCCTCCCTCTTTCCTTCCCTTTCCCTCCCTCTCTCCCTCCCTTCTCCTTTCTCCCTCCATCCCTCCCTCTTCTTCCTCCCTCCCTCTCGCTCTTCTCCTTCCTTTCTCTCTTCCTCCCTTCTCCTTCATTCCTCCCTCCCTCTCCTCCCTCCCTCTTTCCCTTCCTCCCTCCCTTCAACATGAGCTAAGTTGAATATGAACATTTATCTGTCATGGTGTCTACTCTTTGGAGCATTATCCTCTGAGCAATTAGATTGGCCAAATCTGTCCAACCTTTGTAGCATAAGTAGGTTGAGGTGGTTCCCCTCCTTCTCCTCTGGATTCCTTCTCCAAAAGAACTCAGGTTGATGGATCCATATTGGGACCCCCTACCTGCCAGGGCTGCAGCCATGGAGACCCCAAGATCTTTTCTCCCTCCTTCCTTCTCCTCGATCTGGAGGAATAGGCGGCATTCAAGGCCTGGGCCAGAGTCTTCATGAAGCTGTAATGTTGGTATTGATTTGGGATCCATCTTCTGTTCCATTTCCATTGGGTCTCCAGAGGGGCTTTCTGGGTGCATCTTATGTGGCCTTTGACAGAAAATATATGCTTTGAAAGAGAACAGCGAAAATAATAGTCTCCAAACTGGGGTTCCCCAAAAAATGGGGTTCAAAGGCTTCATCTTTTGGGCTTCCTTTTCCATAAATGCCAAAGCTCCAAATACTATGGATGTATTTGAGAAGTCTGCTCTTTTCTATTGTATACGCTTGTGAATTTGTAAGGATCCAGACTTTCCCTTCCAAGGGTCCTGGCAAACGCATGAGTATTAAATGGAAAGGAAGGATTCTGTCCCAGATGGAAACAGCTTCTATGAAGTGAACAAAGACCTTGACTTGTCTCCACTTAGAGAGGGAATCCCTGAGGGCTGCTGTATATCCTGTTGTTGAGAATCGTTGTGATATAATCACACAAATTCCATTCCTGACAAGCATAGGAATAAAAATCCTCATGAAATTCTCTCCCTTCTCTGTGTCTGAATCAAAGAGGCCAATCAAGGTCCATCTGAAATAGAGCAGAAGTTGGACAATTGCTGGGTACTGGAATCCTTCTTTGGGGTACATGTGGTGGAAAAAGGGAAACTGACTTTTATCACTCAGAGCCTCTGAAACAAAATTATTTCTGATCTGAAAAAACAATGAGGAATGTTGTGTTATAAAGGGATCAGATCAAGCCCAAAATATTAGCTTTAAATTAATCCAACTTCGTTCTGATGAACATATTAGAATAGTTTGTTTGGCCATCGTTGAAAATATTAATCAAATATTAGCAAGACTGTGTATAAAATGGAATATAAGAAACAAGTTAAGTAAAAAATAATAACATAAAAATGCAAATCATGTTACTGTATTACCCCTACAAGTTATCACACTTGGACTTACGTGTGCAAATCTCAAATGAAGTGTTTTATTCCAATAAAGGGCCATGCTATATGTTATTTTTGAAGATTGCAACATCTTTCTCTGCTTCAATAACCCAGATTCTTTGTGGAACCATCTTTTTGCCTTTTTCTCCAGCTGTACAAGAGACAGGGAGACTGCAGCTCCTAATACAATTTGTCAGTTGTACAATCCAAAATAGGTCTTTAATTGAAATTTGTGTGTTCTGAAAGATACAATTTTGGGAGTCTGCAAGTTTCCATAGCTTTAATTTTAAACCAATACTTATATACCCTGATTTTAGGCAAAGAAGAAGTAATGTTATATACTTTAATAGTTGGGGCTATAGAAGCTGGAGAGCTATGAGGTGTAAATTTTTGGGCTAGATTCATTCATGTCCTTCCTCTAAATGAGCTCCTTTGATGATGAGGGATCCAAGATTCAGTCTCAGAGAAAACTTCCCCAGGTAAGGAAAGATGTTAGTTTGCTCTATTGGCTCACCATTGAATAGCCATCTGTGGCTATGATGTCATTTTCCAAAGACCAAAACTTTGGACTTTGATTTATTAATGATCAGAGAATTATGACAGTATGATCAAAAACTCCTTAACAGCCTACAAAATCCAACATATGATAGCAATATCATATTATCAGTGTAAGTCAGGGTGTTCCAATATGTATTGGACTAATATGCACATTAGAGATGAGGACTTCAGGATCCTTCATTAGTGCAGGTGAGTCATTAAAACAGGATGATAAAACAGGGTGATTAAAACTTGATGATAAATTTCCTATTTTAACTGCAACCCTAGATGGCTTGAGAGGGTAGTCTGTAGGGAAATGAATAATCAGAAAGAAAACACCGCCTTGATATAGACTGTCATTAGGACCCATAATTGAAGCTTGCCAATGAAACATGTCCTTTCCAATAGAGCCTACAGAATACTGAACTAGTTTCCTCCGGTGGAGGGAGAACAGGCAGGCTCAGATGGGAGAAACAAACAGGCTTTGCAGCAGGCAAGCAGTTCTTTCTGTGTTTCTTCTTCTTTAATTCTTCCACAAGCCTCCTTCTAAAACCAAGTTCTTGTGGCTCCGGTGTTGTCTTCCCAGCAAAAGGGTGGGGGCTCCTTTTTCCAGCCTGCAAAAGAAGCCAAGATGCCGGCATCGGCAGAGAGCTTCCTCCCACTTCCAAAACCAAGCCCAGATGGCTCCAAGTTCCAAAACCAAGTTCAGGTGGAAGAAACAAACAGGCTCTGCAGCAGGCAAGCAGCTTTCTCTGTGTTTTCCCTTCCCCAATTCTCCCACAAGCCTCCCACCAAAACCAAGTTCTTGTGGCCCCGGTGTTGTCCTCCCAGCAAGAGAGGCAGGAGAGAACATATGTTTGAGTCTACAGGCCCTTAATCATCTTAGTTCCTCTTTTCTGCACTCTTTCCAGAGTCTCTACATTTTTTTATAATATGGTGACCAAAACTGGATGCACTATTGCAAGTGTTGTCTTGCCAAGGTATTATAAAACAGTACCAATACTTCATATGATCTTGATTTTATCCCTCTGTTAATGCAACCTAGAATTGCAATGGCTTTTTTGGCTGCTGTCACACATTGCTGGCTCATATTTAAGTGATTGTCCACTAGGACTCCAAAATCCCTCTCACAGTTACTATTATTGAGCTAGGTTTCACCTAATCTATACATTTGGTTTTTCTAGCCTAAGTGTAAAACCTTACTTTTCTCTACATTGAATTTCATTTTGTTAGATAGGCCCAGGGTTCAAGTCTATCTAGATCCATCTGGATCTTGAGCCTATCTTCTGGGGTGTTGGCTATTCCTGCCACTTTAGTGTTGTCTTCAGATTTGATGATTTCCCCATTTCTCCCCTGATCCAAATCATTCATGAAGATGTCGAAGAGTACTGGGCCTAAAATGGAACCTTGGGGTCCCCCACTGCTTGTTTCCCTCCATGCAGACATAGTTCCATTGAGAACCACAGGCTGACTCCATCTGGGTGTGATGCTGTCTATCTCACATATTTTTAACTTACCGAGAAATAGGTTGTGGTTTACTTTGTCAAATCCAAATGCTGTATACTACATGCACTGCATTTCACTGGTCCACTAATTTAGTATTTTTTGTCAAAAATGAAATAACATTTATTTATGATCTGTTTTTTATTCTGCATTAGTCCAGTAAGTCATTCATAGCTATACTGAATAACAAGGGTTCAAATATGCATCTTTCCTTTCCCCCTTGGTAAGTATAGATCCTTCTTCTCGTGGCTCCATTGAGCCCAAACCTCCCTCTCAAACAAGGGCTTGGATCAGGGCAAACAGGCTGAGCTCCATTTTGAGGGCAATCCATTTTCTCCATCATATTTCTCTGTTTATTGAATCAAATGCTGCACTAACATCTAGAAAGCCAGCAAACCTTGTTTTACCTCACTGATACAGATTAGATATTTCAAGACAAATTTGAGCCAATATATGCTTATTAACTTATGCATTATTTCTTATAAAATCTATATAGCTTTTAACTGTACCTAAAACATTCTGGTTCTTCTGCAAGGAATGCATTTTTCTCAAGTTTAACTAAGAGGATCATGGCATAAATTTTAGCCACAATATCTGCTAGTCTATTTAGTCTATAATTGCTAGAGTCCTTTTTATTCCACATTTTAGAAAGATAGTGGATAGGGCAGGTCTCATTTATATGTGAAAATGAAGATGCCAATAGAGGCCCCACTAACTAGGATATTTTTGATCAGTTAAATAGTTGGTAGATTGTCTTCTCCAGGGAATGTATTGCTTGCATTTCAGGCCTTTTATGATTAATTTCAACATGAACATAATGGGGTAAAATATTGACATTTTTGCTAATATGGAGAAAAGCAGCTCTTGAATTCCACGGAGAAAACATGATTGCATCTATTGCTCACCCACCATCCACCACCACTCACTTTTATCAGATGGACAAAAACACACACAAACCTGAGGGACTTTGTAGGTGCCTCCTAATGTTGACATCTGTATGGAGTTGTCCCTCTTGGCTGCATCAAGAAGAGCCAGAAGGTTCTCCTTCCTTCCACAGCTGTAATTGGGGACATTGGCTTCTCCAGTGGAGAGAATGTCCAGCAAGGCATCTGAAGTGCGTAAAGGGCTGAAATAATTGTCATGGATGTTGTAGCCAAGTGTGAGGTTGTGCAGGAGCTGGTGATTCTTATTGACCAGTTGATTGTTGAAAATCAATCTTAAGTCATCAAAAGCACCGTGAATACCATCACTATTGTAAAAAAAAGTGTTATTATAATCAACAGCAACAACAAATACTTCTTGTAATATATAATCCTCCACAAGCCTACTGAGTCTTTACAGTTTACAGTTTAACTGAGTTGGAAGGGACCTTGTACATCATCTAGTCCAACCCCCTGCTCAGGCAGGAGACCCTACTCCTGCTTGGGCAAGGGGTTGGACTAGATGACCTGCAAGGTCCCTTCCAACTCTGTTAATCTGTTAATCTGTTCTGACAAATGGCAATCTAATATCTTCTTGAAAGTCTCACGTGATGAAGATCCCACAACTTCAGAGAGCAAGCTGTTCCATTGGTTGATTGTTCTCACTGTCAGAAAGTTCCTCCTTATTTCTAGGTTGAATCTCTCCTTGATCAATTTCCATCCAGTATTCCTTGTTTGTCCTTCGGGTGCTTTGGAAAACAGCCTGACCCCCTCCTCTCTGTGGCAGCCCCTCAAATATTGGAAGACAGCTATCATGTCTCCAATGGTCCTTCTCTTCGCTAGACTGTCCATGCCCAGTTCCTACAACCACTCTTCATATGTTTTAGTCTCCAGTCCCCTGATCGTCCTGGTTGCTCTCCCCTGCACTATTTCTAGAGTCTCAGCATCTTTTTTGTAGTGTGGTGACCAAAACTGGATGCAGTTATATTTCTGGTGGGTTGGGCTATAGTTTCTTTTTGTGTGAAGACCGATGCAAAGAATGAGTTAAGCAGCTCCGCTTTCTCTCTGTTGCCTGTTACTTCCTTGCCGTCTTCTCTCTTTAGTGGACCAACTGCTTCCTTGATTTTTTTTTGTTATTTATATGTTGGAAGAAACATTTTTATTATTTATTTATTTATTTATTTATTTATTCATTCATTCATTCATTCATTCATTCATTCATTCATTCATTCATTCATTCATTCATTCATTTATTTATTTATTTATTTATTTATTTATTTATTCATTTATTTATTTATTTATTTATTTATTTATTTATTTATTTATTGTTTGAATTTATAAGCTGCCCAACTCCCAAGGGACTCTGGGCGGCGTACAGCAAAAAAGATGAACAATCATTAAAACAGCAGTAAGAAAATTAAAATGCATATAAAAGTTAAAACCATTCTATCATTCATACTAGGGGTGACCACTTTAATATCTTCTCACTGGTCTCTATCCCCATGCCTGTCATAAGAGCCAGGTTTTGACAGCTTTGCGGAAGGCCAACAGGGTGGGGATGGTTCGGATCTCTGGCGGTAGTTGGTTCCACAGAGTCAGAGCCGCCGCAGAGAAGGCTCTCCCTCGTGGTCCTGCCAATCGACATTGTTTGGCTGACGGGACCCGAAGAAGACCAACTCTGTGGGATCTGAGTGGTCGCAGAGAGGTATGTGGTAGTAGGCGGTCCTGAAGATATCCTGGTCCGGAGCCATATAGGGCTTTAAAGGTGATAACCAACACCTTAAATTGTGTCCAGAGACTAATGGGCAGCCAATGCCACTGGCGGAAAATTGGTGTTACGTGGGTGTATCTTGGTACACCCACCACAGCTCGCGCAGCTGCATTTTGAACCAGCTGGAGTCTCCGAACACTCTTCAAGGGTAGCCCCATGTATCTTATCTTTGACTTTTGTTGCAAGTCTTTGTTCATTCTGGGCCTTTGCTTTCCTGTCTTTGTCTTTACAGACTCTGGCTGTCTGCTGATATTCTGCCTTAGTTATGTGTCCCTCTTTCCATTTTTTGTACTTGTCCTTTTTTTCATCCAATTTGTCAGAGAGTTCTTTGTGCAGCCATGCTGGTTTCATCTTGGATTTCTTGATTTTCTTTCTCATTGGTATTGTGCTGGTCTGGGCTTTTATGATCATATTTTTCAGAGTTTCCCAAGATTCTTGAGTCATTTTTCACTTTAGGACTTTCATCCAAGGAATCTTTCCCAAGTTCTCTCTGAGTCAGCTCTTTTAAAATCTAAGACTTTGGTATCATTGGTATCATTGTGTTCTATTGTTTGTGTTTGCGTTATGTTGAATTCTAGTATGACATGGTCACTCTCACCCAAGGTTCCTGCAGTTTGAACTCCCCCTATCGCTTCTTCTCTGTTTGTAAGTATTAAGTCCAGTATGACTGTCCCTCTAATTCCCTCCTCTACCTTTTGGACAACAAAGTTATCAGCTAGGTTGGTTAGAAACCTATTTGATTTCTCACTTGGTGCAGAATTAGTTTTCCAGTTGATATCCGGGTAGTTGAAGTCCCCCATTATTACTGTGGTGGTTTCTTACATATGTTTGTTAGTTGGTTGGCAAAAAGGATATCCATTTTTTCTGTTTGACTGGGGGACCTATAGTATACTCCTATGGCCATGTCGTTCTTTTTTTCTTTTATGTTGACCCATATGCATCTCTGGTAGGTTTCTTCTTTGGTTACATGTACCTCTGTAGCAACATAGTGGTCCTTAACATACAGTGCAACTCCTCCTCCTCTTTTTTGGGGTCTGGTTTTTTTGAAGAGTTTGTATCCTTCTATCAGTGTGTTCCAGTCATGGGTTTCATCCCACCAAGTTTCTGTTATTCCCACTATGTCATATCTACCTTCGTGTATTAATATTTCAAGTTCACCCTGTTTATTCCCCAGACTTTGTGCATTTGTGTATAGGCACTTGAGATTTTTGTGCCTGACTCTGGGTGTGCTTCCTGTGTCTCCTATTTGGCCTTTGAGTTTGCCTTCCTTCCCATCCCCCTTTGGTTCATTGTTTGCCTTGCTTACTAGGGGTTTTTCCTTGGAGTTAGGTCCTGGAGATCCTATAGAGTGGACACCCTCCCCCCTGAATTTTAGTTTAAAGTCCTCCTGATAAGTTGAGCCAGTCGTTTTCCGAAAACATTCTTCCCAGTCTTTGTGAGATGTAATCCCTCCCTTGCCTTAAGCCAACATAGATCCAAAACCAATGATCAGTTAGACAAATATGGAAATTGGCTGAGGTATGGCAACTACAACTGATTCCACCACTACTTTAAATAAAATTCATTATTCAAGTGATAAATTAAGCATTGAACTGAGAGAGGAAAATAATCTGAAGTCCTTTCAACTTTTTTTCAGACCCATTTTTGCATTTGTGTCTCTTTCACAAAATCAGACAAAAGAGAGAAGCTATGGAAATCAAAATCATTCAGGAAATTAGACATATCCCCCAATATAGGAATAAATGAAAAATAAAAAACAGAAAAGAAGGAGAATGTTAGAATGGAGGGAGTGCAACTCCATCACCCTGAATGACTTACAACTCAATGGAAACAAACTGAAGAGTAGGAGCCACGTTGAAAAACAACTTTGTATGCGATCTTTCCTTTCCAGTGATGACTATACCGATGAGATGGTCTCCTGGGCTATAAAAGCTCCATGGTTTATTTCCATCCTGGTGCTCCAGATTCAGCGGGCATTTCAGTCTCAGCTTCCCAGAGACTGGATGGGACAAAAGCAGCATCAGAACCTGAAGCAAAAGCAGGAGGCCCATAATTCATGGGGTGAATGAATCTGCTTCCTGTTTGTAACACAAACTAGAGGAAGAGTGGGAAAATGCAAAGACTCTCAGAAGTGCCAGTGGCTTTCCCGATATAAAAAGAGAACCACAAATTTTCATGTGCAAAGGAGGGAAAGGTACAATCAAGAGCAGAGCCTCTGCCTGTCCCAATACCTGTTCCCAGAGAGCTTGGCCCAAGGAATTTATCCTTTTCTGATTCAAGATCCTTTGCATGTGGCTTCAATCTGATGTCTACATCAATGTCAGCAACTGGAGAAATAACATCATAGGTCTCAAAGGCCCAGATGGTCATAATTACAGAGAGAAGCACCTTCTCTTCTTGGGATCCTAAACTTCTTCTGAGCTCCATGTGCAGAGGAGAGGCTGGAGAAAAACATGTGAGTGAATAATTACAGATACAACCCTGGGGGCTCAGTTCTGTTGTGGTTGTGGTCCTTCCTGTCAGGACATGTCCAGAAAGTGATGCTGGAGAAGAAAGTTCAACACCCAGGGAATTGACTTCTGCTGTCCTTCAACATGGTCAGAGTTATGGTCTTTGGTGCCCCTTTAAGTTAATGCCATTTAACTCTAGTGTTGCCTGTCTTCTAATGACAAGGAGGCCATCAGTGCCCTTGAGCTCTGCCTAATGGTAAGAGTGGGCCCTCTTTGGAATTCTGCTTTATATCAGAATTCCATAGATTAATCCTAATTGCAGCTCATTTTAAAATTGCTTGTGCCTGAAGTGAAATTTCATTTCCCATCTTTTCTAGTAATATTAATTTTTGGATAAGAGCTCATTAAGAAGCAGGAAAGGGACAAATTGTGGACTGGATCGTTGGGTAAATAGGGAGAAAATTATAGAGTGAAGGGAAGTTTTTATTTATTTTTATTCCTTATCATTTCTGTGTTGTTTCTCCATGTTCATATAATACACTAAGATTCTTTATATATTATTAAACAAACAATGAACTGTAAGGTCTGCAGCTGAGATCTACCTATCATCCATCCATCCATGCATCCATGCATTCATCCATCCATGCATCCATGCATGCATGCATCCATCCATCCATCCATCCATCCATCCATCCATCCATCCATCATCTACATCTATCTACCGTGTTTTCCCGAAATAAGACCCTGTCTTATATTTTTTGAACCCCGAAATAAGCGCTTGGCCTTGCTTTTGGGGAGGTATTATTATTTTGGGGCGTGTTGAGCAAGACGGGGCTCCTCTTGCTATCTTTCCTGATTTCCAGCTCTGTCTCCCTAACCAGAGGAAATGGCGGGGAACTGGCTGCGTATGTGGTTAAATATTTTCAAGGAGGGCTTATTTTCAGGGGAGGGCTTATTTTCGGGGAAACATGGTATCTATCTATCTATCTATCATCTATCTATCTATCTATCTATCTATCTATCTATCTATCTATCTATCTATCTATCTATCTATCTATCTATCTATCTATCTATCATCTATCTATCTATCTATCTATCTATCTATCTACTGTATCTATCTATCTATCTATCTATCTAATCATTGCATTTATTGGCCACCCATCTTATCACAGGGGAGCTCTACAAAGATGGTGAGGATGCCCACAGTGTGGTGGATAGTTGAACCTGATTTCCAGATTTTTGGAGATCTGATATTCCTTCCTCTGTTGTGGGGATGTACTGGGGGGTGGGGGAGGGACCCCTTTGACCGTCCCATCTCTGAGGCCGAGACTCCCTATACCAAAAAACCTCCAAGGGGTTTGAAGGTGCTGTTGGAACTCCTGTGTTCCTGGTTTATTTGGATCAATTGTTCAGGGATTCTGTTTCTTCACTGGAGGGGGAGGGGACATTAATACGGACTTCCTGGCCTAGAAGGCGGAACTGGGGGGCTGAGTGAGGGGGGGGACTGAAGGGACAGGCAGGTCCAT
Organism: Diadophis punctatus similis; assembly: GCA_023053685.1. Lineage (NCBI taxonomy): Eukaryota > Metazoa > Chordata > Lepidosauria > Squamata > Dipsadidae > Diadophis > Diadophis punctatus. The sequence goes on along the minus strand of JALIGW010000011.1, from coordinate 14,723,709 downwards.
CCTGACAGGGAGGAAGAGAGGATGGCCCATATCCCAGGTCCACCACTTGGAAGTTCTCCCACTGAACGTCCCTCAGAGTCTGCTCTCAGTGCCTGGAGACCAGATCCTGGGTGGCTCCGGGTTCAAGCTGTGGCTTTTCAATGCCCGGTTGGTGTGCAGTTAGACTCGGTTCTCCTCCAGGATGTTCACTGCCATGTCTTACCGAAGCCAGGTTCTGCCCAAAGAGGAGGAAGCCCCTTCTCGGTCCGCAATGAGACCACCCCAATTTCTGACTTTGTCCCAGGGGAGACCCCGGAGGAGAGGAGGAGGGGAGGCTGTGATCATCCAGAGTTTCTTACGGGCTTTGAGGAGGCTCCACGTGGACCTCTGGGTTGTCTCAGGGGGGCTGCGAAGACCCCAGCCTGGTCAAGTATGTTGTGTGAACGTAGTCCTTGCCAAGAGAAAAGTATCCCCAATGCAGGTAGTCCTTAACTTACGACCACAATGGAGCCCAGTGTTTCTGTTGTTAAGTGAGTTTTGCCCCATTTTATAACCTTTCTTACCACAGTCATTAAGCGAATCACTGCAGTTCTTAAATTAGTGACCCGGTTGTTAAGTGAATCTGGCTTCCCCATTGACTTTGCTTGTGAAACGGTCGCAAAAGGGGATCACGTGATCCTGGGACACAGCAATGGTCATAAACATGAAACAGTGGCCAAGCATCTGAATTCTGACCACGTGACCATGGGGATGCTGCAAAGGTCATAACTGTGAAAAACGGTCATAACTCACATTTTTCAGTACTGTTGTAACTTTGGTCGGTCACTAAATGGACTGTTATAAATCGAGGACTGCCTGTGTACCTGTGTACACTATTCTTCAGCTTCTCTCCAATGAATTAATCTACTTCGGAGTTCCCATTATCCACTGACTCATCGGCCAACAGATTCAACCTCAGGAAACAAACCATGGTTAAAAGTTGGAACGGTGAATGCAGCCATTGGAGAAGTGACCGGGTTCAGTGGGTTGTGTGGATCTCCCCAGAGTCAGTTGGGTGTTGTGGTTGTTAAATTCCAGGGGACCCTGAGTTCTAGTCCTGCCCTGTGAATTCAGCCAGCTAGGAGACTCTGGGCCAGCCACTCTCTCAGAGCCCTGGGAAAGAGGCAATGGCAACCACTTCTGAACAACCTTGCCAAGGTCTCTGGGTCAGCTTCACCTGGGGGCTTTCTGACAGCCTTCACACCCAGCTGGCCGAGGCTGGGGGCCTCCCTGTGCCTGGCTTCCTTCTTGTCTGTCAAGCGGCCTCCAACCGGCTGAATTTGGACAGAGTTTTGCAGGTGGCTGTGCTGTGAGGAGGGGGCAAGCAGGGGTCCTGCAGGGCCAGGGGGTCTGCAGGGGATCCACCCCTCCCTTCTGAGGGCAGGGAGGGAGGGGTGTTGGAGGAGAGGAAGGCAGGAAGAAAAGTTTATTTTCCCCAGCTTATTTTCAGTTATAATTGATCGTTCAACCTGTCTCCCCTGAATTAATATACTTTGGGCTTCCCGTGTTTCATTGACTCATCGGCCAGCAGGTTCAACCTCAGAAAACAAACAATGATTAAGAGTTCCAAGTGTGAATGCAGGCATGGGTGAAGTCACTGGGTAAAGGAGGTTGTGTGGATAGCATAACAGACAGTTTGTCACTCCTTAGCTGACTGTCTGCCCCAGCTCTACCTGGTCTGTTTCTAGTTTTTAGGATTGAAATTAAAAGATTGTGGTTGGTGTGAATCCTCTGCTGATTGACAAGAAAAAGAAATATTTTATATATTAAAAAGAGGGGAAACTCCTTGATTGCCTGGGACCCTCCAGTGTTCAGTATCCCACTCCTGCCACCATACAATTAGGGAAGAGGACCTCCGTCTGTGGGGGAAGAGCTCCTGGCCCATTTGACCTCCTTCTGCTACCCTTCGTGACGCCTCCAATTTCTCTCCCCTCCACACCAGCCCTCTGGGGACCCAGGAGAGGATCCGAGGGGAGACCCTCCCCCCATCAAGCTCTGGCTTTGGGAGTCAGGAGCTCAGGAGGGGGCAAGAAGGCCCTGAGGAAACTCCAGGGTTTAAACCAAGATGGACTTTATTCATCCACAAACAGAAAAGATGAAAAATAAACAATCCTAACCCAATTCTAGCTACTGATGAACACCTCCGTTTCCACCTTTGCCAGGTATCTCTCCTTCTGTGGGAAAGAACTTTTCTGCCCCGAGTGACATTTTCTCCTTCTTCCAGGCACTGATCTGGTTTTTGCTCTGAGTGGATCTTTATATGGTAATCCAGAGATCCCGTCTCCGAAGATCTTTCCACCCTCCCTGCCTCTCCTCTTCAGAGCAAGCGACGTAACACAGCATCATTCTCTGAGCACGAAGCACATGATGGGAGCACAATGCAAAAAGTGGGCTTCCTTTGTGTGAGGATGATGCACAAAGGAAAATCTAATAATAATAAAGGTAAAATAGAACACCTGACTCTTCTGGGATTGTATATTCAGGAATGTAATTTAATCTATTTAATTTAAGATGTTTCAAGGAATCTAAATTGGGGCTGGGGTGATATGTACAAAGCTGTCTTCAGAAAAAGGATTTTGTGTGTCAATTTCCCTTTTCTAAAACATATCAGAGTGTATTGAGAAGTCATAATTGGCCTTTCACTGATTTAACAAGAGCAACGGGGAAAGTGGAGCCAAGAGACAATGGAACAGGAAGCCGTCTTTGGATCCAAGCATTCAGACGGTTGCAGGTTTCCAGAAGCTGCAAAATGAGAGAAGAGTTTCTGCTTTTGGCCTCCTCCTTCATGATTGCCCTGGAGACGCTTTGAGGGGAAGGATTATAGGCAGCCCTGATCTTTAGTGGGGAGGGAAGTCCAAAGTCTGAAATTGCCGCTTAGACCCTTTTTGCCTGAAGCCAAGTTCTCCATTCATGGGAGAAGAGAGAAGCTGCCCCCCCAATCCCTGGGTCTCTGCCCAAAGTCTCCCCTGGAGGATTCGGCCAAAGAGCAGAGCAGAAACTTTTATCATCATTCTCCAACTAGTTCTTGGACTCCGAGATTGTTGGCCATTTCTCTGGAGAAGAATGAAAGGGAAATAATCCCCACGTGGCTCATAATGATAGGGGCAGAGATGGAATTAAACCAGTCATGAAGAACTGAGAGGTTTAGCACCTCCATCCTTGAAATTGGCCCCAGAGGGAACACACGGCACCTGCGGCTGAAGAAAAAGAAATGTGACATTTATTGGCATCGTGGCTAAAGAGAAAATCCCAGGGGTCAGTTAATGCCCGAGCATGTCACGGCTCTGAAATAGCTCTCTGTTATTTCATGGAGCAGAATAAATTTACTTTACTTTGAAAGTTAATGCTCAAGGGCATCGCCACAAAACAGCTGATGCAATAGTGTGGCCATTCTCCAAGAACACAATCAGGCTCAGTCAAAACTAGCCGTCAGAACTTTGTGTAGTTAAAGAAAAATCCCACATCCACAGAGGGAGGGAGAGGGTTCTGTGTGTTTGGAAGGGAGTTCTTGTTTACAGGCTCACTTTTAGCTCTGCAGAGGAACTATAGCTGGTGTCACAGGTCTCCCCTATAATTTTGGAAGCCCTGGGGATTTCTTCCTCCTTCTTTTCTTTCCAAGAAGTTTTCTGTCACCTTGGAAACCTTGTGAGTGAGAAATGCAATGCAAAGTTATATTGCTGCCCTCAAGGTAAATACAATAACTGACTTGGCCTGAGATGTGGGCCTTGTGTGTCTCTGCACACTCTGGCCTTCCTGCTCTCCTCCTCCTTTCCCACCTGAGAGATTTATTTCAAAATGTGGGAAATCAGTCCAGCGAGATTTATTTGAGTCAAATGGGGGACTTGGAGCCAATCATCAGGGGATTTTGAGTTCCAGTCCTATTTTAGGCATGAAAGCCAGTTGGCTCTGAGTTCTAATCCTCCCTTAGGCATGAAAACTTCCTGGGGGACTTTGGGCCAATCGCCAGGAGACTCCTGAGTTCTGGTCCTGCCTTAGTACTTTTTGATTGGGGGAGTGAAACTTGGAAATATTTTCTCATATGAATATTCTGATATTAATGTTCTCATATTATTGCTTTGCCCAACACTCAACGGGTGTTTCCCCAAAACTAAACTTTCCTCCATCACGTCAGACACTCAGCCATCCCTCAATCTAGGAATCCCCAATTCTGATATCCCAGATGTTCTGATGCCAGAATTGGGGATTCCTAGATGGAGGGATGGCTGAGTGTCCAACACTGTCTGATGTGATCGAGGAAAGTTCAGTTGTGGGAAAACACCCCTTGCGTGTCGGGCAAACTCTCTTCCTTCTGCTTGTGGGAGAACCGGAGGCCTCTCTGTGCTCATTGTGAATCTTAGACTGACCTCGGTCTCATCCATCAGAGCTTTTCTTATCTCCTGAAAGTGGAATTTGCAAAGGGATTCGATTCACTATTAGAAGCCATTCTGAAACATAAAAATTGGTTTCTAATTAATCAGCAAACTCTGTGGTTGGAGAGCAGAGCAGCTTCCACGGGTGGCTCTTCCTAGAAACCCAGCTGTCATTGCTCACCCCCTTCCTGGACCTGGATGAAGATGCAGCATTGAGCGCTCCTGCCACAGTCCGTGATGCGGCTGCCTTTATAGAGAATCCCTTCAACCTCCTCCTGGGGAGAGTCTCAAGGTCCCCTTTCTCTGGACATCTTCTCCAGCCTTTCACAGATAAACCAGGCATGGAAAAGGAACAAAGAAATTCTTTATGTACAAATGGCAGAGTGGACAATTAAAGGACCTGAACATAGTCAGATATTGCTCTTTTATTTCTTGAATAGGGAAAGAAAGAAAAAAATACAGAGCTAGACAATGACCCCAAAGTGAAATCCCAGACAGCTGTTGTGATCCACACTTTGTCTAGAGTAAGTCTCATCAGGATATCAAGAAGGAACCAGTTAATAGTTGTGCAGATCTGCCTCTCCAGCGGAGAGCAGGTGAAACCCTGCATTTCACATCATTTTGGGTATTTCATGGGTTCTCACAGAGATTATCGCACAACATGACTGGAGCTTGTTTCCCACGGCCTCCATCTTGTCATTTTTCCTACTCAGCTCTTTTCTCACACACAGACACTTTTCGGCTCTGTCAGTAGGAAAACCTGCTCAAATTATTTATATAAGGCATCAGGTTCATTGGCTGTTGCTCAACATCAAATTCTTCACAGAGTTTTCTTTATTAGGATTTATTCAGCTGAAAGGGAAGGGGATTAAAGAAACATAGACATGCAGTATATTCTTCTTGGATTCCTGCATACTATCTAAGTAGAAAGAATTAATATTTTCTTTCAAATAAAAGAAAACTTAATAATTCTCTCACTATCATATTTGTGTTATATTTCATGCGTTTACATTTGTTCTGGCTGTAAGCTGCTCCTTTGTGTTCAGATCTGGCCTCAGAAGGATAATGTAGCACTTGGGGATGAAGATGCAGACCAGCAGACCAGCACTGGAGGCCAGGATGGAGAAGACCTGCACAGCCACCATGTATTTCCCTTTGGTGCTCAGGTAGGTGGGCACAAAAGTCACCCAGACACTGCAGAAGACCAGCATGCTGAAGGTGATCAGCTTGGCTTCGTTGAAGGCCCCAGGCAGATTCCTGGCCAGGAAAGCCACCGTGAAGCAGATGGCAGCCAGGAAGCCCATGTAGCTGAGGGTGACGTAGAACATGACAACAGCCCCTTCGTTGCATTGCAGGATGATCTCTCCAGGCTGGGAGTGGAGGTCAGAGTCAGGGAAGGGGGGAGAAACTCCCAGCCAGATGGAGCAGATGATAATTTGGACAGCAGAACAAGAAAGGATGATGGAGTTGGCCAAGCTCTTCCCCAAACATCTCTTCACTCTGTTTCCTGGTTTTGTGGCCAGGAAAGCCAGCACCACCATGATGGTTTTGGCCAAGAGAGAGGAAATGGCAACTGAGAAGATGAGGCTGAAAACTGTCTGTTGGAGAAGGCAGGTGGCTTTCCTTGGTTGACCAATGAAGAGAAGAGGAGACAGGAAGCAAAACAGGAGGGAGACCAGGAGGATGTAGGAGAGGTCCCGGTTGTTGGCTTTGACAATGGCAGTTTCTCTATATTTAATGAAGATGATTAAAACACGGCCTGTGGTTAGGAAGAAGAGTAAGGCTAAAGAGACCAGGATGATGCCCAGATGTTCTTCATAAGACAGGAAGGTTATAACTTTGGGGATACATTGGATTCGTTCATCATTTGGATATTTCTCATCCGGACACTTGGTGCATTTTTCTGCATCTGAGAAAACAAAAAAGCAATATGAATCTGAGAAAAAAAACATATTTCCTTACTATTATCTCCTTTTACCTTTCAAGAAATACTTTATTTGGACAACAAGTGATACACAGAAACATTGTCCAGGACACATTTATTAGTACCTCCAGTGAGAGAAGATAAGAAGTATAAGACTTTTTTAAAAACATCAATTTTTGTTTAATCATCTATGAAAATGAGAGAAGAATTGGGACTCAGATAATTTCCTGTGTGATGTTCAGAACCATCATATTTGTTTGTTTGTTTGTTTGTTTGTTTGTTTGTTTGTTTGTTTGTTTGTTTATTTATTTATTTATTTATTTATTTATTTATTTATTTATTTATTTATTTATTTATATTTATTTATTTATTTATTTATTTATTTATTTATTTATTTATTTATTTATTTATTTATTTATTTATTTATTTATTTATTTATTTATTTATATAAATTTATATGCCGCCCAACTTCCAAAGGGACTCTGGGCGGCTTACAAAATACAATTATAGGATAAAAAGACAATTAAAACACAGTTCAAACAAACCTTTCTACAAAAAACGTAAAGAAACAAACCCAGGAAACTACAGACCAATCAGCCTAACATCAATACCTGGGAAAATACTGGAAAAAATCAACACTGTAACCAAATTAGTAGACCAGCGAAATGCAGTAGGCATAATATACCTGGACTTTAGCAAAGCATTTGATAAAGTAGACCACAACCTACTCCTTCATAAGCTAGAAAAAAGTGGGATAGACAGCTACACAACCAGATGGATTAACAATTGGCTGACCAACCATACCCAGTGAGTAGTCCTCAATGGCTCTAAGTCTACATGGAGAGAAGTAAGCAGTGGGGTACCACAAGGTTCCGTCCTAGGCCCAGTAATTTTTAATATCTTCATTAATGACCTAGATGAGGGAATAGCAGGAGAACTAACCAAATCTGCAGATGACATCAAGCTGGCGGGAATAGCAAACAGCCGAGAGGACAGACTCAAAATCCAAAGGGACCTCGGCAGACTCAAACACTGGGCCCAAACTAATAAAATGAAATTTAACACGGAGAAAAGCAAAATTCTACACCTAGGTAAGAAGAATCAAAAATACACATACAAACAGGGTGAAACCACACTCAATAGCAGCGATTGCGAGAGGGATCTTGGAGTCTTGGTAGACAGCCAACTAAATATGAGCCAGCAGTGTGCAGCAGCAGCCAAAAAGGCCAATGCAGTCCTGAGCTGTATAAATAGAGGGATACAATCAAGGACCAGAGAGCTACTAGTACCACTCTATAAAGCCTTGGTCAGACCACACCTAGAGTACTGCATCCAGTTTTGGTCACCACACTACAAAAAAAGACATTGAAACCCTAAAGAAAGTGCAGAAGAGAGCAACCAGGATGATAAAGGATCTGGAAAATAAAACATACAAAGAGCGGTTGCAGGAACTGAGCTTGGCCAGTTTGGCGAAGAGAAGGACCAGGGGTGACATGATAGCAGTGTTCCAATACTTGAGGGGATGCCACAGAGTGGAGGGGGTCAGGCTGTTCTCTATGGCACCAGAAAGCCAAACAAGGAATAATGGATGGAAGCTGACCAAGGAGAGATTCAACCTGGAAGTGAGGAGAAACTTTCTGACGGTGAGAGCGATCAACCAGTGGAACAGCTTGCCAGCGGAGGTTGTGAGAGCCCCAACACTTGCGACCTTCAAGGAGAGACTGGACTGCCATCTGTCTCAAATGGTGTAGGAACTCCTGCTTGAGCAGGAGGTTGGACAAGATGACCTACAAGGTCCCTTCCAACTCTAATAATAAATCTAAATCTAAAATAGTTACATCGCCACATATACATACATGGGGTGATCTCATTAGCCCCAGACTTGCCGAAAAAGCCAGGTGTTAAGGGCCTTCCAGAAGACCAGCAAGGTGTGGGTATTATGGATCTCGGTAGGTAGTTCGTTCCATAGGGTCGTAGCCACAACAGAGAAGGACCTTGCTCGCAGACCCACCAGCTGATATTGTCTGGCTGACGGGACCCGGAGAAGGCCCTCCCTGTGCGATCTCACTGGTTGTTGGGAGGAATGCTGTAGAAGGCGGTCATGCAGATAAACTGATCCTGAGCCATGTAGGGCTTTAACCTTGAACCTTTATTATTTGATGTATGTAATGAATCTGTTCCACTTCCTTTCCTCCAGTGTCACCCACCTTCCTGAGTAGAGAAGGTCCCCTCCGGACAAGGAATGCAGTGGTAGCAGCAAACTGGCTCTCCTTCTCGAGCCCTCTTGACAAATCCAGGATGACAACTTTCCACACATCTGGACTGAGGAAGAGACTGAGCAGAAAAATAAGGAATGCCAAAGTAAATATGTTAGGACTTTCCATCCATGGAAAATGGAGGTAGGCATGGACATTACCCAAGTAGTCTAGGATTCACTTAGATTAATTTGAAATCTCTAAGTGATTCAAAATAATTTTAGGAGATGCAATTACTGCAGATTCTTCATTAATTCCTCCCCTTTGCTTCTGGCATATCATATAGCAATAAAGGACTTTTCTACTTAAAATCTGGAGGGATGGAATTGAGAAAAGATTTAAGCAGTAAGTGAAAGCCAGGACTTCCTCATCATGGCCTGTGATGAAGAAAGAAACTTCTGACCAGTAGGATCCGGAAAGTTTTCTTCTATATAAAGCATTCCAAAGCTGCTCTCCTTTGAAAGTAGTCCAAAACTGTCTTGAACTTAAAATACAAAGGAAATATTCCTTAGAAATCAGGACTGTCAATTTTAAAGTAGATATTCTTTGTTGATTTGCATATTTAGTTCTTCAATTTTTGTGTCTGCCGAACTGGAGACTATTTTACAGGCTAAAAATTACTGCCTAGTTTCTAGAACTGGAGTGAGATGAGATGGGTATGAGATCATGAGAATATGTCCCTCAAAAAGGATCCTCTTACCAGTCAAAGGCCTCATCTAAGCAGCATTTCCTTTCAATTTCTCCCTTGTAACTTCATAGATGAGGAATGGCTCTCCTTTGGATCCAAGTCTTGTTTCAGTGCTTCAGCTGTCTGGGTCAGGGCACATCAGAACAGTCATGGTCATTTCATGTGAACTGAGAGCCTTGGACCTCCTTCCTAGGAGCAGAAGGCCTCTTGCTCCATCCCAGTGGGGTGAAGGGGAGGCATGGATAACTCTGACCAGGTCTGGTCTGTGGAAGAACATCCCAGACTATGAACTTGCCCTTTCAGGGAACACTTTCCCCAAGCAGGACAAGATGGAACTTCTTTCCAATGGAACCCAAAGGACCTCCATCCAATCATGATTTAATTGAATCTGTCCAAACCTGAATTCAGGCACTGGTCAATTGAATTGCCTTCTTCTTTGCTATTTGTGTACAAGAATCAAACAAAACTGATGCAATTAGCTACACACTCCCCAGCCTTTGTGGGTTTCTGATGGAGATGCTAAATTGTAGATGCTACAAAATGGAATAGCACTGAAACCTCCCAAGCAGTCTAAGAAAACCTTCAGGTTTCTACTCCCCACATTCAATTCAACCTGAAGGTCAACCACTTTGGGGACAAGGCTGAGCTCACTTGAAGTGGGACCTCAGAGTTTGGAAAACAGGGAAAAGACGCCATAATTTCACCCACCTTGTTGAGCAGCCTAAGCTCTGTAAGAGCATCTTGTCTGATAATTAGTCTTTTTTTTTTTAAATACGCCAGAATCTCTTTCCTAGGATCCTCCTTCGGGAAAACCAAGAAGCCTCTGATGGTCAGATCTGCTGCTATTTCTCCATTTTGGTCCAAGTAGAGTTTAAACTGGGAAAGATTGCAAATCAGGTTCTTCTCCAGAAAGGGATGAAACTAGTATTGAAACATTCAAGAATTTGAAAAGCAGAAAATTTTGTTTCTTGTCACAGATTTGAATATTTCTTCTACAATTTTCTGTCTTTCAAATATGCTTAGTTAGGAGAACATTATCTTCATAAGCAAAAAAAATGTTCAGCAAGATATGTCAATCATATACTGAGAAGATATATATTGGGAAAATATAATTGACACAATTGGTCAATTACAGTGAACCTTCTAGAGCAGGTGACAAATAAAATGAATAGCAGATAAAAAGAGATTATTCATAAAGTCATTGAAAACAACAGGTTGATTATCAGAAAGCATGGATTAATCAATAAGAAAGTTGTCAGGCTAATCTTCTCCCTGGTAGACCAGACAGGAAACATCACAAGATCAACTAATTCAACTTTATTGTAATGTTTCTTTAATAGATGTTTGTACATTTGAAGTTGCAAATCACCAAGATTATGGCAATGCTTGTAAAATAAATTGATTTCAGTAAAGTATTAATAAACAATTTTGTGATGTGACTTGAAACTTAGTTAAATGAGGGGTCAATGGTATGATTAAGTGGATAAAAACTGTCATAAAAATTGCACTCAAATAACTTTTAATGTTTTTAATATTTCTCATAACACTGGGTAGTTATGAATAATAACTTATCCTTGGTGATCCATTTTTCTATGATGTCAATACAGAAGAGTTGATAAATCTCTGTAATTCAAGATTTGATGCAATGTTTATGACAATTCTCAGACAAAAGTAATTTGATGTGTCTTAAACAGTATTACGTTTGTAAGGAATTATTTCTGATTTCCTAATAAAAAGGAGTGCATGAGTAAAAAGCAGTGGAAAAATATCTGATTTTTATGACCTGATAAACTTTAGTATCTCATATAAGATTAATGAAGCAGTGGAAGAAATATGAGGGATACCAAACTTAATTAGTGTGTTTATGAAAACAATATCAAAATACCAGATGATTACAAACTGAATATGGGTCAGCAGGAAAGAAGGCAAATGCATCCATCAGACTCTCAGCATCCTGGTTTGGAGAGACCCCAACTCAAGTACCAGGTCCCCTTGGAGGCCCCACACTTGGAGAAGACCTTGCACAAAACCTGGGTCAGGCAACGAAGCCAAGGAAGAGATCAAAGGAGCTGCTCTGGGCCTCAAAGAAAGACGAGGAGAAGAGCCATCTTGCTCCCCGGAAGTGGAAATAAAGAGGTCTGGGAGCAGCTTCTCCAACTTATAAAATCTCTCAGTTGGAGAAGGGAGGATACAGTCTAACTGAAAGATGCTAGACAAAAACTTAAAATCTTTTCAGGGCTATTCCAGAGTGTCAGTCCTGGTAACACGAACTCCGTGACAAGAGAGGAGATTCTGGCCGAATGAGAGAGAAAAAAAATCCTGAAAGGAGGAGCCCTTTTAGAGCTGAGCCAGTCAAGCAGAGAAGTTCAGTCTCCCCTTCACGGATGGTCTTAAGGCAGGGGTCTTAAACGCAATTTCATTGAGGGCCGCATCAGCCTCATGGTTGCCCTCAAAGGGCCAGTAGCAGGTAAGACTATGACGACTCACATCGGCCAGATAGGGTGGTTGGGTGGTCACAGTCGGGTCGCTGTGACAAGGGCATGGCTTGGTAGGCATGGCTGGGTGGGCATGGCTGGGTGGAGATGGCCAGCTCAAAGTTGCCCATTGGGAGTGGCTGTCTCAGGGCAGCTGTGTCGGGATGGAATAAGTTGCATCAGCTAACTCAATGAAGGGACAATTCGGTGCCTCGCAAGCTGCTCGCCCCCTCCGACTGCTGGCAGTCAAGCACGTGCACGCATGCATGTGCACACACACACACACACACACACACACACACACACACACACACACACACACACACACACACACCTGTTAGATCCATGAGTCGAAGGAATGACAGGAATCAAGCTGTGCAAACAACTAGCCTTTATTTAGGCAAACAACAGAAACATTAGAACAGGAACTCACTGAAATGCAGGAGGCGCCGAATTGCCTCAGCCGCATTTGACAGCTCTATTTAAGAGAGGCTGTCAAATGTGGCAACCAATCAGAGGGCTGGACGCTCCCGCTCGCAGCCTGCTCCAATCCGCGGTGGCTTCTCCAATTGCTAACGTTCAGGGAGGACGTAACACCCCTCCCCACCTGGAAGGAACAAACGTAATCGCCTAGATAGGCTGGGCGCCTGCGCAACCTTGTGGAACATCTAAATTCTGCTGAACTGCCGGGAACCACCGGCGGAACTTCTGCCGAAGTCGGAGAGACTTCAGGTGGCGGTGGTTGGCTTTGGGACAGCGCTGGACTGCTATCAGAGGGAGCTGGAGTGACAGGTAAATCGGCTTGTGGTTCTGCGAGGGTGGTAAGCGACAATGGTGCGGTCGCAGCAGCCGGAGCTGGGGCAATGGTCTCCGGAATGGTATCAGCCAGCCGTCGCCCCCGTAGTTGATCAACGTGCCTCCTCCAGATGCGGCCATCCAATAACCTGACCCTGTAAGAGCAGGGGCCAGTTACCTTGGTGATGTGGCCTGGTAACCAGCGAGGTTCCCCCCCCATAATGTTGGGCATAAATGGTATCTCCCTCTGCAAAACTTCGGTCCTTGGTGTGTAGGACAGGGGGTCCCTCAGAAGTATAACCCGGGTGCATTCTGTCTAGGTCAGTCCGCAGGCGGCGGCCCATAAGTAATTCAGCTGGGCTGCAGTTTGTTGCAGGACAGGGGGTTGAGTGTTGAGCCAGAAGGTAAGCTGCCACCCTGTCCTGCCAATTAGTGGCACCTAACCTGTTCAAAGCCTCTTTAGCTGACCTAACAGCTCTCTCCGCCCGGCCATTACTTGCAGGGTGCCAAGGGGCGGTCAATGCCTGGCGAATACCATGGGAAACCAGAAATTGCTGGAACATGCTGGAGGTAAACTGGGGCCCATTATCAGACACCACAACATCTGGGTACCCTTGAGTTGCGAACAGCCTCATTAGTGTGCGTATGAGGGAGTCAAAAGTGGTGTTGGTCATTAATTCCAATTCCACCCATCCAGAGTACGCGTCCACAGCCACCAGGAATTGGTGGCCATGGTAGGGGGCTGCAAAGTCCAGGTGAATTCTGGACCACGGTCCTCTCGGAACCTCCCAAGACCTAGGGGCTGCAGTGGGTGGGGCAGGCGTAGACAACTGGCAGGGTTGGCATAGGGACACCCACTTCTCGATTTCCTGATCCATGCCAGGCCACCACACATAACTTCTTCCCAGGGCCTTCATTTGCACCATTCCCAGGTGGCTGGCATGCAAACGGTGGAGAATTGGCCTTTGCAGGGCAGGGGGTGCTACTACCCTATTTCCCCAAAGGAGGCAGCCTTGTTGGGTGGAGAGTTCTAGGCGGCGATGATAGTATGGCAAGTAGGATTGTTCTAACTGCCCCCCAGGCCAACCCCTCATCACCCAGTCGAGTACTTGGCTAAGGATGGGGTCACGTGCCATATGGGCAGCGATGTCAGATGCCTGTATGGGGGCTCCCAGTTCCTCAATGAGGAGTACCTCAGAGGCAGGAGCAGGGTCGATGATGGCTGCAGGTAGAGGGCAGCGGATAAGAGCGTCAGCATTGGCCATGGCCTTGCCAGGTCTGTAATTCAGGGAGTAAGAATAGGTGGTTAGGAATTCCATCCAATGGGACATCCTGGGTGATAAGTATTGAGGGGTTTGGCGGTCTCCAGACAGAAGCCCCAAAAGGGGCTTGTGGTCAGTAAATAGGTGGAAGGGGCGCCCATACAGGTAATCATGGAATCGTTTGATGGATGCAACCAAGGCAAATGCCTCCCTGTCAGTCTGACTATACTTGCGTTCAGTTGAGGATAGGGTTCTAGAAAAATAAGCAATTGGAGCCTCACAGCCATTAGGAAGGATGTGAGCTAGCACAGCTCCAATTCCAAAAGGGGAGGCATCTGCTGCCAGTGAGAGTGGCAGGTCATGGGGGTACTGAACCAAAACTGCATCTGACATGAGGAGGGCCTTGACCTCCTGAAAAGCCGCCTGGGCTTCTGGCCCCCAATGCCAGAGTCTGTTGGCATCTAAAAGTGGGTGGAGGGGTTCTGCAAAAGAGGCCTTATGCGGAAGGAAAAGGTAAAAATTGAGGAGGCCTAAAAAGGATTGGAGTTCAGACTTACAGGTTGGAGTTGGGGCCTGCTTAATGGCTGACACTTTGGAGGGTATGGGGTGTATATCTGCTGCATCGATTAGATATCCGAGAAACTCCACGCTGGGCACCCTTACCTGGCACTTGCTGCGCTTCAGTTTAAGGCCTGCCTGGCGAAATTTGATGAGGACGGCTCTGACTCTAGAGTAGAGCTCCTGTTGGTCGCTAGCGGAGATGAGAATGTCATCAAAGTATGGAATGACACCTGGCAGGCCGAAAAGGAGGCGTTCCATCAGGTTTTGGAAGAGGCCGGGGGCTACACTCACGCCAAACTGGAGACGGCGGCATTTAAAGGCACCCCAGTGGGTGACAATCGTTTGTGCTTCCGCGGTGAAGTCATCCACCGGGAGCAGCTGATAGGCCTGCGCCATGTCCAGTTTGGCGAAAGTTGTGCCCCGGCCGAGTAAATGGAGCAAGTGCTGAACTACTGGGATTGGATATGGGTGAGGTTGCAGGGTCTTGTAGTCTCCGCACAGGCGGATAGAACCATCAGGCCTTAAAGGGATGACCACAGGGGTCTCCCATTTGGCATGATCTGTGGGCTCTAGGACTCCCTGGGCTAGAAGCTTGTCAATTTCTGCATCCACTTTTGGCCGCAAGGCAAAAGGAACGCGTCGTGGTTTAAGGCGGATGGGGGCAACCTGTGGATCAAGGTTAAGGGAGATGGGGTTTCCTATATACGTTCCTAGCTTATTGTCAAAAACATCAGCAAATTAAAGGAATAGAGGGCAACTGTCATGCGATGCAATGGCATGGATGCCAGAGAGGGAGAGGCCAAGAGAGTCGAACCAATCTAGGCCCAGAATGGGGAGGGCAGTGAGCCAGAGACTACAACGATGGGTAGGTTGCCTGTGAAGGAGCCCTTCTCAACGAGGACCCTGGTCTCCCCCAAGATAGGAATGGAGTTCCCTTGGTAGTCCCTCAACCTGATGCTAGAAGGGGTCAGGCAGTTTTTAGTCAGAGAGGGCACCAGTCGTTGCAAAGTGTGCCATGAGACTATGCTTTTGGTGGAGCCTGTGTCCACTTCCATTAAACAAGGGGACCCCTCAATCTTGAGTTCAAGTCAAATTTTTTTCTGCCCCCCCCCCCCCCAGCAGTTAGACAAACCTCCTCAGGCAAAACCTCAGCGGTTTGCCTGACAGGAAAATAGTCAGCAGGAGGCTTTTGGGGGCGAGCAGGGAAAGGCTGAGGTGCTGATGGGACAGCGGCAGCCCCCATCGAACGGCAAACTTTGGCGAGGTGTCCGAACTTCCCGCAGCGGCAGAACCAGCAGGAACTGCGAGGGTGGGGTTCCCCACAGCTGGCACACAGGTTGAAGGTGGATTGCCGGTGTTGTTGCTGTTGCTGTTGCTGTTGAGGCCATCTTCGCTGGGGTGTTGCTCGGATGCGGTGAACAGCAGTGGCTGTGGCGGATGTTTCGAAGGGGTCGATGTCTTCATGGTGCACGGCCAGAGGCTGCTGGGGCTGGAGGGCTGGAGGCTGGAATCGGTGGATTTCAGCAGCAGAATGGGTAGACATTTCTGCTGCCCGTGCCTCATCCAGAGCGATTGTTAATGTCAGTTCTGTGCGGGCGAGGAGGTGACGCTGTAGCCTGATGTCCCTCACCCCGCATACAAGTTGCTGCAGCAAGGCATCATCGAGGTTTGGAAACTCGCAGTCTAAGGCAGCATCTCGGAGGGAGGTCATGTAATGATTAATAGCCTCCCCTTCTCTTTGCACCCGCTGCTGGAATGCGAACCTGCGAGCGATGCGAGACAGCGTGGGGGAGTAATGGTTTCTTAGCTTGCTCAAAAGGTCCTCCCACGGCACGTTATATACGATCTGAGGAGCCACCAGAGCTCTGGCTGTAGCGAACATCTGGTGGCCACAAGCATTTAGGAAATAGGCACATTGTCGGGTGTTGGGAACTCTGTGAGGTCGTTCACTTGCAGGTAACACTCGAATCGCTCCATGTAGGTGGCCCAGGATTCAGACTCAGGGCAGAACACCTCAAAAGTAGTGGGGTCCTTGCCAGCTCGAGCCATAGTTGACGGTAGTGCTGGCGGGCAGCCTCGCGGTGACGCTTCGGCCAGGAGGAGGAGGGCAATGCTAACATTTCCTGAATTGGGTCGGATGCGAGACTGACTCTATCCCATCCTTGTCACTACTTGTTAGATCTGTGAGTCAAAGGAATGACAGGAAACAAGCTGTGCAAACAACTAGCCTATATTTAGGCAAACAACAGAAACATTAGAACAGGAACTCACCGAAATGCAGGAGGCGCCAAATTGCCTCAGCTGCGTTTGACAGCTCTATTTAAGAGCAGCTGTCAAACGCGGCAACCAATCAGAGGGCTGGACGCTCCCGCTCGCAGCCTGCTCCAATCCACAATGGCTTCTCCAGTTGCTAACGGTCGGGGAGGACGTAACAATACTGCATTCAAGTTTGGGGACTTTTATCCAGAGAGGAAAGAGAGGGCCTTCTCCCCAAGCCCAGGCATGATTGGCAGTTTGTAAGCTCAGATGAGGATAAGAGTTGCAGTCTCTTGGATGTGTGTGTGTGTGTGTGTGTGTGTGTGTGTGTGTGTGTGTGTGTGTGTGTGCAAGTGTCAGCACAGTTCACCAAAGGAGACTTTCTTCTCCCAATCCCAGACATCATTGGCATTTCGGAGGCAGAGGACGAGGCTGCTGCAGGTGGAAGTGCGGAGGAGAAAGTTTGCAGGAAGCAATTGAGTCCAACTTCTGCCCTGACAGATCTCTGGAGAGCAAGAGGAGGAGGAGGAGGCAGGGGAGCAGTGCTCCCTTGTCCTGCACGAGGGAGGCTGGGCCTTCTTGAAAGGGAATCCCCATTTCCAATCACGTGTGGTAAGGATGCTGGCTTGTTGGGGCAGCTTCCCCTCATGCAGCTCCCCCGCCACCCCTCCTCCTCTCCAGAGATCTCTCAAGGCAGAAGGTGGACTCGGAGGAAACTTCCTGCAAACTTTCTCCTCCACGCTTCCACACGCAGCAGTGTCGTCCTCCGCTTCCTGTGAGGTGGGGGGGTGACAGGCAAGGCTTCGAGGGGGCATCCAGAGGTCTCCAGCGGAAGGTGAAACTAGGGTGAGCTCCAAAGTCTCCTCCAACAGAGGAGCCTTGCCGTCCCTGCAGTGCTTGCTCTCCTTGGCCAGGTTGCTCACGGTGACTGCCTGGAGGTCCCCACACTGGTCCTGACCTGATGCAGGCCTCCTGCCCATCCCTGGCCTTAGGGCACAGAGCCAAGGGACATGTGGCAGCAGAAGGCAAAGTGCCTGGGTCAGAGGGAGGCCCACTCCCTCTCCATGCAAGGAGACCAGGCTTTGTAAGGAAAGCATCCTCAGCAATACTGTTAATGTATTAGCAGAGTATTCCTTGTGTTACCAAGGTTGTGCATACAGAAACGTTTAGATTGAGATCAGTTGTGAATAAGTATTCAGCCACACACAGATACACTAACATGAGTTAAAAGTTTACTTTAAGAAATAGCATGTTCCTATAAACAGTCCAAAGTCATATACTTAATAGTCATAATAACAATCCAAGTATTATCAAGTACAAATACATTTTAGCTATAATACATAACTACAACACAGAGAGAAAATGCAGAGCATACATACTCTAGGCCTTGCTCTAATAAGTAGCAGAGAACACACTGAGTAGCAGATACTACACTAAGTAGTAGAGACCAAAGACGAACAGAGAGGGACTCCCATAGAAATAAGCTGTGAACTCTAGCTCCCTCTTGTGGCAGTCTGCAACACCTCAGCTAACAGACATACTTCTGTTAAAAGCTAAAAACATATATTGTCCTACCCAATATTAATTATGGTCAGGGACCTAACATTCTCCCCTTTGGGTAGGTCAATATATAATACCTTAGATCTTTAAACCATAGTTTTCACAACACTCTTTGTGTTTAATTGCACGCGCTTTAGTAAAATGATCTGCAATATTCTGTTCAGTCATGCAGTATTCCAACTTAACCATTTTATTTTGAACACATTGTCTAACATTCAGATATCTCAAATCAGTATATTTCGACCTTGTTTTCACAGCTAAACTATTAGCCATACTAATGGCAGATTGATTGTCTTCATACACAATAAATGGCTCCTGTACAGTAATTCCTATATCCTTTAACAATTGTTTATAATACACCAATTCTGTACACATTAATGATAAACTCGAGAATTCTGCTTCCATAGTGGATAAACTAATATGTTGTTGCCTAATAGATTTCCACCCTATTAAAGCATTACCCAACATTACCACTATACCTGATGTTGATTTGCGAGTCATTGCATCAGTAGCAAAACTTGCATCAGCATATGCAGTTAACATTAATTCATTTCTCGGTTCTAAATATAAAGAATAATGTATTGTGTGCTTTAGGTATCTAAGTATTCGTTTAGCTGCTTGCCAATGCCTTTCATTTGGTTCAGCATTATATCTAGCCAGTTGATTTACGCTGTAAGATATATCTGGTCTAGACCAATTACTCAAATATGAGAGACTACCAATTAGAGACTGATATATCTCCTTATCAAACACAGGACATTTAGTATCACTATTTGTAAATCCCTGATCCATTGGTGTCTTAGCAGTTTTACAATTCTCCAGGTTGTATCTTTTTAACAATTGGCTAATCTTCTTAGCTTGCGAAATTTTGAATCCTCTATTTGTCTTCATTATATCAAGACCCAAATAATGTTTAATTTCTCCTAAATTTCTAATCTTGAACTTTCTTTGTAATTCAGAAACAATATCATTTGCTTCTTGTTCAGTCTTTGTTATAATCGCTATATCATCTGTAAATAATAGCAACAGAGAAATCAAACCATCTTTCTCTCTCCTAAATAAACAAGGATCAGCTATACCAGCTTTAAAATCCATGGAAACTAATTCTTTTACAATGCATTTATTCCATTCATAACCTGATTGCTTTAAACCATAAAGACTTTTCTTTAATTTCCAATAATCATTTTTTCCATCATCTTTTAAACCTAATGGCTTTCTCATATAAATGGTATGTTGTAAAGGTGCATGTAGATATGCAGTTTCGACATCTACATGATTAATTATGCATTTATTTTTAGCTGCCCAAACTAATGCTCCTCTCAATGTATTTGCTCTCAGACTAGGTGCAAATACCTCATCATAATCCTTATCTGATTGAGCAAATCCCTGAGCAACTAATCTTGCTTTATGGGTAACAGTGCCATCCACACCAGTCTTTAATTTATACACCCATCTGCAACCTATTGCACGCTCACCTGGTGGTAACCTTACATCTTCATATACCTCAAGATCCTTTAAAGATTTTAATTCCTTATTCATAGCTTCCTGCCAAGCTACCTGTTCCTTTGTTGGATACAGCTTAAGTTCATTATAATTAGACGGCTCCACATTAATCTGGCATACAATACTTGCCTGATATCTATCAGGTGGACGTCTCTCCCTAGTTGACCTCCTAGGCAATTTAGTACAAGTTGTTGGAATTTCCTCTTCCTTTTCCTCCCCTATCGAGGTATCTTCTACATCACCCATAGATGATTCCTCTTTTGAGGATTCTTTCACTATCCTATCATCAGTTCTATTCTTATCAGAATCATCAGGAAACAATGGATCCTCAACAACGATACTATCTTGTTCCTTGTATTCCTGTTCCAGTTTACTCCATCCAACATGCTCAAGGAATTTAGCACTTGCACTACAATATACTCTAGTAGTACCTGGTTCCCAGAATCTAAAAGATCTATGATTAGATTCATACCCTACAAAACATAATTTCCGTGCTCTATGTTGTCCTTTTCGCCTTACTTGAGTGGGAATATGCACCCATGCTGGTGCACCAAATGTATGCAAATAACTAAGATTTGGTTTCCTACCATACCAGCGAGTAAATGGCAATTCACCAGTTGTTGCATTCACTACATTGTTCAAAACATGGTTAGCACACATTATAGCTTCACCCCAGAGCCTCTCTGGTAAACCAGAATCTGAAATCATGGTTCTAGACATAGCCTGTAATGTCTGACCTCTACGTTCAATATGTGCATTATGTTGTGGCTGAAAAGGAGCAGAACGCTTATGTTCAATACCAGCTCTCTTTAGCATATCTTCAAATCTCTTATTGGTAAACTCAGTACCATTATCTGTTACTAAACTAACCAGTTTCTTATTCATTTTTCGTTCAACAAACCTTAACCAGTTTACAAAATGCTGATATGTTTCTGTTTTTGTTTTCATCAGATAACAGAAACCATATCTAGAAAAATGATCAACTATGCTCAATATATAACAGGCTCCACCTAAACTGGGTTTCTTAGGGCCAATGAGATCAGCAAATACAACCTCTAATGGTTCCTTGGTTTTAAATCCATTTAACCTGTTTGCAGGAATTACCTTGCTCTTTTCCTGATTGCAAGCATTACAATTTAAATATCTTGCACAAGGTTTTAATTTTATACCATTAGATAACTCAACAGTTTTCTTTAAAATTTTGAAATTTAAATGTCCCATACGTCTATGGAGCAAATGAATACATTCGTCATGAGGCTTTCTATTTTCATAAACTGAATTAGCCTTATTTAATGGACTATCATGGATAATGTATAAGCCATCATGCAATCTTGCAGTAACTCTTTTACCTTGTTTTTCAATTAAACATTTATCTCCCTGAAAAGTTACCACAAACCCTGCTTTTACCAATTCTCTGACAGATAGTAAGTTATTTTTAAGGTTAGGTACATATAACATTGGTAAACTTTCATTAATACATGAACAATATGCATTACCTTCTCCAGATACTCTCAATTTCCAGCCATTTGCTAATGATACATGCTGGTTACTTTTAGTCATATTAACAAATCTCTCTTTACTTTTAGTTATACACTGAGATGCTCCACTGTCTATTATCCAGATATCATGGCTTACAGTTTTATTTGTACTTGATATAGCTACACTAACATCATTATAAGCTCTCTGCATATTACTAGCATTCTGCTTTTTACCCTTTTTACAGAATCTGGCTATATGACCTTTAGCCCCACAAGAATAACATTTCCTAACAATATAGGCAGTTGAAGACCGTTGTTCTTCCTGTGGTGGTTTCTCTCTCAGTTGTTTTCTATCTTGCCTTCTTCTAGACTCTTCTAACAGTCTTCCTATTATGCCAGTCAATTTCAGTTCATCTCTGGTCAAAACTTCCAGTGAAGACACATAATCATCATAAGAGTCATCCAAAGAAGAAAGAATAATATAAACTTGATGCAACTCTGAGAAAATCAGTTCCTTTTCATGTAGCTCTTGTAATGTTCTCTTCATAAACTCCAAATGAGCTAACATGTCACCACCTTTTAACAAACGTGCTCTGAACAGTTTACGTGTAAGGTGTATGTACGCACCAACACTATCTCGAACATAAAGTCTCTTTAAGGTACTCCAACACTTGGCAGCAGAATCTTCACCATGAATATGGACCAGTTGCTGATCACTCAGTGTCAGTCCAATAATACTAAGAGCCTTTTCATTATCCCGGTTAAAGGCAGCTATTTTCTTCTTATCTTCATCATTTGTTGGATCCCAAGCTGTTATATCAGGTGGATTATTAACCACAGTCCATAATCCTTCTTTACGCAAAAGTAAGCTGCACTTCATAGACCAGGAAACATAGTTAGTTCCATCTAACCTGGTTATCAGGGATAAGCTAGTTGACTGTTCTTGTGCCATTGTTAATTTAACAGTAAACCACAAGTTAGCTGTCTGAGTATGAAACTGAATATTCACACTAACTCTCAATATCTCTCTGGGCCCATCACCAGTGTTAATGTATTAGCAGAGTATTCCTTGTGTTACCAAGGTTGTGCATACAGAAACGTTTAGATTGAGATCAGTTGTGAATAAGTATTCAGCCACACACAGATACACTAACATGAGTTAAAAGTTTACTTTAAGAAATAGCATGTTCCTATAAACAGTCCAAAGTCATATATTTAATAGTCATAATAACAATCCAAGTATTATCAAGTACAAATACATTTTAGCTATAATACATAACTACAACACAGAGAGAAAATGCAGAGCATACATACTCTAGGCCTTGCTCTAATAAGTAGCAGAGAACACACTGAGTAGCAGATACTACACTAAGTAGTAGAGACCAAAGACGAACAGAGAGGGACTCCCATAGAAATAAGCTGTGAACTCTAGCTCCCTCTTGTGGCAGTCTGCAACACCTCAGCTAACAGACATACTTCTGTTAAAAGCTAAAAACATATATTGTCCTACCCAATATTAATTATGGTCAGGGACCTAACAAATACGATGGGCGACCCAGCAGGAGAGGAGGGGGCAAGGGGATGGCGAGAGGGCAGCAGGGCTGCTGGCGGCCAAGTGCCAAGGCATGACTTTCCTCAGACCCTCCCTCCCTCCCTCTCATTCCAATCTCCCTCCCTCCCTCCTTCCCTCCTTCTCTGCCTCACTCCTGTGCATTCCCATCTCCTTCCTTCCTCCCCCTCCCCCTTCTTCCTCTGCCTCCCTCCTCATTCCCATTTCTCTCCCTTCCTTCTTTCCTCCCTCCCTTCCTCCCTCTTTCCCTCCCTCCCTTCTCCTCCCTCCCTCCCTCTCTTCTCCTTCCTTCCTGCCTCAATCCCTCCCTCTTTCCCTCCCTTCTCCTTCCTCCCTCCCTCCCTCCCTCCCTCTTTCCCTTCCTCCCTTCTCCTCCCTCCCTCCCTTCTCCTTCCTTCCTGCCTCCCTCCCTCCCTCTTTCCCTCCCTCCCTTCTCCTCCCTCCCTCCCTCTCTTCTCCTTCCTTCCTCCCTCCCTCCCTCCCTCCCTCTTTCCCTTCCTCCCTTCTCCTCCCTCCCTCCCTCTCTTCTCCTTCCTTCCTCCCTCCCTCCCTCCCTCCCTTTTTCCCTCCCTTCTCCTTCCTTCCTCCCTCCCTCCCTCCCTCTTTCCCTCCCTTCTCCTTCCTCCCTCCCTCCCTCTTTCCCTTCCTCCCTTCTCCTCCCTCCCTCTCTTCTCCTTCCTTCCTGCCTCCCTCCCTCCCTCTTTCCCTTCCTCCCTTCTCCTCCCTCCCTCCCACTCTTCTCCTTCCTTCCTGCCTCCCTCCCTCCCTCTTTCCCTCCCTTCTCCTCCCTCCCTCCCTCCCTCTTTCCCTTCCTCCCTTCCTCCCCAGGAGGAATGAGGGAAGGGCAAGAGGGTGGCAGCGTCTAGGTGAAAGGGAAGTGCCTGTGGGCTGCAGGGCCAGTGGGCGAAGCTGGGCCGGTGAGTGGGCCATGGAGGTGGTGGAGGCACTGGTGGTGGGCAACACACAGCTGCTGGGGCTCTACACTCTGCGGGGAGCATGCCAGCCACCCAATGCCGAAGCACAGTCAGCCTGCGGAGCAAAACATGTCAGCATGCACACAGGGGCAGGGCAGGAGGCAGTGGGGGCTGGCCCCTCACTCTCTCTAGGACAGCCCCACGGGCCAGATCTAACCCCACATTGCGGGCTGGATGTGGCCCATGGGCCTTGAGTTTGACATGTCTCTCTTAAAGCAAAGACTGAGCAGCCATCAGTCAGAGAAGCTTTAACTGGGATTCCTGCAGAGAGGAGGGGTTGGACTAGGTGGTCTCAGTGTGTCCTTCAAATTTATAAGGGTAACATTCCACGATGCTGATCACAAAACCATACATACAGGAATTTGTTTAAAAATGCATAACAGCCTTTTAAAATGAGCTATGTTGAATATGAACATTTATCTGTCATGGTGTCTACTCTTTGGAGCATTATCCTCTGAGCAATTAGATTGGCCAAATCTGTCCAACCTTTGTAGCATAAATAGGTTGAGGTGGTTCCCCTTCTTCTCCTCGGGATTCCTTCTCCAAAGGAACTCAGATTGATGGATCCATATTGGGACCCCCATACCTGCCACGGCTGCAGCCTTGGAGACCCCAAGATCTTTTCTCCCTCCTTCCTTCTCCTCCTCGATCTGGAGGAATAGGCGGCATTCAAGGCCTGGGCCAGAGTCTTCATGATGCTGTAAAGTTGGTAGTTATTTGTGATCCGCATCCTGTTCGTTTTCCATTGGGTCTCCAGAGGGGCTTTCTGGGTGCATCTTCTGCGGCCTTTGACAGAAAATATGTGCTTTGAAAGAGAACAGCGGAAATAAAGATCTTGAAACTTTTCTTCCACAAAGAGAAAGGGTTCAAAGGCAGAATCAATTGGGCTTTCTTTTACAAGAATACCAAAGCTCCAAATACTATGGATGTATTTGAGAAGTCTACGCTTGTTTATTGGATACAGTATAAAATTTGTGAAGATCCAGACTTTCCCTTCCAAGGGCCCTGGCAAGCGCATGAGTATTAAATGGAAAGGAAGAATTCTGTCCCAAGGGAAAAGAGCTTCCATGAAGTGAACAAAGACGTTGACTTGTCTCCACTTAGAGAGGGCATCTTTGAGGGGTGCTGTGTATCCCATTGTTGAGAACAGTTGTGATATAACCACACAAATTCGATTCCTGACAAGCATAGGAGTAAAAACCCTTATGAAATTCTCTCCATTTTCTGTGTCGGAAGCAAAGAGGCCAATAGAGGTCCATCTGAAATGGACCAGAAGTTGGACAATTGCTGGGTACTGGAATCCTTCTTTGGGTAACATATGGTGGAAAAAGGGGAACTGACTTTTATCACTCAGAGCCTCTGAAACAAAGATGTTTCTGATCTAAAAAAACAATGAGGAATGTTGTGTTATACAGGGATCAGATCAAGCCCAAAATATTAGCTTTAAATTAATCCAACTTCATTTTGATGAATATATTAGAATAGTTTGTTTGGTCATCGTTTAAAATATTAACAGAATATTAAAAAGACTGTGTATAAAAATGGAATATAAGAAACAAGTTAAGTAAAAAAGAATAACATAAACATGCAAATCATATTACTGTATCATCCCTACAAGTTATCACAGTTAGACTTACATGTGGAAATCTCAAATGAAGTGTTTTATTTCAATAAAGGGCCATGCCATATGTTATTTTTGAAGATTGCAACATCTTTCTCTGCTTCAATAACCCAGATTCTTTGTGGAACCACCTTTTTGCCTTATTCTCCAGCTGTACAAGAGACAGGTAGACAGCAGCTCCTAATACCATTTGTCAGTTGTACCATCCAAGATCGGTCTTTAATTGAAATTTGTCTGTTCTGATAGATACAATTTTGGGAGGCTGCCAGTTTCCACAGCTTTAATTTTGAAACAATACTAATATAGCCTGATTTTAGGCAAAGAAGAAGTAATGTAAATTCCCAAATTGGCTGTAGGGGCAGCAGCTGAAGTCCCTTTAACTACCCCCAAGACACTCCTCAGATGCAGTGATAGGTTTGTTCTACTAGTGATTTCTGTTTGAAGCCCCAAACATCAGCTCAATAGAAGAACACAGGGGAACTTTGGCCTTCTATACTCTAATGGTTGGGGCTAAAGAAGCTGGAGAGCTATGAGGTGTAAATTTAAGTGCTAGATTTATTCATGTCCTTCCTCTAAATGAGCTCCTTTGATGATGAGGGATCCAAGATTCAGTCTCAGAGAAAACTTCCCCAGGTAAGGAAATACGTTAATTTGCTCTATTGGCTCACCATTGAATAGCCATCTGTGGCTATGATGTCATTTTCAAAAAACCAAAACTTTGGACTTTGATTTATTAATGATCAGAGAATTATGACAATACGATCAAAGACTCCTTAACAGCCTACAGAATCCAACATATGATAGAAATCTCATATTATCAGTGTAAGTCAGGGCGTTCCAATATGTATTTAGCACATTAGACACAAGGACTTCAGGATCCTTCATTAGTGCAGGTGAGTCATTAATATCTAGACTGGATAACAAGGGTTCAAATATGCACCTTTCCCTTCCTCCTTAGTAAGTGTCACTTACCCAGTTGCTGTAGCCTAGGGCAGGGGTCGGCAAACTTAAACACTCAAAGAGCCATTTGGACCCGTTTCCCACAGAAAAAAACCCACCAAGAGCCACAAAACCTGGGTAGGCGTGGCCAACTTGACATCACTCACTCCCACCCAGTCACATGATCCCCCTAGCCACGCCCACCCAGCCGGTCATTAGGACAGAGAACTGGGAACCACAAAACCCTTTTCTCTCTCTCTCTCTCTCTCTCTCTCCCCCTCCCCCTCCCTCTCATCTCTCCATCTCTTTATCTCTCTCTCTCCATCCATGTCTGTCTGTCTGTCTGTCTGTCTGTCTGTCTGTCTATCTATCTATCTTTCTATCTATCTATCTATCTATCTATCTATCTATCTATTTATCATCTATCTATCTTCTCTCCCTCTCATCTCTCCCTTTCCATCTCTTTATCTCTCTCTCTCCATCCATATCTATCTATCTATCTATCTATCTATCTATCTATCTATCTATCTATCTATCTATCTATCTATCTATCTATCTATCATCTATCTATCTATCATCTATCTATCTATCTTCTCTCTCTCTCCCTCTCATCTCTCCTTCCTTCCTTCCTTCCTTCCTTCCTACTTTCTTTCCTTCCTTCCTTCCTTTTTTTCATTTATCTCTGGTCTTCCTTCCTGGTCTTCCTTCCTTCCTTTCATCTCTGGTCTTCCTTCCTTTCATCTCTGGTCTTCCTTCCTTCCTTCCCTTTTCTCTTCTTCCCTCTTTCCTAGCGCTCAGCACTGCAAGATCCTTTTTCCCAGGTGAAGGAAAGAGCCCCGATGCTACCCTGCGTCTCAGTCGCCTGCTGGGAAGGCTGCAGCCGCCACCGTCAGCTGGTGGCTTAAGGCAAGAGGCAGGCGGGCGGGCAGGAGACGCGGGCAGGAGCTGGTGGCGGCTGCGGTCGGGCCGAAGGAGCACGCGGCTGAGAGGCATCTCGCGCGGGGAGGAACCTTTGTCTGGCTCCACTTCCAGAGCGAGCGAGAAGGGAAGCGAAGGGAGGCAAGCAGCCGGCTCTGCCACTCAAGCCAGCGGTTGCCGGAAGCAACAAGGGCGTTAGGAAAAGAGAAGGAGGAGCGCCGCCACTGCCGCCAGCACTGTTTCCTTCACTTCTATCTTCTCCTTCTCTTCTCCTAGCGCCCTTGTTGCTTCTGGCGGCCGCTGGCTTGAGTGGCAGAGCGGGCTGCTTGCCTCCCTTCACTTCCCTTCTTGCTCGCTCACTCACTCTGGAAGCGGAGCCAGACAAAGGTTCCTCCCCGCGCAAGATGCCTCTCAGCCACGCGCTCCCTCGGCCCAACCCCAGCCGCCACCAGCTCCTGCCCGCGTCTCCCGCCCGCCCGCCTGCCTCTTGCCTTAAGCCGCCAGCTGATGGTGGCAGCTGCAGCCTTCCCAGCAGGCCACTGAGACGCAGGGTAGCATCGGGGCTCCAAGGCTCCTTCGGCCGCTTGGCTGGAGAACGGCGGGGATGCAGCTGTGGCCGTTTTTGAGCTCCCCCCCGGCTCGGAGGTTTTAGTACCCAGCGTATAAGATGACCCCCGACTTTGGAGAAGATTTTCAAGGGGTAAAAAGTCGTCTTATACGCCAGCACATACGGTAATTAACGATGGAATCTCCCTGGGCTAGGCATGGGAAGGGAGGGCGAGGGGCGGGGCAGTCAGTGATGGGACAGGGAGCCATGGCAGAGGGTCCAAAGAGCCACTTTTGGCTTCCGAGCCGCAATTTCTGACCCCTGGCCTAGAGGTAGAGCTCTTGCCTCACAATCAGGAGATTGTGAGTTCGATCCTAGGTAGAGGCAGATGTAAGGGTGTCCTGCTTGGGCAGTGGGTTGGACTAGATGACCTGCAAGCTACCTTCTTAATCTGTTAACTATCTGTTAACCTTATACCATCCCAAACAAATGACTTAGAAAGTGTCCAGAGATACTTTACAAGAAGTGTCCTCCACTCCTCTACTCGCAACAGAATACCTTACGCAACCTGACTTGAAATCCTGGGCTTAGAAAGCTTAGAACTACATCGCCTTCAGCACGAGCTAAGCATAGCTCATAAAATTATCTGCTACAACATCCTTCCTGTCAACGACTACTTCAGCTTCAACCACAACAATACACGAGCACACAACAGATACAAACTCAAAGTGAACCGCTCCAAACTTGACTGTAGAAAATACAACTTTAGCAACAGAGTGGTAAATGCCTGGAACTCACTACCTGACATTGTGGTTTTGTCACCAAACCCCCAAAACTTTACCCTTAGACTGTCCACTGTTGACCTCACACGATTCCTAAGAGGTCAGTAAGGGGCGTTCAGAAGTGCATCAGTGTGCCTACTATCCCTGTCCTAATGTTCCCTCTTATCAGTACCCTTCTTATGTATATAAACAATGTTATATCTATGTATATTACCAATACGTACTTGACAAAAATAAATAAATAAATAAAAATAAATAAAAGTATCCATCGTTCTTCTCAGGGCTCCATTGAGCCCAAACCTCCCTCTCAAACAGGGCTTGGAGAAAGGACCAACAGGCTGAGCTCCATTTTAAGGGTAATAAATTTACTCCATAACATTTCTTCATTTACTGTGTCAAATGCTGCACTAATATATATAAAGCCAGCAAAAAGTGGTTAATCTGACTGACAAATTTTGTAATTATTTCAAGACAATTTTTTCTCAATATTAGATTATTAATTTATTATACAAATTTTTATAACTTCCCCTAAAATGTTCTTGATCTTCTGCACTGTCTTCTTCTTCTACCCACTCTCAAATTTACTTAAGAGAAATATGGCATATATTTTAGCCACAATATCTGATAGAGTCTAGGGGGCGGTGGGAACTCTTAGGGGGGCGGTGAGAGGCAAGGTTGGCGACAGGGGGGCAGTGAGAGGGGCCAGGGGGGTGCCATGCTTTTGCACTTGAAGCTCCCTCGCGTTCCTCACTCTTGTGTGCAGGGCAGCCCATTCTAAAAGAAAACGCGAGATGTTTTCTTTCAGAATGTGCTGCCCTGCACACAAGAGCGTGGAATGCGATGTAGTTACAAGTGCTAGGTATGATGCCCATCTCGCGGCCCACCCAGCCCCCGCCCAGGCTCTGCTCCACTCCGTGCGACTGGTCACCCCAAACTGTGTCCCACTGTGTGACGGGCATCCTACCTAGCACTTGAAGCTCTCTCGCGTTCCTTGCTCTTGTGTGTAGGGCAGCCCATTCTGAAAGAAAACGTGAGATGTTTTCTTTCAGAATGGGCTGCCCTGCACACAAGAGCGTGGAATGCAATGGAGTTACAAGTGCTAGGTACTGAGCGCGGCACAGCAATGAGGGAAGCCGACCGCTTCCGAAGCTGCTCGGGCGAGCGTTCGCAGACCTGTAGGAAGGCCCTACTGCGGAACCTGTGCATGCGCAGACTTTCCCGCCCGGCGTCCCCGGTGCCTAGTAACCCGGCGTGCGCAATTTGGCGGGCTCCCCTACAGCATGGCGCACCTGTGGATCTCAGCCCAGCTGCCCCCCCCGACATCGATCCCACCAAGGCGCCTGTGGCCTTCGGCCGCCGAGGCTTCCCCAAGCTGAATGGAGAGCTGCAGCACCCTGAGCTGCTGACGCGGCAGCTGGCCTTGATAGCGCTCTGCGACCTGGTGCATGACCCGGAGAATGCTTACCAAGCCATCCGCCTGAGTGAGTGGCGGCGGCGGCCTGGCCATGGCTGGTGGGAGGGAAGAAGGAAAGAAAAAGGAAAGAAAGAGAGAGGGAGGAAGGAAGGAAGGAAGGCAGAAAGAAAGAGAAAGAACAATGGTAGGAAGGAAGGAAGGAAGGAAGATAGACAGAAAAAGAAAGGAGGGAGGGAAGAAGGAAAGAAAGAAAAAGAAAGAAAGATGGTAGGAAGGAAGGAAGAAAGAAAAAGAAAGGAGGGAAGGGAGGGAAGAAGGAAAGAAAGAGGGAGGGAGGAAGACAGAAAGAAAGAAAGATTGTAGGAAGGAAGGAAGACAGAAAAAGAAAGGAGGGAGGGAAGGGAAGGGAAGGGAGGGAGGAAGGAAAGAAAAAGGAAAGAAAGAAAGAAAGAGTGAGGAAGGAAGGAAGACAAAGAAAAAGAAAGATGGTAGGTAGGAAGGAAGATAGACAGAAAAAGAAAGGAGGGAGGGAAGAAGGAAAGAAAAAGAAAGAGAAAGAAAGAAAAAGATGGAAGGAAGGAAGGAAGGAAGGAAGATGGTAGGAAGAAAGAAAGAAAGAAAGATGGTAGGAAGGAAGGAAAACAGACAGAAAAAAGGAGGGAGGGAAGAAGGAAAGAAAAAGGAAAGAAAGAAAAAAGAAAGGAAGAAATAGGGAGGGAGGGAGGAAGACAGGAAGAAAAGATGGTAGGAAGGAAGGAAGACAGAAAAAGAAAGAAGGGAGGGAAAGGAAGGGAGGGAAGAAGGAAAGAAAAAAGAAAGAAAGAGGGAGAGAGAGAGGAAGAAAGAAAGAAATATGGTAGGAAGGAAGACAGAAAGAAAGAAAAAGATGGTAGGAAGGAAGGAAGACAGACAGACAGACAGAAAGAAAAGATGGTAGGAAGGAAGGAAGACAGACAGAAAGAAAGAAAAGAAAGAAAGAAAGAAAAAGAAAGATGGTAGGAAGAAAGACAGAAAGAAAAAGAAAGAAAGAAGGTAGGGAAGAAAGAAAGAATGGAAGAAAGACTTATGACCACAATTGAGCCTAACATTTTGGTTGCCAAGCAAGAGCGTTGTTAAGTGAGTTTCACCACACTTTACAAGTTGGCCACGCCCACCCAGTCACTTGACCACTAAGCCACGTCCACCTGAGGGGATGGGGTGGGGGCAGTGAGGATGAGTTTGTAGCACCAAGGGGGCGGTGGACTGAAAAAGTTTGGGAACCACTGTGATAGACTAACTGTAATTGCCAATAGAGGATCCTACAATGAGGGATGTTTTCTGAATAGCGGAATAACTGGTAGAAAGTCTTCTTCTGGGACCTTATTGCTCTTCAGGTCTTTTATGATGAATTTGAACATGAACATAATAGAATAAAAAATAGTTAACATGCTTGCTAATATGGAGAAAAACACCTCCTGAATTGTGTACAGAAGATATTGGATCTATTGCTCATCCCCCCACCACCCCCACCATTCACTTTACCAGAAAGAGAAAAACACACACAAACCTGTGGGACTTTGTAAAGTGCTGCTAATGTTGACGCCTGGATGGAGATTTCCCTTTTAGCTGCATCATTAAGAGCCAGAAGGTTGTCCTTCCTTCCACAGCCGAAGTTGGGGACATTGGCTTCTCCAGTGGAGAGAATGTCCAGCAAGGCATCTGAAGTGTGGAAAGTGTTCAGATAGTTGTCATGGATGTTGTAGCCAAGTGTGAGGTTGTGCAGGAGCTGGGAATTCTTGTTGACGATTTGAATGTTGAAAATTAAGACTAGGGTGTCTAAAAAACCATAAGAAAGCATACTGTAGAAAAATGTTCAAGTTATTATCAAGAGTAACAAAATATACTTTTTTTTAAAAAATGCAAACCGCTTTCTGATCAATTATAAAAGTATTGAAATAGGCTGGTCTGAGGCAACTACAACTGTTTCAATAACTACTTTAAACAAAAGTCAGAATTCAAGAAATGAACTCAGGATTGAACTGGGAAAGGAAAATCATCTGGAGTTCTTTCACTTTTTTTTCAGCCCCAACTTTGGATTTGAGTCTCTTCTACAAAATCAGACAAAAGAGGGAAGTCATGGGAATAAAAACCATTCAGGAAATTAGACAGGCCCTGCACTATGAAAGCAAGTGAAATAAAAAGGAAAGAAGGAGAGAGTTAGAATTGCAAATGGAGGGGATGTAATTCCATCACCCTGAATGACTTACATATCAGACGGAAGAGAAGGAGCCCTGTTGAAAGGCAATGCAGTATCTGATATCGTTCTTCTAGTTATGATCATACTAATGAGATGGTCTCCTGGCTTGTAAAAGATCCATGGCTTCTGTCCATCCTGGTGATCCAAACTGATCACACACTTCATTCTAAGCTTCCCAGAGACCGGCTGAGAGATCAGCAGCATCAGAAACAGAAGCAGGAGGTCCATAATTCATGGGCTGAATCAATCCCCTGACTGCTTCTAACCATGAACAAGAGTTGGAAGAATTTAGACACTGTCAGAAAGAGGAAATGCCAGCGGCTTTTCTGACTCTGACAGAGACAATCAGAGCTTCACCTGGAAAGGAGAGAAAGGTACATTCAAGAGCACAGACCCTGCCTCTCCCAAAACCTCTTCCCACAGAGCTTGGCCTAAGAAATTTATCCTTTTCTGATGCAAGATCCCTTCCATGTTGCTTCAAAATGACAGTTACATCAAAGGTATAGAAATCTCAAAGGTCCAGAGGGTCATAATTGCAGTGAGAAGCAACTTCTCCTCGTGGGATCCTGAACTTCTTCTGGGCTCCATGTGCAGAGGAGAGGCTGGAGAAAAGCAAGTTAGTGAAAAGTTACAGACACACCCCTGGGGGCTCAGTTCTGTTGTGGGTTGTGGTCCTTCTTTGTCTGGACATGTCCAGAAAATGACGATGCAGGAAGAGAAATCACTAAGAAAGGGGTTGACTTCTGCTCTCCTTCAACATGGCCTCTTGTCTTCAGAGACTGCTGGGGAAGGTCTCCCAGAGCCGAGAGTTGGGGGCCACTCCAGGTGGAGGTCCCATAGCTTTAGTGCTGCCTGTCTTCTCATGCCAAGGAAGCAATCACCACCCTTGAACCCTGCCCAATATTTAGAGCAGGGCCTGTTGGTGATTTTCTTTTATATCAAACTCCATATATGAATCCTAAATTGGGGCTGATTTTAACATTGTTTGTACTTGAAGTGAATTTTCATATCCCATCTTTTCTAGCAAGGTCAATTTCTGGATGAGAGCCGACCAAGAGGCTGGAAGTGAAAGCCTCGTTGGGTCAATAAGGAGAAAGTTTTAGAGTGGATAGAAATATTTATTTTTATTTTTCCTTAATTCTTTCTGTGTTGTCATTCTGTCTTCATGCAAGACACTGAGATCCTTTCCATTTTGAAGTTTCTTAGTTTATTTAATAAATCTTGGGCTGGGAGGTTTGCAGCTAAGCTTGTAGAGGTGCCCACAGCATTATGGATGTTGCAACTTGATTTCTTGCCATGCCCACCCAGAAGATGGTTTGAGGGCACCTGTTCTCCCTTTCTCTGGTTGTGTGGAGGCACTTGGGGGGGTGGGACCCCTTTGACATTCCCAGCTTTTCCACACCAAAAACCCTCCAAGTGCTTTGAAGGTGTAGCTGGGAGTCTCTCTGTTCCTGTTTTATCTGGATCCGTCATGGTAAGACTAGTGGGTGGCCATATACATTTTCTTAAATAAATGCAATTAATAAACATGTCCCCCTTAGAAGGAGAGCTGGGGGTCTGAGTGAGAGAGAGGGGCTGACAGTACGGTCCATATCCCAGGTCCACCACTTGAAAGTTCTCCCACTGAACATCCCTCAGCTTCCACTCTCAGGGCCTGGAGACCAGATCCTGGGTGGCTCTGGGTTCAGGCTGTGGCTTTTGACTGCCAGGCTGATGCATGACAAGGCTGCTGTCCTCCATGAGGGTCTCTGCTTGTCTCCCTGAAGCCTGGTTGTGCCCAGAGGGGAGGAAGCCCCTTCTTGGTCAGAAATGAGCTCACCCCAATTTCTGGATTTACCCCAGGGGAGAGGAAGAGGGGAGGCTGTGGTTTGTTAAAGGCTCTCCGGAGGCTTCACTTACACCCAGGTTTTGTCTTGCAAGGTGGCTGCAAGAACATTTCCCTGTTGAAATATGTTGTGTGAATATAGTCCTTGCAGGAACAAAAGTGTCCCCAACTTTGTTATCAACTATTGTTCAGCAGCTCAAAATTTGGCGTTCAGGCCATAGAGTTGGGCTCATGGGAGAGAGACAGAAATGAAGCTTTGTGGATGGAGTCTGTGATCTTCCACAATGTCTGGACAACCCTCGATGGAGCCTTGCAGAGATTTGTCTGTGTGTGTCCACCCTTTTCGGCATCTGGCTGCAGTTACCTCGGAGGGAATTTCCTCCAGGGCATCCAGACACCCCACTCCCAACAACCATTTGGCTCTTACTGGCTTCACTTCGACTTGAGGCTCCCACTCCCACTCCAACTTCTCCCAGCTCCGCCTAGATTGAGGAGGGGTGGATCGAGCTCCCTGGTCCTCCTGGTCGCTGTCTTGGCTGGACATATTTTGATTAGTCCCCTCGGTAGAAGTTTTCTCCAGGTTGACTAATAAAGCAGATCTTGCTTAATGTCAGGCGTGCCTCCATTCAAAGTCCAGGAAAGGAAAACCCCAACTCCATGTTGATGGAGAAGAGTACTTTTACTAGACAAGAACTGATAGTGACAAAATGAAAGCAAGATCTGAGGCAAAAAGGCGCGTAAATGCATATACAAAGAATCCCCAAACCCTCCCTGTTGGGGTGAGAATAAGGCGATTCATAGAGGCGATTTAGATCTTTTCTTGGAATTCAGACAGTTAGAAACAAAACCGAGATTAAAGTCTAATAGAAAATATTTATTTCGGTACAAAAACAATAAATCCTGAATAATTGCATCTTTGCTAAGAAAACACGACTGTTCAGTCAACAGCTAAGGCAGAAGAGAATTAATGGTGGTTTAGGAATGCACACATGCGCACTCATCATATCACATGTTCTGCTTATATTGGAATGTACCATAATATTAGGATAGGGGTGCATGACCCTGCATAGACATACAACTGACAATATTCACTATGTGACACTCCCCTCATAACCCCCCTGGGCAAATCGTCCAATCCCAATGTCCCAAGATGTCAGGTGGGTACACTGGCCATTTGGGCTTCCACATCGTCCATCGAAGCCATTGACCTTGAGCAGGCTGTAAACATGTCCATGTAGCCTGGCAGTACGTGATGAGAACTTTCCTCCCTAGGCCCCTAATCAAACACAAGAAGAGACATCTCCAGCACACTTCCCCCTCCCCCTCCCAAATACCTAACCTTCCCCCACCCCCCATTTCTATGGCAGCCAAAGCAAGCAGGCAGTGTGGAGGCTGACAGTTACAATCATTGATCAAAAGAAAGAAAGAAAGAAAGAAAGAAAGGAAGGAAGGAAGGAAGGAAGGAAGGAAGGAAGGAAGGAAGGAAGGAAGGAAGGAAAGAAAGAATGAAAGAAAGAAAGAAAGAAAGAAAGAAAGAAAGAAAGAAAGAAAGAAAGAAAGAAAGAAAGAAAGAAAGAAAGTTGCATTGAAGATGGCGACGGAGGCAGACACCTAGTCCCATCGCTGAAGACGGAGTGTAGGAAAAAGACCCAAAAACCTAGAGTTAGAGATAAGGCAGAAGCTATCAAAATAAGACAATAGACATAAATTAGCTCCAAATATCACATATATCAACATCTAAAGGCTGGGACCAGCCGAACCCATAAAAAAAAAAAGAGAGAGAGAAGAAAACATCCAACCACGTGGAGCCAGAAATAGCTGGAGGAACGAGGCTCGGCAAGGCTCAAAACTTCAGCAACTTATCTTCCTCGGTGAGAGAAGAAACAGGTATGCGTGACAGGGGGATCTGAATGAAAAGTGGATTGCGGACAAAAGCGAGTTGGTGTTAGAAGAGGGAGGAAAGAAAGAGTCTGGAAGACTCGAGGAGAAGGAGGCTTTGTAAACGCAGCTGAGAGGATTCCCATAGAAAGAACGGTGTGATCGGAGCAAAATAGAGATCGGAGACAACAAGAGGTGGATCGATAAAATAATCCTTTACTTTGAAACGGTGGTGATACTGGACGGTGGAGGGAAATAAAGGACAGAAAGAACTTACAGTAACTAAGCAGTTTTGAATCAGCGACATCTTGGAGGAAGGGAGAAAAGCAGCACTTCCGGAAAGAAGGACGGAGGAAAAAAAATTTAAAGGGACCCTGCAACAATAACCTGACTGTGGAGCGTAGAGGGGGGGGGAAGCCCCACTGACTTGTTGTCTTTAAAAAGGTGGAAAAACTGAGCTTAAAGGAAAGAAAAGAACGGTGAAATATAAAGAGGATTTGGAAGGGTGTTATCTAAGCAGCAGAAGGAAGCTGGGGTATATCTACATTGAAAGATTAATAATAATTACAACTTAAATTGAAGAGATATTGTTACTGATTTAATGAACATATTTACATTACATATTACTTAAACTATCTATATATCTATATCAGCTGAATTTTATATATTATAGGTATTATATGCATTAATTACTAATTAATTAACCCAAACTAACTAGTGACCATGTCAGGCACAACCCAAAAAAACACCACCACCAAATACCCACAAATGAAAGACATCGAAAACAGCAGCAACCCAAACAACCCCAGCACACATGGAACAGACTCTATTGTGACCTGCAGAGCATGCTCCATGTACACTCTTATGCCCACAGAACTCCAAAACTACATATGTGCCAAATGCAAACTAATCAAATTACTAGAAGAAAAAGTAGAAGATCTAGAGAAAAACCTAAACACCCTCAAACTCAATCAACAAAATGAGAAACCCCAAACCTCACAAAAAGAACATGCACAAAAAGAACATAAAAATGACCAAGCAACTTCCACTATAGCTAACCCCCCAGAGGAAGAAAGCAGATGGACACATGTCACCCACAGAAAAAAACACAAACCAAACACAAAACCACAGTCCAAACCAACCCACCCAGACCCAACCCCACTGACTCTAAGCAACCAATACCAGGGACTTCCAATAGAAGATAATGCACAGACACACAGAAAAGAAACACCAGAAAGAAACCTCAACAAAGCACCACCACCAAACACCACTACAACACAGAAAGAAACTCCCCAAACAACCCCAAGCAAAAAGAAAAGGCGAGTACTGGTAATAGGAGATTCAATCCTCAGAGGAACCGAACCCGCCATCTGTAGACCAGATAACCAATCCAGAGAGGTATGCTGCCTTCCAGGAGCCAAAATCATAGACGTAGCAGAGAAAGTAACCAAAATAATAAAACCCACAGACTATTACCCCCTACTATTACTCCATGTAGGAACAAATGACACAAAAAAGAACTTGAAAACAATACAGAACGACTATGAGCAACTAGGCAAGAACGTCAAAAACCTAGGTGTGCAAGTAGTCTTCTCATCCATACTACCAACAAGAGGACAACACCCAGCAAGGGAACAAAGAATCCTACAAGTAAACCACTGGCTAAAGGGTTGGTGTCGCCAAAAAAACTTTGGATTCCTAGACCACGGACTGCACTACCTCCAAGATGGACTTTTGGCAAGGGACGGGTTACATCTCACAAAGACTGGGAAGAATGTCCTTTGAAAAAGACTGGCCCAACTTGTCAGGAGGGCTTTAAACTAAGATCGCGAGGGGAGGGTGACCAATCTACAGGATCCCCGGGGCCCAACTCCAAGCATGGACCCCAAGCAAACAAAACAAACAATGAACCAAAAAGGGATGGGGAAGAAAACAAACTCAAACGACAAATAAGAGACAAAGAAAGAACACCCACAACCAGGCACAAAGAACTCAAATGCCTCTACACAAATGCACAAAGCCTAGGGAATAAACAAGGTGAACTTGAAATATTAATGCACGAAGGTACACATGACATAGTCGGGAATAACAGAAACTTGGTGGGACGAATCACACGATTGGAACACACAGATAAAAGGATACAAACTCTTCAAAAAAACCAGATCACATAAAAAAGGAGGTGGTGTTCCACTGTATATAAAGGACCACTATGTAGCTACAGAGCTACAAGTAACCAAGGAAGAAAACCCATTAGAATGCATATGGGTCAACATAAAAGAAAAAAAGAACGACACAACAATAGGAGTATACTACAGACCACCAAACCAAACAGAAACAATGGACACCCTTTTTACCAACCAGCTAAAGAACATATGCAAGAAAAATAGAATTGTAATAATGGGAGACTTCAACTACCCGGATATCAACTGGAAAACCAACTCAGCACCAAGTGAGAAATCTAACAGATTCCTAACCAGCCTAGCTGACAACTTCATTGTCCAAAAAGTGGAGGAGGGAACTAGAGGGCCAGCCATACTGGATTTAATACTTACAAACAGAGAAGAAACAATAGAAGGAGTTGAAGCTGCAGGAACACTTGGCGAGAGTGACCACGTAATACTAAAATTCCCCATAAAGCAAACACAAATAACTGAACATAACAACACCTATATCCCAGACTTTAAAAAAGCCGACTTCAATAAACTCAGAGAAAACTTGGGGAAATTCCCTTGGATGAAAGTACTAAAGGGTAAAACAACTCAAGAAGCCTGGGAGATCCTAAAGAACACGATCTTAAAAGCCCAGAACACCACAATACCGATGAGGAAGAAAAACAAGAAATCCAAAAGGAAACCAGCATGGCTAAACAAAGACCTCACCGATAAACTGAATGAAAAAAAAGATAAATACAAAAAATGGAAAGATGAGCACATAACCAAGGCAGAGTACCAACAGACAGCCAGAATCTGTAAAGAAAAAATCAGGACAGCAAAGGCCCAGAATGAACAAAGACTTGCAACAAAAGTCAAAGACAACAAAAAAAGCTTCTTCCAACACATAAACAACAAGAAAAAAATCAAAGAAACAGTTGGTCCACTAAAGAGAGAAGACGGCAAAGAAGTAACAGACAACACAGACAAAGCAGAGCTACTGAACACATTCTTCGCATCAGTCTTCACACAAAAGGAAACTGCAGCTCAACTACCCAGCAACACAAATATAAAAAACAGATTTGAAGCAAGACTCAACCTAAGCAAAAATACAGTAAGAGATCACCTATCTGAACTTAACGAATACAAAGCACCAGGACCTGATGGATTACACCCCAGAGTCCTAAAAGAACTAGCAGAAGTCATTTCGGAACCACTGCACCACATCTTCCACAAATCCTGGAACACAGGAGAACTCCCCGAGGACTGGAAAAGAGCTGATGTGGTCCCCATCTACAAAAAAGGTAAAAAAACAGACCCAGGAAACTACAGACTAATCAGCCTAACATCAATACCTGGGAAAATACTGGAAAAAATAATTAAAAACCAGATCTCACATCATCTAGAAACAAACCAAGTAATAACCAACAGCCAACACGGATTTGTTAAGAACAAGTCATGCCAAACCAACCTCATTTCATTTTTCAACACTGTGACCAAATTAGTAGACCAGCGAAATGCAGTAGACATAATATACCTGGACTTTAGCAAAGCATTTGACAAAGTAGACCACAACCTACTCCTTCATAAGCTAGAAAAAAGTGGGATAGACAGCTACACAACCAGATGGATTAACAATTGGCTGACCAACCATACCCAGCGAGTAGTCCTCAATGGCTCTAAGTCCACATGGAGAGAAGTAAGCAGTGGGGTGCCACAAGGTTCCGTCCTAGGCCCAGTACTCTTCAATATCTTTATAAATGACCTAGATGAGGGAATAGCAGGAGAACTAACCAAATTTGCAGATGACACCAAGCTGGCGGGAGTAGCAAACACCCCAGAGGACAGACTCAAAATCCAGAGGGACCTCGACAGACTCGAACACTGGGCCCAAACCAATAAAATGAAATTTAACACAGAGAAAAGTAAAATTCTGCACCTAGGCAAGAAGAATCAAAAATACACATACAAACTGGGCGAAACCACACTCAATAGCAGTGATTGCGAAAGGGATCTCGGAGTCCTGGTAGACAGCCAACTAAATATGAGCCAGCAGTGTGCAGCAGCAGCCAAAAAGGCCAACACAGTCCTGAGCTGCATAAATAGAGGGATACAATCAAGGACCAGAGAGGTACTAGTACCACTCTATAAAGCCTTGGTCAGACCACACCTAGAGTACTGCATCCAGTTTTGGTCACCACATTACAAAAAAGACATTGAAACTCTAGAGAAAGTGCAGAAGAGAGCAACCAGGATGATAAAGGGTCTGGAAAATAAAACATACGAAGAGCGGTTGCAGGAACTGAGCTTGGCCAGTCTAGCGAAGAGAAGGACCAGGGGTGACATGATAGCAGTGTTCCAATACTTGAGGGGATGCCACAGAGAGGAGGGGGTCAGGCTGTTCTCTATGGCACCAGAAAGCCAAACAAGGAATAACGGATGGAAGCTGACCAAGGAGAGATTCAACCTGGAAGTGAGGAGAAACTTTCTGACAGTGAGAGCGATCAACCAGTGGAACAGCTTGCCAGCGGAGGTTGTGAGAGCCCCAACACTTGCGACCTTCAAGGAGAGACTGGACTGCCATCTGTCTCAAATGGTGTAGAACTCCTGCTTGAGCAGGGGGTTGGACTAGATGACCTACAAGGTCCCTTCCAACTCTAATAATAAATCTAAATCTAAAAGAAGAGAGAGACAAGAAAGAAAAAGAAAGAAAGAATGCAGAAGAGCAGCCGCTGGGCTGAGCCAAAAGGGGGACAAAGCCCCCTCCTCCCTCAACACACGAATGAAGTCCAGCCCCTTGGTTTGCTCCTCCAGGACAGTCCCAGCTTCTCAGGTGGCTCCTCTGGAGAATTCATTGCCCACCACCTGTGCCAGGTGGGAAAGTCATCCATGAAGGGCAGAGGGGCCCCTCCTCCCCCACAACAGAAAAAAGTGGGCATCCCCCACACAAGCAGGGTTTCTCCTCCCCCAAATGGGTCTAACTAAAGAAGACAGCGAGACAAAATTGTTTTTCTGCACATGTGTAGCTTTTCTGTTGAACAGGCCTGGTGTTTATTTATTTTTATTTTTATCTATTTATTTGTTTGTCAAACATGTACAAGATAGCAGGTATTGGTATAAACATAAACATTAGCAAAGTAGGTACAGGTAAATTAGGCAATAGGACAGTAGGACAGGGACGGTAGGCACAATGATGTGCTTATGCACGCCCTTTACAGACCTCTTAGAAATGAGGAGAGGTCGACTGTAGACAGTCTAAGGTTAAAGTTTTGGGGGTTTGGGGAAGAAACCACAGAGTCAGGTAGTGCATTCCAGGCATTGATCACTCTGTTGCTGAAGTCGTATTTTCTGCAGTCGAGTTTGGAGCGGTTTACATTAAATTTGAAACTATTGTGTGCTCGTGTATTGTTGCGGTTGAAGCTGAAGTAATCATTCACAGGTAGGACATTGTGGTAGATGATTTTATGAACTACGTTTAGGTCAGATTGGAGGCGACAAAGTTCTAAGCTATCTAAGCCCAAAATTTCAAGTCTGGTGGAATAAGATATTATGTTGCGAGCAGAGCAGTGGAGGACTCTTCTTGTGAAATATTTTTGGACTCTCTCGATTGTATTGATGTCCAATATGCAGTGCGGGTTTCAGACAGGTGAGCTGTATTCAAGAATTGGTCTAGCAAATGTTTTGTATGCTCTG
Organism: Diadophis punctatus similis; assembly: GCA_023053685.1. Lineage (NCBI taxonomy): Eukaryota > Metazoa > Chordata > Lepidosauria > Squamata > Dipsadidae > Diadophis > Diadophis punctatus. Next base: position 14,682,018 of record JALIGW010000011.1, on the reverse strand, counting down.
GTTAGCAGTGTAATATTGCCAGAGAAGAAGCTATGTAAGATTAGATTAATAACTCTTAGTGCCTTTTTGGCAATGTTGTTACAGTGGGCTCTGGCACTTAGGTCGTTGGATATGAGTACTCCAAGGTCCTTGACAGAGTGAGGGTCGTCTACAAGGTTGTGTCCTCTAAGCTTGTATTTTATGTTCTGATTCTTTTTGCCAATGTGTAGGACAGAGCATTTATTGGTTGAGATTTAAAGTTGCCAGTTGTCTGACCATTCTGATACATGGTCAAGGTCTTTTTGAAGGGTAGCAATAGCAATAGCAATAGCACTTTACTTATATACCGCTTCATAGTGCTTTACAGCCCTCTCTAAGCGGTTTACAGAGTTCAGCATATCGCCCCCAACAATCTGGGTCCTCATTTTACCCACCTCGGAAGGATGGAAGGCTGAGTCAACCTTGAGCCGGTGAGATTTGAACAGCTGAGCTGTGAACTAGCAGTCAGCCTGTAGTCGCAGCATTTAACCACTGCACCACTTCAGCTCTTATTGTCGGTGGTGTATTGTCGGTGGTGTTAAATAGTTTAACATCGTCAGCAAAGAGAACGCAGTTGCTTGTAATATGATCACAGAGATCGTTTATGTAAAGTATGAATAGTGTAGGTCCTAGAACGCTGCCTTGAGGGACACCACTGTTGACAGGTGCAGGATTTGATAGGGCACTCTCTATTTTAACTACTTGTTGTCTGTTTGTCAGAATGCAGTTATCCAATCATGAAGGGGACCAGAGAGGCCATAAGATTTTAGTTTCAGAAGTAGTTTTTTAAAAAACATAAAATAAAACTAAATAAATGGATAAAAAGAAGTGGTGTGCATCAGAGGGGCCTTAATCTCCAGCTTTTATTATGATCTAATCATGATGACTTCCTCACTATAAAGGGGAAATTCAATCAATGGTCCATGTGGGTGGGAATTAGCTTTATATGTTTGTCCAATCAGCCTTCCGAGAGTTGCTGAGAGATCTGGTTTGATCTTCAGGCCTGAGATCGGGCTTCCAAAATGGGGAGCATTTTTTGAAGGATTGTATGATGATGGGCCCTTGAGAGTCCTGGTGAAGGTGAGCTTTCTCTTGAGATGGCCTGGATTAGGAGGCAGGAGGCCTTCCTTGGGGGACAAAGAAGACTTTGGAGAGAAAGCCCCAACATCTGCACTTACGAAGGGATCTTGTTTTGTACATGTTGAGAAAGAAACTTCTACTTAGGATTTTGGGGGACTCTCTGAGTCCTCTGCTAAGTAAAGATACAGCAGGAGGAAGCTGTATGTTTATCACTTTTTGTACCAACCCAACCCATTGCCCCAGCTGCCCTTAGTTTTATTTTATGTTTTTTTTAAAAAAGGACAGTTAGTATTTGAAAGCAAAGCCTCTAGCATTAATGTCATCATTTAAAAAATGGGTCTCGTAGTCATTGTTACCAAAACATGGAAGATGGCTGCAGCCCAGGTACTTCTTTGGAAGACTGTGCAGTGTGTTTGCCCAAATTGAAAATGGGGATGTAAAATGGATAAAAATATAAAGGCAAAGTAAGAAGAAGCGATTGGGAAGAACTTCAGCTATTCGTTTGTGGATAAATGGGTGTTTTACAATTGACCCAACTTGCAATACCAGCCACTCTGAGAATGGGCAATTCACCTCTGTGACACACATTTTGTGAGCGTGTCAATAAAATCAGTCCAGCACACGCAAAAATGGCCTGCTCTCGATTTTGATCTGGAATGGACTAATGACTCCTTCTAACCATCACAAGCCAGGACATGAAAAGGATAAAGCCCTTTCATATGACACAACCGAATTAGTTCAAATCAATGTGAGGTCTGTCTGGGCTGAACAGGCAGTTTGAGTGTCAGGCCGAAGCCATTTTATTTGGGATATTTGGCCTGCCACACTTTATATTATTCTACTATGCATTTTCTGCTGTGGGAAAATGGGAGGGGGGATGGTATGAGGATTGTTAGTATGTAGCCATAACAAATTATTTCTAGAAAGCCAAGGTCATCCTTTGTCTCCGCACCTCTGCACCTGCACGGAAGGAGATGGGTGGTCTCTGCCAGCATGGCAATTGAAGATTGGACAACGTGATGGATTTGTGGGTGTGGGGGCAAGGGCTTGAACTTTCAACTGGGTGGTGAAACCCAAGGGACTTCAGATTCGGGTTTCATCCAGATGTACCAACATGGCTCTGTTAATAAATTGGAACTTTGAGGAATCCTTTGCCTCGGACTCTGATTTAGTTTTGGATGCTATTTGGAACCCTGACATTGAGATTGTAGACTTTCTACTCTAGTCCCAGAATCTGTTTATTTTAAATGATTTATAGAGCCACCCATCTCACATTAATGAGATCAGGACTATCCCCACCCTGCTGGCCTTCCGGAAAGCAATAATAACCTGGCTCTTCCGGCAGGCGGGGTGATAGTGAGACGATACTCTTTTGACTTTTGTATGCTTATATGTTTTTAATTATTGTATTTTATTGCATTATATATTGTTGAAATGGATTTAAATATGTTGTGAGCCGCCCAGAGTCCCTAGGGAGTTGGGCGGCATACAAATCCATTAAATTAAATTAAATTAAATTAAATTAAATTAAATTAAATTAATGACATACCAGATTCCATACTTACAAAGCACTAGAAACTTGAATTTGATGTGGGAATTTATCTCTCCCTTCAATGACTGGAGTGAGATTTTTATTTCACAAATAGGAAAGCTTACACATTTTAAAAATTAAAATAAAGAGAAATTCTAAATTCTAAATCATTTCAACCAGTGCAGAAAGTAATGTTAACACTAACTATTTTAGCCATTTTCTATAAGATGTTTGACAACATTATTTTCTTTAACGTCCAATTTCACTTCATCCTCCGATCTTTCTGCTCAGCGTCTCCAATAGATTTGCTTAAGGCTGACTTTTATCATTCTTTGCTTTTAATTGCCATATATCTTATAGATCACACGCTAGAGCGCTAAACATCTTTTTCTACAGAGTTTGATAATTTCTCTTTTTGTGTGTGTTTGCTTTATATTTTCCTTTGGTTTTTAAAAATATATATATTTAAATATTCCATCATTTCCTCTGACCCTTCCCTCCTCCTGATTCTGGGCTGCATCTGAAAGGATTTCCTAAAAGAAAGCAGATTTCGCATTCAAACCCTCCAGTTCTCAGGGAAGACAAAAAATCCTGCAAACCCCCCCCCCCTCTTTAGTGGCTGCCTCTATTCCTGGCCCACCCCTTTTGTCAAGACAACCCTGTAGCCAATCAAATGGGAGGAAGAGACGGTTGCCTGGGAGCTTCCCTGCCCTCAGCCTGATGGAGAAGAGGCTGAAGGAGCCAAGCCAAAGGGGGTGGGGGGGGGTCAAATAAAGAGCAAAATTCAGAGCTTTGGGGGTGATGAGGAAGAGGCAAAACCTCCCAGAATTGCAGAAGGAGGGGGGCTTAAGCCCCTTCCCCATAAAAGGCTCCATGCAGCCCGTTCATCATGCCAGGTAAGTGAAGGGCCCACACGGAGGCTCTGGGAGGGCAAAAAACAGGCCTCCCGGAAGTTCCGGAAGTCCTGAAATGGGCCTGATTCCGGCCTCCGAAGAGCCTCCAGAGCACAGGGGAGGCCATTTTCGCCCTCCCAGAGGCTTGAGGAAAGCCTCCAGAGCCTGGGGAGGATGAAAATGCCCCCCCACCCACTGTGGTGCCACGCTCCTATGGCCACGCCCCCAGCATCCGGGCAGAGAACCGGTTACTAAAAATTTTCAATCCAACCCCTGCCTGGGATCCATAACCAGGTTAGTCTCTTCCCAGGAATGGGGGGTTGGGGGCTGCCCTGGATCTCCTCCTCCTTCCTGGCCATCCTGGGCCTTCTCTATGGGTCTGGCCTTTGCTTCCCCCTGAGTGCCCCATGCATGAAAAGGGGTGGCAGAGCAACATGGGATATGGTCTCCCCCTTTCCCAGGACTGAGAAGATGGAACCTGAAGGGGGATTTTGTAGATCTGCTTCCCTTCCCCAACATGAGGCTCCCCAGATTCCTCCTCCCAAGAGGGGCTCCCCACTCAGCCTCCCCACTCAGAATCCTGTCTGGCATCCCTGCAAGATCCCCCTTGCCTGGCCTCTGCATGGGAGAGGGTTGCAGGGGAACATGGGATATGGGCTTCTGCATTCCCAGGTCTCAGAAGATGGAAGTTGGATTTTGCAGATCTGCTTTCAATCTCCAAAACGAGGGTCCTGAGCTCCCCATTCCTCCCTCCCTCCCTCCCCCACATGGGGTGAGAGGCTTCCTTTGTTTCTCCATCTCTTTTCACTTGATTCTCTCTCTCTCTCTCTCTCTCTCTCTCTCTCTCTCTCTCTCTCTCTCTCTCTCTCTCTCTCTCTGTGTGTGTGTGTGTGTGTGATTTTTTTTTTAACTCTGCAAAGTTCTGGTAACTACATTTTCACTAAAGTTGGTTTTGTTCTTAGAAACTGGCTGTACTATTGCATCAGCCCTTTTGTGCGATGCCCTTGAGCATTAGCTTTCAAACTAAAGTAAATTTTTGTTCCAACTCAGCTGGCAGCTCTTTCAGATCTGTGGCATGCTCTGGCATTAACTGGCCCAGGGAGTTTTGTCTTTAATCACTATGCCAACAAATCTCAGATTTATTTGTTTCTTCAGCCACAGGTGCCCTGTATTCCCCCCCCCCCCGGCCAGTTTCAAGCATGGAGACCCCAAACTTCTCAATTCTAGATAATGCCCCATTATTATGAACCACATGGGGATTGTTTCCCTCCAGAGAAATGCCCAACAACCTTTGAATCCAAGAACTGGCTGAATTATCCAGGGATCTATCCTGAGAGGGAGTGTTATGATAAAAGTTTCAGCTCTGCTCTTTGGCCAAATCCTCCAGGGGAGCCTTTGGGCAGAGAAATATGGGGTTTTGGGACAGGCAGGGTCTGTGCTCTTGAATGTACGTCTCTCTCCTTGAAGGTTGGTTTCTCCGTGTTTCAATCAGGAAAGCAACTGGATCATATTCCACCTTGTGAGAGTCCTTTGAATTCTTCTAATTCTTCTTTAGAAACAGGAAGGGGATTGATTGATTCACCTCATGAATTATGGACTTTCTGATTCTGCTTCTGATGCTGCTGGTGTCCCATCCAGTCTCTGGGAAGCTGAGAAGGAAATGCCCACTGAATTTCAGGCACCAGGATGGAAACAATCCATGGAGCTTTTACAGCCCAGGAGACCATCTCATCAGTATAGTCATCACTGGATATGAAATATTGCATATAAAGTTGCTTTTCAACATGGCTCCTTCTCTTCAGTTTGTTTTCATTGATTTGTAAGTCATTTAGGGTGATGGAGTTGCACTCCCTCCGTTCTAACACTCTCCTTCTTTTCTGTTTTTTTAAATTTATTCATTCCTATATTGAGGGATATGTCTAATTTTCTGAATTATTTTGATTTCCATGGCTTCTCTCTTTTGTCTCATTTATGAAAGAGACTCAAATCCAAAAATGGGTCTGGGAAAAAATGCTGAAAGGACTTCAGATTATTTTCCTCTCTCAGATCAATCCTTAATTTATCCCTTGAATAATGAATTTTATTTAAAGTAGTGGTTGAACCAGTTGTAGTTGCCGTACCTCAGCCAATTTCCATATTTGTGTAACTGATCGTTGCTTTTGGATCAATGTTGGCTTAAGGCTCAGTAGGAGGATTATATATATTATATATAACAAAAGTATTTGTTGTTTCTGTTGATTATAATAACATTTTTTAAAAACAATAGGAATTCTTATGGTTTTTTATATGGCTTAAATTTAATTTTTGCCATTCAAATGGTCAACAAGAATTCCCAGCTCCTGCACAATCTCACACTTGGCTACAACATCCATGCCAACTACTTGAGCACTTTCCGCACTTCAGATGCCTTGCTGGACATGCTCTCCACTGGAGAAGCCAATGTCCCCAACTATGGCTGTGGAAGGAAGGAGGACATTCTGGCTCTTCTTGATGCAGCTGACAGGGACATCTCCATCCAGATGTCAACATTAGGAGGCACCTACAAAGTCCCTCAGGTTTGTGTGTGTTTTTCTCCATCTGGTAAAAGTAAGTGGTGGGTGGTGGTGGGTGAGCAACAGATGCAATCATGTCTTCTTCATGGAATTCAAGAGCTGCTTTTCTCCATATTAGCAAAAATGTCAATGTTTTACCCTATTAAGTCCATGTTGAGATTAATCATAAAAGGCCTGAAATGCACGCAATACATTCTCTGGAGAAGAAATTCTACCATTTAACTGATCAAAAAATATCCCTGGTTGTTGGGGCCTCTATTGGCATCTTCATTTTCCCATATAAATAATGCCTGCATATCCAGTCGGATTGAAGTTTGCAATAGCAGCATTTTATCCCTCTAAAAATTGGAATAAAAAGGACTTTAGCAATTATAGACCAAATAGACTAGCAGATATTGTGGCTAAAATTTATGTCATCATCTTCTTAGTTAAACTTGAGAAAAATGCATTCCTTGCAGAAGAACCAGAATATTTTTGGTAGAATTAAATGCTATATAGATTTTATGATACATAACACATAAGTTAATAATCTAATATTGGCAACAAATTTGTCTTGAAATATCTATTCTATATCAGTGAGGTAAACCAGTTTGCTGGCTTTCTAGATGTTAGTGCAGCATTTGACTTAATGAACAGAGAAATATGATGGAGAAAATTGATTGCCCTCAAAATGGAGCTCAGACTGTTGGCCCTGATCCAAGCCCTTGTTTGAGAGAGAGGTTTGGGCTCAATGGAGCCATGAGAAGAAGGATCTATGCTTACCAAGGGGGGAGAGAAAGATGGATATTTGAACCCTTGTTATTCAGTATAGCTATGAATGACTTACTGGGACTAATGAAGGATTCACAAATAGATTATAAATACATTTTATTTCATTCTTTGACAAAAATTTCTAAATTAGTGGACAAGGGAAATGCAGTGGACATAGTATACTTGGATTTCAGAAAGGCTTTGACAACGTAAACCACAACCTATTTTTTGGTAAGCTAAACATATGTGGGATAGACAGCATCATCCCCAGATGGACTCAGCGTGAGGTCCTCAATGGAACTACATCTACATGGAGAGAAGTAAGCATTGGGGTACCCCAAGGTTCCGATTTAAGCCCAGTACTCTTCAACATTTTCATCAATGATTTGGTTAGGAGATAGATGGGGAAATCATCAAATTTGCAGATGACACTTTTGCAGGTGGCAGGAATAGCCAACATCCCAGATGATAGGCTCAAGATCCAGATGGATCTAGATAGACTTGAACCCTGGGCCTATCTAACAAAATGTAATTCAGTGCAGAGAAAAGTGTCAGGTTTTACACTTAGGCTAGAAAAACCAAATGTACACTTACAGATTAGGTGAAACCTGGCTCAATAGCAGTAACTGTGAGAGGGATCTTGGAGTCCTAGTGGGCAATCCCTTAAATATGAGCCAGCAGTGTGTGGCAGCAGCCAAGAAAGCCAATTCAATCCTAGGTTGCATCAACAGAAGGATAGAATCAAAATTATGTGAAGTATTAGTATCGCTTTATGATGCCTTGGCAAGACTACACTTGCAATTCTGCATCCAATTCTGGTCACCATATTGTAAAAAAAGATGTAAAGACTCTGGAATGAATGCAGAAAAGAGGAACTAAGATGGTTAAAGGCCTGGAGACTAAAACATACGAGGAACAGAAATTTCCTAACTGTGAGGAACGGAACGTCTGGCCTTCATAAGTTGTGGGTGCTCCATCACTGGAGGCTTTTCAGAAGAAACTGGACAACCACTTGTCTGGAATGGTACAAGGTCTCCCGCTTGAGATAGAAGACCTCCAAGGTGCCTTTTATTTTGTTACAGGCACACATGTTTAGCATGCTAAATACTTATTGGAACACACTGATTTACACTAACAAAATGATATTATCACACTTACACATTGGATTGTGTACCCTGTGAAGAAGACTTGGATTCTTTTATCTGAGAATTAATAAATCAAGTTCAAAAGTGATGGTCTTTGGGAAATGACATCCTAGCCATAGATGGTCAGCCAATAGAGCAAGTAACACCTTTCCTTACCTGGGGTTGTTTTCTCTGAGACCGAATCTTGGACCCCCATCATCAAAGGAGCTCAGTTAGAGAAAGGGCATGAGTGAAAGGAAAACCTCATAGCTCTCCAGCTTCCTCAGCCCCGATTATCAAAGTATCTGAGGCCCAGTTCCTCCCACATATTCTTACATCAATCTGATGTTTGGGGCTTCAGAGAAGAACCACTAGCAGAACCAACCCAATCACAGCCTCTGAGGAGTATCTTGGGGTGGGTAAAAGGACTCCAGCTGCTGCCCTCACAGTTGTATTAGGAATTTACACAATTTCTTCTTTGTCTAAAATCAGAAAATATTGGTATTGGCATAATATTTAAAGCTAAAAAGAATCCTCCACAAAGAATCTGGGATATAGCAGCAAAAAGAGATGCAGCAATCCTCAAAAATTATAATAGGCCCTTTGTTGGAATAGAATACTTCCATTGGCATTTCCACGTGTTAATCTAACTATGGTAAATTGTAGGGTGATATAGTAATATGATTTACATTTTTATAGTTTTTTAATTTGTTTGCTATTTTCCATTATTATAATACAATCTTGCTAATATTGTCTTTAATATTTTAAACTATGTCTAATTAGCAAACTATTCTAATACATTCATGAGAAGCAGGTTGGATTTATTAAAAGCAAATCTTTTGCATTTGATCTGACCTCAAATATAAAACAGCTTTCTTCATTGCTTTTTCAGATCAGTTATGAACCTTCTTCAGAGGCTCTGAGTGATAAAAGCAAATTCCCCTTTTTCCACCAGATGCTTCCCAAACAAGGGTTCCAGTACCCAGTAATTGTCCAACTGCTCCTCCATTTCAGATGGACCTTCATTGGCCTCTTTGCTTCAGACACAGAGAAGGGAGAGAATTTCATGAGGACTTTCCCTCCTATGCTTGTCAGGAATGGAATTTGTGTTGTTATATCACAACAATTTTCAAAAACTGAACATGCAGCCCCCCTCAGGGATGCCCTCTCTAAGTGGAGACAAGTCAATGTCTTTGTTCACTTCATAGAACTTGATTCCATTTGGGACAGAATTAGTCATTTCCATGAAACACTTCTGCGTTTGCCAGGACCCATTGAAGGGAAAGTCTGGATCCTCACAAATTTTGTAGGGTATGCAATAAACAAGGACAGACCTCTCAAATACATCCATAGTATTTTGAACTTTGGTTATCTGACAAAAAAGGGGCCAGAAGATTCTGCCTTTGAACCCCATTTCTTTGTGGAGGAAAAGTTTCAAGATCAATATTTTCACTGTTCTCTTTCTAAGCACGTCTTTTCTTTCAAAGGACGGAGAAGATGCACCCAGAAAGCCCCTCTGGAGACCCAGGAGAAAAGGAACAGGATCCAGATCACAAATTACTCTCAATATTACAACCTCATGAAGACTCTGGCCCAAGCCTTGAATACCGCATATTCCTCCAGATTGAGGAGGAGAAGGAAGGAGGGCAAAAGGAGATTGGGGTCTCCAAGGCTGCAGCCGTGGCAGGTAAGATGTCCCGATATGGATCCATTAATCTTAGATCCTTTGGGGAAGGAATCCAGAGGAGAAGGAGGGGAACCATCTCAAGAGATCTGGCCAATTTAATTACTCAGGGAATAATGGTTCTAAAGAGTAGATACCATGGCATTTGGATATTAAACACTGCTAATTTGAAAATGCTGTATTCTTTTTTAAATAAATTTTTGTATGTATGGGTTTGTAATTAGCATCATTGAATTTTACCTTTATAAATTTGTAGGAGACCCTGAGACTATCCAGCCCAACCCCTCCTCTCAGCAGGAATCCCAGTTAAAGTTTCTCTGACTGATGGCTGCTCAGTCTTTGCATTCAGATAATCCATGAAGAGGAGACTGAATGTTTTTGCTTTACTGGCTCAGCTCTAAAACAACTCATCCTTTTGGGTGCGTCTTATATGTAGCTTTTTTGAAGCTTTTTTTTACCAGCCCTAACAAGGCGCTAATGATCTTCCCTGCTTGCAGGCTAAGCTCTTCCCTGCTTGCAGGCTTTCTCATTGCTACTCCCTCCGAAGAAGGTTTTTTCAAGCTCTAAGTCTTTGCAGGCTTTTTTTCATTGCTACTCCCTCCGAATAAGGTTTTTTCAAGCTCTAAGTCTTTGCAGGCTTTTTTTCATTGCTACTCCCTCCGAAGAAGGTTTTTTCAAGCTCTAAGTCTTTGCAGGCTTTTTTCATTGCTACTCCCTCCGAAGAAGGTTTTTTCAAGCTCTAAGTCTTTGCAGGCTTTTTTCATTGCTACTCCCTCTGAAGAAGGTTTTTTCCAGCCCTAAGTCTTTGCAGACTTTTTTCATTGCTACTCCCTCTGAAGAAGGTTTTTTCCAGCCCTAAGTCTTTGCAGGCTTTTTTCATTGCTACTCCCTCTGAAGAAGGTTTTTTCCAGCCCTAAGTCTTTGCAGGCTTTTTTCATTGCTACTCCCTCCGAAGAAGGTTTTTTCAAGCTCTAAGTCTTTGCAGGCTTTTTTCATTGCTACTCCCTCTGAAGAAGGTTTTTTCCAGCCCTAAGTCTTTGCAGGCTTTTTTCATTGCTACTCCCTCCGAAGAAGGTTTTTTCCAGCCCTAAGTCTTTGCAGACTTTTTTCATTGCTACTCCCTCTGAAGAAGGTTTTTTCCAGCCCTAAGTCTTTGCAGGCTTTTTTCATTGCTACTCCCTCTGAAGAAGGTTTTTTCCAGCCCTAAGTCTTTGCAGGCTTTTTTCATTGCTACTCCCTCCGAAGAAGGTTTTTTCAAGCTCTAAGTCTTTGCAGGCTTTTTTCATTGCTACTCCCTCCGAAGAAGGTTTTTTCAAGCCCTAAGTCTTTGCAGGCTTTTTTCATTGCTACTCCCTCCGAAGAAGGTTTTTTCCAGCCCTAAGTCTTTGCAGACTTTTTTCATTGCTACTCCCTCTGAAGAAGGTTTTTTCCAGCCCTAAGTCTTTGCAGGCTTTTTTCATTGCTACTCCCTCTGAAGAAGGTTTTTTCCAGCCCTAAGTCTTTGCAGGCTTTTTTCATTGCTACTCCCTCCGAAGAAGGTTTTTTCAAGCTCTAAGTCTTTGCAGGCTTTTTTCATTGCTACTCCCTCCGAAGAAGGTTTTTTCAAGCTCTAAGTCTTTGCAGGCTTTTTTCATTGCTACTCCCTCCGAAGAAGGTTTTTTCAAGCTCTAAGTCTTTGCAGGCTTTTTTCATTGCTACTCCCTCTGAAGAAGGTTTTTTCCAGCCCTAAGTCTTTGCAGGCTTTTTTCATTGCTACTCCCTCTGAAGAAGGTTTTTTCCAGCCCTAAGTCTTTGCAGGCTTTTTTCATTGCTACTCCCTCTGAAGAAGGTTTTTTTCCAGCCCTAAGTCTTTGCAGGCTTTTTTCATTGCTACTCCCTCCGAAGAAGGTTTTTTCAAGCTCTAAGTCTTTGCAGGCTTTTTTCATTGCTACTCCCTCTGAAGAAGGTTTTTTCCAGCCCTAAGTCTTTGCAGGCTTTTTTCATTGCTACTCCCTCCGAAGAAGGTTTTTTCAAGCTCTAAGTCTTTGCAGGCTTTTTTCATTGCTACTCCCTCTGAAAAAGGTTTTTTCCAGCCCTAAGTCTTTGCAGGCTTTTTTCATTGCTACTCTCTCTGAAGAAGGTTTTTTCCAGCCCTAAGTCTTTGCAGGCTTTTTTCATTGCTACTCCCTCTGAAGAAGGTTTTTTCCAGCCCTAAGTCTTTGCAGGCTTTTTTCATTGCTACTCCCTCTGAAGAAGGTTTTTTCCAGCCCTAAGTCTTTGCAGGCTTTTTTCATTGCTACTCTCTCCGAAGAAGGTTTTTTCCAGCCCTAAGTCTTTGCAGGCTTTTTTCATTGCTACTCCCTCTGAAGAATGTTTTTTCCAGTCCTAAGTTTTTGGAGGCTTTTTTCATTGCTACTTCCTCCGAAGAAGGTTTTTTCCAGCCCTAAGTCTTTGCAGGCTTTTTTCATTGCTACTCCCTCTGAAGAAGGTTTTTTCCAGTCCTAAGTTTTTGGAGGCTTTTTTCATTGCTACTCCCTCCGAAGAAGGTTTTTCCCAGCCCTAAGTCTTTGCAGGCTTTTTTCATTGCTACTCCCTCTGAAGAAGGTTTTTTTCCAGCCCTAAGTCTTTGCAGGCTTTTTTCATTGCTACTCCCTCCGAAGAAGGTTTTTTCAAGCTCTAAGTCTTTGCAGGCTTTTTTCATTGCTACTCCCTCTGAAGAAGGTTTTTTCCAGCCCTAAGTCTTTGCAGGCTTTTTTCATTGCTACTCCCTCCGAAGAAGGTTTTTTCAAGCTCTAAGTCTTTGCAGGCTTTTTTCATTGCTACTCCCTCTGAAAAAGGTTTTTTCCAGCCCTAAGTCTTTGCAGGCTTTTTTCATTGCTACTCTCTCTGAAGAAGGTTTTTTCCAGCCCTAAGTCTTTGCAGGCTTTTTTCATTGCTACTCCCTCTGAATAAGGTTTTTTCCAGCCCTAAGTCTTTGCAGGCTTTTTTCATTGCTACTCCCTCTGAAGAAGGTTTTTTCCAGCCCTAAGTCTTTGCAGGCTTTTTTCATTGCTACTCTCTCCGAAGAAGGTTTTTTCCAGCCCTAAGTCTTTGCAGGCTTTTTTCATTGCTACTCCCTCTGAAGAATGTTTTTTCCAGTCCTAAGTTTTTGGAGGCTTTTTTCATTGCTACTTCCTCCGAAGAAGGTTTTTTCCAGCCCTAAGTCTTTGCAGGCTTTTTTCATTGCTACTCCCTCTGAAGAAGGTTTTTTCCAGTCCTAAGTTTTTGGAGGCTTTTTTCATTGCTACTCCCTCCGAAGAAGGTTTTTTCCAGCCCTAAGTCTTTGCAGGCTTTTTTCATTGCTACTCCCTCTGAAGAATGTTTTTTCCAGTCCTAAGTTTTTGGAGGCTTTTTTCATTGCTACTTCCTCCGAAGAAGGTTTTTTCCAGCCCTAAGTCTTTGCAGGCTTTTTTCATTGCTACTCCCTCTGAAGAAGGTTTTTTCCAGTCCTAAGTTTTTGGAGGCTTTTTTCATTGCTACTCCCTCTGAAGAAGGTTTTTTCCAGCCCTAAGTCTTTGCAGGCTTTTTTCATTGCTACTCCCTCTGAAGAAGGTTTTTTTCCAGCCCTAAGTCTTTGCAGGCTTTTTTCATTGCTACTCCCTCCGAAGAAGGTTTTTTCAAGCTCTAAGTCTTTGCAGGCTTTTTTCATTGCTACTCCCTCTGAAGAAGGTTTTTTCCAGCCCTAAGTCTTTGCAGGCTTTTTTCATTGCTACTCCCTCCGAAGAAGGTTTTTTCAAGCTCTAAGTCTTTGCAGGCTTTTTTCATTGCTACTCCCTCTGAAAAAGGTTTTTTCCAGCCCTAAGTCTTTGCAGGCTTTTTTCATTGCTACTCTCTCTGAAGAAGGTTTTTTCCAGCCCTAAGTCTTTGCAGGCTTTTTTCATTGCTACTCCCTCTGAAGAAGGTTTTTTCCAGCCCTAAGTCTTTGCAGGCTTTTTTCATTGCTACTCCCTCTGAAGAAGGTTTTTTCCAGCCCTAAGTCTTTGCAGGCTTTTTTCATTGCTACTCTCTCCGAAGAAGGTTTTTTCCAGCCCTAAGTCTTTGCAGGCTTTTTTCATTGCTACTCCCTCTGAAGAATGTTTTTTCCAGTCCTAAGTTTTTGGAGGCTTTTTTCATTGCTACTTCCTCCGAAGAAGGTTTTTTCCAGCCCTAAGTCTTTGCAGGCTTTTTTCATTGCTACTCCCTCTGAAGAAGGTTTTTTCCAGTCCTAAGTTTTTGGAGGCTTTTTTCATTGCTACTCCCTCCGAAGAAGGTTTTTCCCAGCCATAAATCTTTGCAGGCTTTTTTCATTGCTACTCCCTCCGAAGAAGGTTTTTTCCAGCCCTAAGTCTTTGCAGGCTTTTTTCATTGCTACTTCCTCCGAAGAAGGTTTTTTCCAGCCCTAAGTCTTTGCAGGCTTTTTTCATTGCTACTCTCTCCGAAGAAGGTTTTTTCCAGCCCTAAGTCTTTGCAGGCTTTTTTCATTGCTACTCCCTCCGAAGAAGGTTTTTTTCCAGCCCTAAGTCTTTGCAGGCTTTTTTCATTGCTACTCCCTCTGAAGAAGGTTTTTTCCAATCCTAAGTTTTTGGAGGCTTTTTTCATTGCTACTTCCTCCGAAGAAGATTTTTTCCAGCCCTAAGTCTTTGCAGGCTTTTTTCATTGCTACTCCCTCTGAAGAAGGTTTTTTCCAGTCCTAAGTTTTTGGAGGCTTTTTTCATTGCTACTCCCTCCGAAGAAGGTTTTTTCCAGCCCTAAGTCTTTGCAGGCTTTTTTCATTGCTACTCCCTCCGAAGAAGGTTTTTTCAAGCTCTAAGTCTTTGCAGGCTTTTTTCATTGCTACTTCCTCCGAAGAAGGTTTTTTCCAGCCCTAAGTCTTTGCAGGCTTTTTTCATTGCTACTTCCTCCGAAGAAGGTTTTTTCCAGCCCTAAGTCTTTGCAGGCTTTTTTCATTGCTACTCTCTCTGAAGAAGGTTTTTTCCAGCCCTAAGTCTTTGCAGGCTTTTTTCATTGCTACTCCCTCCGAAGAAGGTTTTTTCCAGCTCTAAGTCTTTGCAGGTGATGTGTTTATTGAGAGTGAACATGTGTGCGTCACAGGGAGACATCTCTGTATGTGCTGTGACTAATCTCCTGTGCACTGGAGAGTCTAGCATGTGAGTGGTTACTGATAGTTAAACGTTTCATATAAGGCTTATAAGTTGAAAAACTTTATATTCTTTAAATTACATCAAATTAGCTTAGTTTAAGATCTACATCTTAGATCAAATCTTGCATGATGGAGATTTATCAACTCGACTGTATTAATGACAACAGAGAAAAATAGATGACCAATGGCAAATTGTTATCCATAACCTTCAGGTGTTGTAGGAAAGATTTTAAAAGATTAAAAATTATTTGAGTATCATTTTGAAGACAGTTTTTATCTGCTTAGTTATCATACCATCCACCCCTCAGGTTTCTAATCACATCACACAATTGTTTGTGAGTCCTTTACTGAAATCTAGTTTTCAACTCTGACTGAGGCCATCTTGGAGGCTTCAGTGTTGCCACAATGGTAATGAGGGATAGGGAAGGCAGAACAGAGATAGTTGGGGTTTTGTAGCCCCCCAAAAAATAGTTTCCCCTGAGAACCAAGGACATTCCCACAGGTGGCTGAAGAGAGGAGAAGTGAAGTTTCTAAGCAACTGGAGAGCATCTTGATTGGACAATGTGACTGGTTGTTTGGGAAAGTGAAAACCACGGGAACCTTTAGATTCGGTTTCCACCAGTCTGTGCCAATATGATTTATCCAATGAAATTGTTCTTTGCAGAATCTACCTGCCTCGGAGTTTTGCTTTCTGTGGGTGTATTACTTGGAACCCTGACCCCAGTTATATCACCAGAGTTCCCATAATCTATTCAGGAAGTGTAATGATATGTGAGAATGACTTTTGGGATGAGGAGAAGAGAGGCTGCCTAGGGAAGGATCAGATAAGAGGGGAGAATCCTGCAGCTGCATAATGGGAGAGAAAGAAACTCAGAAAGGATCCTCGCTATCTTTTCAGGCTGAGAAAAGAGTTGGTGGGAGGTTTGTTCTTTCAGATTTGCAACATTTGGTTAATGTCGCATTGCAATCAAGTAGAATTAGCACATCTGGAGGTGTTTTCCATCAGGATGACCAGAGAGAAGATTAGCCTGACAACTTTCTTCTTGATAAACCCATGCTTTCTGGGAATCTACCTGTTGGTTTCAACGAGTTTATGAATCATCTTTTTTTTCTCTGTTCATTTTATTTGTCATCTGCTCTAGAATGTTCCCTATAATTTACCAATTGTATCAATTATATTTTCTCTATATTTTATCAGTATAGATTGAGATATTTTTCACAAACCTTTTCATTCACTTTTGAAGATAATGGCAGTATTTGTATCTTAATTAAGCATATTTGGAGATTAGACAAGTGTAGAAGAAAGATTCAAAGTGGGATAAGAAACAAAGTTTTCTGCTTTTCAAATTCCTGGATGTTCCCATTCTAGTTTCATCCCTTTCTGGAGAAGAATGAATTTTTCAATATTTCCTACTTTAATCTGTACTTGAACCCAAATGGAGAGATAACAGCAGATCTTTTTATTGTCAGCTTGTTGGTTGTCCCCAAGGAGGATGCCAGGAGAGAGACTCTGGCGTATTTTGAAAGACAGAGACTTTCTATCAACCAAGATGCTCTTTCACGGCTAAAGTTACTCAATAAGGTGGGAGAAATTTTGCTGTCTTTCTCTGTTTTCCAAAGCCTGAGGTCCCATTTCAAGTGGGGAAAGCCTAGAGTCTCCAAGGTGGTTGGCCTTCCATGCCAGTTGGTGTCATCTAACTGTAGTTCTTCAATAGACAGGACCTAAGTGGAGTAGCTTTGCCATGTTTTATGGAAATCTTTAAGAGCTCACTGGTCAGAGGTTTCTTTCTTCTTCATAGTTTTATTCTACTTTAAAAAACTGAATGAAATAAAAGTTTCCTAAACCTTTTACAGTAAACTTTATTCTCAGTTTTAATATATCATCATACTTAAATCTTTTTTCTGCAATTCCATCCCTCCAGACATTATTAAATGGAAAAGTACTTTATTGTAATGTAAAATTCCAAAAGCCAAAGGGAGGAACTAAATGAAGAATCTGCCAGTTGTTATATCTCCTGCATCTGTTTAGAAATAGTCAGAGTTTTCGTATTTACCTCAGTGAAGACCAGAGGCTACTTGTCTCCATCTGTTTCTACCACCATTTTCCATGGATGGAGAATCCTAACATATTTTCTTTGGCATTCCTATTTTTCTCTGCTTAGTCCCTGCCTCAGTCCAAATGTGTGGAAAGTTGTCGTCCTGGATTTGTCAAGAGGGCTCGAGAAAGAGAGCCAGTTTGCTGCTACGACTGCGTTCCTTGTCCGGATGGGACCTTCTCCACTCAGGAAAGTGGGTCACACTGAGGAAAATGGGAGGCTTTGTGGAACTGGATCCATCCAGAACCTTTTCATGAAAGTGCAAGTTAAAAGACAGATTGAAGCTCACCTGGTTTTTTATTTCTAACCTGCACAATTTCTTATCTAAAAGGAAGTAAATCAAAAGACTTCAAAGGAGGGGCTGGGAAGAGACGGGAGGAGTGGGTGGCAAACTGGGCAAGCTTTACTAAAAGCAAAGGAAATATCTCTTACACTTTTTAATTTGGATAAGTGCTGCTAAGTTTACCTTTCTAGGAACATCTGAGATCTTTGAAACTTGATGAATTGTTTTCTGAAAGACCTTGCAATCCACTGTTTATTGGCCTCCCCTTGAGGATCACTGAGAAGGTGTCACTGGTCCATAATGTGGTGCTGTGGATAGTTATGGGGGGAACTCATTACACAAATATCCTGCCAGTCATATAGATCAATGAATCAATCAATCAAAGTAAAGCTGAAAGGGTCTTTTAGTCCAGCCCTCTGCTCAAGCAGGAGAACATATATCATTTCAGAGAAGTGACTGTCCAGTCTCTTCTTAAAAATCTCCACTATTGAAGTACCCACAACTTCTGGAGTCAAGCTGTTCCACTGGTTACTTGTTCTCACTGATAGAAAGTTTCTCCTTAATTCCAGGTTGTTTCCAGATGTTACAGGATACTGTAGATATCATCCAAGTCCCATATATTAACTGCCATGGGCCAGGACTCAGGATGTTTGCCTAAAAAGATTATATGAGTCATTATTAACCTCTAATAATGTAGGTTCCTATGAAGATTCTACACATTACACAGGAAATAATTAACATCCTATGATTTCCCTTAACTTCATATACCTAGCTACATTAAAAAAATAATTATATCCTTCTTATGCTCCTTTTAATAAAATCATTAAGAAATACTTCTTGGAAAATGCCCGTGCTATCAACTGTTGTCCAAAGAAGGTATTTCTTGTAAGATGAAAGGATAGAATATTAAAGAAAGTTGCTTTTTGCTTTCTCAGATATAAAAAAATGCACCAAGTGTCCAGATGATAAATATCCTAATGAGGACAGAGTCCAATGTATCCCCAAAGTTATAACCTTCCTGTCATATGAGGAACATCTGGGCATCATCCTGGCATCTTTTGCTCTGTTCTTCTTCCTAACCACAGGCCTTGTTTTTATAATCTTCATTAAATATGGAGAAACTCCCCTTGTCAAAGCCAACAACCAGGACCTCTCCTACATCCTCCTGGTCTCCCTCCTGCTTTGCTTCCTGTCTCCTTCTCTCTTCATTGGTCAACCAAGGAAAGCCACCTGCCTTCTCCGACAAACAGTTTTCAGCCTCATCTTCTCAGTTGCCATTTCTTCCCTCTTGGCCAAAACCATCACGGTGGTGCTGGTCTTCCTGGCCACAAAACCAGGAAACCGAATGAAGAGATGGTTGGGGAAGAGCTTGGCCAACTCCATCATCATTTCTTCTTCTGCTGTCCAAATTGTCATCTGCTCCATCTGGCTGGGGGTTTCTCCCCCCTTCCCTGACTCTGACCTCCATTCCCAGCATGGAGAGATCATCCTGCAATGCAACGAAGGGGCTGTTGTCATGTTCTATGTCACCCTCAGCTACATGGGCTTCCTGGCTGCCATCTGCTTCACGGTGGCTTTCCTGGCCAGGAATCTGCCTGGGACCTTCAACGAAGCCAAGCTGATCACCTTCAGCATGCTGGTCTTCTGCAGTGTCTGGGTGACCTTTATGCCCACCTACCTGAGCACCAAAGGGAAATCCATGGTGGCTGTGCAGGTCTTCTCCATCCTGGCCTCCAGTGCTGGTCTGCTAGGCTGCATCTTCATCCCCAAGTGCTACATTATCCTTCTGAGGCCAGACCTGAACACAAAGGAGCATCTCACAGCCACAATCAATATAAAAACATGAGACATAATCCATTAGAATATTTAAAGAATTGTAAAATTTCCTCATATTTGAAAGAAGGCAGTAATTATTCCCACTTAAATAGTATGCACGAGTCAAGGAATAATATATGTATATGTTTTGAAATAGGAATGGTTGAATGACTGGAATTATTGTATTTTCCTATTCATCCCAATAAATCTAGCTAAAGAGAATTCTGTGAAAGTCATTCAGAGGAATTTAATATTCAGCAACTTCCAAGAACCAGACAGCTTATAGAAAATAATCGGAGCAATTATTCCTACTGACAGTGGCTGAAAGCAGGGGTGAAGTCCTCCCGGTTTGGCCGGGTTCGGGCGAGTAGGTAGCGGTTGCGGCGGCTGGTTTGGAGAACTGGCATGGCAGCGCGAGGTTCCGCCCACCTGCCCTGACATCATCACTTCCTGGTTTTTTAAAAAACTTTTTAAAGCCTTTTCCCCTGCCGGTTCCCCTGAAAGAAAGAAAGAGAGAGGGGAGGAAGGAGGGAGGGGGGAAGAGAAGGGAAGGGAAGAGAGAAAAAAAGAGAAAGAGAGAGAGAGGGGGGGGGAGAGGTGTTAGAAGGAAAAAATCAGGACTCACTTTCCAGCCGGGAGATCGCTTGGCAAAGAAGAAA
Organism: Diadophis punctatus similis; assembly: GCA_023053685.1. Lineage (NCBI taxonomy): Eukaryota > Metazoa > Chordata > Lepidosauria > Squamata > Dipsadidae > Diadophis > Diadophis punctatus. The sequence goes on along the minus strand of JALIGW010000011.1, from coordinate 14,662,396 downwards.
AACAAATGCTGTCGCTTTAAATCAGGAGTCTCCAAAGTTAGCCACATGGCTGGCTGAGGAATTCTGGGAGTTGAAGTCCACAAGTCTTAATGTTGCAAACTTTGGAGACTCCGGCTTTAAATTGAAAAGCCTTCGGAAGCTACTCGGAAGGAGGTTTTTAATTGCAGAAGCGAAGTGACATTCAGCAGTGGATAAAAGGAAGGATTCTTATATGGTTCTATGTTTTTGAAATTTTGGGGTTTGTGCAATATGGGCTTTGTGTTTCTAAAAGGGTTTGGATGATTCCCATTGTGGCTAAATGACTTTCGTCCTATGTGGGGTCTTGAATGTGGGACTGCTTATTCTGATTCTACTTCTGTGTTTTGTTAGCTGCCAAATCTTGCCATGGGGAAATTTCAAAATATCCCATCTTGAATGGGTTTTCTAGGGATCTGTTTGCCTGTTTGTGTGAATGGAGCCAAATGTCAGGCTTCCACTTTCTATAGGGTCATTATCTCTATCGGGCAGGAATGTAGAATGAGCTTCGTTAGAAGCTTGATTTTTCCTTGTTTTTCTGTGAGCCTTTTATTATGAATAATATTTTATTTTGGGGGGGGGGATTTGCTACCCACAAAAGAAAGAAAGAGAGAGGGGGGGGAGGGAGGACCACAAACCTGGCTGGCACTAGACACAGCTTCAGAGGATGCTTTGAAACAGCACAGCAAAGGATGGAAGGAACCTCAGAGGCCAACCCCCTGCTCCCTGGCAAAATGGATTGCTAAATTGGCTGCACCCACCCAGTCACATGACCACATCCACCTGAAGCCACACCCACCTGACCTCCAAGCCACACCCACAAAAAAGCCACACCCACAGAACCAGTAGGGACAATTTTCACATTCCACCCCTGGCTAAAAGTATATATGTGTGGGAAAGAGGTGGTATTCAGCCAGTTCGCACCAGTTCGTGCAAACTGTTGGCGGAAATTTGGTCAAGGTTGCCGAACCAATAGTGATGGCTGGTTGGCCACACTCCCGAACTGGTCCCCTGGTCGCTGCTCATTCGCCCTTCCTCGGCAATGCCAATGGCTTCGGGAGACTCCCCCCATCCCCTCCAGGCTAGCATCTCCTGAAGCCACTGGTGTTGCAGCCGCAGCGGTGATGGGAAGTGGGGAGGCCCAGTGCAGAAGGCCCGGGAAGCTGTGGCGAGCTGGAGATGGTGGCCTTGGGTCGCTGCAAGCACCCCATGTGCTACTGGTGCTCAGTGCGGATGCGGGTACTCTGCTGCGTCCACTACTACGCTGTCTGCTGAGAGGAGCTGGCCTAGGTGAGCGGCACCCGCTGGCTAGGGATGCCAGGGAGCGGGGCCACCAGGCCGACCACAACTCCCATGGGCCTCAGCAGGGGAGTGCTGAGCACTGGGGCCACTGCCGAGGAGGCAGCTGGGGCATAGAGCCTCCTCCTCTGGGTGTAGTCTACCCAGGCGGCCTCTGCGTCCCGGCAGCCTCGGGGGCGGTGGGCGTCCTGGAAGGCCTTCCCATGCCTGCTGGCAGTGCTTCGCGTGGCTGCACAGCTTGCCGGGCCACGCCCCCATCCCTGCCGGGCTAGCATCTCCCAAAGCCACCAGCGTTGCATGCAGCTGCTGCGCTGGGGCTGAGAGGGGCAGCAGCAGCCCTCTCCTGTCTTTCTCCAGCTGGGCAGGAAAAAAGGAGGGGGTCCTCTCTTTTGGCATCTTTTAGTCCCCTTCTTCCTGGGAGAGAGAAGAGTGGGGGCAGGAAGAGAAAAAGAAGGTGGCGTGGGATGGTGGGGGTGGGAGTGAGGGTCGTCTTAGTTTCAGCTGGTTGCTGCTTCCTTGGGTCCCCTCAACTTTTCAGTCCCAGAAAGTGGCTGAAAAATGCCCTCCATGCACCCTTTTCTGTCCTTGCCTCCTTCCCTTTTTTATTTGGTTTTCCCTCCACCCTGAAAGGAGCTTCGAGCAAAAGGAAGCGAGGGGGAAAAAAGAGGAACAAGGAGCCCAGGAGGTGGAAGGGAAGGGAAGAATGAGAACGAGGAGGGATTCCCGGCTCAAGGAAGGCTCAGAATCCAGAACCCAGAGCGTGCCTTTCCCCTTTTCTCTTGTGGCACTTTTATTTCCAAAGCCCCCCCCACTCCACTCTCTTTCCCTAATAATGGTGCTCTTGGTCTGAAGCGGGCGAGTTGAACCCCCTCTCGCCCCAGAGCTTGGTCAGTAATGGCTGGAGGGAAAGAGGGAGGGCTGCTAGTTTTTTCACGGCTTGGTAGGCGAGAAGCCCCATCGAGCCCTCCTGTGACAGAGCCAATGGCACACTTGGGAAGGCTCTTGGATGCCCCACTTGGCACGGCCTCGGCGTGAAACAAAAGCAAGATTTAAAGGAAACAAAGTTGAGCGAGTTTGTAAGGAAAACAAGTACTGTCAAGGTTCAGTGCAAGCCATACTAGTATTCCAAACTAATGAGTCTTAATGTCTTGTTAAAATGGGTAATACTTCCATTTAAAGAAGAAAAGCATAGCTCAGACTATTGGTATGACTTTTTGCTCCTACAGTATATTCTGTTGTTTAGATATAAATTTTGTTAATGTAGAAATTTTACTTACAGCCTATTAAACAACAGAGCTAGCTGCCTGCCTGCAATTATGTGTATCTATTAACAGTAAATCCCACTGAAAGAGAGTAGCCTTACTGCCGAGTAAGCATGCATAGGCTTTTGGTAGTTGAGGGACAGGTTATTCATTAGTATCAAGTGTATTATAGAGAGAAATGAGAACTTCTGTAAGAACAGATACTTTGTGCCCACACCAGGTGTGTGTGTGTGTGTGTGTGTGTGTGTGTGTGTGTGTGTGTGTGTGTGTGTGTGTGTGTGAGAGAGAGAGAGAGAGAGAGAGAGAGAGAGAGAGAGAGAGAGAGAGAGAGAGAGAGAGAGAGAGAGGGACGGAGGGAGACAAAGAAAGAAAGAAAGAAAGAAAGAAAGAAAGAAAGAAAGAAAGAAAGAAAGAAAGAAAGAAAGAAAGAAAGGAAAAAAGAAAGAAAGAAAGAATGAGACAAAGAAAGAGAAAGAGACAGAGAAAGAGTGAAACAGAGAAAAAGAAAGAAAGAAAGAAAAAGAAAGAGGAAGGAAGGAAGGGAGAGGAGAGAGAGAGAGAGAAGAAAGAGAGAGAGGGAGAGAGACGAAAGAAAGAAAGAAAGAAAGAAAGAAAGAAAGAAAGAAAGAAAGAAAGAAAGAAAGAAAGAAAGAGACAAAGAAAGAGAGACAGAGAAAGAGAGAAAGAGAGAAAAAGAAAGAAAGAAAGAATGAAAGAAAGAAAGAAAAAGAAAGAAAGAAAGAGGAAGGAAGGAAGGAAGGGAGAGAGAGAGAGAAAGAGAGAGAGAGACAAGAAGGGATCGGGCCCTTCTTGTGGGTGCTGCGGAAACGCCCCTCCCTGGGCTGAGTTCCTTGCCGGCCTTCACGGCTCCCTCCGGAGTGAGATTCGGTCTTCGGGGCAGAGGTGGGTTTCCTCGCTGCCGGTTCGCTCCCTCCCGCGCCGCATGGGGAAGGGGCAGCTGACTTTCCCTGCGTGGAGTCTGCCTGAGGCAGCGTAGTGGTCAAATAAGGAGCCTAGAAACGGAGAGATTCTGGGTTCGAATCCCACCTTTGGCGTGAAAGTTGGGGAGGGGGAGGGGGAGGGAGGGAGAGACTCAGCTGTGTGAGTCCCTTCTGAAGAGGCCTTCTGATTGGTTTGCTCTCTGAAGCTGTGAGTGGGTCAGGCTGATTCTTGTTCAGTTATTTGTAGTTGCAAAATAATCCAAAGGGAAGGAAAGGTGAAGGGATTTATTTCAGTTCCCATTCCTTTTCTCCTTCTCCTTCTCCTCCTTTCTATTTCGCTTCCCGTTTCTGTTTCCATTTTACTCTGTTTCCCTTTCCCTTCTTCTTCCAATTTCCCCTCCCCCTTCCGTTCAGCTGTCACGGAGTTCATGCAAATTCCTCATTCATTAGGATAACCTCGATTCTCTTGCTGGCCAGGAGATCACACAGAAATGATACCTTCACTTTATTTATTATTTGTTCTTCTATTTGTTCTATTTATTGAACAGAGTGATATGGACATCCATCCTAATTTCAGGCAGTTATAAAAATATCAGTATCAGCTATTAAAAGGAGCAGCAAAGACACCCACAGGGGCCCCCGTAACTATTTCTTATATTACCATTCTCCATGACTCGCATTCAGACGATCCCCCGGTGCCCAGAGGCTGGGAGGGTCCGGACGGAGAGGAACCAGCTCCGCGTCTCTTGGAAAGCTGGGCAGAGGCCGAGAAGAGGAGACTTGTGAGCTTCCATGGATGCTCCCCACAAAAGACAGACCCCCGAGTCCCTCTGGGGAGGGCAAGGCAGCGCCCTGGCTACAAGGGGGAGCCGTCCTAGGGGGTGAGTCTTGGGCAGGGAAAAGGGTAAGGAGGAGCTGGGATTTTGGTAGAGTAGTGGAGAAGGAAAGGAGACCCTCCGCATCCCTGCTTAGCACCGGAGACGCTCCGGGAGAATGGCGGTTCTTTGGCCTCTTTAACTCGCTTCTCTTGCAGCTCCTCTGCTGCCTTTCTCGGACAATTTCCAAGCTACTCATCCACTACTCCGCTTTCCCTCTCGTTCCCTCCCTGGCTTTAAGCCCCCCCTCCTCCAACCGCTCCCCTTCACCCACCTACAACAGGCACCCACAAAAACAACCCCACAACCAACCTCCCACCTACGCCCAACTCCCCCGCCAAACGCCCAGACACAAACGCCCCCAGCCCAAACACTACACTATGAAGCCCCTACCAAGGAAACACCGCGCACCCTCGCCACGCACACTTAGATCTCGGACTTTGGAGGTGGGAGATGCCAGAACGAGGGGCAGCACCAATGGGAATTCTCCCTCCTTGCGCGTCATCGGTCTCCGGGCAGAGTCCTTTGTGGCTTCACCTGGAGGAGGAGAGCCAGTTCTGCCGAGAGAAAGAGAGAAGCGGAGAAAGTGGGAGGGAGGGAGGGAGGGGGGATATTGGCCTGAAGAACCAACTTGGGCTTCTTCTCTGCGCGGGTGAAGTCAAGGGAGACTCTGCCAGGAGACCGATGACGCTGCAGAAGGGAGAATTCCCATTGGTCCTCCTCCTTTCTGGACACGCCCAATTCCAAAGTTCGAGGAATCCCCATTCTCGGCTCCGCAGCCTTTCTTCCCTTTGCTCAGAGAGGAAACCAGCGTGGAATCCCACTGCCTGAGCCAAAGTGATCCACGGGATCTTGAGACAGGTCATTTTCTCAGGGGGGGGGAACCCTCAGGAGGGGAGGGGTGAGGCAGGGCGGGGCCAGGCAAGGGAGGCCAGAAGGAGGGGCCAGGGCCAGGCAATTCAGCCGGTTCCCCCAACTGGGCATAAAATTAGCAAATGGTTCTAGCGAACCAACTAAATCCCACCACTGCTCCCTTCCCTGTATTTTCTCTTCCCTCCCTCCTTCCCTCCTTCCTCCTCTCTCTCTCTCTCCTTCTCTCTCCCTCTCCCTCTCCCTATCCCTCCTTCCCTTCCCAAGTCATTTAGCCCAAGATCTTTCCAAGGTCTTTCACTCCCCGATTTTTCTTTTCATTCCACTGACTTTGCCTGGGACTCTCCGGATGTCTCTTTCAGCTTCTGACTCTCCATCTTGAAAGACCCACAGTTGCTGGGGGGTCTCGGAGGGGACACCCCCGGCATCTCCCCACAGCTGGATCAAAGGTTGTGACGTAACACAAGAGGTCATGAAAGCTTTCCTGGGCTGATTGTGGACTGGGCTACATGGGGTCATCCATCAGGGCTCCCTCTGAGGGTCTGCCCAGCTTTTGAGGGGAAGCAACACAGGAGGAGCCCCCACCTCGTTGAAGGAGCTGAGGAAGATCCTGGTAAGGAAGCAGATCTGAAAAGGAGACCCTTCGGAGAATGGGACTCCATGAAAAGTCTCCGAAAAGAGAAAATAATTCTTCATGGGCCACATTAAAGGCTGTCATGACCCAGGGCATGGCACGAAAGCAACACAGCCAGAGAACAGGTCTAGTTCCCCTTTTTACTGCTCCAACTTTGCCCCCAGAGTTTATCCCCATGTTTACTACAAGTCCTGGAGCAAAGCTCTAACATGCACCTTCAGCAGCCTCTGGCTGTGAGTAGTCCAGGAAGCCAGGTTGGCCAAACAGTAACCAGAGCAAGAAGTTCAGCGAAGCAGGCAAACCGAGCAAGCCCCACAAGACAGGCAAGCACAGTAATCTCCAGGCGTCAGTAAGTGCACACGAGTTTCCACAGATTCAACACTTGTTCCCTCCAAATGCCCCTCCCACCGGCCCCTCCTTACATCGCAGTTCCCAGGTGTGCCTTGTGAAGGGGGGCAGGGCACTCTCCTCCCTCATAGGCCTCAGTCTGTGTTGGTCTCGCCTTCTCTCTTCTCTCCTTGCTCTAGGATCAGGAAGGGGTGGTCCTTGCTCTTCACCTGAGCTCTGCCTCTCCTCCTCCTCCTCCTCCTCCTCCTCCTCCTCCTCCCTGTCTGCAAGCCTTTCTAATCCTGAAAAGCCTTGCCTGGACTGACTCTGCCCTTCCCAAGTTTCCTCCAAGGCCAATGGAGCCGCCCTCTCGATCACTGTCGGCTCTTCTTCCAGCTCATCTTCCTCCCTCCGCAGATTCAGACTCTGACGGGGGCATGACAAAGGCTATTAATGTCTTTAATCAATGTCAGTAAGTTTCTCTTTTTAAAACAGTGCATTTTTTCAGCTTTGCAGGAAGAATAATCTGGACTTCCTGCAATAACAACTATAAAACCTCTCTTTACCCATCACAGATGGCCGTACTTGTGGGTCAGCCAGGAGTTCTGCCACTTGTGCATTGCAGGAATTGGGTAAAAGGGCCCCAATGTTAAGCTTGTCCTGGAAAGAGGGGCCCAAGGGGTCTCTGGGGTCCCCTCCTCCCACCAAGGAGTCTTCATGCGTGCTGCATTGGAGGATGGAGGCAGAAAGCAGGCCAGGCTGGGATAAATCCTCTCCATTCTGGAAACCTGCAGAGACCCGGCTGACTCCTTGCACCCAGACTGGGCATCCCAAACCCCTTTGTATCCCCCCTCTGTTGAGAGAGGGCTGTTCCTTTTAACATAGATGGCCTCTTTGACCCCTCTTTCCAACCAGGGGTCTCCTCTGTCTAGTGGGTGGACTTTGCTCTCTCCCAAGATAGTTTCCCCAGTCCCAAGGAGGTCCCCCTCCCCCATATTTGCCCTCTGATTCAGGTGACCCTGAGAGTTCAGATAAACCCCCAGGTGGCCTCAAGGCTCTCAGAGAGCTCACGGCTGACCTTCACAATGCTCACCACCAAACGACTGCAAAGAGGATAAATCCTTCCATTCCCCACCATTCAGTCAGAACTGAAGAAGCTTCTTGCATGAGAAGCAAAATGTTTTCAAGGAAAAAAACCTAAAAATTCTGGCTGCCTGTTGAAAAGTCCCTTTGGGATCTGCGCTGAAGATGCCCCAAAGAGGGATGGGGCTTTCAGAGTCTCTTCCGTCCCTGAACAAGGAAAAGGGATTAAGTGGAAGAGCCTTTCTTTTAGGCTGCACCTCAGGTCTTGTGCATGCGGTTCCCTTTGCAAATAGTTGGTGAACCTGCCAGGCCTGTTTTGGAGGAATTAAGTTTCTGCCATAATTGAAGGGTATTATTTTGATGGCCGAGTCCATGGACACAGGTGGGACTGAACCAAGGTTTGGATGGTCACTTCTCAGAAAGCCCCACAAAATCTGGCCATCCTAGGGTTCACATTCAGGGCTCTGCTTCGTGACCCAGGCAAGAACACCAAAGGTGGCTTATTCTTAGCCTTCCATCCCTGAGCAGGAGTGGGATCTATGCTTTGCCTGCCACAGCTGGTTGCTGGTGGTTTCAGGTAGACAGAATTTAACAGAATAATAGAGTTGGAAGGGACCTTGGAGGTCTTCTATTTTATTTTATTTATTTATTTATTTATTTATTTATTTATTTATTTATTTATTTATTTATTTATTTATTTATTTATTTATTTATTTACTAATTTATTTATTTTGTCAATTGCATGTTAGTAATATACATAGATATAACATTGTTTATATGCATAAGATGGGTACTGATAAGAGGGAACATTAGGACAGGGATGGTAGGCATGCTGGTGCACTTATGCACGCCCCTTAGTCCAACCCCCTGCTTAGTCAGGACTTCCCTGTTGGTAACTGAATTTTCTGAAATGATAAATAATATCCTGACCACTTGCTACTTTTAAAATACTGCTATTGATACTTACAGAAAAGTAGAATTAGGATATAAATATAAAAGAACTGCTATTAATATAACCTTTCTCATTCCATCTCAGAAACAGAAATTGTGCATCTTGTCTCCCTTCCATAATCTAGCAATCATTGACTAGAATAACAAGTGAGGATTTTTTGCTCTTGGCCTGACACTTCTAATTCCCTGAGAGGAAAAGCACTAAATGCAAGGATTGATTTTTTTTGTCCTAAAGCTGTGAAAGATGCCAACCTCTTTCGTATAGTATAGAGTGTGTAAATAATGTATGTGGTCCATGTTAAGGTATAGATTTCCTTTGCACAAAAGTTGCCTTGTCTATTTGTATATATGTTCATAAAAACATGACTTATTTATTTATGTTTATATTATTGAGGTTATTAATTGGATAATTAATATTTCCCACTGCTCAGTGCCACTCAACTGTTAACCTTCCCTTCTGATCTGAATGGGGGGCGGGATTCCAAGGGAGGGAGGGATCAAGGTTTGAGTAGAGGGAGAAGTGTTGTTTGATCTCTAGGTTACCTGGATACCTGGATTCTGCTGGAATTCTTTTCCGGTAATACAGTTTGAGTGGATGAGATAGAGAGAGAAAGAAAGAGAGAGCCAGAGAGCCAGAGCCAGAGCCAGAGCCAGAGCCAGAGCCAGAGCCAGAGCCAGAGCCAGAGCCAGAGCCAGAGCCAGGCCCAGGCCCAGACCCAGACCCAGACCCAGACCCAGACCCAGACCCAGACCCAGACCCAGACCAAGTGGTGAGCAGGACTTGGTTTTTGGTCTCGGGTATTTTTTTCTTCCTTGGGAGTTTGACCTTGGGATGTTTAGTCTTGGTGGGGAGCCACCAACCATTAAAACCAGAAATTTACTCTTCTTCCTCCATCCCTTTTCGCTTTCAGAAATGGATCCAAATGAACTATTGCGGCCACCCATTGATAGACCCCAGAACGTCCTTGGAGAACCCTGGAAAGTGACAGTGTTTGTCGTTGGGGTCTATGTATTCATTGGCCTCTGCGTTTTCTTCCACCAGTGCAGGTAAGTTGCTCCTTATCAGGGGAATGGTGTCACCATAACCTAGGGGGCCCTGGGGCACTGGAAGCCCCCCAAATATTGATGGAACTGATAGGAGAAAGGATAGAATCCCTCAGGGCTGGAAGGGGCCTGGAAGGTCCTCTAGTCCAACCTCCAATCTTTTCTTGAAAATCTCCAGCAATGGAGCCCCCATTAAGAATAAGTTTTATGATCATTGTTAAGAAAACAATGTACCAGTCGGTTATATTTTATTCTTTTTTTCTTCTTCAATCCACAGAAAAAGGTGTCTGCAAGTGTCACCAGAGCCACGAAGTGAAGATGTAGAGGCTGCCATCATCACTGTGGAACCCTTCATCCCCGAATCCATCAACCCCAACATCACCATAATTGATGAACGAAGGATGTCAGACCTTCTACCTTGCACGACAATGTGATGGTTGGTAAGTGTTTGAACTAATTTGGTTGTCAGTTTTTCTTTATTTTTCTATTTTAAATATATTCTGTTATTATTGTTGTTGTTATTTAATTTTTAATGCCTTTTGTTGTTTTGCATTTCTTGCTTTGGGGTTTTGGGTGGGGGTGCTTGGACTATGGAAGTTAACAGGAAAGAAAACTAGTAGCCTTTAATCTTAATTTGGTTGCTCGGTTTTATTCATTGTTTTGTTTCTTGCTTACTGTTTCATTATTATTAAAATATTCAAACTGTGCTTCTTTTGCCCCAGGACAAACAACGGCCAACCATCACATTGTTGAGCAGGGCTGAACGTCTGACATCGTCTTTCATCAATTATGGTGATGTGGGAATTGATGGATTCCGGTATGGAGATTCCACAGTGATGGAGGCCGCCTCCTCATCTTCAGCTGGTGGTTCTGGTGACGCTTGCAACACCTTGAACGCAGAGGCAAAACCATACATAGACCCCAAAGACGAACAATGTCACTTTCCAGGGTCTCCAAGGAACTTTTTGGTGGGCTCTCACTGGGTGGCCGCATCAGTTCTCTATTTATTTATGTAAACATCAAAATATAATTTTATCATATTTTATCTATATCTTAAATTATTGTATTATGTTCCAATTTCATTTTAAATTGCATTTTTTCAAATTCCATTTTAAATTGTTTTTATCAAATGTTCGTAATAATTTGTTTCTGGAACTTTGCACTTTGATATGGCCCAAGGGCTAATCAATAAAGACTCATGTTATGTCAAAACTCTGACCATTATAGAATATTTGTTGGGGGGGGGGGGAAACTGTCGAGAATTTAATATGAAATTCTGGAAGGAAAGGAGGGGTTGCTATCTAAAAGGTCTCTGTCTTTGTTCCAAATTTTTGCAGAGCTCTTCCTTTTGTGCAATTAGTTGGAGATTTTGCTGTTGTGTTCCTGTCAATTACGAAGTACAGAGAGAAATTAGACTCATTGGGCTTTTTTACTTGAAACTCTTAGATTAAAAAATATTAAATATAATCTCATGTGTTTGTGTGTAGCTGTGCATATAAAAATCCAATTTAGCTATTTCTGCTACAATAACCAGAAGCTTCTCCTTACAGGAAACAAAGTGCAACCATTTATCAGGTATATTAGAAATGCTCAGGGAAACCCACAGATCAGGAAATGTTTACAGGGCCACATTAGTCTAGTTTTTTATTGTTATTTTTCCACCTAAAAGATTTCAAATAGATTTTCAGTTGAATTGAATAGCTTAGTTGTTATATTAAAGGTGGGGGAAAAAGTGATTTATTTTGGTTTGATTTTTTTTTTTTTTTTTTTGCATCTCAGAAACATCTCAGCATTTTAAAGGGGTGTGCAGACTTTCTATGTCCACCATGAAGGTGGTCCCTGACTTGCAACCACTATGGAGCTCAAATTATCTGTTGCTAAGCGAGACCGTTGTGAAGTGAATTTTGCCCCATTGTACGACCTTCCTGCCACAGTTGTTAAGTGAATCATTGCAGTTGTTAAGCGAATCACAGGGGATGTGAAGTGAACTTGGCTTCCCCATTGACTTTGCTTGTCAGAAGTTCCCAAAAGGGGATCACGTGACCCCCGGACACTGCGACCGTCATAAATGTGAGTCAGCCGCAAAGCATCTGAATGTTAATCCCGTGACCCTGGGGATGCTGCAAGGGTCATAAGTGTGAAAAACGGTCATGTCACTTTTTTCAGTACCATTAGAACTTCAAACGGTCTCTAAATGAACCGTCGTAAGTTGAGGACTGCCTGTATTTATACCCCCAAGGCGCCTCTAGATGGAAAGGCCTTTTTCTCATATCTCCCACAAAGGGCCCAAAGCCCTTCAAAAGGGTTCCCAGAGGGAAGGGGAGGGACAGAGGCAGGACAGGGGGAAAGGCCTCCCTTCTCCCCAATCTCTTTGGCCGTCCTGGTATCCCAAAAAGTCGCCTCCTCAGCTGTCAAGGCAGGGCCTCCTGTGGGGGGGGGAGGGAGGGAGGGAGGGAGGGGGAAGTAGGGAGGGAGAGGGAGGGATGACAAGGCAGTTGATAAAAGTGGCATTCCTCAGGAGAGACTCTGCTTAAAAGACCAAGAGAAGTGTGGCTCTTCCCAGCTTATTTCCCAAGCTTTAGGAAAACAATCTCATTTTCATGGCTTGACAGACAGACAGGCATCCAATTTCCCAAAGCGTTGCCCCTCCCCCTCCTGCCTCCCTTCCTCTTCCTCGGACCAGCCTTAGCCTGTTTCAGGGTTTCCACCCGTCTGCAGCTGCCACAACCGCCCGTTTTGCCTTCGGTTGTGAGAAAGCAACCATTGTCGCCGTGCTCCGCCTTGTGGTGTTTTATCCTCTCCTCTCTGCTCAGAATTGGAGCCCTTTTGCCCTGGAAGGAATTCTCCACTCTTACAATCCCTCCGAATGCCATGGAGTTCTTCACACCCGACAACCAGATTGTGTTGTGAGAAATGCCAAATTATCTGAAATTCCAATTGCTGGTGTTAATTTATACCACAAATTATTACAAAACACTGTGAAGAAGTCATTCTGGAGAGGGTATCTTATATGTTTCTGAGGTGTGTATAACATGATTACATTTAGCATATTTGGGTCCTATAGTTCAATATACAATTATTTACTATCATTATAGATTTTACTATAATTGATGATATGGCGTATCCTCTACTCAGATATGCACATAACATTGAATTCACACACAATATAAACATGAAGGAAATTTCTTCTTAATCTAACGTATTTACAGTATGTAGGAATTGGAGAAATTAAAGGCTTCTCCTAAAACTCCTGAATTCAGTTCGGCTTGGATTTAATCCAGTTATTATCAGGCCATAAGTGACTGCCACAAGGGAAGCTTTGCTACTTGAAGGGTGGAAGGACACAAAAAGGAGGAACTGGGAGCAATTGAAGGTAATAGCAATAGCACTTTTCTTATATACCGCTTCATAGTGCTTTACAGCCCTCTCTAAGCGGTTTACAGAGTTCAGCATATTGCCCCCAACAATCTGGGTCCTCATTTTACCGACCTCGGAAGGATGGAAGGCTGAGTCAACCTTGAGCCTAGTGAGATTTGAACAGCTGAACTATTGAACTAGCAGTCAGCCTGCAATGGCTGCATTTAACCACTGCACTACTTCAGCTCTTTCCAAGAAGAAATTGCACAACACAAAGGCATTTTCAACTATGCCAAGACTTCCATAAAATTCTGCTCCAAAGGCTTCCTTCGGTTCTTCTTCCAGCCATTCCGTTTATGTCACAAGACTCTGGAGAAGTCGGAATATATCACAACGGAGGAACAACGGAGGAACATATTTATATATCAGCTCACTGATACAAAGGAATAGAATTAATATTTCATCTGGAAGATCAGAATTTTACAGAAAATATACAAAGCATCATGTAATATTCTCAACCAATTTGCCTTACAATTCCTCTAATATTAACGATCCTTTGGTATAATTGTTGAACAGCCGGGAGAAATTATAATGTAAAGTAACGTAAAATGATAAGCAAATAAATCATATTCCTGTCCTAAAAGAGCTAGAGGAATAGTCACAATAGTGAAAACTCTGATTGGTCAATTAAAATTCAAACAAGGAAGCCTATTGCTAGTCCCAGCTTTTTTCCTGAGACTTTGATCAGAAGAGACATCAATGTATAGCTGAGGTCTCCTTAGTGTTCTCCATTCATCCTACTATTGATCTGCCTTTAAGAAGGGGGTTGGTGACCAGAGTTTGACAGACATCCATCAAGGTCTCTGCCACCCGATTTGGACGTAAAAACTAAATACCGAAAGCAAAAATGCGATCAAGGGTTGGGGTGTTGCAAAGCAGAGCTCCAGTCTTCATGAAAGGTGATTTCCACAAAGGCTTCTATGGCCTACATGAGTGGTTTTTTAGAAAACACAGGGTGGGTGAGGGCATCTCAGGGCTTTCTCTAGAAGGGAGGCTTCCTGCTGCCCTCCGTCCTCTTCCCTCCCCCTCCCATAAAAAAGGTCAAAGGGCCAAAGGTGGAGGAGAAGACATTCTGGGCAAGGTAGGATGGACTGGGACCTCTGCTGATCTTAAACTTAATTTTAAACATTAGGTGTATGTAGATGACTTGTGACCCCTTCTGATCTGTTTCCTTACCAGGATCCTCCTCAGCCCCTCCAACAAGGAGGGGGCTGGCTCCCAATGTGAGGCCTTCCCTTGAAGGGCTGGGAAGACCCCCAGAGGGAGCCCCCTTGAAGGAGCCCCAGGCAAAGTCAGCCCAGGAAAGGTTTCATGGCCTTTTGTGATAGGTCCTAAATTCCTAATCATGGGCCCAGCTGTGGGGAGATGCTGGGGGTGGCCCCTCAGAGACCCCCCAGCAACTGGGGGCCTTTGAATAGGAGATAAAAGGGAGATTCTGAGAGGCCTCAGGCAAAGTCTCTTGCGTAAAAGAAGGGGAGAAATGGGGGTGGAAAATGGAGGGAAGGACCTCCAAGGTTCCCAGGAGAGCTCAGCACTCGGAAGGTCTTTAACCTGCTAAATATCTTAAGGAGGGGGGAGGGAAGAGAAAGGAAGGGGGAGAGGGAGAGAGGAGGAGGAGGGAGGGAACGAAGGGAAGGGATGCTTAACTGGCTTCCTATCCTTGAACTGTGAAGACTTTGTGAAGAGTTTCTTGCAGGCACTAGAGATGACCTTTGAATACCTCTCGGTCCAAGGTTAATGGGATCAAGTGGATCCCTCAGCTCCCCCTCAATCCATCATCTCCCCTCCTTCTGTTTTCTGTCCTGGATCCTCTCGCCCACTCTTTTCATAAAACTGTGACTGGCTTCACTTTAATTTCCTTGGAGATTTACTTTGTGAGGGGGGGCATCGGAGGCAGATGGGGCAGCTGGGAAGGAGGGAGGCTGTCCGGTACAGAATTTATGGAAAGATCGGATTCCAAAGGCTTTTTGGTCCAGACCTGGAAAATCTCTTTCCCCCAAAGTGCCCGACTGATGGGGAGAAGGAAGGAAGGTGGAAAAAGCCATGGGGGAAGGGTATTCTTGGGGGGGCTCTGTGGCCCTGCAGAGCTCCCCATTCACTCCAATAGACCCCAACACCCTCTGTGGCCCTTTGGAACTTCATCCCCCCAGAACCCAGATTGGCCCCTGGAGTAACAATTGCGCAAGACCATCCTCCGTTCAGGGAGTTTAAGGACAGATTTGGATTTCTTCTGCACACTCCTGGCCCCTCCCCTCCCCTCCCCTCCCCTCCCCTCCTGAGGTTCCCCCCCCCACCTTGAGAAAACGACCTGCCTCAAGACCACTTTGGCTCAGGCAGTGGGATTCCCCGCCGGTTCCCTCTCTCCGCCAAGCGAAGGGATCGTAGAAAGGCCCAGAATGGGGCTTCCTCGAACTTCGGTATTGGGCGTTTCCAGAAAGAAGAAGGACCAATGGAAAATATCCCTTCTGCAGCGTCATCGGTCTCCGGGCAGACTCTCCCTTGACTTCACCCAGTGCAGGAGAGAGTTCTGCGCAGAGAAGAAGCCCAAGATCCCCATCCCTCCCTCCCTCCCTCCCTCCCTCCCTCTTTCTCCGCTTCTCTCTCTCCTCCTTCAGGGGAAGCCACAAAGGACTCTGCCCGGAGACCGATGACGCTCAATCAGGGAGAATTCCCATTGGTGCTGCCCCTCGTTCTGGCCCCTCCCACCTTCAAACTCCGAGATAAACGCCCCCCCCCCCCCATGCAGAACCGCGGATTCTTCCTCTGGGGCTGGAAGCATCTGGCTGCACACACACACACACACACTACACACACACACGCGCGCGCGCGCGCACACACACACTTCATTTCACAAATGAAGATTCTGCCGAAGGAAGAGTTACTGCACTGGATGACAAGGGGAGAGGGGAAGCCCCGCAGCCAGCGAGGACTTGGGGGTCACAGACACCCCCCAATCCGAAGGGAAGCTAAATCAGGAAGAGGCGGAGAGGATCTGCAGGGATCCCTCCTAGCCCAGCCGGATCCTCCGCCCAGCCTCCCCCCTTCTCTGGGGAATCCTCCGCTCGGCTCTCTCGGGAAAGACGCAGCTTCGCTTGATGGGAGAAAAACCCTCTTTCCTTCCTTGAAACACGCGTCTCTCTTGCTCGGAACGTCAGGACGAACCGGCTCCTTCCGATTCTCCGCCCCTCAACCCCAAATGTGAAGGAACCACCCCCCTCTTTCTGTGGGTCAGGGAGAAATTTTTCCAGTTTTGCCCCCAGGGAAATTTGCATATTCCAGCTGTGGAACAAGAAGGACTCCTAAAACAAAAGACTCCTTTCATTATTTTTTATTATCATGGCATAAAATAGAAAATAAAGGTAGTAAAGAAACGGGACAGGGGAATGAAGGGGAAGAAGAAGGGAGGAATAAAGGGGAAAAGAAAAGAAAGGGAAAGGAATGGAGTGGAGTGGAATGGTAGGGCTCAAAAACCAAGTCTCAAGATCTCCTGGACCACTTTGGCTCACGCAGGTTCCCCGCTGGTTCCCTCTCTCCGCAAAGCGAAGGGATCGCAGAAAGGCTGCCCAGCCAAGAATGGGGCTTCAGAGGACGCCATGCCTGAGAAACGCCTGATGTGCAGAGAAATGCAGGCTACAATCATCGAATCCCGTTGTCATGTGCGCCTCCATTCATGCGCCTTCAGACGGACTTATGACCGTTCTTCACACTTATGACCCTTGCAGCATCCCCAGGGTCACGCGATTAAAATTCAGATGCTTTGCGGCTGACTCATATTTGTGACGGTTGCAGTGTCCGGGGGTCACGTGATCCCCTTTTGGGATCTTCTGACAAGCAGAGTCAATGGGGAAGCCAAGTTCCCTTCACATCCCGTGTGACTGACTTAACACCCGCAGTGATTCACTTAACAGCTGTGCCAAAAAGGTTGTCTAGTGAGGCAAAATTCACTTTGCAACAGTCTCTCTTAGTAACAGATAATTTGGGCTCCATTGTGGTTGCAAGTCAAGGATCACTGCATGGTGGACACAGAAAGTCTACAGACCCCATTAAAATGCTGAGATGTTTCTGAGATGCAAATAAAAAATCCCGAAGATACAGAACTGGTGTGGCCATCCAGTGAGAACCCTCAGAACTTCCTTGGAGACCCTGGAAAGTGACATTGTTCGTCTTTGGGGTCTATGTATGGTTTGGCCTCTGCGTTCAAGCTGTTGCAAGCGTCACCAGAACCACCAGCTGAAGATGAGGAGGCGGCCTCCATCACTGTGGAACCTCCATACCGGAATCCATCAATTCCCACATCACCATCATTGATGAAAGACGATGTCAGACGTTCAGCCCTGCTCAACAATGTGATGGTTGGCCGTTGTTTGTCCTTGGGCAAAAGAAGCACAGATTGAATATTTTAATAATAATGAAATAGAAAGCAAGAAACAAAACAATGAATAAAACCGAGCAACCAAATTAAGATTAAAGGCTACTAGTTTTCTTTCCAAGCACCCCTACCCAAAACCCCAAAGCAAGAAATGCAAAACAACAAAAGGCATTGAAAATTAAATAACAACAATAATAACAGAATATATTTAAAATAGAAAAATAAAGAAAAACTGACAACCAAATTAGTTCAAACACTTACCAACCATCACACTGTCGTGCAAGGTAGAACGTCTGACATCCTTTTTCCTTCATCAACTATGGTGATGTTGGGGTTGATGGATTCGGGGATGAAGGGTTCCACAGTGATGATGGTGGCCTCCACATCTTCGCTTTGTGGCTCTGGTGACACTTGCAGACACCATTTTCTGTGGATTGAAGAAGAAAAAAAGAATAAAATATAACTGACTGGTACATTGTTTTCTTAACAATGATCATAAAGCTTATTCTTAATGGGGGCTCCATTGCTGGAGATTTTCAAGAAAAGATTGGGGGTTGGACTAGAGGACCTTCAAGGCCCCTTCCAGCCCTGAGGGATTCTATCCTTTCTCCTATTAATTCCATCAATATTTTGGGGGGCTTCCAGTGCCCCAGGGCCCCCTAGGATATAGTGATGCCACTCCCCTGATCAGGAGCAACTTACCTGCACTGGTGGAAGAAAACGCAGAGGCCAACGAATAAATAGACCCCAAAGACAAACAAGGTCACTTTTAATGGGTCGCGAAGGAAGTTCTGGGGTCTGTCACTGGATGGCCGCAAAAATTCATTAGGATCCATTTCTGAAAGAGAAAAGGGATGGAGGAAGAAGAGTAAATTTCTGGTTTTAATGGTTGGTGGCTCCCCACCAAGACAAAACATCCCAAGGTCAAACTCCCAAGGAAGAAAAAAATACCCGAGACCAAAAACCGTCCTGCTCACCTCTTGGTCTGGGTCTGGGTCTGGGTCTGGGTCTGGGTCTGGGTCTGGATCTGGGCCTGGCTCTGGCTCTGGCTCTGGCTCTGGCTCTGGCTCTGGCTCTGGCTCTCTGGCTCTCTCTTTCTTTCTCTCTCTATCTCATCCACTCAAACTGTATTACCGGAAAAGAATTCCAGCAGAATCCAGGTATCCAGGTAACCTAGAGATCAAACAACACTTCTCCCTCTACTCAACCCTTGACCCCTCCCTCCCTTGGAATCCCCCCCCCCTTTCAGCTCAGAAGGGAAGGTTAACAGTTGAGTGGCACTGAGCAGTGGGAAATCCACGGGGTCCTGACTAAGCAGGGGGTTGGACTAAGGGGCGTGCATAAGTGCACCAGCGTGCCTACCGTCCCTGTCCTAATGTTCCCTCTTATCAGCACCCATCTTATGTACATAAACAATGTTATATCTATGTATATTACTAACATGTAATTGACAAAATAAACAAACAAACAAACAAACAAACAAACAAATAAAATAGAAGACCTCCAAGGTCCCTTCCAACTCTGTTATTCTGTTAAATTCTGTCTACCTGAAACCGCCAACAACCAGCCGTGGCAGGCAAAGCACAGATCCCACCCCTGCTTAGGGATGGAAGGCTAAGAATAAGCCACCTTTCATGTCCTTGCCTGGGTCACGAAGCAGAGCCCCGAATGTGAACCCTAGGATGGCCAGATTCTGTGGGGCTTTCCGAGCAGTGACCATCCAAACCTTGGTTCAATCCCACCTGTGTCCATGGACTCGGCCATCAAAATAATACCCTTCACTCATGGCAGAAACTTAATGCCTCCAAAACAGGCCTGGCAGGTTCACCTGCTATTTGGAAACGGAACCGCATGCACAAGACCTGAGGTGCAGCCTAAAAGAAAGGCTCTTCCACTTAATCCCTTTTCCTTGTTCAGGGACGTAACACACTCCGAAAGCCCCATCCCTCTTTGGGGCATCTTCAGCGCAGATCCCAAAGGGGCTTTTCAAAAGACAGCCGGAATTTCCTGGGGTTTTTTCCTTGAAAACGTTTCGCTTCTCATGCAAGAAGCTTCTTCAGTTCTAACTGAATGGTGGGGAATGGAAGGATTTATCCTCTTTGGTGGTGAGCATTGTGAAGGTCAGCCGTGAGCTCTCTGAGAGGCCTTGAGGCCACCTGGGGGTTTGTCTGCACCCTCAGGGTCACCTGAATCAGAGGGCAAATATGGGGGAGGGGGACCTCCTTGGGACTGGGGAAACTGTCTTCGGAGAGAGCAAAGTCCACCCACTGGACATAGGAGACCTCTGGTTGGAAAGAGGGGTCAAAGAGGCCATCTACATTAAAAGGAACAGCCCTCTCTCAACAGAGGGGGAGATACAAAGCCCCCTCTCTCCTGTCTACCATACACTCCTGAGGACAAGAGGTTTGGGATGCCCAGTCTGGGTGCAAGGAGTCAGCCGGATCTCTGCAGGTTTCCAGAATGGAGAGGATTTATCCCAGCCTGGCCTGCTTTCTGCCTCCATCCTCCAATGCAGCATGCAGGAATTTGAATTTGAATTTATTAAAATTTCTATGCCGGCCAACTCCCAGAGGGACTCTGGGCGGCTCACAATAGGGTATAGAAACAACAATCAGTAAAAACAATTTAAAAAATGTATTAAGAAATACAATCATTATTTGAAAAGAAGTTTCACTCCAACATGCATACATGGGCGGATCTAACAGGACCACATCTTTGGGTCATTGGCCCCATGCCTGCCGGAAAAGCCAGGTCTTAAGCTCTTTTCGGAAGGCCAGTAATGTGGGGGTAGTACGGATCTCGGGCGGCAGTTGGTTCCAAATAGTCGGAGCCACTAAAGAGAATGCCCTCCCCCAAGGACCCGCCAGCCGACATTGTCTAGCTGATGGGACCTGGAGGGGCCGACTCTGTGCGATCTCACAGGGCGTTGGGAGGAATGCAGTAGCAGACGGTCACGCAGATAAACTGGTCCTGAGCCATATAGGGCTTTAAAGGTAAGAACCAACACCTTAAATTGTGTCCGGAGACCAATCAGAAGCCAGTGCAGCTGGCCAAGGATGGGCTCAGTGTGGGTGTACCTTGAGGCACCCACAACAGCTCACGCAGCTGCATTCTGGACTAACTGCAGTCTCTGAACACTCTTCAAGGGTAGCCCCATGTAGAGCGTGTTGCAGTAATCAAGGCGTGAGGTGATAAGGGCATGAGTGACCGTGAGTAGAGCCTCTTGATCCAAATACGGCCGCAATTGGTGCACTAGGCGAACCTGTGCAAAGGTCCCCTTAGCCACAGCTGTCAGGTGGTGGTCTAATCTCAGCTGTGGATCTAGGAGGACAGCCAAATTGCGAACCCATTCTGCAGGGATTAAATTTTCTCCCCCCAGAACCCGTTCTGCAGGGATTAAATTTTCTCCCCCCAGTCCTTCAGAGACAATATCCACATCCATTCGGTCTTGTCTGGGTTAAGTTTGAGCCTGTTGACTCCCATCCAGACCCTTACATCCTCCAGGCATCACGTCCACTGCTTCACTGAATTGAGATGGGGTGGAGATGTACAACTGGGTATCATCAGCATATTGCTGGAACCTCACCCCATGCCGTCGGATGATCTCACCCAGTGGTTTCATGTAGATGTTAAACAAGAGGGGCGAGAGGACCGAGCCCTGAGGCACCCCACAAATGAGGGGCCTAGGGGTCGATCTCTGTCCCCCTGCCAACACCGACTGTGACTGACCAGAGAGATAGGAGGAGAACCACCATAGAACGGTGCTGCCTACTCCCAACTCCCTTAGTTGGCACAGGAGGATACCGTGGTCAATGGTATCGAAAGCAGCTGAGAGGTCTATGGTCCCTTCCAGCTCTATTCTGATTCAAAATAGACTCATAAAATCTTCCCTCTGCAGATAGCTTTGCATATATCACCTGAAACTGTGGAATATCAAGGACACTTTAGATTCCTTGAATCCCATTAAATGAATTACATGGAATTACATTCACTGAATAAAAATCCAGAGGCTTCAGGTTTTCTATTTCACTTTTACTCTTAGATTCCCCATTGTGTCCAGGTCCAGTCTTAGTAAAACCCTGTAACGTTTGGGGAGGAAGATGCAGCCCAGCAGCCCTGCCCTGGAGGCCCAGAGGGAGAAGACCTTCCCCAGATGACCTGCATTGGGCAACCAAAGGGCCAAAGAGCCCATGGCACTCTCATTGCCTGGTTCAAAATTCAGCCCACCCACCCCCTCCTCAATTCTATTCACAGGCAGTCCTTGACTTACGACCACAGAGGGGGCTGGAATTTCTGCCATCCGTCGTTGGAATGATCAGGTTGAAGCAGAGCCGATTTATGACCGTTTTTATTCTATAATGGGCTTCAGTAGGCAAGAAACAGACCAGCGTAGATACAACAGCATTTATTGACTTAAAACTGGAACTTAGGAACTGCAGGAAAATGCCTTTAATTCATACTCTGGGCCCACAGGGCCTCAACCAATCACAATCCTTGAAAAAGCCCCCCCACCCCCAAATATGAATCTTCTAAGTTTCCCTCCAAAACAGTTGGAGTTAACAGTGGGGGTTTATCTAAAGGTTAGCCTCACTTTAGCAGGGCTTAACACAACTCTGTGCATTCAATACATAGCAGACAGTCTACCTTGGAAGATCTAGGCAACATGTGATCTTTTGGCTCTCTGAATACAACTGGATCCCCCCATCCCCCCCCACTGGAACTGGTCTAAAAGAGGGTCCTGTGATTTGGGGCTCAGCTTCATTCGGCTATTGGAAATGATGTCTGCATTTAAAAACCCAGGCAGAGAATTTCTCTCCTTTCTCTGCCCTGAAAAACCATCAAACAAGACTTTGGCACACAGAAAAAGATGTCTGAACCTAAGCAGCAAAAACACAGGGCGCTGAGAGAGGGATGTTGTGACAACAACAACAACAAAACAACAACCAGCATCTCAACACAAAGGGAATCCAACTGGAAGCTGACCAAGAGCTGCATCAGTGAGTCTTGCTCAGTCATCTAGCTTGGTTGAGCTTCCATAGGAAGAGGCAGTCTACCACAAAAGAGCCATGCCTTCTGTGCCAAAAGAGGAGGAATAGGCAGCTTTGGTGATCTGTTGGTAGTTCCCCAGAGGCCTTGGGCTGGCATTGGGGTGGGTAGAAAAGGTGGAGAAGGCGAGCTTTGATAGGATCCCAAGGGAGGCCACTCATCTCCTGGGGATTCTACTGGCTTGATGATGTCATCCCTCCAGCTCAACTGTCCGTTAACTGTCAATCACTGAGTGAAGATGGCTTTCAAGAGGTAGGTGGTGTTCAGAAGGGCTCCTGGGCTCTTCCCAATTTTGTAGCCAAATTTCAGGGGTGGGAACAGCCATTTCCTGTCTTCTTAGGAAAGGGAAACTGTCCACACAATTTTTTCAGGGCAGTTTTATCTTTAATTCCTTATTGGCATTAAGAGCCTGGTTTGATTATGATTGGGATCACATAGCATCTTTAACCTCTGAATTAAGAAAACCTTTTAAAAATTAGATCAACACATCCAGTGACGTAAAACCAAACCAAGGTTAAAAGTGATGAGCTCAAGCCAGAGGTATTATTTTCCCCCTCTGGTTTCTTGAATCAGGAGGATTCTGGAAAATAGGCTTTAGTTGTTCCCTTTCCTTACATTCCCTTTTCTCTCTTCTAGGGCTTTTTTCAGCTGTTTCTCCTGCTTTGGAGGGAGAAAGGAGAAGGCGAGGGGCCCAGGAGCTGATGCTCCAACCTGCCAGGTGGAGGACGGCATCAAGGCTCCCAAGCGAAAATCGGTGGATGTGGAGCACCAAAAAACAGAGCCATGTGGTGAGTTGACATTTTGGATTGGTCTGGGACATGGAGAGAAAAAGGGAAGGACTTCCTTTAGGAGTGGACACCTAGATGCAGGGATGTGCAGAACACACAACTGCATCTTTGCAGATTCCAGGTTGCACAGAGGGATGGGTCAAGGCCAGGCCGTTCCTGACCCACTAAGCATCCCTCCTTCTGCAGCTTCTGCGTCTATGTTGACTCCCCACAATTGGCTCTTCTCCTTCCAATTGGCTCTTCGGGGAACCTTGAAGATGGTTCGGTGGCACCTATTCACACCTTGGCGAGCGGGGAGGGGGAATATAGAGAGCAGGATTTGCCTAGGGCCTCAGTGAGAAGAGGCCTCGTGGCCAGGAGACTCCACCAGCTCTGTCAACCAGAGAAATCTTTCATCTGGGGGAGAGCTAAAACTTTGCTGAGCACCTGCCTCTCCTTCCCCAGATTTCCCCAGAAAGGCCACCAGTGGAAAGAAGAAGATTCTCTTCACCAAAATTGACATCAAAAGTGAAGAGAACGTACCACGTCAGGCTGCCTGCCGTAAACGGGACCGACTGAGGAGCCAGAAGTTATGGGAAGAGGTCCAGGAGAGGATGAAGAGGACAGACCAACCAGTAGGTTCCCCTTGGCATTAGAGGGCCCCATCCCAGTCTCAATGGGGTGCAAAATATTCCCCGGGATGGAGAAGGGGTTCCACCTTCCTTTCTGAAAGGGAGAACACGGGGGACCCTGGGGGCAAGACACCCCATAACCTGACTCTTTTCCCTTGCAGCAGGAACGCAGCATCGTCCAGGGCCTCTCTTCCATCGCCACTCTCTTTAAGCTGAAGCAGAGTGGGCAGATGGCAATCCCAGTGCCAGGAAACAAGGACCTCTACGGCCTTGCTGTCTTAGTAAGTCAGAGGGAGGCAGGTGGCAACTGGACTGGCAACCAAAGCAGGACGGAGAGACGGGAGTAGGAGGGGGAGGGGAGAAAAGCTGCCCCTGGCCTGTCAAAGTGTGGCCTGTGCAAAGGGTCCTTATCCTGGGTCTCACTTCCCTTTTTACTGACAGGGATGCTGGAGTAGAAGAGAAGGCCAAAAGGGGGCTGGGAAATAGAGGAAGGGGTGGGCTGGAAGAGCCTGGCTGACTTTCCCTTCTCTGCTTCTCTCCACTCTTGTTTCTTGCCAGGCTCTGATGGAGGACAACCATTTCAGCAGCTTCACCGCAGAACTAGCTGCCTTACTGGCCATTTATGATATCAGGTCAGCCTTTTCTTTCTTTTGCCTGCTGTTCTCTGGGGAAACAGGAACCCGAGGGCTCTTCCCTAAGATGGGCACTGATGTCTCTCCTCTCCTTCCTTCTCACAGCAAGGTTCCACCGGCCATGGAGGCAGAAGTGGAGTCTCGGCTCCTGGAGATCTTTCGGGCCGTGTGGTTGTCCTCAGTGAAGGTCGGGCAGGAGACGGTTTCAGAGGTACCAACAACCCAGCGACATCTCCGGGACTTCCTTTCTGGGATTGGAATGGCTGGGAAGAAGCTCCGCGCATCGTCATCTCTGTTTTTCCTTTCAGGGAGAGAAGAAGTTGCTGGAGGAGGCCTTTGGCCTCATGCTCCGAGGCCTTCTTCAGCAGTGCCCAACCACACCTCACACCATCTTTATTTTGAAGGTAAGGGCATCGGAATCCCAGGGGAGCTTGAAGGAAAATTGGGCCAGTGCAAACATCCACAGAATCAGGCCTTAGAACTCCAGTGAAAGGTTCCAATATATGGGAATAATCTAAGTGGGGGTTGTTCTTGAGGACAGGCCTCGAGGATCATGGGAACTGGGCTTGTCCCAAGAGAGGTTTCCCTTCATGCACGGAGCTTGAACTGCAATGCTCCATGGCCAGAGCTGCAGGTGAGAGACCAAAAGTGTTTCTAGGGCCTTTGGCTTGAAATGCCAACCCAAACCCAAAGAGCCTGGGATTTAAGAAGCTGGGAGTAACCCTAGAGGGAGAGGGCGACTTTAAAGGTCTAAGGAAGGACCCTAAATTGCACGTCTGTGTTTTCACCATGAGATTTCCGAGAATAGGACGTTCCAATCAAAAAGATCTTTTTTTGCTCCAATTCCACAGCACTTTGAGGAACACGGCTGGCAACTCTTCTCGTATGCCTGGGACCAGCTACTCTTCTGTGTGACCCATCAAAGTACCATCAACGTATGTAGCCAACTGAGAATCAGATTGTAAACTTTGGGTCTCCCACTGTTTTTGGGACCCCCCCCCCATCCTCATTAAACCTCTCTCTTGGGAGAAAAGGACAGGGAGGCAGGGGTCCTTTTTCCTTTCGTTCCACCTGATGGTGGACTAGGGAATCCCTGGATGGGATGTTTTGGTGCTAATACTTGTAGGGATGGGCCCAAGGCAAGATGGGGAATGGCTCTTCAGGACACTTTGGCCACAGTACGATGGACTTCTTTCTGTCTCTTGCAGCTCACTGAAGCCCAGCAAGCGTTTCCACACTTTCCGGTGGGAATTCAGCTGCCTGAAGATGAGGATGCATTCATTAATGAAGGTAACTTTCTTTTGAAACATTAAGATCTCTCTCTCTCTCTCTCTCTCTCTCTCTCTCTCTCTCTCTCTCTCTCTCTCTCTCTCTCTCTCTCTCTCTCTCTCTCTCTCTCTCTCTCTCTCTCTCTCTCTGTGTGTGTGTGTGTGTGTGTGTGTGTGAAGGTATCATCACATGAAAGGCAACAAGCCCCCACATTGTATCCCAAGTGCTCTTCAGGTACTCCTCAACTTTCAATTGGTCACTTAATGTGTTCACATTTAAGACACATTGGAAAAATCGTACTTATGACCTGCCATCAAAGCTACGATTGCAGCACCAACCCTGCAGTCCTTTGATCGCATATTGGGCGTTTGGCCACTTACGAGCAGTTGTAGCATCTTGTGGTTATGGGATCATGTAATGTTCTTTGTTGCTTTCTTGGGAGAGAGAGAGGAGGGAGAAAGAGGGAGAGGGAGAGGGAGAGGGAGAGGGAGAGGGAGAGGGAGAGGGAGAGGGAGGGAGGGAGGGAGGGAGAGAGGGAGGGAGGGAGGGAGGGAGGGAGGGAGGGAGGGAGAGAGAGAGAGAGAGAGAGAGAGAGAGAGAGAGAGAGAGAGAGAGAGAGAGAGAGAGAGAGAGAGAGAGAGAGCGCAAAACTGATCTTTGGATAATCTGGATTTGGACTCATAACCACATTATTTGGTTTAGGACCAGGGGATTCACTTAACAACTATTATAAAAATGACCTTAAAATTGACCAAAATTCTTGTTGTCAATTGTTGTCATCAATTGAGGATCTCCCTTTTGTGGTTTCCAGCAATGTATGTAGCCAAAGATTAAGCCTTGAATTAGAACCCCTGAAGCCTTGAATTAGAGCCGAGGTGGCGCAGTGGTTAGAGGCAGGTACTGCAGGCCACTTTAGCTGACACTGATCCGCAGGTCAGCGGTTCAAATCTCACCGGCTCAAGGTTGACTCAGCCTTCCATCCTTCCGAGGTAGGTAAAATGAGGACCCAGATTGTTGGGGGCAATATAAATATACATTGCTTACTGGTGTAAACCGCTTAGAGAGTGCTTGCACTGTGAGGCGGTATATAAATGTCACTAAATAAATAAATAAATAAACTGCAACATCTCTGTAGAATAGAACAGAACAGAACAGAACAGAACAGAACAGAACAGAACAGAATAGAATAGAATAGAATAGAATAGAATAGAATAGAATAGAATAGAATAGAATTTTTTATTGGCCAAGTGTGATTGGACACACAAGGAATTTGTCTTTGGTGCATATGCTCTCAGGGTACATAAAAGAAAATATACATTTTTCAAGAATCATGAGGTACAACACTTAATCATTGTCATAGGGTACAAATAAGTAATCAGGAAACACTCAATATTAATATAAATCGTAAGGATGCAAGCAACAAGTTACAGCCATACAGTCATAAGTGGGAGGAGATGGTGATAGGAACGATGAGAAGATGAGAAGAAGTAATAGTAATGCAGCCTTAGTGAATAGTTCGACAGTGGTGAGGGAATTATTTGTTTAGCAGAGTGGTGGCGTTCTGGGAAAAACTGTTCTTGTGTCTAGTTGTCTTGGTGTGCAGTGCTCTATAGCGTCGTTTTGAGGGTAGGAGTTGAAACAATTTGTGTCCAGGATGTGAGGTGTCTGTAAATATTTTTACAGCCCTCTTTTTGACTTGTACAGTATACAGGTTCTCAATGGAAGGCAGGTTGGTATCAATTGTTTTTTCTGTAGTTCTGATTATCCTCTGAAGTCTGTGTCTGTCTTGTTGGAACCCTTCAGGGGTTCTCATTTTTGTTGACAGGCATAGCCTTCCCTTCCATTTGCCAACTTCCTTCCTTCCTTTGTCTCACCTCTTTTCCCCACACAGGTGATCTCACAGTGGAGGAGCTGTGACTTCCTCCTCCCACAGCCATTAAGTGAGGCCCAGGAGCAGCGGGTGAGGTCCGGGAGTAGCAGGTGAGCTCTGGAAGCAGCAGGCGAAGTCCGGAAGCAGCAGGAAAGAAGCAGATTGGCCCGGTCGGCAACAGCATGCAAGCTGGTGAGGACTGGGAGCTGGTCCGGAAGCAGAGAGTGAAGTCTGGAAACAGCTGAGCCCAAACGGGGATGACAGGCAAGTGGGTGATGTCCAGGAGCAGCGGGTGAGCTCCCGGTGTAGATACAGCTGTCCCTGATCGGTGACAGCAGGCAAGCAGGTGAAGTCCAGGAGCAGCAGGCAAGGTCTGGAAGCAGCTGTGCCTGATCAGTGACAACATGCAAGTGGTGAGGTCTAGGGAGTAGCAGGCAATGTCAGGAAGCAGCAGTCAAGGTCTGGAAGCAGACTGGCCCGGTTGGCAACAGCAGGCAAGTGGGTGAGGTCTGGAAACAGCAGGTGAGGTCTGGAAGCAGATTGGCCCGGTCGGCAACAGTAGGCAAGCTGGTGATGTCTTAGGTGTAGCAGGCAAGGTCCGGAGGCAATGGGCGAGGTCTGCTCCTGGACCTCACCCACCTGCTACTTGGTGATGACAGACAAGTGAGTGAGACCAGGGAGCAGCAGGCGAGGGCTCGAAGCAGATTGGCCTGGTCGGCAACAGCAGGCAAGCTGGTGAAGTCCAGGAGCAGCAGGCGAGGTCCGGAAGCAGCGGTCTGGAAGCAGCATTGTCTGATCAGCGATGGCAGGCAAGTGAGTGAGATCCAGGAGTAGCAGGCGAGGTCCAGAGGCAATGGGCGAGCCCAGCTGCTTCTATAACTCACCTGCTGCTCCCGGACCTTGTCCACTTGCTTACCGTCGCCACTTACTTGGACCCGATCCGCGACGGCATGCAAGCGGGCGAAGTCCAGGAGCAGCAGGCAAGGTCCAGAAGCAGCGGGTGACATCTGGAAGCAGCTGCGCCCGATCAACGACAGCAGGCAAATGGTGAGGTCTAGAAGTAGCAGGCAAAGTCAGGGAGCAGCAGTCAAGGTCTGGAAGCAGACTGGCCCGGTTGGCAACAGCAGGCAAGTGGGTGAGGTCCGGGAGCAGCAGGTGAGTTCTGGAAGCAGCAGGTGAGGTCTGGAAGCAGCGAGTGAAATCTGGAAGCAGCTGAGCCTGATCAGGGATGGCAGGTAAGTGGGTGAGGTCCGGAAGCAGCGGGTGAGGTCCGGGAGCAGAAGGCAAGGTCGGGAGGGAGCTGGGCACAATCTGAGATGGCTCCCAATAGTTGCCCGCTGCTCTCAATAGTCACCCATTGCTCCCAGACCTCACCCACTTCCTGCCGTTGCCGATCGGGTCCAGGTGCTTCCAGATCTCGCCCGCTGCCTCGTCCATTGCCTCTGAACCTTACCTGCTGCTCCTAGACCTTCCATGCTGCTCCAGGATCTCACCCACTTGTCTTTTGTTGCTAATCAGGCACAGCTGCTTCTAGACCTTGCCTGCTGCTCCCAGACATTATCTGCTTCTCCCAGACCTTGTAAGCTTGCCTGCCATCGCCGAAGTATCTATGAGTACAGGGACTGTGTGACTCGCCCTGATCCGATCAGCTATGGCAGGCAAGCAGACGAAGTCCAGGAGCAGCAGGTGACGTCCGGAAGCAGCAGGCAAGGTCTGGAAGCAGAAGTCAGCAATAGCAGGCAAGTGGGTGAGATCTGGGAGTAGCGGGTGAGGTTTGGAAGCACCAGATGAGGTACGGAAGCAGCGAGTGAAGTCTGGAAGCAGCTGTGCACGTTCAGTGACAGCAGGCAGGTGGGTGAGGTCCAGGAGCATCAGGTGAGGTCGGGGAGCAGCAGGTGAGATCCTGGTCCAGAAGCAGCTGGGCTCGATCGGCGACAGCAGGCAAGTCAGTGAGGTCCAGGAACAGACCTCACCCGCTGCTTGCAAAAGTCACCTGCTCCTTCAGGATCTTGCCCGCTTGCCTGCTATCCCTGATCGGGCACAGCTGCTTCTGGACCTCGCTCGCTGCTCCCGGACTTTACCTGCTGCTCCCGGACCTTGTCCGCTTTCTTGCCTGGATCCGTTCGGCAACAGCAGGCAAGCGGGTGAAGTCCAGGAGCAGCAGGCGAGGTCCGGAAGCAGCGGTCTGGAAGCAGCATTGTCTGATCAGCGATGGCAGGCAAGTGAGTGAGATCCAGGAGTAGCAGGCGAGGTCCAGAGGCAATGGGCGAGCCCAGCTGCTTCTATAACTCACCTGCTGCTCCCGGACCTTGTCCACTTGCTTACCGTCGCCACTTACTTGGACCCGATCCGCGACGGCATGCAAGCGGGCGAAGTCCAGGAGCAGCAGACAAGGTCCGGAAGCAGTGGGTGAGGTCTGGAAGCAGCTGGGCTCGATAGGCGACGGCAGGCAAGCGGGGGATGTTAGGGAGCAGCATGTGAGGCCCAGGAGCAGCAGGCATGGTCCTCTTTCCTGTTTGTGTCAAGGGTCCTGGCAAGCGGGCAAGATCCAGTAGCAGCGGGCAAGGTTTGGAAGCAGCTGGGCCCGATCGGCGATGAATGACAGGCAAGTGGAAGCAAGTGGGTGAGGTCTGGAAGCAGCGGGCAAGGTCCAGAAACAGCAGCCATGGTCTTGAAGCAGCAGGTGAGGTCTGGGACCTGCGGGCGAGGGCTGGAAGTAGCTTGCCCAGAAAGGCAGCGGGAGGCAAGCGGTTGCAGTCTGGGAGGTTGCATCCGGTGTGGTCTCAGAACAGCAGGCAAGGTCTGGGAGAAGCATGCGAGGTCCAAATGCAGCAGGCGAGGTCTGGAGTCAGAAGGGGATGTCCAGGAGCAGCAGGTAATTTCCAGCACCAACAGGTTCAGCCCAGGAGCAGGAGGCGAGGTCTGTAAGCAGCAGGCGAGGTGAGGAAGCAGCTGGGCCTGATTGCCGATGGCAGACAAGCGGGTGAGGTCCAGGATCAGCGGGTGAGTTATGGAAGCAGCTGGGCTCGATAGGCGATGGCAGGCAAGCGGGTGATGTTCGGGAGCAGCAGATGAGTCCCAGGAGAAGCAGTCATGGCCCTCTTCCCTGTACGTGTCAATGGCCCTGGAAAGCAGGCAAGGTCCAGAAGCAGCGGGCAAGGTCTGGAAGCAGCTGGGCCCCATCGGCGATGAATGACAGGCAAGTGAAAGCAGGTGGGTGAGGTGTAGGAGCAGACCTCACCCATTGCCTCTGGACCTTGCCTGCTACTCCTGGACCTCACCCACTTGCCTGCCATCGCCGATCGGGCCCAGCTGCCTCCAGACCTCACCCACTGCTTCCAGACCTCGCCTGCCTCTCCTGGACTTCGCCCTCTTGCATGCCATCACTGATCGGGTCCAGGTAAGTGGCGACGGTAAGCAAGCGGACAAGGTCCGGGAGCAGCAGGTGAGTTATGGAAGCAGCTTGGCTCGATAGGCGATGGCAGGCAAGTGAGGGAAGTTTGGGAGCAGCATGTGAGGCCCAGGAGCAGCAGGCGTGGTCCTCTTCCCTGTACGTGTCAATGGTCCCGGCAAGCGGGCAAGATCCAGTAGCAGCGAGTGAGGTCTGGAAGCAGCTGAACCTGATCGGGGATGGCAGGCAAGTGGGTGATGTCCGGGAGCAGCGGGTGCGGTCCAGGTCTAGAAGCAGCTGTGCCCGTTCAGTGAAAGCAGGCAGGCGGGTGAGGTCCAGGAGCATCAGGTGAGATCCTGGTCCAGAAGCAGCTGGGCTCGATCGGCGACAGCAGGCAAGTCAGTGAGGTCCAGGAACAGACCTCACCTGCTGCTCGCAAAAGTCACCTGCTCTTCCAGGATCTTGCCCGCTTGCCTGCTGTCCCTGATCGGGCACAGCTGCTTCTGGACCTCGCTCGCTGCTCCCGGACCTTACCTGCTGCTCCCGGACCTTACCTGCTGCTCCCGGACCTTGTCCACTTTCTTGCCTGGATCCGTTCGGTGACAGCAGGCAAGCGGGTGAAGTCCAGGAGCAGCAGGCGAGGTCCGGAAGCAGCGGTCTTGAAGCAGCATTGTCTGATCAGCGATGGCAGGCAAGTGAGTGAGATCCAGGAGTAGCAGGCGAGGTCCAGAGGCAATGGGCGAGCCCAGCTGCTTCCATAACTCACCTGCTGCTCCCGGACCTTGTCCGCTTGCTTACCGTCGCCATTCACCTGGACCCGATCAGCGACGGCATGCAAGCGGGCGAAGTCCAGGAGCAGCAGACGAGGTCCGGAAGCAGTGGGTGAGGTCTGGAAGCAGCTGGGCCCGATCGGCGATGGCAGGCAAGCGGGGGATGTTTGGGAGCAGCATGTGAGGAGCAGCAGGCATGATCCTCTTCCCTGTACGTGTCAAGGGTCCTGCCAAGCGGGCAAGATCCAGTAGCAGCAGGCAAGGTCTGGAAGCAGCTGGGCCCGATTGGCGATGAACGACAGGCAAGTGGAAGCAGGTGGGTGAGGTGTAGGAGCAGACCTCGCCCATTGCCTCTGGACCTCGCCTGCTACTCCTGGATCTCACTCACTTGCCTGCCATCGCTGATCAGACAAAGCTGCTTCCAGACCTCATCCGCTGCTCCCGGACCTCGTTGCTGCTCCTGGACTTCACCCGCTTGCCTGCTGTTGCCGAACGGCTCCAAACAAGAAAGCGGACAAGGTCCGGGAGCAGCAGGTAAGGTCAGGGAGCAGCAGGTAAGGTCCAGGAGCAGCGAGCAAGGTCTAGAAGTAGCTGTGCCTGATCAGGGACAGCAGGCAAGCGGGCAAGATCCTGGAAGAGCAGGTGACTTTTGCGAGCAGCGGGTGAGGTCTGTTCCTGGACCTCGCTGACTTGCCTGCCATTGCCAATCAGGTCCAGCTTCTTCTGGACCGTGACCTCACCCGCTGCTCTCGGTCATCACCCACTTGCCTGCCATCCTCGATTTGGCCCAGCTGCTTTCAGACTTCACTCGCTGCTTCTGGACATCAACTGCTGCTCCCCGACCTCACCTGATGCTCCTGGATCTCACCCGCCTGCCTGCTGTTGCCGATCGGCCCAAGCTGCTTCCAGATCTCGTCTGCTGCTCCAGGATCTCACCCGCTTGCCTGCTGTCACTGAACGGGCACAGCTGCTTCTAGACCGGGACCTCACCCGCTGCTCCCGGACATCACCCACTTGCCTGCCATCCCCGATCGGGCTCAGCTGCTTCCAGACTTCACTCGCTGCTTCCGGACCTCATCTGCTGCTTCCAAACCTCACATGCTTGCCTGCTGTTGCCGACTGGGCCAATCTTCTCCCAGACCTTGCCTGCTGCTTCTGGACATCACCTGCTGCTCCTGGACTTCGTCCACTTGCCTGCCATAGCTGATCGGATCAGGGCGAGTCACACAGTACCTGTACTCATAGATACTTCGGCGATGGCAGGCAAATGGAAAAGGTCTGGGAGAAGCAGGTAATGTCTGGGGGCAGCAGGCGAGGTCTAGAAGCAGCTGTGCCTGATTAGCAACAGCAGGCAAGTGGGTGAGATCCTGGAGCAGCATGGAAGGTCTAGGAGCAGCAGGCAAGGTTCAGAGGCAATGGACGAGGCAGTGGGCAAGATCTGGAAGCACCTGGACCCGATCGGCAATGGCAGGCAAGTGGGTGAGGTCTGGGAGCAACGGGTGACTATTGAGAGCAGCGGGCGACTATTGGGAGCCATCTCAGATTGTGCCCAGCTCCCTCCCGACCTTGCCTTCTGCTCCCGGACCTCACCCACTGCTCCCGGACCTCACCCACTTACCTGCCATCCCTGATCAGGCTCAGCTGCTTCCAGATTTCACTTGCTGCTTCCAGACCTCGCCTGCTGCTTCCAGAACTCACCTGCTGCTCCCGGACCTCACCCACTTGCCTGCTGTTGCCAACCGGGCCAGTCTGCTTCCAGACCTTGACTGCTGCTCCCTGACTTTGCCTGCTACTTCTAGACCTCACCATTTGCCTGCTGTCGTTGATCGGGCGCAGCTGCTTCCAGATGTCACCCGCTGCTTCTGGACCTTTCCTGCTGCTCCTCGACTTCGCCTGCTTGCCTGCCATCACCGATCGGGTCCAGGCGAGTGGCAATGGCAAGCAAGCGAGGGGGAGTCACGCAGTCCCTGTAATCACAGCTACTTTGGCAATGGCAGGCAAGCAAACAATGTCCAGAAGCAGCAGGTAAGATCCCGGAGCAGCGGGCGAGGTCTAGAAGCAGCTTTGCCTAATCAGGGACAGCAGGCAAGTGGGTGAGATCCTGGAGGAGTAGGTGATCTTTTGGGAGCAGTGGGTAAGGCCTGCCATCGCCGATCGGACCCAGCTACATCCCGAACTTGCCTGCTGCTCCAGAATCTCACCCACTTGACTGCTGTCGCAGATCGGGCACAGCTGTATCTAGACGGGGACCTCACCCGCTGCTCCTGGACATCACCCACTTGCCTGTCATCCCCATTTGGGCTCAGCTGCTTCCAGACTTCACTCTCTGCTTCTGGACCTCACCTGCTGCTCCCGGACCTCACCCACTTGCCTGCTGTTGCCAACCAGGCCAGTCTACTTCCAGACCTGCTTCCTGACCTCGCCTGCTGCTCCTGGACTTTGCACACACAGCAGGCAAGTGGTGAGGTCTAGAATAAGCAGGCAAAGTCAGGGAGCAGCAGTCAAGGTCTAGAAGCAGACTGGCCAGATTGGCAAAAGCAGGCAAGTGGGTGAGGTCCGGGAGCAGCAGGTGAGCTCTGGAAGCAGCAGGCAAGGTGTGGAAACAGCAGGTGAGGTCTGGAAGCAGATTGGCCCGGTCGGCAACAGTAGGCAAGCTGGTGAGTTCCGGGAGCAGTGGGTGAGGTCCGGGAGCAGCAGGTGAGGTCTGGAAGCAGCGAGTGAAATCTGGAAGCAGCTGAGCCTGATCAGGGATGGCAGATAAGTGGGTGAGGTCTGGGAGCAGCGGGTGAGGTCCGGGAGCAGAAGGCAAGGTAGGGAGGAAGCTGGGCATAATCTGCGATGGCTCCCAATAGTCGCCCACTGCTCTCAATAGTCACCCGTTGCTCCCAGACCTCACCCACTTGCCTGCCGTTGCCGATCGGGTCCAGGTGCTTCCAGATCTCGCCCGCTGCCTCGTCCATTGCCTCTGAACCTTACCTGCTGCTCCTAGACCTTCCATGCTGCTCCAGGATCTCACCCACTTGCCTTTTGTTGCTAGTCAGGCACAGCTGCTTCTAGACCTCGCCCGTTGCTCCCAGACATTACCTACTTCTCCCCGACCTTGTCCGCTTGCCTGCCATCGCCGAAGTATCTATAAGTACAGGGACCGTGTGACTCGCCCTGATCCGATCAGCTATGGCAGGCAAGCGTATGAAGTCCAGGAGCAGCAGGTGATGTCCGGAAGCAGCAGGCAAGGTCTGGGAGAAGATTGGCCCAGTCGGCAACAGCAGGCAAGCATGTGAGGTTTGGAAGCAGCAGATGAGGTCCAGAAGCAGGGAGTGAAGTCTGGAAGCAGCTGAGTCCGATCGGGGATGGCAGGCAAGTGGGTGATGTCTGGGAGCAGTGCGTGCGGTCCAGGTCTAGGAGCAGCTGTGCCCATTCAGTGACAGCAGGCAGGCGTGTGAGGTCCAGGAGCATCAGGTGAGGTCGGGGAGCAGCAGGTGAGATCCTGGTCCAGAAGCAGCTGGGCTCGATCGGCGACGGCAGGCAAGTCAGTGAGGTCCAGGAACAGACCTGACCCGCTGCTTGCAAAAGTCACCTGCTCTTCCAGGATTTTGCCCGCTTGCATGCTGTCCCTGATCGGGCACAGCTGCTTCTGGACCTCGCTCGCTGCTCCCAGACCTTAGCTGCTTCTCCCGGACCTTAGCTGCTGCTCCCGGACCTTAGCTGCTGCTCCCGGACCTTGTCCGCTTTCTTGCCTGGATCTGTTCGGTGACAGCAGGCAAGCGGGTGAAGTCCAGGAGCAGCAGGCAAGGTCCGGAAGCAGCGGTCTGGAAGCAGCTTTGTCTGATCAGTGATGGCAGGTAAGTGAGTGAGATCCAGGAGTAGCAGGCGAGGTCCAGAGGCAATGGGCGAGCCCAGCTGCTTCCATAACTCACCTGCTGCTCCCGGACCTTATCCGCTTGCTTACCGTCGGCACTCACCTGGACCCGATCAGCGACGGCATGCAAGCGGGCGAAGTCCAGGAGCAGCAGAAAAGGTCCGGAAGCAGTGGGTGAGGTCTGGAAGCAGCTGGGCTCGATAGGCGATGGCAGGCAAGCGCGGGATGTTTGGGAGCAGCATGTGAGGAGCAGCAGGCATGGTCCTCTTTCCTGTACGTGTCAATGGTCCTGGCAAGCGGGCAAGATCCAGTAGCAGCGGGCAAGGTCTCGAAGCAGCTGGGCCCAATCGGCGATGAATGACAGGCAAGTGGAAGCAGGTGGGTGAGGTGTAGGAGCAGACCTCACCCATTGCCTCTGGACCTCGCCTGCTACTCCTGGACCTCACTCACTTGCCTGCCATCGCTGATCAGACAAAGCTGCTTCCAGATCTCACCCGCTGCTTCCGGACCTTACCTGCTGCTCCTGGACTTCGTCCGCTTTCTTGCCTGGATCCATTCGGTGATAGCAGGCAAGCGGGTGAAGTCCAGGAGCAGCAGGCGATGTCCGGAAGCAGTGGGTGAGGTCTGGAAGCAGCGGGTGAGGTCCAGAAACAGCAGCCATGGTCTGGAAGCAGCAGATGAGGTATGGGACCTGCGGGCGAGTTCTGGAAGTAGCTGGCCCAGAAAGGCAGACGGAGGCAAGCGGTTGCAGTCTGGGAGCATCCGGTGAGGTCTCAGAACAGCAGGCAAGGTCTGGGAGAAGCATGCGAGGTCCAAATGCAGCAGGCGAGGTCTGGAGTCAGAAGGGGATTTCCAGGAGCAGCAGGTAATTTCCAGCACCAACAGGTTCAACCTAGGAGCAGTAGGCGAGGTCTGTAAGCAGCAGGCGAGGTGAGGAAGCAGGTGGGCCTGATTGCCGATAGCAGACAAGTGGGTG
This sequence comes from Diadophis punctatus similis, assembly GCA_023053685.1. Classification (NCBI taxonomy): domain Eukaryota; kingdom Metazoa; phylum Chordata; class Lepidosauria; order Squamata; family Dipsadidae; genus Diadophis; species Diadophis punctatus. Next base: position 14,626,097 of record JALIGW010000011.1, on the reverse strand, counting down.
AGGTCCAGGAGCAGCGGGTGAGTTATGGAAGCAGCTGGGCTCGATAGGCGATGGCAGGCAAGCGCGGGATGTTTGGGAGCAGCATGTGAGGCCCAGGAGCAGCAGGCATAGTCCTCTTCCCTGTACGTGTCAAGCGGGCAAGATCCAGTAGCAGCAGGCAAGGTCTGGAAGCAGCTGGGCCCGATTGGCGATGAATGACAGGCAAGTGGAAGCAGGTGGGTGAGGTGTAGGAGCAGACCTCGCCCATTGCCTCTGGACCTCGCCTGCTACTCCTGGATCTCACTCACTTGCCTGCCATCGCTGATCAGACAAAGCTGCTTCCAGACCTCACCCGCTGCTCCCGGACTTCACCCGCTTGCCTGTTGTTGCCGAATGGGTCCAGGCAAGAAAGCGGACAAGGTCCGGGAACAGCAGGTAAGGTCCGGGAGCAGCGAGCAAGGTCTAGAAGTAGCTGTGCCTGATCAGGGACAGCAGGCAAGTGGGCGAGATCCTGAAGGAGCAGGTGACTTTTGCGAGCAGCGGGTGAGGTCTGTTCTTGGACCTCACTGACTTGCCTGCCATTGCCAATCGGGCCCAGCTTCTTCTGGACCGGGATCTCACCCGCTGCTTTCAGACATCACCCACTTGCCTTCCATCCCCAAATTGGCCCAGCTGCTTTCAGACTTCACTCGCTGCTTCTGGACCTCAACTGCTGCTCCCTGACCTCACCTGATGCTCCTGGACCTCACACGCCTGCCTGCTGTTGCCGATCGGCCCAACCTGCTTCCAGACCTCGTCTGCTGCTCCAGGATCTCACCCGCTTGCCTGCTGTCACTGAACGGGCACAGCTGCTTCTAGAATGGGACCTCACCCGCTGCTCCCGGACATCACCCACTTGCCTGCCATCCCCGATCGGGCTCAGCTGCTTCCAGACTTCACTCACTGCTTCCGGACCTCACCTGCTTCTTCCAAACCTCACACGCTTGCCTGCTGTTGCCGACTGGGCCAATGTTCTCCCAGACCTTGCCTGCTGCTTCCGGACGTCACCTGCTGCTCCTGGACTTCGTCCGCTTTCTTGCCTGGATACATTCGGTGATAGCAGGCAAGCGGGTGAAGTCCAGGAGCAGCAGGCGTGGTCCGGAAGCAGTGGGTGAGGTCTGGAAGCAGCGGGCGAGGTCCAGAAACAGCAGCCATGGTATGGAAGCAGCAGGTGAGGTCTGGGACCTGCGGGCGAGTTCTGGAAGTAGCTGGCCCAGAAAGGCAGACGGAGGCAAGCAGTTGAGTCTGGGAGCATCCGGTGAGGTCTCAGAACAGCAGGCAAGGTCTGGGAGAAGCATGCGAGGTCCAAATGCAGCAGGCGAGGTCTGGAGTCAGAAGGAGATGTCCAGGAGCAGCAGGTAATTTCCAGCACCAACAGGTTCAGCCCAGGAGCAGTAGGCGAGGTCTGTAAGCAGCAGGCGAGGTGAGGAAGCAGCTGGGCCTGATTGCCGATAGCAGACAAGTGGGTGAGGTCCAGGAGCAGTGGGTGAGTTATGGAAGCAGCTGGGCTTGATAGGCGATGGCAGGCAAGTGCGGGATGTTTGGGAGCAGCATGTGAGGCCCAGGAGCAGCAGGCATGGTCCTCTTCCCTGTACGTGTCAATGGTCCTGGCATGTGGGCGAGGTACAGTAGCAGCGGGCAAGGTCTGGAAGCAGCTGGGCCCGATCGGCGATGAATGACAGGCAAGTGGAAGCAGGTGGGTGAGGTGTAGGAGCAGACCCCGCCCATTGCCTCTGGACCTCGCCTGCTACTCCTGGATCTCACTCACTTGCCTGCCATCGCTGATCAGACAAAGCTGCTTCCAGACCTCACCCGCTGCTCCCGGACTTCACCCGCTTGCCTGCTGTTGCCGAATGGGTCCAGGCAAGAAAGCGGACAAGGTCCGGGAACAGCAGGTAAGGTCCGGGAGCAGCGAGCAAGGTCTAGAAGTAGCTGTGCCTGATCAGGGACAGCAGGCAAGTGGGCGAGATCCTGAAGGAGCAGGTGACTTTTACAAGCAGCGGGTGAGGTCTGTTCTTGGACCTCACTGACTTGCCTGCCATTGCCAATCGGGCCCAGCTTCTTCTGGACTGGGACCTCACCCACTGCTCTCAGACATCACCCACTTGCCTTCCATCCCCGATTTGGCCCAGCTGCTTTCAGACTTCACTCGCTGCTTCTGGACCTCAACTGCTGCTCCTGGACCACACACGCCTGCCTGCTGTTGCCGATCGGCCCAAGCTGCTTCCAGACCTCATCTGCTGCTCCAGGATCTCACCCGCTTGCCTGCTGTCACTGAACGGGCACAGCTGCTTCTAGACCGGGACCTCACCTGCCATCCCCGATTGGGCTCAGCTGCTTCCAGACTTCACTTGCTGCTTCCGGACCTCACCTGCTTCTTCCAAACCTCACACGTTTGCCTGCTGTTGCCGACTGGGCCAATCTGCTCCCAGACCTTGCCTGCTGCTTCTGGATGTCACCTGCTGATCCTGGACTTCGTCCGCTTGACTGCCATAGCTGATCGGATCAGGGCGAGTCACACAGTCCCTGTACTCATAGATACTTCGGTGATAGCAGGCAAGCGGACAAGGTCTGGGAGAAGCAGGTTATGTCTGGGAGCAGCGGGCGAGGTCTAGAAGCAGCTGTGCCTGATTAGCAACAGCAGGCAAGTGGGTGAGATCCTGGAGCAGCATGGAAGGTCTAGGAGCAGCAGGTAAGGTTCAGAGGCAATGGACAAGGCAGCAGGCGAGATCTGGAAGCACCTGGACCCGATTGGCAACAGCAGGCAAATGGGTGAGGTCTGGGAGCAACGGGTGACTATTGGGAGCAGCGGGCGACTATTGGGAGTAGCAGGCGAGGTCCAGAGGCAATGGGTGAGGTCTGCTCCTACACCTCACCCACCTGCTTTCACTTGCCTGTCATTCATCGCCGATCGGGCCCAGCTGCTTCCAGACCTTGCCTGCTGCTTCTGGACCTCGCCAGCTTGCCAGGGCCATTGACACGTACAGGGAAGAGGACAATGCCTGCTGCTCCTGGACCTCACCCGCTGCTCTGGACCTCACCCGCTTGTCTGCCATTGGCAATCAGGCCCAGCTGCTTCCTCACCTCGCCTGCTGCTTATGGACCTCGCCTCCTGCTCCTGGGCTGAACCTGTTGGTGCTGGAAATTACCTGCTGCTCCTGGACATCCCCTTTTGACTCCGGACCTCGCCTGCTGCATTTGGACCTCGCATGCTTCTCCCAGACCTTGCCTGCTTTTCTGAGACCTCACAGGATGCTCCCAGACTGCACCCGCTTGCCTCCCGCTGCCTTTCTGGGCCAGCTACTTCCAGACCTCGCCCGCAGGTCCCAGACCTCACCTGCTGCTTCCAGACTATGGCTGCTGTTCCTGGACCTCGCCCGCTGCTTCTGGAACTCGCCCTCTTGCCATGGCCAGTGACACTTGCAGGGAAGAGGGGGGTTTGAGCCTCCAATTGGGCTCAGCTACTTCAAAACCTCGTCTGCTGCTTCTGGACCGTAGCTGCTGCTCCTGGGCTGGTTGCCTGCCGTTGCCGATCAAGCCCAGCTGCTTCTATAACCCACCCACTGCCTCCATACCTCACACACTGCTCCCGGACCTCAACCGCTGCTCCCGGACCTCAACTGCTTACCTGCCATCGTCGATCGGGTCGAGCTGCTTCCTCACCTCGTCTGCTTCTCCCAGACCTTGTCTGCTGTTCCCAGACCTCATCTGATACTCCCGGCCTGCACCTGCTTGCCTCCCTTTGCCGTTCGGAGCCAGCTAGTGCCAGACCTCGCTGCAGGAACCAAGAACCAAGAGAGATAAGATCGACTAGGACAACAAATCCAGTTTACAAATAACTACGGAAGAAGAAACCAAATTAATATCAATCAATATAAATGGACTAAATGTGCCAATGAAAAGGAAAAGGATTTCTGCACAATCCATTGTGCAGAAATGTCAAAACTAACACTAGAATTACAAAATCGAGATGAGAAAGAATTTTACGCAGTGTGGGATAAATTTTATAATTGGTTAGAAATCAGAAAGAATAAGAAAATGTCTGAATGATTGTAAATATTATATATAGAATTATATAGAAAAATATGTATGTAGATTGACGTTAAACCGATGTCTCAGGAATGAAGAACGTAAATGTATATGTATGTTTTGTATTTAATGTTTTAATAATTCAACAAAAATATTTAATAAAAAAAGAAAAGAAAAGGAAAAGAATATTTCATAGATTAGAAAAATGATGTAGATATAATTGCAGGAGGTGCACATTAAAAAACAACACATAGAACTATTGGAACATCCTAAAAAAAGGAAGCTATATACTGCCTTATCATCACCGAAGAAAAGGGGAATAGCTTTATATATAAAAGAAACAATACAAGCTCAACAAATTTTTGCAGATGAGGAAGGGAGAATATTAATGGTGGAAACAATGATGAATGAAATGTTGATTGATTGTTGCAATATATGCACCTAATGCCAATCAAGAAGATTTTTATAAAAAGCTTCATGAGAAAATAATAGATTTGGACTATGAAAATATTTGTATCTTAGGAGATTTTAATGCTATTGTTGATATAGAAAAAGATTAGAGAGCTAGAAAAATAAACAAAAAGACAAGGAGAACACTTCCCAAGGCATTTTTAAGAATGGCAGAAGAATTAGCGATTCAGGATGTTTGGCAGGAGATATACGGTATCTGGAAGAAAAGCAATATTCTTTTTATTCAAATAGACATATGTCCTGGTCACAAATTGATATGGTTTGGATGACAGCAGAATTAAAAGCAAATGTGCAAGAAACAGGGAAATTAGTAATTGGGCAGATCATAATCCGATAAAAGTTATATGGAAAGGCCATATATATAAACATATATAACCCTTTCCTGGTGAAGAGCTGATAGGGAACAGAGCCTGTGGCCTAAAGGTTAAGCTGCTTGCCTTGTAAGGCAGGCGGCCCAGGTTCAAATCCCAGTAAGGGTATGGCTATCTGACAAGAGCTAATTAGCTCGAAATAGATCTCTAATAGTCTCCCTTTATTTTCATTTATCAGCAAAAATGCTACACACACACACACACACACACACACACACACACACATGCGACTGTGTGCGCGCAGATGCTTCCAGCCCCAGAGGATGAATTGCTGGTGCTGCATTGGGGGGGAGGGGGGAAGAGTTTATCTAGGACTTTTGAGATGGGAGGGGCCAGAACGAGGGGCAGCACCAATGGGAATTCTCCCTGATTGAGCGTCATCGGTCTCCGGGCAGAGTCCTTTGTGGCTTCACCTGAAGGAGGAGAGAGAGAAGTGGAGAAAGTGGGAGGGAGGGAGGGAGGGGGGATCTTGGCCTGAAGAACCAACTTGGGTTTCTTCTCTTCTCGAAACTCTCCTCCAGTGGGTGAAATCAAGGGAGAGTCTGCCCGGAGACTGATGACGCTGCAGAAGGGAGAATTCCCATTGGTCCTTCTTTCTGGACACTCCCAGTACCGATGTTTGAGGAAGCCCCATTCTGGGCTGGGCAGCCTTTCTGCGATCCCTTCGCTTGTCTGAGAGAGGGAATCGGCGTGGAATTCCACTGCTGGAGCCAAAGTGGTCTTGACTCTTGAGGCAGGTCGTTTTCTCGGGGGGGGGAGGACCTCAGGAGGGGAGGGGCGTGGCAGGCCAGGAGTGTGCAGAATAAATCCAAATCTGTACTTAAACTCCCTGAACGGAGGATGGTCTTGCGCAACTGTTACTCCAGGGGCCAATCTGGGTTCTGGGGGGAGGAAGTTCCAAAGGGCCACAGAGGGTGTTGGGGTCTATTGGAGTGAATGGGGAGCTCTGCAGGGGCCACAGAGCCTCCCCCCACAAGAATACCCTCCCCCCATGGCTTTTCCCACCTTCCTTCCTTCTCCCCATCAGTCGGGCACTTTGGGGGAAAGAGATTTTCCAGGTCTGGACCAAAAAGCCTTTGGAATCCGATCTTTCCATAAATTCTGTACCGGACAGCCTCCCTCCTTCCCAGCTGCCCCGTCTGCCTCCGATGCCCCCCCTCAGAAAGTAAATCTCCAAGGAAATTGAAGGGAAGCCAGTCACAGTTTTATGGAAGGAGTGGCAAGCAGGGCAAGAAACGATCCTCCCAGAGTCAGCAACGGAAGGGAAAGACACACACACACACACACACACACACACACACACACACACACACACACACACACATGTCCCTGTCGCCCCCACTGTCGCTACTTTTGCTCTCGGCTGCTCTGGCGCTCTTAAAGTCATTCTTGAAGAGTCGGAAGACGTTTCCTTAGATCTCCGCCAAACTCATCCTTGGGAGCGTCAACTTGGCCGAACTTTGGAAGAGCTTTGCCCAAGACTTCTCCTATATTTTGAGCTAGCCTGACGCTCCCAACAATGAGTTTGGCGGCGATTTAAGGAGTGTGTGTGTGTCCCGCAAGGATTTGGAGGCAGACACGGCGCCTCTGGAAGCGCGCACGGGAGCGAGAGCGCTAAGTTGGCGGCTGTGGGAGGAGCGCCTTGGCTTCCCCTTTTGCTCCCCACAGTCGCCCTGAGCTGAGCCGGTGCGGTTCTTTACTTGGGCAGCCCCGACGACCGCAGGACAGTAAGATTTGGTGGCGCAGAAACTGTATAAAAAATAGAGCATTTCTGAGGGTCTTCTGCAAAAAACCTCCCCAACACAAAAGCCAGGCTTTCAGCAACAGGTTGGAGCTTGTTAAACGTTTTCCAGTCGGCCTTTTATTTTGTCAGCCCAAAGGGGGAGGGAGGGACGTAGGAAATCGCCCTGTCTCTGCAGCATGGGTCATGTGACTGAGTGGGCGTGGCCAACTCGATGTCACTCACAGCAAGGTGCCACCCCACCTTGTTGTGAGTGATGTTGAGTTGGCCACGCCCACTCAGTCACATGACCACCAAGTCACGCCCACAGAACCGTTCTTTAAAAAAATTGGAAGCCACCCCTGCTCCCACCCACTTCCCAGTCTCCAACTTTGCAGCCGCCGCTGCTCCTCGCCTCTCCTGCCCCGGGAGTGGAGCCGGGCGCCGTTTCTCCCCACTCAACGGCTGCAACCGGCAGTGCCTGATCCGCTCCTCCCAAGACCGGCTTCCCCGCCGCAGCGCCCGCCTGCCTGCCTTGCAGAGTCTGCGGTGGGGAGGTGCCGAGAGAGGCTCCCCCTGTAGCCGCCTCGGGGTCCCCCGTGTGCTCAGGCCCCCCTGGGCTTCTCCGGCTCTCAGCTCCGGGGACCACGCTCTTCCCCCGCCGGTCCTCAGGCTGCTCTCCTCGGCGGGAGCACCGCAGCCTCTGGAGCCAGAGCCCCGACATGGCATGAGAGGGAAGAGGCGCAGGGAGCCCCAGCCAGCCATCCCCGCAGCCCCCCTGGGAGGAAGCCCCTCCAGCCACTCAGCCGCCCGCTGTGCTCCGACCGGCTCCCTGGCAAGGCTCCCGGCCAGCCCCAAGGAGGCTTCTACGGGGACGAGATGGCGGGAGGAGAGGGGCTCAGGCAGACTCCCAGCCGAGAATGGCACTGCCCAACCTGGGCGCGAGGGAGCGGGGTACGACAGGGGCTTGAGTGACAGCTGTCTGTTTGGAAGAGCAGGGAGGCGTGGCTGCAGAGAGAGACTTTTGTGTTGGGGGGAGCAAGGAGTGCCTGGTGGGGGTGGGGGGATCAAAGCCAGCTGAGAGACTTTCTGCCAATCACTGGAGTTTTAATCCCACCTTCCAAATAAAAGCCAAATGGGGGACTTTGGGCCAATCACCAGGAGACATTTGAGTTCCAGGCCCGCCTTGGTACTTTTTGATTGGGGCTGTGAAACTTGGAAATCTTTTCTCAGATTAATGTGGGATAGCAGAATTGGGGATTCCTGGAATGTGAGATGGCCGAGTGTGCAATATGTTGTGGTGTGATGGATAAAGTGACCAGATTTTTTTTTTCTTAAGCGGGACACTGACGGGGGGGCGGGGCCGCCCATTTGAGTTTTGCCCTCTGCGCATGCGCAGAACGCTGCGCATGCGCAGAGGGCAAAAGACCGCCAATGTCGGCGTCCAGGTGGGGGGGGGGAGGCGGGAGGCACCCGCCTTCCCTTCGGGAGCCGGCAGCGCGTTTCTTTCTTTGCATCCTATTTGCTCTAGTTTTTAACTCTTCGGGGATCTCTCCCCCCTCCTATTTTACTACTCTCCCCTCACCTGCATTATTAGAGGAACTGAGGAAGAGTCGTCCGGAGCTGTTCCAAGGATGAGGAAGAGAGAAAGCCATTGTGCTTCAACCTGAGCGCCTTTGGTGGCCTATCGCCTTCTTATATCGTCGGGCTTTCTAATTTGCATGCCCCAGGTAGCGGTCATTGGCTCCCCGGTCACTGTGGCTGTACCGGGGAGCCTGCGTGCTTGTCATCAATGGAGACGCGCGCGCGGAAGCACCACGGAGCAGAGGCACCTGGCGAGCGAGCGGGCAGGCGGGCAGGAGACGCGGGCAGGAGCCTGCCGCCGATGCCGCCACTCGCCTCGCTCGCCAGGTGCCTCTGCTCCGTGGTGCCTTCCGCGCGCGTGTCTCCATTGATGACAAGCACGCGGGCTCCCCGGTACAGCCACAGTGATCCTATTTGCTCTAGTTTTTAACTCTTCGGGGAGTTCAATGGAGACGCGCGCGCGGAAGGCACCACGGAGCAGAGGCACCTGGCGAGTGAGCGGGCAGGCAGGCAGGAGACGCAGAGACAGTAAGACGAAACAGAAACTGGGAAAGGAAATCGCCGTCCCTAAGTACACCCCCCCCGCTCTCGAAACGGGAGACTTTTCCCCCTGTGGAGCAGATCCACCAAGCGCAGCAAAGAAATGGAGCCCGGGGGAACCTCTTGGCTGACCCAAGCAGAGTGGGAGGAATGCGATTTCTGGCCAATCAGCACCGTCTTTGTCTTCGCACGAGGAAGAGCGAGCGAACCAATGGGGAAGCAGTGGCGCGGCTCCACCGCCGGTCTTCATTTTGCTGAGAAGTTGCTGATGCAGGGATGGGAATCCGGCCGTGAGCGGCCTTTCGCAGTCCCTGGCGGCTCCCCCCTCGCGTCATGCTCATCACGCTCTGCTACTCTACCGGGAAAAGTCCCAGGTCGAACGCGCGCCCCGTCCCGTCCGCCAGTCCTGCCCCGCCCCCCCCCAACCCCCAGCGCGAGACGCGCGTCCTACCTGGGACTTTTCCCGGTAGCTTCAGTCGCGTTCCTTGCTAATAGCGCCCAGAGCAGAGCAGCCCCTCCCAGAAGATAACGTCTCGCGATCTTCTGGGAGGGGCTGCTCTGCTCTGGACGCTATTAGCAAGGAACGCGACTGGAGCTGCTACCGGGAAAAGTCTCAGGTAGGACGCGCGCCCCGCCCTGCCCCGCCCCTTTTGCCGCGGAACACTTAGCATGGCCTCATGGGACAAGTGCAAAGTGGCGCTCCCCCCCCAGCGTTCGCTCTGCCCCGCCCCGCGCCACCCTGTGAATAGAGGGCACTGAATCGGAAGCCTGTCGCTCGGGCGCGCGTCTGGCTGGAGGAAGAAGCGGGAGCTCAAAAATCGGGACTTTTTAAGAGGGCGGGCAGGATGCGGGAAAAAGCATTAAAAAGCGGGTCTGTCCCGCCAAAATCGGGACGTCTGGTCACCTTAGTGATGGAGGAAAGTGAAATTGTGGGGAAACAGGAGTTCCATGTTGAGTAAGGTGACCAGACGTCCCGATTTTGGCGGGACAGACCCGCTTTTTCATCATTTGTCCCGCGTCCCGCCCGTCCTCTAAAAAGTCCCGATTTTTTGAAAGAATGCACGACTAGGGCATTCTTTCAAAAAATCGGCATGAAAGGCAGCAGGCCTCTCAGCTCGGGCCGGCCGTGGGCGGCGTTGGCGGCGGGCGGGCGTCCCGCGTTGTTGACTCCTCCGGCGGCGGCTGGAAGCTGGGGGGAGGGAGAAGGGAGGCTGCTCCTCCTCTCCTTCCCCCGCCCCATCCCTAGCCCCGCCCTCGGAGGTGCCGCTGCTGTTGGGAGGGGTGAGGGACGAGGAGCCGTCGCCGCTTTGAGTTTACGAGCGGCGCAAACAGCCCTTCCTCGTCCCCCTCCCCTTTCTTCCCCCGTCGCCTCGCTGCCGCCGTTGCCCTGGGGCCGGGCGGGAGACCGGGAGACCGTGGCGCTTGGATGCTTGGAGCAGGTAAGCTGCCGGCTGCCTCCTTTCCCCGTCTCCCGCCTCCCGTTCGTTGCTTGCCAGCCCGGCCGAAGGGAAGGCGGGAGGCGAGGAAAGGCCTCCCGAAAGGGAGCCGGCAGCCCTTCGGAAGCCCGCCTCCCTTTCGGGAGGCCTTTCCTCGCCTCCCGCCTTCCCTTCGGCCGGGCTGGCAAGCAACGAACGGGGGGCGGGAGACGGGGAAAGGAGGCAGCCGGCAGCTTACCTGTCGCGAGCTGCAGGCATCCAAGCGCCCTCCTGCCTCCCCCCCGCCTCCCCCCCTCCCCCCCACCTCACCTGGACGCCGACATTTGCTGTTTTGCCCTCTGCGCATGCGCAGTGTTCTGCGCATGCGCAGAGGGCAAAACAAATGGCGGCGCCCAGGCGCCCCCCCCCCCCCGTCCCGCTTCAAAATAAAAAAATCTGGTCACTTTGATGTTGAGCAAAGCCATATATCTCTGCCTTCTTCTGCTTGTGGGAGAACCAGAGGCCTCTGTGTGGTCACTGGGAATCTTGGACTGACGTCGGTCTGATCCATCACAGCTTTTCTTATCTCCTTAAAATAGAATTTTCAGAGGGATTCTATTCACAATTAGGAGCTATTCTGAAACATAAAAATTGATTATCAATTCTATCAATTATCAATTAGGAATTATAAAAAAACAACACCCAAGGAACATAAAATATCTGATGCTACATATTACTACAGCGGCAAGAATAGAATATGCGCAAAATTGGAAGAACAGCCAAACACCCCCGGACAATATGCTACTGGACAAAATTTACAAATGCGCAGAGATGGACAGACTGACTTTGGAATTTAAAAATCAAAATAATTCGGACTACTATGACGTATGGTCAAAATGGTATGAATGAGTCAGAAAAGATAAAGGATTAAGAAACAAGACTGCATGAAAAAGAAGATGTAAGATTGTAAATATGTGGAAACTGTGTATAAGCTTTGTATGAGAAAAATAACAAGATGTGAATAGGTGTAGATCTGTGCTATGATATTGTGATGCTTAAAATTGAAAAATAATAAAAAAATCTTTATATATCAATTGATCAGCAATCTCTGTGTTTGGAGAGCAGAACAGCTTCCATGGGTGCCTCTTCCTAGAAACCTGGAAGTCCCCACCCATATTCCCCCCTGTGGGAAGCTAAACCTCTCCTAGAACCTTGATGGACAACCTATGGCACCTGTGGCACAGGTGGCACACAGAGCCCTCTCTGCGGGCATGCAAGCAGTCGCCCCTGCTCAACTCCACCGCACATGCGTGCACGCCTCCCGCCAGCCAGCTGGTTTTTGGGTCTCTGCCACACATGCGCAGGGCGCATGCAGGAGATGCATATGCATGCACAGGGGTGGAGCGGGGATGCATTCGCGGGGGTGGAGTGCACACTGGGGTGTCACATGTGCATGTGGGGGTGGGGGGGGGTCATGCACGCATTGCATTATGGGTGAGTGCAGGTGCGCTTTTGGCACTCGGCACCACAAAGGTTAGCCATCACTGTCCTAGAAGAATGAACTATTTTGAGAACTACTTAAAAAGCCAGACTATTATATTTCCCTAAAGGAGAAACATGTTTTTAAAGACAGAAAGCAGCCCCCAAGTCTTTCTTAATGGCCCCAGCAGGACTGGGCCAGCCTATCTACAAGACAAAAGTCCTTCAGCTCCAGGGTGATGGGATGAAGACAGGACCCTTCAGGACATCATAGGACCATTTAGCAGAAGACACAGAGCTCACTGCATTGCACAACCTCCTAAGGCAGGGCTGTCAAACTCCCGGCCCATGGACCGGATGCGTCACATGCTAGCCACGCCCCCACCTGGTTTAATGAAGGGGGGGGAAGTCCCGATACATCACATGATACCACCATGACGACGTGTTTGACACACCTGTTCTAAGGACATTGCATCACTCAGCAAACTTCAACCAAACCTGGGTGCTCAGTCAAACATGACCCCATAGGAATCTGACAACAGCCAATAGAATACATGTTCTTGCACAGGAACAGGAAGTTCAAGTTCAAAGCCCCAAGAGAAGGTATAAACCCCTCCTCACTCTCAACTCCATGTGGTCAGCTGCATCAGAGAACCAGGTGCTTGGTAGTTCTGCTCCACCATTAAACCATCTTTCCAATCAGCCTCCATGTTTCCAGTGTCTTCCTCCCGGCTTGGAACTGAACCAGATGGATATTTTTCTTCCAACAGCCCCTTCTTGGACCTGGATGAATATTATGCAGCATTGAAGGTTTGTGACCTGGTCAGTGATGCGGCTGCCTTTAGACAGGATCCCCTCAACCTCCTCCTGGGGAGAGTCTCAAGGTCCCCTTTCTCTGGGCATCTTCTGCAGCCCTTCACAGACAAGACGAGCTTGGAAGAGGAACAGAGAAAATGCTTCAGGCAGAAATTGTAGAGTGGAAAATTAAAGGGCCTGAAAACTGCTATTTTATTTCTCTGCTTGAAAGAAAAAAATACAGTGGAAATTCCTTTACACACTTTTTTTATTTAGTTTATTTTATATATATATTGGTGAGAAGCTGTTCTGCTGAACACTAAATTAAAGAATTAATATCTCCTTTCAAATAAAAGAAACTTTGAATAGAATTCTTCCACTATCTTAATGGTGTTATATATCATGTTTTTACATTTCCTCTGGCTGTAAGCTGCTCCTTTGTGTTCAGGTCTGGCCTCAGAAGGATAATGTAGCACTTGGGGATGAAGATGCAGCCCAGCAGACCAGCACTGGAGGCCAGGATGGAGAAGACCTGGACAGCCACCATGGATTTTCCTTTGGTGCTCAGGTAGGTGGGCACAAAGGTCACCCAGACACTGCAGAAGACCAGCATGCTGAAGGTGATCAGCTTGGCTTCGTTGAAGGCCCCAGGCAGATTCCTGGCCAGGAAAGCCACCATGAAGCAGATGGCAGCCAGGAAGCCCATGTAGCTGAGGGTGACGTAGAACATGACAACAGCCCCTTCGTTGCATTGCAGGATGATCTCTCCATGTTGGGAGTGGAGGTCAGAGTCAGGGAAGGGGGGAGAAACTCCCAGCCAGATGGAGCAGATGATTATTTGGACAGCAGAACAAGAAAGGATGATGGAGTTGGCCAAGCTCTTCCCCAACCATCTCTTCACTCGGTTTCCTGGTTTTGTGGCCAGGAAAGCCAGCACCACCGTGATGGTTTTGGCCAAGAGAGAAGAAATGGCAACTGAAAAGATGATGCTGAAAACCGTTTGTCGGAGAAGGCAGGTGGCTTTCCTTGGTTGACCAACAAAGAGAGAAGAAGACAAGAAGCAAAGCAGGAGGGAGACCAGGAGGATGTAGGAGAGGTCCCGGTTGTTGGCTTTGACAATGGGAGTTTCTCGGTATTTAATGAAGATGATTAAAATAAGGTATGTAATTAAGAACAAGAGTAGTGCAAAAGAGACCAGGATAATGCCCAGAAGTTCTTCAAAAGACAGGAAGTTTATAAGTTTGGGGATACATTGGATTCTGTCCTCATTTGGATACTTATCATCCGGACACTTGGTGCATTTTTTTGTATCTGAGAAAGCCAAAAAGCAATATTTCTTTAATATTCTCGGTTTTTACATTTCAAGAAATACCTCTTTTGGTATTGATTCTAGGAATATTTTCCAAGATGTATCGCTTAACTGTTCCACAGAAAAAAAATGATCATAATTTTGTAATAGCTATGTAGCTAAACTATATAAAATTGGAGGTTTTCTAGTGCATTTTGAATAAACAAAAATAGAGTTGAGCTTCAATGTATGCTTAAATTTGCACTTTATATCAAAATGCTCTGGATAAATCCATTTCCACCAAGCCTTCCTTTACTCTGATGTCACCCACCTTCCTGAGTAGAGAAGGTCCCCTCTGGACAAGGAATGCAGTCATAGCAGCAAACTGGCTCTCCTTCTCGAGCCCTCTTGACAAATCCAGGATGACAACTTTCCACACATTTAGACTCAGGCAGGGACTAAACAGAAAAAATAGGAATGGCAAAGTAAATATGTTAGGACTCTCCATCCATGGAAAACGGAGGTAGGCATGGACATTACCCAAGTAGTCTCTAGGATTCCCTTAAATAAATTTGAAATCTCTAAGTGATTCAAAATAATTTTAGGAGATGCAATTACTACAGATTCTTCATTAATTCCTCCCTTTTGCTTCTGGCATATCATATAGCAATAAAGGACTTTTCTACTTAATAAAATCTGGAGGAATGGAATTGAGAAAAGATTTAAGCAGTAAGTGAAAGCTAATACTTCCTCATCATGGCCTGTGATGAAGAAAGAAACTTCTGACCAGTAGGATCCTGAAAGTTTTCTTCTATATATAAAGCATTGCAAAGCTGCTCTCCTTTCAAAGTGGTCCAAAACTGCCTTGAACTTAAAATACAAAGGAAATATTCCTTAGAAATTTGGATTGTCAATTTTAAAGGAGATGTTCTTTGTTGATTTCCATATTTAGTTTTTCAATTTTTGTGTCTGCCGTACTGGAGAAGTCAGGCTAAAACTGACTGCCTAGTTTCTAGAACTGGAGTGAGATGAGATGGGTGGGTGACAGAGGTGGGATTCAGCAGGTTCTGACCAGTTCTGGAGGACCGGTAATGACGTGGCAATGAGGCCATTTTGGAATCTCCTGGGTCCCTCTGAAAGCGAGAGCATGCGCGTGCACACACAAACACACACACACACATGCACGGCAGCCCACCCAAAGTCTGATTTTGTTCAGAAGAGCTGGAATGTGAGGGGTGGAGCAGCAGCCAAAACACCTGGTGGCCAGGTGTAGAGGTGGGTTTCAGCAGGTTCTGACCAGTTCTGGAGAACCGGTAGCGGAAATTTTGAGTAGTTCAGAGAACCGGTAAATACCACCTCTGACTGGCCCCACCCCCATCTATACTCTGCCTCCCGAGTCCCAGCTGATCGGGAGGAAATGGGGATTTTGCAGTATCCTTCCCCTGCCATGCCCACCAAGCCACTCCCACCAAGCCACGCCCACAGAACCAGTAGTAAAAACAATTGAATCCCACCACTGGACTGTGAGATCATGAGAATATGTCCCTCTTACAAGCCAAAGGCCAAATCTAGCATTTCCTTTCAATTTCTCCCTTGTAACTTCATAGATGAGGAATGGCTCTCCTTTGGATCCAAGTCTTGTTTCAGTGCTTCAGCTGTCTGGGTCAGGGCACATCAGAACAGTCATGGTGATTTCATGTGAACTGAGAGCCTTGGACCTCCTTCCTAGGAGCAGAAGGCCTCTTGCTCCATCCCAGTTGGGTGAAAGGGAGGCATGGATAACTCTGACCAGGTCTGGTCTGTGGAAGAACATCACAGACTATGAACTTGGCCTTTCAGGGAACACTTTCCCCAAGCAGGACAAGATGGAACTTCTTTCCAATGGAACCCAAAGGACCTCCATCCAATCATGATTTAATTTAACCTGTCCAAACATGAATTCAGGCACTGGTCAACTGAATTGCCTTCTTCTTTGCTGTTTGTGTACAAGAAGCAAACAAAACTGAAGCAATTCGCTACACACTCCCCAGCCTTTGTGGCTTTCTGATGGAGATACTAAATTGTAGATGCTACACAAAATGGAATAGCACTGAAACCTCCCAAGCAGTCTAAGAAAACCATCAGGTTTCTACTCCCCACATTCAATTCAACCCGAAAGTCAACCACCTTGGGGACAAGGCTGAGCTCACTTGAAATGGGACCTCAGAGTTTGGAAAACAGGGAAAAGACGCTGTGATTTCACCCACCTTGTTGAGCAGCCTAAGCCCTGTAAGAGCACGTTGTCTGATAAGAAGTCTCTGTCTTTCAAATGTCCCTAGAATCCCTTCTCTGGGATCCTCCTTCGGGAGAGCCAAGAAGCCTGTGATGGTCAGATCTGCTGCTATTTCTCCATTTTGGTCCAAGTAGAGTTTAAAGTGGGAAAGATTGGAAAACTCGTTCTTCTCCAGAAAGGGATGAAACTAGTATTGAAACATTCAAGAATTTGAAAAGCAGAAAACTTTGTTTTTTGTCACAGATTTGAATATTTCTTCTACAATTTTCTATCTTTCAAATATGCTTAGTTAGGAGAACATTATCTTCATAAGCAAAGAAAAAATGTTCAGCAAGAGTTGTCAATCATATACTGAGAAGATATATATTGGGAAAATACAATTGACACAAATGGTCAATTATAGTGAACCTTCTAGAGCAGGTGACAAATAAAATGAATAGCAGATAAAAAGAGATTATTCATAAACTCCTTGGAAACAACAGACTGATTATCAGAAAGCATGGATTAGTCAACAAGAAAGTTGTCAGGCTAATCTTCTCCCTGGTAGACCAGACAGGAAACATCACCTGGTGAACTAATTCAACTTTATTGTAAAGTTACTTTAACAGAAGTAGGTGGGTGGGTTCCAATATATTTTACTACTACTCTGTGAGCATGGTTTAATTTTGTAGGAGTGGGTTGGTGGTCATGTGACCATGTGGGAGTGGCTTGACAGTCATGTGACTGGGTGGGAGTGGCTTGGTGATCATGTGGCTGGGTGGTCATGTGACTGAGTGGTCATGGCCAACTTGGCGTCACTCATGTACACTCAGTCACATGACCCCCCACCTAGCCACAGCCACCGAAACTGTGGTGAAATTTTTTGGAACTCTGATGGAGGAAGGGGGGGATTTATTTATTTATTTATTTATTTATTTATTTATTAGTTGCATTTGTATGCCGCCCACTCCACAGAGACTCTGGGCTGCTAGGGACAGGGACAAACTTCCTGTTGGGGTGAGAATAAATCTCATAGAGGCGATTTGGATCTTTGCATGGAATTCAGACAGTTAGAAATAAAGCCGAGATTAAAAGTCTAATAGAAATATTTATTTCGGTACAAAAACAATAAATCCAGAATAATTACATCTTTGCAAAGTAAATGTGACCGTTCCGGTCAAGAGCCAAGTCAAAAGAGTAAAAAAAGAGTAAAAGAGCTAAGACAAAGAGCTGAGGTGGCACAGCGGTTAGAGGCAGTACTGCAGGCCATTGCAGGACTGTGATCCGCAGGTCAGCGGTTCAAATCTCACCCGCTCAAAGTTGACTCAGCCTTCCATCCTTCCGAGGTAGGAAAAATGAGGACCCAGATTGTTGGGGGCAATATAAATATACATTGCTTACTGGTGTAAACCGCTTAGAGAGTGCTTGCACTGTGAGGCGGTATATAAATCTCACAAATAAATAAATAAATAAATAAATAAAAGTGATTAATGGTGGATCAGGAATGTGGACATGCGTACAAGATCATATTACGTGTTCTGCTTGTATTGGAATATACCATAATATTAGAATAGGGGTGCATCACCCTGCATAGACATACAACTGACAATATTCACTACATGATACTCCCAAAAATAGATCGCAGGAGGATTTAGGGTGTGGAAAAGCCATAAGTTTCTTAGAAGGAATCGAAGCATTCAACTTTGGATGACACACCTATGTTTATAAATCCAGTGGGAGAGGGGGTGGGACAACGGGAAGGGTGGGAGATAGGAAAAAATTGTGCAAGCAGGGTGGGAGGGAGGAAAGTTTACCCGATCCTAGCTCGGGACAAGGGGGGGGAGGAGGAACCTGCTGCAACCCCCAAAACCACCCCCAGGATGAGGAGCGGCACCAAGGTTTGCCGCTGACATTCACGAGTGGGGTGGGGTGGGGGAGGAGAAAGGAAGGTAAAAATGCATGGAGGCGCAACCCAGCACCCAGGCAAGGATGTTCCCCTTCCTATTTCTTCTTCTTCTTCTTCTTCTTCTTCTTCTTCTTCTTCTTCTTCTTCTTCTTCTTCTTCTTCTTCTTCTTCTTCTTCTTCTTCTTCTTCTTCTTCTTCTTCTTCTTCTTCTTCCTCTTCCTCTTCCTCTTCCTCTTCCTCCTCCTCCTCCTCCTCCTCCTCCTCCTCCTCCTCCTCCTCCTCCTCTTCCTCCTCCTCTTCCTCTTCCTCTTCCTCTTCCTCCTCCTCCTCCTCCTCCTCCTACTACTACTACTACTACTATTACTACTACTACTAGGGTTGTTTCATTTCAAAGCCTTATCTTAACTGGGGCCCTAACTGGTGACAGGATTTTTGTCCTCGGGGAGAGATAAGAACTTGTGAGGCACCAGGCGGGTGTTACAGGATCAACTTACTCACCCGCTATTACTGCCTCTCCTCCCATTTCGATCGGCGCTCGGGGAAGACCATCGCCCATTTTAGGAGCGACATTGATGCCGTGAGGGCTAGTTTGCTAGCCTGACTGCAGGTTTGGAGGATTAATCGAACTAAGACTGACGAACTGAGGGGCTGATTTGCAGCTTTTGGAAGGAAGGACGGGGAACTTGGATAGTGTGCCGGTTTCGGTTGCTGAGAGTTTCACCGTGCCTCGCCCTTTAAACTTTTTGCTTGCTGCGTATGTGCTGCTTGGCCCGGCATTGCAGCTGGAGGATTTTGGCGGCTGCGGGGGAGATTTGCCAGCTGTCATCCTTCGCGGGGGGTTTGCCGAGAGCCAAGCGCTTTATATCGAGGGCTGACATTGCCATTGCTGAAGCCTGAAAGTTAAGTGCTGACATTGCTGACATTACCCTCACCTTGATGTGCCTGCCTCTCTTAAAATTTTTAAATTGTAATCTCCTCCTCTGAGATGCAGTATGGGTGTGAGTGAGTATGGGGATGGATGAGTTGGATATTTGAGTTTTAGAATGAGTGTGAAATAAATGGAAAGGCCAGGGACTGGGATAATGTCCCCCCCCCCGCTGAGTGCAGAAACAGAAGCGAGGGGGTGGGTGGGGCTCAGTTACCCTACCTTGTGAAAGCGGTATGTATGGCCTGCAGGGAGGGAGGGAGACCAGTGGGGGGGAGGGGGTCTCTGGCGGGGACGAGAGCCGGAACATCTCGGTCATAATGGGAAGAGGCAGATATGGCGGGAGCAGAGGGGTGGGCCACTCTCGGGGAATAAGACCTCACTGCTTGCAAGCGATCCCTTGTTCGTGCCCCTCCGATGTAGTTCCGTCTTGCTCAACCCGAGTTCCTGGCAACCAGGGTTTTCAGGGCCCTGGGCTCAAGATATTGCTGCTTAACGCCAGGTCAATTACTAACAAAGCCCCCCTGATATGTGATTTAATCACAGAAGAGGGTGGCAGACCTGGTGTGTATTACTGAGACCTGGATGGGCCAGGAGGGGGGGTAGCTCTCTCTGAGATATGCCCAGACGGGTTCTCAGTGCAGCACCATTCACGACCCCAGGGAAGGGGGGGAGGAGTGGCAACGATAACACGCCAAATCTGCATCCTCGTAGGATCCCTGCCCCGGAGATTGCCGGGTGTGAGACGCTCCTTCTGAAGTTGGACTTAGGGGTTCAGGTTGGCCTTTGTCTAGCGTACCTGCCTCCCAGCTGCGTTAGCAAGGCCCTGCCTGAGCTGCTCGAGGCAGTAGCCTGCTTGGCGGTTGAGTTCCCTAGGCTTATGGTGCTGGGGGACTTTAACCTGCCTTCGGCTGGCAAAACCTCTGGGCTAGCTCAGGAGTTCATGGATTCCATGACAACCATGGACCTGACCCAAGTAATCCAGGGTCCGACTCATGAGGGAGGTCACACGCTCGACCTTGTGTTTCTCTCGGGGCAGTGGAGAGATGATCTGAAGATAAGAGACATAGTCATCACCCCACTGTCATGGTCAGATCATTTCCTACTGAGGTTGGATTTTGCAGCCCCACTCCTCCCCCGCAGGGAGGCGGGACCGACTAGGTCAGTGATGGCGAACCTTTTTTCCCTCGGGTGCCGAAAGCGCGCACACACGCGCTATTGCACATGCTCGAGTGCCCACACCCATAATTTAATGCTGCCCCACCCCCCATGAATGTTGGCACCATCCCCCTGCTCCCCCATTTCCTGACTTCGGGTGGGCCCGGTAGGTCCGTTTTTCTCCCTCCCCAGGCTCCAGAGGCTTCCCTAGATCCTGGGGAGGGCGAAAACGCCCTCTCCCGCCCCCCGGAGGCTCTCCAGAAGCCGAAAACGCCCTCCCAGAAACTCCACGCGGGCCAAAAATTAACTGGCTGGCACACACATGTGTGCTGGAGCTGAACTAGGGCAACGGCTCATGTGCTGGCAGATATGGCTATGCGTGCCACCTGTGGCACGCTTGCCATAGGTTCGCCATCACTGGACTAGGTGGTTCCGCCCCAGGCACCTAATGGAGCCAGAAGGATTCCAGAGGGAACTTGGGGAAATACCTGAAACCCTGGTACACAATTCGGCTGATTCCCTGGTGGCTGCATGGAACACCGCAGCATCAGCGGCATTAGACAGGATTGCGCCTAGGCGACCTCTCCGCGGCAGTGGATCCCAGAAAGCCCTCTGGTTTACCAAGGAGCTCTGGGAGATGAAACGCCAAAAGAGACTTCTAGAACGCCGCTGGAGAGCCAGCAAAACCGAGTCTGATCGAACACTATTAAGAACCTACATCAAGTCTTATTTAGTGGCGATAAGGGCGGCAAAACGATCTCATTTTTCCGCTCTTATTGCGTCCTCAGATTCTCGCCCAGCTGCCTTGTTAAGGGTGACACACTCCCTCCTTGCTAAAGGGGGGAGCGAGGAACACTTGCAAGGTAGAGCTGAGGAATTCGCACAGTTTCTGTCGGATAAAGTCGCTCAGATTCGGTCAAACCTGGACTCCGGCTGGGCAGAGTCCATTGAGATGACAGGGGCAAGTCTTAGTCCACCGTTGTGGGAGGAGTTTGGGCCTGTTTCTCTGGAAGACGTGGACAGAGCCGTGGGTGCGATGGGTGCCTCCACCTGTTTATTGGACCCGTGCCCCTCCTGGTTGGTTTCCGCCAGCAGGGAGGTGGCACAAGGCTGGATCCAGGCAGTGGTCATCGCTTCTCTGACGGAGGGATCTGTACCGCAGCCATTAAAAGTTGCGGTGGTTAGACCCCTCCTGAAGAAGCCTTCCCTGGACCCAGCGGATTTGAAGAACTTTTGTCCGGTCTCCAACTTACCTTTTTTAGGGAAAGTTGTTGAGAAGGTGGTGGCTACTCAGCTTCTGCGACTATTGGAGGAAACGGATCATCTAGACTCCTATCAGTCGGGTTTCAGGCGCGGCTTCAGTACAGAAACTGCCTTGGTCGCACTGATGGATGATCTCTGGCGAGCCCGGGATGGTGGAAATTCCTCCATCCTGGTGCTACTTGACCTCTCAGCGGCTTTCGATACCATTGACCATGGTATCCTTCTGCATCGTCTCGGTGAGTTGGGAGTGGGAGGCACCGTTTTGCTGTGGTTCTCCTCTTTTCTCACCGATAGGATGCAGTCGGTGTTAACAGGAGGGCAGAGATCGTCCCCTAGGCTCCTGTTATGCGGGGTGCCTCAGGGTTCGGTTCTCTCGCCCATCCTGTTTAACATCTACATGAAACCGTTGGGGGAGATCATTCGGAGACATGGGGTGAGTTTTCATCAGTACGCTGACGACACCCAGCTGTACATTACCACCCCGTCTCAATTCAGTGAGGCAGCTGATGTAATGTGCTGATGCCTGGACGACGTTAGGACCTGGATGGGGAGAAACAGACTCAGACTCAACCCCGACAAGACTGAGTGGCTTTGGATATTGCCTCCTAAGGACCAAGACAACGGTCCCTCCTTGGTTCTGGAGGGAGTGAAATTAACCCCCTCGGAACAGGTCCGCAATTTGGGGGTGCTCCTAGATCCACAGCTAAAATTAGAGAAACACCTTACAGCTGTGGCTAGGGGGGCCTATGCACAGGTTCGCCTGGTGCACCAATTGCGGCCATACTTGGAGAAGGAGGCTTTACTCACGGTCACTCATGCCCTTGTCACCTCTCGATTGGACTACTGCAATGCGCTCTACATGGGGCTACCCTTGAAGAGTATTCGGAGACTTCAGCTGGTGCAAAATGCGGCTGCGCGTGCCGTGGTGGGTGTGCCAAGGTACACCCACGTGACACCTATACTCCGCCAGCTGCATTGGTTGCCCATCGGTCTCCGGGTAGAATTCAAGGTGTTGATCACCATCTTTAAAGCCCTACATGGCCTAGGACCAGGTTACCTTCGGGACCACATTCTGCCTCATACTTCCCTCCGACCGGTTAGGGCCCACAGAGTGGGTCTCCTCCAGGTCTCGTCAGCCAAACAGTGCCGACTGGCGGGCCGTAGGGGGAGGGCCTTCTCTGTGGGGGCCCCCGCGCTCTGGAACCAACTTCCCCCAGAGACTCGAACCATCCCCACCCTGCTGGCATTCCGAAAAGCCGTCAAGACATGACTCTTCCTGCAGGCAGGTGGGGGAACGATTAAATCCATCTGAATTCCCCCCTTGGTATGGCTGATTGTGAATCATTTTTAATTTTTTGTATATTTTTAACTGTTGTTTTTAAATTACTATTTATTATTAGTGTTCTCCTAAAACTGATGTACGCCGCCCTGAGTCCCTCGGGAGTAAGGCGGCATAGAAGAACAAATGATAAATAAAATAAAATAAATAAATAAACTTTAAGGGCTATAAGAGATGCAGAGTGGGGGAGGGAGATAATAAAAAGAGAGAGAGAGAAACGGAGGGGGGGGGCTGATGAGGAAAGAGAAGGCGACTTGTATCCCCCTATGCGCAGCTGCTCCCAGTCCAGGGAGAGAGCGCGATCAAGAGGCTCACTGGATCCCAAGCTCTGTGTTACCTCCAAAGCAAAAAAGCTCCTAAGCTGCTGGCTCGCTTTTTGCTTTCTGCGGCTCGGGAAAGCGGTGCTGCTTGGCCACCGCCGCCTGTCTGTGTGATTCTCTCCAGGCTCACAGCCTCCTCCTCGCCCTCCCTTTCCTCATCCCGGCTAGGAGACCCTCGCGTGTTCGGCCGTGGGCCTGCAGGCAGTGGAAAGGGGAAGGGCGATCTCGCCCGGCATCCTTGCTTTGGCCTTTCTGAGCAGAGTCCACGGCATACTGACCTCAAGAGATCCCACCGGCAAGAGCTATGTGGCCGCTGTAAAGGCAACAGATTATCTTGCGACAACACCTACATCGTTTGATCTGTGCAGCTTGTGTGCTGAGGTTGCATTTAGCCATGCACTTTGTTTCATAATCTGGATTTGACTTTAGAATTCTGACCTGGCAATGGATAATGGACTAAAGGTGTTGATGTTATGTTCTGAGGAACTGGGGTAAGTCTTCACTCCAGTCCGACCAGGAACTTGAGCAGGTAAAATCTGATTGGCTCCCTGCCAGTCCAGCACTCTATTTAAACCCCTGCCCTGGTCCCAGTTTTCCTGAAGTTGTCACTGTAACTAAATAAAGAGCTGAAGTTACTTGCCTCGCCTCTAGTCTCATTCTTAGTGAGATGAAACAGTTTGCAATGCTAAGATACATGTGTAATTTATCACTCTACTGCCTAATTAATAGAACTTAAATTCTAAAAAAAAAACCCAACTTGCGAGGTTGCTTTGGGAGGGAGAAATCGGGCAGCGTTTCCCCCCTCCCTCCGCCTCCCTGGGTGACTGCAGCCTCGGAGCCTCAGAGCAACTCCTGGCCCTTACAAAGTAAAGAAAAACTCGGGAGGGCGAGGCAATTAACTTCTTGCACTGGCGAGAAGTTTTTGGAGAGTTGCTGCGAGGCTGCAGTTGCCCAGGGAGGAGGGGAAACACTGCTCAATTTCTCCCTTCCAAAACAACCTCGGAAGTTTTTTTTTAGAATTTAAGTTTTATTAATTAGGCAATGCTGTGCAAAGGCCAGGCTTCAAAGGTGCAGGTGCCCAGGGAGGGGGGGGGAATGCTGCCCGACTGCCCCCTCCCAAAGCAAGGTTTCAAGCTCTCTCTCTCTCTCTCTCTCTCTCTCTCTCTCTCTCTCTCCTTCCTTGGGTGGATCTGGCGGGAGGAGTGGGCTTCCTTGCAGGGCTTGAGGAGGGGAGGAGGCGTTGTCCGAGGGTGGAGAGCCGCCTTCAGAGCATCCTTCCCAGGGCAGGGGCGAAGAAGAGGAGCCGCTGCCCTTCTCCTCCTGTGGCTCCTGCCCAGCGCTCTCTCTTGTCTCTCTCCTTTGCCTCCCCACGCTTCTTCACCGGCCCCAGAGAGCTCCTTCCCTCAGTGGTTCCTTTTCTTACCTCTAGGCCGACTTTCCCCTTAAAGGCTGCTCTGGACCTTTGGATCTTTCTCGGGAGTGGAGAAAAGCGACCCTGTGAAGGGACTGAGCCTGCTGCTGAACTTGGAAGCTGACAGGCTTCTTTTCCATCCAGCCACTGGCTCAGGGCACCCAAAACTTCGCTTCTGCGCATGCACAGAGGAAAAAAAGTCAGGCAAAAATTCCAAAAAATTAAAAAAAACATGGCGGCTCCCACACAACGGCACTGACTGACCCGGTTCGGTGACGTCATTGTGATGTCACCTGCGGTTTGAGCGAACTGGTCCAAACCGGGAGGAACCCACCCCTGGTTTGTACATCTGAAGCTGCAAATCTCCCAGATTATGGCGATGCTTCTAATATAAGTTGATTTCAGTAAAGTACTAATAAACAATTTTCTGAGGTGACTAGAAACTTAATTAAATGAGAGGTTGATGATTAAGTGGATAAAATCTGTCATAAAAATTGTACTCAAGTAATTGTTAATGTTTTTAATATTTCTCACAACACTGGGTAGTTATGAATAATAACTTGTCCTTTGTGATCAATTTTTCTATGCTGTCAATACAGAAGAGTTGATAATTCTCTGTAATTCAAGAGTTGATGCAATGTTTATAACAATTCTCAGACAAAACTAATTTGATGTGTCTTAATCAGTATTAAGTTTCTAAGGAATTATTTCTGATTTCCTAATAGAAAGGAGTGCATGAGTAAAAAGCAGTGGAAAAATATCTGATTTTTATGACCTGATAAACTACAGTATCGCATATAAGATTAATGAAGCAGTGGAAGAAAATGAGGGATAACAAACTTAAAAAGTGTGTTTATGAAAACAATATCAAAATACCAGATGATTGCAAACTGAATGTGAGTCAGCAGGAAAGAAGGCAAATGCATCCATCAGACTCTCAGCATCCTGGTTTGGAGAGACCCCAACTCAAGTACCAGGTCCCCTTGGAGGCCCCATACTTGGAGAAGACCTTGCACAAAACCTGAGTCAGGCAACGAAGCCAAGGAAGAGATCAAAGGAGCTGCTCTGGGCCTCAAAGAAAGACAACGAGGAGAAGAGCCATCTTGCTCCATGGAAGTGGAAATAAAGAGGTCTGGGAGCAGCTTCTCCAACTTACAAAATCTCTCAGTTGGAGAAGGGAGGATACAGTCTAACTGAAAGATGCTAGACAAAAGCTTAAAATCTTTTCAGGATTATTCCAGAGAGTCAGTCCTGGTAACATGAACTCCATGACAAGAGAGGAGATTCTGGCCGAATGAGAGAGAAAAAATCCTGAAAGGAGGAGCCCTTTTAGAGCTGAGCCAGTCAAGCAGAGAAGTTCAGTCTCCCCTTCACGGATGGTCTTAAGGCAGGGGTCTTAAACGCAATTTCATTGAGGGTCGCATCAGCCTCATGGTTGCCCTCAAAGGGCCAGTAGTAGGTAAGACTATGACGACTCACAGCGGCCAGATAGGGTGGCTGGGTGGTCACAGTTGGGTCACCGCAACTAGGTGGGCATTGGTGAGTGGGTGGGCATGGCTGGGTTGACACTGCCCACTGTGCGTGGCTGTCTCAGGCCAGCTGGGTCGGGACAGTATAAGTTGCACCAGCTAACTCGACATGGTGACAATTCGGTGCCCCACAAACTCCTCATCTCCCCAAACTGCTGGCAGCCAAGAACGTGCACACATGCGCACACACACACACACACACACACACACACACACACACACACACACCTCGCATTCCGAGTTTGGGGACTTTTATCCAAAGAGGAAAGAGAGGGCCTTCTCCCCAAACCCAAGCATGATTGGCAGTTTGTAACAGCGGTGGGTTGCTACCAGTTCGGCCCGGATCTGCGAACAGGTAGCAGCGACGGGAGGCTTCGCCAACCCACACCGGAACATCGCATGCGTGCATGAGCGAACCGGTAGTGACGGGATTTGCAATCCAGTACTGGTTTGTAAGCTCCGATGTGGATAAAAGTCTCCAAGCTTGGAATGGTGTGTGTGTGTGTGTGTGTGTGTGTATCTGTGTGTGTGTATGTTCACACATATGTCAGCACAGCTTGCCAAAGGAGACCTTCTTCTCCCAATCCCAGACATCATTGGCATTTCGGAGGCAGAGGACGAGGCTGCTGCACGTGGAAGCGCGGAGGAGAAAGTTTGCAGGAAGGGGGCGTGCATAAGCTACTGTCCTACTGTCCCATTTATTTGTACTCATTTCCTTTGTTTATGTCCATGTTTATGCCTATACCTATTATCTTCTACATGTTTGACAAACTAAATAAAATAAATAAATAAAAATAAGCAGTTGAGTCTAACTTCTGCCTTGACAGATCTCTGGGGAGCAAGAGGAGGAGGAGGAGGCAGGGGAGCAGGCGAGGGAGGCTGGGCCTTCTTGAAAGGGAATCCCCATTTCCAATCACTTGTGGTAAGGATGATGGCTTGTTAGGGCAGCTTCCCCTCATGCAGGTCCCCCGCCACCCCCTCCTCCTCTCCAGAGATCTCTCAAGGCAGAAGGTGGACTCAGAGGAAACTTCCTGCAAACTTTCTCCTCCACACTTCCACATGCAGCAGTGTCGTCCTCCGCTTCCTGTGGGGGGGGGACAGGCAAGGCTTTGAGGGGGGATCCAGAGTTTTCTGCAGCGGGGGAATGTGAAACCAGGGTGAGCTCCAAAGTCTCGTCCAACAGACGAGCCTCGCCGTCCCAGATGGCAACACAGGCTGTCCAGAACCCTGGGCAGTGGAGGTCAAGTGCCCAGGCCAGCCCACAAGCTCCTGAGGACTCTGCAGCCCAGCCCAGCCCGGCTTCCCTGACCTCTTCCTCGCAGTGGCTGCTGCAATGCTTGGCCAGGTTGCTCCTGGTGGCTGCCTGGAGGTCCCCACACCAGTCCTGACCCAATGCTGGCCTCCTGCCCATCCCTGGCCTTAGGGCGCAGAGTCAAGGGACATGTGGCAGCAGAAGGCAAAGTGTGTGGGTCAGAGGGAGGCTCACTCCCTCTCCATGCAAGGAGACCAGGCTGTGTAAGCAAAGCATCCTCAGCAATACGATGGGCAACCCAGCAGGAGAGGAGGGGGCAAGGGGATGGCAAGAGGGCAGCAGGGCTGCTGGTGGCCAAGTGCCAAGGCAGGACTTCCCTCAGACCCTCCCTCCCTCTCATTCCAATCTCCCTTCCTTCCTCATTCCATACTCCTTCCTTCCTCCCTCCCTCCCTCTTTCTTCCTTCCTCCCTTCCTCCCTCTTTCCTTCCCTTCTCCTTCCTTCCTCCCTCCCTCTTTCCTTCCCTTCTCCTTCCTTCCTTCCTCCCTCCCTCTCTTCTCCTCCCTCCCTCTTTCCCTCCCTCCCTTCCTCCCTCCCTTCACCTTCCTTCTTTCCTCCCTGCCTTCTCCTTCCTTCCTCCCCTCTCCCCTTCCTCCTCTGCCTCCCTCCTTCTCATTCCCATTTCTCTCCTTCCTTCCTTCCTTCCTTCCTTCCTTCCTTCCTTCCTTCCTTCCTTCCTTCCTTCCTTCCTTCCTTCCTCCCTCTTTCCCTCACTTCTCCTCCCTCCCTCCCATCTCCTCCCTCCCTCTTTCCCTCCCTCCCTTCCTCCCTCCCTTCACCTTCCTTCATCCCCTCTCCCCTTCTTCCTCTGCCTCCCTCCTTCTCATTCCCATTTCTCTCCATCCTTCCTTCCTTCCTTCCTCCCTCTCTTCTCCTCCCTCCCTCCCATCTCCTCCCTCCCTCTTTCCCTCCCTTCCTCCCTCCCTTCACCTTCCTTCTTTCCTCCCTCCCTTCTCCTTCCTTCCTCCCCTCTCCCCTTCCTCCTCTGCCTCCCTCCTTCTCATTCCCATTTCTCTCCATCCTTCCTTCCTTCCTTCCCTCCTTCCTTCCTTCCTTCCTTCCTTCCTTCCTTCCTTCCTTCCTTCTTTCCTTCCTTCCTTCCTCCCTCTCTTCTCCTCCCTCCCATCTCCTCCCTCTTTCCCACCCTTCCTTCCTCCCTCCCTTCACCTTCCTTCTTTCCTTCCTCCCTTCTCCTTCCTTCCTCCCCTCTCCCCTTCTTCCTCTGCCTCCCTCCTTCTCATTCCCATTTCTCTCCTTCCTTCCTTCCTTCCTTCCTTCCTTCCTTCCTCCTTCCCTCCCTCTTTCCCTCCTTTCTCCTCCCTCCCTCCCTCTCTTCTCCTCCCTCCCTCCCATCTCCTCCCTCCCTCTTTCACTCCCTCCCTCCCTTCCTCTCTCCCTCCCTCCCTCCCTCCCTTCTCCTTCCTTCTTTCCTCCCTCTCTCCCTCCTCCTTCCTTCCTCCCTCTCTTTTCCTTCCCTCCTTCCCTCCATCTTTCTCCTCCCTCCCTCGCTCCCTCTCTTCTCCTTTCTTCCTCCCTCCCTCCCTTCCTCCCTCTTTCCCTCCCTAACCTCCCTCCCTCTTCCTCCCTCTCTTCTCCTTCCTCCCTCCCTCCCTCCCTCCCTCTTTCCCTCCCTAACCTTCCTCCCTCTTCCTTCCTTCCTTCCTCCCTCCCTCTCTTCTCCTTCCTTCATCCCTCCCTCTTCCTTCCTTCCTCCATCTATTCCCCTTCCTTCCTTCCTTCCTTCCTTCCTCCCTCCCTCCCTCCTTTCCCTCCCTCCCTCTTCCTTCCTCCCTCCCTCCCTCTTTCCCTCCCTAACCTCCCTCCTTTCCTCCCTCTCTTCTCCTTCCTTCCTCTCTCCCTCCCTCTTTCCCGCCCTAAACTTCCTCCCTCTTCCTTCCTTCCTTCCTTCCTCCCTCCCTCTCTTCTCCTTCCTTCATCCCTCCCTCTTCCTTCCTTCCTCCCTCTATTCCCCTTCCTTCCTTCCTCCCTCCCTCCTTTCCCTCCCTCCCTCTTCCTTCCTCCCTCCCTCCCTCTTTCCCTCCCTAACCTCCCTCCTTTCCTCCCTCCATCTTCCTTCCTTCCTCCCTCCCTCCCTCCCTCCCTCTCTTCTACTTCCTTCCTTCCTCCCTCCCTCTTTCCCTCCCTAACCTCCCTCCCTCTTCCTTTCTCCCTCCCTCCCTCCCTCCCTCCCTCCCTCTCTTCTCCTTCCTCCCTCCCTCCCTCTTTCCCTCCCTCCCTCTTCCTCCCTCCCTCCCTCTCTTCTCCTTCCTTCATCCCTCCCTCCCTTTTTCCCTCCCTCCGTCCCTCTCTTCTCCTTCCTTCCTTCCTCCCTCCCTCTCTTCTCCTTCCTCCCTCCCTCCTTCTTTCCCTTCCTCTCTCCCTCCCTTCTTCCCCAGGAGGAATGAGGGAAGGGCAAGAGGGTGGCAGTGCTGCTACTGGATGAGGCTTTCCCACATGGGGGGTGGGTGGGAGGGAAGCAGGAGGGAGTCTAGGTGAAAGGGAAGTGCCTGTGGGCTGCAGGGCCAGTGGGCGAGGCTGGGCCGATGAGTGGGCCATGGAGGTGGCGGAGGAACTGGTGGCGGGCAACACACAGCTGCTGGGGCTCTACACTCTGCAGGGAGCATGGCACCATGGCAGCCACCTGATGCCGAAGCACAGTCAGCCTGCGTGGCAAGACATGTCAGCTGCATGCACACGGGGGCAGGAAAGGAGGCGGTGGGGGCTAGCCCCTCACTCTCTCTAGGCCAACCCACGGGCCAGATCTAACCACAATGTGGGCCGGATGTGGCCCATGGGCCTTGAGTTTGAAATGTCTGTCTTAAGGCAAAGACTGAGCAGCCATCAGTCAGAGAAGCTTTAACTGGGATTCCTGCAGAGAGGAGGGGTTGGACTAGATGGTTTCAGGGTGTCCTTCAAACTTATAAGGGTAACATTCCACGATGCTGATCGCAAAACCATACATACAGGAATTTATTGAAAAATGCATAACAGCCTTTTAAAATGAGCTATGTTGAATATGAAAATTTATCTGTCATGGCGTCTACTCTTTGGAGCATTATCCTCTGAGCAATTAGATTGGCCAAATCTGTCCAACCTTTGTAGCATAAATAGGTTGAGGTGGTTCCCCTCCTTCTCCTCTGGATTCCTTCTCCAAAGGAACTCAGATTGATGGATCCATATTGGGACCCCCATACCTGCCACGGCTGCAGCCTTGGAGACCCCAACGTCTTTTCTCCCTCCTTTCTTCTCCTCCTCGATCTGGAGGAATAGGCGGCATTCAAGGCCTGGGCCAGAGTCTTCATGAGGCTGTAATATGGATAGTGATTTGGGATCCGGATCCTGTTCCTTTTCTCCTGGGTCTCCAGAGGGGCTTTCTGGGTGCATCTTCTGCGGCCTTTGACAGAAAATATATGCTTTGAAATAGAACAGCGGAAATAATGATCTTGAAACTTTGCTTCCACAAAAAAATTGGGTTCAAAGGCAGAATCTTTTGTGATTTCTTTTTTAACAATACCAAAGTTCCAAATACTATGGATGTATTTGAGAAGTCTGTGCTTGGTTTTTGGATACAGTGTAAAATTTGTGAGGATCCAGACTTTCCCTTCCATGGGTCCTGGCAAGCGCATGAGTATTAAATGGAAAGGAAGAATTCTGTCCCAAATGGAATCAAATTCTATGAAGTGAACAAAGATGTTGAATTGTCTCCACTTAGAGAGGGCATCTTTGAGGGCTGCTGTATATCCTGTTGTTGAGAATCGTTGTGATATAACCACACAAATTCCACTCCTGACAAGCATAGGAGTAAAAATCCTCATGAAATTCTCTCCCTTCTCTGTGTCTGAAGCAAAGAGGCCAATCAAGGTCCATCTGAAATGGAGCAGAAGTTGGACAATTGCTGGGTACTGGATCCCTTCTTTGGGGAACAAGTGGTGGAAAAAGGGGAACTGACTTTTATCACTCAGAGCCTCTGAAACAAAGTTATTTCTCATCTGAAAAAACAATAAGGAATGTTGTGTTATATAGGGATCAGATCAAGCCCGAAATATTAGCTTTAAATTAATCCAATTTCGTTCTGATGAACATATTAGAATAGTTTGTTTGGCCATCGTTTAAAATATTAACAGAATATTAACAAGACTGTCTATAAAAATGGAATACAAGAAACAAGTTAAGTAAAAAAGAATAACATAAAAATGCAAATCATATTACTGTATCATCCCTCCAAGTTATCACACTTAGACTTACATGTGGAAATCTCAAATGAAGTGTTTTATTCCAATAAAGGGCAATGGTAAATGTTATTTTTGAAGATTGCAACATCTTTCTCTGCTTCAATAACCCAGATTCTTTGTGGAACCATCTTTTTACCTTCTTCTCCAGCTGTACAAGAGACAGGGAGACCGCAGCTCCTAATACAATTTATCAGTTGTACCATCCAAGATTGGTCTTTAATTGAAATTTGTCTGTTCTGATAGATACAATTTTGGGAGTCTGCCAGTTTCCGTAGCTTTAATTTAAACCAATACTAATGTAGCCCAATTTTAGGCAAAGAA
Source organism: Diadophis punctatus similis (assembly GCA_023053685.1). Classification (NCBI taxonomy): domain Eukaryota; kingdom Metazoa; phylum Chordata; class Lepidosauria; order Squamata; family Dipsadidae; genus Diadophis; species Diadophis punctatus. The sequence continues at coordinate 14,594,420 of JALIGW010000011.1, read as the reverse complement.
AAAGTAATGTAAATTCCCAAATCGGCTCTAAGGGCAGCAGCTGAAGTCCCTTTATCTACCCCCAAGACACTCCTCAGATGCAGTGATAAGTTTGTTCTACTAGTGATTTCTGTTTGAAGCCCCAAACATCAGCTCAATATAAGAACATAGGGGAACTTTGGCCTTATATACTTTAATAGTTGGGGCTAAAGAAGCTGGAGAGCTATGAGTGCTAGATTCATTCATGTCCTTCCTCTAAATGAGCTCCTTTGATGATGAGGGATCCAAGATTCAGTCTCAGAGAAAACTTCCCCAGGTAAGGAAAGATGTTAATTTGCTCTATTAGCTCACCATTGAATAGCCATCTGTGGCTATGATGTCATTTTCCAAAGACCAAACTTTGGACTTTGATTTATTAATGCTCAGAGAATTATAACAATACGATCAAAGACTCCTTAACAGCCTACACAATCCAACATATGATAGTTATCTCATATTATCAGTGTAAGTCAGGGAGTTCCAATATGTATCTAGCACATTAGACATGAGGACTTCAGGATCCTTCATTAGTGCAGGTGAGTCATTAATATCTAGACTGGATAACAAGGGTTCAAATATGCACCTTTCCCTTTCTCCTTGGTAAGTATCCATCCTTCTTCTCAGGGCTCCATTGAACCCAAATCTCCCTCTCAAACAAGGGCTTGGAGAAAGGGCCAACAGGCTGAGCTCCATTTTTAGGGTAATCAATTTACTCCATAACATTTCTTCATTTACTGTGTCACATGCTGCACTAATATATATATAACGCCAGCAAAAATTGGTTTATCTGACTGACATATTTTGTAATTATTTCAACACAATTTTTTCTCAATATTAGATTATTAATTTATTATACAAATTTATATAACTCTCCCTAAAATGTTCTTGTTTTTCTTCCCTGTCTTCTTGTTCTATCTACTCTCAAATTTACTTAAGAGAAATATGGCATAAAGTTCAGCCACAATACTAACAGATTAACAGAGTTGGAAGGAACCTTGTAGGTCATCTAGTCCAACCCCCTGCCCAAGCAGGAGACCCTACATCTGCCTCTACCTAGGATCAAACTCACAACTTCCTGATTGTGAGGCAAGAGCTCCACCTCTAGGCCACAGCAGCGCTATCTGATAGACTAACTGTAATTGCCAATAGAAGGTCCTACAATGAGGGATGTTTTTTGAATAGTGGAATAACTGGTAGAAAGTCTTCTCCTGGGACATTATTTCTCTTCAGTTCTTTTATGATGAATTTGAACATGAATATAATAGAATAAAAAATAGTTAACATGCTTTCTAATATGGAGAAAAACACCTCCTGAATTCCATGGAGAAGATATTGCAACTATTGCTCATTCCCACCACCACCACTCACTTTACCAGAAAGAGAAAAACACACACAAACCTGTGGGACTTTGTAAAGTGCTGCTACTGTTGACGCCTGAATGGAGATTTCCCTGTGAGCTCCATCAAGAAGAGCCAGAAGGTTCTTTTTCCTTCCACAGCCGTAGTTGGGGACATTGGCTTCTCCAGTGGAGAGAATGTCCAGCAAGGCATCTGAAGTGCGTAAAGTGTTCCGATAGTTGTCATGGATGTTGTAGCCCACTGTGAGGTTGTGCAGGAGCTGGGAATTCTTGTTGATGATTTGAATGACGGAAATTAATTGTAAGCCATATACAAAACCATTAACATCCCTATTGTAAAAAAATGTTATTATAATCAACAGCAACAATTACTTTTTAAATATATAATCCTCCAAATGCCTACTGAGCCTTAATCCAACATTGATCGGAAACCAATGATCAGTTAGACAAATATGTGAATTGGCTGAGTTGTGGCAACTATAACTGGTTCAACCACTACTTTAAATAAAATTAATTATTCAAGAGATAAATTAAGGATTGAACTGAGAGAGGAAAATAATCTGCAGTCCATTCAGCTTTTTTTCAGATCCCTTTTTGGATTTGTCTCTTTTTCACAAAATCAGACAAAAGAGAGAAGCCATGGAAAGCAAAATCATTCAGGAAATTAGACATATCCCCCAATATAGGAATAAATGAAAAAAAAACAGAAAAGAAGGATAGTGTTAGAACGGAGGGAGTGCAACTCCATCACCCTGAATGACTTACGAATCATGGAAAACAAACTGAAGAGTAGGAGCCAAGTTGAAAAGCAACTTTATATGCAATTTTTCATTTCCAGTGATAACTATACCAATGAGATGGTCTCCTGGGCTGTAATAGCTCTGTGGTTGTTTTCCATCCTGGTGCTCCAAACTCAGCGGGCATTTGATTCTCAGCTTCCCAGAGACTGGATGGGACAAAAGCAGCATCAGAAACAGAAGCAGGAGGTCCATAATTCATGGGGTAAAGAAGAATTGAAAGGACTCTCACAAGGTGGAATATGATCCAGTTGCTTTCCTGATTGAAACACAGAGAAACACTCAGCTTCATGTGGAAAGGAGAGAGACGTACATTCAAGAGAAGAGACTCTGCCTGTCCCAAAACTCCATATTTCTTTGCCCAAAGTCTCCCCTGGAGGACTCAGCCAAAGAGCAGAGCTGAAACTTTTATTATCATAATTCCACCTGTCAGGAGAGATCCATGGATAATTCAACTAGTTCCTGGACTCAAAGATTGTTGGTGAAATCTCTGGAGGGAAATGAAAGGGAAATAATCCCCATGTGATTCATAATAATAAGGGGCAGAGATGGAATTAAATTTATCATCTGGAATTGAGAGATTTGGGATCTCCATGCTTGAAATTGACCCCGGAGGAAATACATGGCATCTGTGGCTGAATAAATAAATAAATCTGATATATGTTTGGATAAAGGCAAAACCCCAGGAGGGCAGTTAATGCCCGAGCATGTCACAGATCTGAAATAGCTGCCTGCTGAGTTAGAACCAAAAATTACTTTATTTTGGAAGCTAATGCTCAAGGGCATTGCACAAAAGGGCTGATGCAATAGTGCAGCCAGTCTGTTGAACAAAATCAACTTTATTGAAAAACTAGTTACCAGAACTTTGCAGAGTTAAAAACACTCACACAAACACAGAAATACAGAGAGAAGTGAGAAAAAAATCAAGTGAAAAAAAAGTGAAATCAAGGCTTTTTCTCACACCATGGAAGGAAGGGAGGGAGGGAGGGAGGGAGGAAGGAAGGGAAGGAGAAGGAGGGAGAGGAGAGAGGGAGGGAGGAAGGAAATGGAGGGAGGGAAGGGAGGGAGGGAGGGAGGAAGGAAGGAAGCGAAGGAGAAGAAGGAAAGGGAAGGAGGAGAGGGAAGGAGGGAGGGAGGAAGGAAGGAGAGGGAGGGAAGGAGGGAAGGGGAGCTCAGGACCCTCGTATTGCAGATGGAAAGCTGATCTGCAAAATCCAACTTCCATCTTCAGAGACCTGGGAATGCAGAAGCCCATATCCCATGTTCCCCTGCCACCCTCTCCCATGCAGAGGGAGCTCTTTCAGGGATGCCAGACAAGACTCTGCCCAGCTGAGTGGGGAGCCCCCCTTGGGAGGAGGAAGCTGGGGAGCCTCGTCTTGGGGAAGGGAAGCAGTGTTACATATGAGACGCGAAGCCAGTCTCTCGAAACTCCACTTTATTAACAACTTTAACACAGGAACAACACAACAGCTATAGAAGCAAGAATCGCCTCAGCCGCGCTCTGTCAGCTCTTTTATATGGAGCTCTCAGGCGCGGCAGCCAATAGCGGCGCCCCATTCTCCCGCTCGGCAGCCGGCTTGGAGGCAGCCAATCCGGAGAGCTGCTTGCTGTTGCTGGGGGATCAGAGGACGTAACACCCCTCTCCACCTGGCATGCGCAGACGTAGTCTTTTAGGTACGCCGGGTGCCTGCACAGCCTGCTTGAGCGCCGGAGCCTGGAAGGAGTTGTCGGGGCCTCTTCGGGAGAGTTTTCCACCAAGAGGGAGGCCTGTCCCATGATGGGAATGGAATACCCTAGGCCAAGGAGTGCATTTCAATGGGCCCCCTCCAGGTTAGAAATGAAATCCCCCCCCAATGACTGGCCCAGATAGACCTGGAACTCAGGGACCCCCAACTGCACCGTCAAAGCCCCAGAGATGGGAAGGTCAAAGGGGCCACAGAGCCCACTAAGTGCATCCCCACAACCAGAAGAAGGACTAGCAGGTCCCCCCAAACCCCTTTCTTGGTGGGCCTGGCAAGGAATGTGTGGGGGCCCAATGCAGGGCAGCTTGAAAAGCCTCCTTGATATGACACACAAGGTAAGCAATGAAAGATCCAGAGGGGGGGGGGGAATATAAACAATACAGGTAGTCCTCGAGTTACGACCACAACTGAGCCCATCAGTTATGTTGCTAACTGAGACATTTGTTAAGTAAGCTTTGCTTCATTTCACGACAATTCTTACCTCAGTCGTTAAGTGAATCACCACAGTTGTTAAGCTAGTAACATGGCTGTTAAGTGAATCTGGCTTCCTCATTGACTTGGCTACTCAGAAGGTCTCAAAAGCAGATCACATGGCCCCAGGACGCTGCAACCGTCATAAATGTGAGTCAAACATCTAAATGTAAATCATGTGACCTAGGGAGGCTGCAATGGTCATAAGTGTGAAAAGTCGTCACAAGTCACCCTTTTCAGTGCCATTGTAGCTTTGAATGGTCACTAAATGAAACCTTGTAAGTCAGGGACTCTGTCCAGTGAAGAGTGAAACCATCGCAAGAGGGATGGAAAAGGAGGGTTCGTTATAAGTTCTGGCAGAGCTGCAGGATAGTTTCCCCTTCGTCCTCCTTCCCTCAATCCACCCAATTCTCCTGCTGCCTCTTTTCCCTCCGTCCTTCCTCCTTCCTCCTTCCTCTCACTGGGAAAGAAATGGCCTTAAAACCTCTTCTGGATTCTGAGGGAAATGAGCTCAGGCAGACTGGGGTATTCTGGGATGGATCCAGAGCTCTGGGGGTGAAAGAGAGGCTTGAATGGGCTTCAGCCTGATCCAGCCAGGAAAAACCGGCCCTCCTGGAGGTTGGAGCCTTTCCTGCCATCCGGGAAAACCGTTTCCTAACTTTTAACAAAGCCCAGAGACCCTCTTCCTGCCTCAGCCCTCCATTCTGGCCAGGACCAGGAGCTGGTGGGCTTCACACAAGCCCCGACCCCTGGGGGAACAGCAGCCACCCTCTGGGTCCCAAGCAAGCCAGCTACGGACTGGGGTCTTGGCCACAGACGCAGCCTGGGGCTCCCCCACCCCATTTCCCCCACCTAAGCCCTAGGCCACCATGGGGCAGATCCCCTCACCTGCCCTGCAAGGCCAGAGGGACCCCTCTCCATGGGGCGCCCCACTTCCTAGATCAGGAGGAAGAAGCACCTGGCTGCCCCAGGGGGGAATTGGCAGCAGTGGCCCAGGCTGACCTCCCCTCCCCACTGACCTCCCCAGGCCCACCTGGCCTGCAGGTGCCCAGGGCTCACCTTGGCTGGCCACCTGTCCCCACCTGTGATGTCAGAGCCCCTCTCCCTCCCAGCTAATCTCAAGGAGGGCCCCTCCCTCAGAGGTGGGCTTTCTGACAGCACCTGAGCTGCCCAGACCAGATAGGGTGGGGGGCTCCCCCTGCCTTCCTCTCCTCCAACACCCCTCCCTCCCTGCCCTCAGTAGGGAGGGGGGAAGACCCCCTGCAGACCCCCTGGCCCTGCAGGACCCCTGCTTGCCCCCTCCTCACAGCACAGCCACCTGCAAAACTCTGTCCAAATTCAGCCCGTTGGAGGCCGCTTGACCGGCAAGAAGGAAGCCAGGCGCAGGGAGGCCCCCAGCCTCAGCCAGCTGGGTGTGAAGGCTGTCAGAAAGCCCCCAGGTGAAGCTGATCCAGAGACCTTGGCAAGGTTGTTCAGAAGTGGTTGCGAGGTGGTGCAGTGTTTAAAGTGCAGCACTGCAGTTCAGCAGTTCAGCTGTTCAAATCTCACTAGGCTCAAGGTTGACTCAGCCTTCCATCCTTCTGAGGTCGGTAAAATGAGGACCCAGATTGTTGGGGGCAATATGCTGAACTCTGTAAACCGCTTAGAGAGGGCTGTAAAGCACTATGAAGCGGTATATAAGTCTAAGTGCTATTGCTATTGCTATTGCTATTGCTATTGCTATTGCTATTGCTATTGCCTCTTTCCCAGGGCTCTGAGAGAGTGGCTGGCCCAGAGTCTCCTAGCTGGCTTAATGCACAGGGCAGGACTAGAACTCAGGGTCCCCTGGGATTTAACAACCACAACACCCAACTGACTCTGGGGAGATCCACACAACCCATTGAACCCGGTCACTTCTCCAATGGCTGCATTCACCTTTCCAACTTTTAACCATGGTTTGTTTCCTGAGGCTGAACCTGTTGGCAGATGAGTCAGTGGATGATGGGAACTCCGAAGTAGATTAATTCATTGGAGAGAAGCTGAAGAATAGTGTACACAGCTACACAGGTAGTCCTCGACTTATAACAGTTCATTTAGTGACCGACCAAAGTTACAACAGTACTGAAAAATGTGAGTTATGACCGTTTTTCACAGTTATGACCTTTGCAGCATCCCCATGGTCACGTGGTCAGAATTCAGATGCTTGGCCACTGTTTCATGTTTATGACCATTGCTGTGTCCCAGGTCACGTGAACCCCTTTTGCGATCGTCTCACAAGCAAAGTCAATGGGGAAGCCAGATTCACTTAACAACCGGGTTACTAATTTAAGAACTGCAGTGATTCGCTTAATGACCATGGCAAGAAAGGTTATAAAATGGGGCAAAACAACAGAAACATTGGGCTCAATTGTGGTCGTAAGTCAAGGACTACCTGAATTAGGGACACTTTTCTCCTGGCAAGGACCACGTTCACACAACATACTTGACCAGGCCGGGGTCCTCACAGCCCCCCTGAGACAACCCAGAGGTCCACGTGGAGCCTCCTCAAAGCCCGTAAGAAACTCTGGATGACCACAGCCTCCCCTCCTCCTCTCCTCCGGGGTCTCCCCTGGGACAAAGTCAGAAATTGGGGAGGGTCTCATTGCGGACCGAGAAGGGGCTTCCTCCTCTCTGGGCAGAACCTGGCTTCGGTAAGACATGGCAGTGAACATCCTGGAGGAGAACAGAGTCTAACTGCACACCAACCGGGCATTGAAAAGCCACAGCTTGAACCCAGAGCCACCCAGGATCTGGTCTCCAGGCACTGAGAGCAGACTCTGAGGGACGTTCAGTGGGAGAACTTCCAAGTGGTGGACCTGGGATATGGGCCATCCTCTCTTCCTCCCTGTCAGGATGGACCTGCCTGTCCCTTCAGTCCCCCCCCTCACTCAGCCTTCACCCAGTTCCGCCTTCTAGGCCAGGAAGTCCATATTAATGTCCCCTCCCCCTCCAGTGAAGAAACAGAATCCCTGAACAATTGAGCCCAATAAACCAGGAACACAGGAGTTCCAACAGCACCTTCAAACCCCTTGGAGGTTTTTTGGTATAGGGAGTCTCGGCCTCAGAGATGGGAAGGTCAAAGGGGTCCCTCCCCCACCCCCAGTACATCCCCTCAACAGAGGAAGGAATATCAGATCTCCAAAAATCTGGAAATCAGGTTCAACCATCCACCACACTGTGGGCATCCTCACCATCTTTGTAGAGCTACCGTGTGATAAGATGGGTGGCCAATAAGTGCAATGATTAGATAGATAGATGATAGATAGATAGATAGATAGATAGATAGATAGATAGATAGATAGATAGATAGATAGATAGATAGATAGATAGATAGATGATAGATACCGTGTTTCCCCGAAAATAAGACATTCCCTGAAAATAAGCCCTCCCCCCAAAAATAAACCCTCCCCTGAAAATAAGCCCTCCTTAAAAATATTTAACCACATATGCAGCCGGTCCCCGCCATTTCCTCTGGTTAGGGAGACAGAGCTGGAAATCAGGTAAGATGGCAAGAGGAGCCCCGTCTTGCTCCACGCGCCCCAAAATAATAAGACCTCCCCAAAAACAAGGCCAAGCGCTTATTTCGGGGTTCAAAAAATATAAGACAGGGTCTTATTTTGGGAAAACACAGTAGATAGATATAGATGATGGATGGATGGATGGATGGATGGATGGATGGATGGATGGATGGATGGATAGATAGATCTCAGCTGCAGACCTTACAGTTCATTCTTTGTTTAATAAAATATAAAGAATCTTAGTGTATTATATGAACATGGAGAAACAACACAGAAATGATCAGGAAGAAAAATAAATAAAAACTTCCCTCCACTCTATAATTTTCTCCCTATTTGCCCAACGATCTAGTCCATTTGTCCTTTTCCTGCTTCTTAATGAGCTCTTATCAAAAAATTAATATTACTAGAAAAGATGGGAAATGAAATTTCACTTCAGGCACAAGCAAATTTAAAATGAGCTGCAATTAGGATTAATCTATGGAATTCTGATATAAAGCAGAATTCCAAAGAGGGCCCACTCTTAACATTAGGCAGAGCTCAAGGGCACTGATGGCCTCCTTGTCATTAGAAGACAGGCAACACTAGAGTTAAATGGCATTAACTTAAAGGGGCACCAAAGACTATAACTCTGACCATGTTGAAGGACAGCAGAAGTCAATTCCCTGGGTGTTGAACTTTCTTCTCCAGCATCACTTTCTGGACATGTCCTGACAGGAAGGACCACAACCACAACAGAACTGAGCCCCCAGGGTTGTATCTGTAATTATTCTCTCACATGCTTTTCTCCAGCCTCTCCTCTGCACATGGAGCTCAGAAGAAGTTTAGGATCCCAAGAGGAGAAGTTTCTTCTCTCTGTAATTATGACCATCTGGGCCTTTGAGACCTATGATGTTATTTCTCCAGTTGCTGACATTGATGTAGACATCAGATTGAAGCCACATGCAAAGGATCTTGAATCAGAAAAGGATAAATTCCTTGGGCCAAGCTCTCTGGGAACAGGTATTGGGACAGGCAGAGGCTCTGCTCTTGATTGTACCTTTCCCTCCTTTGCACATGAAAATTTGTGGTTCTCTTTTTATATCGGGAAAGCCACTGGCACTTCTGAGAGTCTTTGCATTTTCCCACTCTTCCTCTAGTTTGTGTTACAAACAGGAAGCAGATTCATTCACCCCATGAATTATGGGCCTCCTGCTTCTGCTTCTGATGCTGCTTTTGTCCCATCCAGTCTCTGGGAAGCTGAGAAGGAAATGCCCGCTGAGTTTGGAGCACCAGGATGGAAAACAACCACAGAGCTTTTACAGCCCAGGAGACCATCTCATTGGTATAGTCACCACTGGAGATGAAAGATCGGAAACAAAGTTGCTTTTCAACGTGGCTCCTACTCTTCAGTTTGTTTTCATTAATTCGTAAGTCATTCAGGGCGATGGAATTTCATTCCCTCCATTCTAACATTCTCCTTCTTTTCTGTTTTTATTTTTCATTTATTCCTATATTGGAGGATATGTCTAATTTCCTGAATGATTTTGATTTCCATGGCTTCTCTCTTTTGTCTGATTTTGTGAAAGAGACACAAATCCAAAAATGGGTCTGAAAAAAAGCTGAAAGGACTTCAGATTATTTTCCTCTCTCAGTTCAATACTTAATTTATCACTTGAATAATGAATTTCATTTAAAGTAATTGTGGAATCAGTTGTAGTTGCCGTACCTCAGCCAATTTCCATATTTGTGTAACTGATCATTGGTTTTGGATCAATGTTGGCTTAAGGTAAGGGACGGATTACACCTCACAAAGACTGGGAAGAATGTTTTCGGAAAATGACTGGCTCAACTTATCAGGAGGGCTTTAAACTAAAATTGAGGGGGGAGGGTGACCACTCTATAGGATCTCCAGGACCTAACTCCAAGCAAAAACCCCTAATAAGCAAGGCAAAGAACAAACCAAAGAGGGATGAGAAGGAAGGCAAACTCAAAGGCCAAATAGGAGACACAGGAAGCACACCCAGAGTCAGGCACAATCTCAAGTGCCTATACACAAACGCACAAAGTCTGGGGAATAAACAGGGTGAACTTGAAATATTAATACACAAAGGTAGATACGACATAGTGGGAATAACAGAAACTTGGTGGGATGAAACCCATGACTGGAACACACTGATAGAAGGATACAAACTCTTCAAAAAAACCAGACCCCAAAAAAGAGGAGGAGGAGTTGCACTGTATGTTAAGAACCACTATGTTGCTACAGAGTTACATGTAACCGAAGAAGAAAGCCACCAGGGATGCATATGGGTCAACATAAAAGGAAAAAAGAACGACATGGCCATAAGAGTATACTATAGGTCCCCCAGTCAAACAGAAAAAATGGATATCCTCTTTGCCAACCAACTAACAAACGCATGTAATAATGGGGGACTTCAACTATCTGGATATCAACTGGAAAACTAATTCTGCTCCAAGTGAGAAATCAAATAGGTTCCTAACCAACCTAGCTGACAACTTTGTTGTCAAAAATGTAGAGGAGGGAACTAGAGGGACAGCCATACTGGACTTAATACTTACAAACAGAGAAGAAGTGATAGGGGAAGTTCAAACTGCAGGAACCTTGGGTGAGAATGACCATGTCATACTAGAATTCAACATAACGCAAACACAAATAATAGAACACAACTATACCAAAGTCTTAGATTTTAAAAGAGCTGATTTTGATAAACTCAGACAGAACTTGGGAAAGATTCCTTGGATGAAAGTCCTAAAGGAAAAAACAACTCAAGAATCTTGGGAAACTGAAAAATATTATCATAAAAGCCCAGGCCAGCACAATACCGATGAAAAACAAAAACAAGAAATCCAAGATGAAACCAGCATGGCTGCACAAAGAACTCTTTGACAAATTGAATGAAAAAAAGGACAAGTACAAAAAATGGAAAGAGGGACACATAACTAAGGCAGAATATCAGCAGACAGCCAGAGTCTGTAAAGACGAAGTCAGGAAAGCAAAGGCCCAGAATGAACAAAGACTTGCAACAAAAGTCAAAGATAATAAAAAAGTTTCTTCCGACATATAAATAACAAAACAAAAAAAATCAAGGAAACAGTTGGTCCACTAAAGAGAGAAGACGGCAAGGAAGTAACAGGCAACAGAGAGAAAGCGGAGCTGCTTAACTCATTCTTTGCATCGGTCTTCACGCAAAAAGAAACTATAGCCCAACCCACCAGAAACATAACTGCAAAAAATAGACTCGAAACTAAAGTTAAAATAAGCCCCCCCAAAAAAAATCAGTAAGAGAACACCTGTCTGAACTTGATGAATACAAATCACCAGGACCGGATGGATTACACCCCAGAGTACTAAAGGAGCTGGCTAATGTCATTTCAGAACCACTGCACCACATCTTTCAAAAATCCTGGAACACCAGGGAACTACCAGAGGACTGGAAAAGAGCTGATGTGGTTCCCATCTTCAAAAAAGGAAAAAAGACTGACCCAGGAAACTACAGACCAATCAGCCTAACATCAATACCCAGGAAGATATTGGAAAAGATAATAAAAAACAAATATGTTACCACCTAGAAATGAGTAAAGTAATAACTAGCAGCCAGCACTGGTTTGTTAAAAACAAATCATGCCAAACCAATCTCATTTCATTCTTCAACACCGTGAGTAAACTAGTAGACCAGCAAAATACTGTGGACATAATATACCTAGACTTCAGCAAGGCATTTGACAAAGTAGACCATAACCTACTACTTCATAAACTAGAGAAAAGTGGGGCAGACAACCTCACCACCAGATGGATCCACAACTGGCTGGCAAACCGTACTCAACAAGTAGTCCTTAATGGGTCTAAATCCACATGGGGAGAAGTAAGCAGTGGGGTACTACAAGGCTCCATCTTAGGCCCAGTACTCTTCAACATCTTCATAAATGACCTAGATGAGGGAATAGTAGGGGAGCTTACCAAATGTGCAGATGACACTAAGCTGGCAGGAATAGCTAACACCCTAGAACCGTGATGGCGAACCTATGGCACGGGTGCCACAAGTGGCACGCGGAGCCATATCGGTGGGCACGCGAGCTCAGGTCCGGCGTGCATGTGTGCACCAGCCGGCTGATTTTCGGGCCTTCTGGGCCCTCTGGGAGTCGGGAAACAGGCTGTTTCCAGCCTCCAGAGGGGGTGGGGAAGGCCGTTTTCGCCCTCCCCAGGCTCCTAGAAAGGCTCTGGAGCCTGGGGAGAGCGAAAAATGGGCATGCCATTGCATGCTGGGAGCAGGGGGGTCATGCGTGCATGTGCGGGGGTGCATGGAATTATGAGTGTGGGCACACACACATGTGATCCCCCACATTCCCCCCCCTTTTGGCACGCGAACCAAAAAAGGTTCGCCATCACTGCCCTAGAAGATAGGCTCAAGATCCAAATGAATCTTGACAGACTTGAGCGTTGGGCCCTATCCAACAAAATGAAATTCAATGTAAAGAAAAGTAAAGTCCTACACTTAAGTTAAAAAAACCAAAAGTATACATATAAACTGAGTGAAACCAAGCTTAATAGCAGTGACTGTGAAAGAGATCTTGGAGTCCTAGTGGACAACCAGCTAAACATGAGCCAGCAGTGTGCAGTGGCAGCCAAAAAAGCCAATGCAATACTAAATTGCATTAACAGAGGGATACAATCTAGATCAAGTGAAGTATTAATACCACTTTATAATGCCTTGGTAAGGCCACACTTGGAATACTGCATCCAGTTTTGGTCACCACACTACAAAAAAGATATTGAGACTCTAGAAAAAGTGAAGAGGAGAGCAACCAGGATGATCAGGGGACTGGAGACCAAAACATATGAAGAACGGTTGCAGGAACTGGGCATGGATAGTCTAGCAAAGAGAAGAACCAGGGGAGACATGATAGCTGTCTTCCAATATTTGAGGAGCTGCCACAGAGAGGAGGGGGCCAAGCTATTCTCCAAAGCACCCGAAAGGCAGACAAGGAATAATGGATGGAAACTGATCAAGGAGAGATTCAACCTAGAAATAAGGAGAAATTTTCTGACAGTGAGAACGATCAACCCATGGAACAGCTTGCCCTCGGAGGTTGTGGGAACCTCATCACTTGAGACTTTCAAGAAGAGATTGGACTGCTATTTGTCAGAAATGGTGTAGGGTCTCCTGCCTGAGCAGGGGGTTGGACTAGATGACCTACAGGTCTCTTCCAACTCTGTTAAACTCTAAACTGTAATGGCTCAGTAGGCTTGTGGAGGATTATATATTACAAGAAGTATTTGTTGTTGCTGTTGATTATAATAACACTTTTTTTTTACAATAGGGATATTCACGGTATTTTTAATGGCTTAAAATTGATTTTCAACATTCAACTGGTCAATAAGAATCACCAGCTCCTGCACAACCTCACACTTGGCTACAACATCCATGACAATTATTTGAGCTCTTTACGCACTTCAGATGGCTTGCTGGACATGCTCTCCACTGGAGAAGCCAATGTCCCCAACTACGGCTGTGGAAGGAAGGAGAACATTCTGGCTCTTCTTGATGCAACTAACTGGGATATCTCCATCCAGATGTCAACATTAGGAGGCACCTACAAAGTCCCACAGGTTTGTGTGTGTTTTTCTCTGGTAAAGGGAGTGGTGGGTGTTGGTGGGTGAGCAATAGATACAATCATGTTTTCTCCATGGAATTCAAGAGCTGCTTTCCTCCATATTAGCAAAAATGTCAATATTTTACCCCATTATGTTCATATTGAGATTAATCATAAAAGGCCTGAAATGCAAGCAATTCATTCCCTGGAGAAGACATTCTACCAACTATTTAACTGATCAAAAAATATCCTAGTTGTTGGGGCCTCTATTGGCATCTTCATATTCACATATAAATAAGACCTGTCCTATCCACTCGGGTTGAAGTTGACAATAGTAGCATTTTATCTTTCTAAAATGTGGGAAAAAAGGACTCTAGCAATTATAGACCAAATAGACTAGCAGATATTGTGGCTAAAATTTATGCCATGATCCTCTTAGTTAAACTTGAGAAAAATGCATTCCTTGCAGAAGAACCAGAATGTTTTAGGTACAGTTAAAAACTATATAGATTTTATAAGAAATAATCATGTTAATAATCATATATTGGCTCAAATTAGTCTTGAAATATCTAATCTATATCAGTGAGGTAAAACAAGGTTTGCAGGCTTTCTAGATGTTAGTGCAGCATTTGATTCAATAAACAGAGAAATATGATGGAGAAAATGAATTGCCCTCAAAATGGAGCTCAGCCTGTTGGCCCTGATCCAATCCCTTGTTTGAGAGGGAGGTTTGGGCTCAATGGAGCCATGAGAAGAAGGATCTATGCTTACCAAGGGGGAGGGAAAGATGCATATTTCAACCCTTGTTATTCAGTATAGCTATGAATGACTTACTGGACTAATGCAGGATAAAAAACAGAGCATAAATAAATATTATTTCATTTTTTGACAAAAATTACTAAATTAGTGGACCAGTGAAAAGCATTTGGATTTCAGAAAGGCTTTGACAAAGTAAACCACAACCTATTTCTTGGTAAGCTAAAAATATGTGGGATAGACAGCATCACGCCCAGATGGAGTCAGCCTGTGGTCCTCAATGGAACTACGTCTGCATGGAGGGAAACAAGCAGTGGAGGACCCCAAGGTTCCATTTTAGGCCCAGGACTCTTCAACATCTTCATGAATGATTTGGATGAGGGGAGAAATGAGGAAATCATAAAATCTGAAGACAACACTAAAGTGGCAGGAATAGCCAACACCCCAGAAGATAGGCTGGAGATCCAGATGGATTTAGATAGACTTGAACCCTGGGCCTATCTAACAAAATGTAATTCAATGCAAAAAAATGTAAGGTTTTACACTTAGGCTAGAAAAACCAAATATACACTTACAGATTTCGGTGAAACCTGCCTCAAAAGCAGTAACTGTGAGAGGGATCTTGGAGTCCTAGTGGACAATCATTTAAATATGAGCCAGCAATGTGTGGCAGCAGCCAAAAAAGCCATTGCAATCCTAGGTTGCATCAACAGAAGGATAGAATCAAGATCACATGAAGTATTGGTACTGCTTTATAAAGCCTTGGCAAAACAACACTTGCAATAGTGCATCCCGTTTTGGTCACCATATTATTAAAAGAAATGTAGAGAGTCTGGAAAGAGTGCAGAAAAGAGGAACTAAGATGATTATGGGCCTATAGACTCAAACATATGTGGAACAGTTGCAGGAATTCAGTATGTCTAGTTTAGTGAAAAGGACTAGGGGTAATATAATAGCAGAGTACCAATATTTGAGGGGCTGCTACAAAGAAGAGGAGGTCAACCTATTTTTCAAAGAACTAGAAAGTAAGACAAGAAACAATGGAAAGAAACTAATCAAGGAGAGAAACAACCTAGAAATAAGAAGAAATTTCCTAATGGTGAGGAATGGAACGTCTACCTTTCAGAAATTGTGGGTGGTCCATCACTGGAAGCTTGTAAGAAGAGACTGGACAGCCACTTGTCTGGAATAGTAGATAGATACAGATTAACAGAGTTGGAAGGGACCTTGTAGGTCATCTAGTCTAGTGATGGTGAACCTATGGCATGTGTGCTACAGGTGGCACGCGGAGCCATATCTGAGGTCACGTGAGGCATTGCCCTATGTCAGCTCCAGCACGCATGCACATGCTGGACAGCTGATTTTCGCCCTTCCAGAGGGCGGGGAGGCTGTTTTCACCCTCTCCAGGCTTCAGGAAAGCCTCCGGAGCCTGTGGATGGTGAAAAATGGACCCAACGGGCCAACCGGAAGTTCGGAAACAAACTTCCGGTTGGCCCGTTGGGCCGTTTTTTGCCCTCCCCAGACTTTGGGAAAGCCTCCTGAAGCTTGGGGAGGGCAAAACACGGCTCAACGGGCCAACCGGAGTCAGGCCTGCGCACATGCATGGGGGGGCAGCGTGGGGAGGTGTGGTTGTGCACGCATGCATGGGGAAGGGCGGGCATTGCATTATGGGTGTGGGTGACCCCCCGTGCTCCCCCCACTTTTGGCACGCGATGGCAAAAAGGTTACCCATCACTGATCTAGTCCAAGTAGACCCTACAACATTTCTGACAGATGACAGTCCAGTCTCTTCTTGAAAGCCTCCAGGGATGAAGCTCCCACAACGTCTGAAGGCAACTTCTGTTCCATTGGTTGGTTGCTCCCAATGTCAAAAAAATTCTCCTTATTTCCAGGTTGAATCTCTCCTTGTTCAGTTTCCATCCATTTTTCCTTGCCTGGCCTTGAGGTTCCTTGGAAAATAGCTTGACCCCTTCCTCTCTGTGGCAGCCCCTCAAATATTGGAAGACTGCTATCATGTCTCCCCTGGTCCTTCTCTTCACTAGACTAGCCATGCCCAGTTCCTCATATCTTTCATCTTTGACGGGATAGGAATTTATTCCTATTAGAGGCGATATAGATCTTGCTTCCTTGAAGTCATTCTTACTTAGAAAATAAAACCGAGATTTAATTCTAATTAACAAAATATTTATTTCAGTATAAAAGTAACAAATATAAACCTTAAATAAGCTACATTGTTCCAGGTAAGAATTCACGTCTGCCTCGGGCGAGGCTCACAGGAGAAGAAGGGAGGAGGAGACTCCTGCAATGCACACATGCGCAGTAGTACATGTCACATGTCTGCTTGATTAGAAAAATACAGTAAACCTAGAAATATAGTAGAGAGGCTCAACTGGCAATATTCACATCGTGACAATCTTCCAGTCTCCTAATCATCTTGGTTGCTCTTCTCTGCATCTTTTTTATAGCGTGGTGGCCAAAACTGGATGCAGTACTCTAGGTGTGGTCTTACTAAGACTTTAGAAAGTAGTATTAGTACCTCTCTTGATCTTGATTGTATCCCTCTGTTAATGCTGCTTAGGATTGTATTGGCTTTTTTGGCTGCCGCTGCACACTGCTGGCTCATATTTAATTGGTTGTCCACCCAGACTCCAGGATCCCTTTCACAGTTACTGCTATTAAACTTGGTTTCACCCAGTAGTCTATATGTGTATAGGGTCTCCTACTTGAGCAGGGGGTTGGACTAGAAGACCTCCAAGGTCCCTTCCAACCCTTTTATTTTGTTATACATTCTGTTATAGGTACACATGTTTAGCATGCTAAATTCCCATTGGAACACACTGATTTACACTGATAAAGTGATATTATCATACTTACACTTTGGATTGTGTACCCATGAAGAAGACTTGGGTGTCAAAGCATCGTTCAACACATGTTTCTACTCAGAGGACTACGGAAGGGGAGGGGGGGATTCTCTGAGGGAGAAAAGTTAGAGATAACACATTCTTGGTTAGTTCCCTCAAGGTCATCCTTTGTCCAACACCTGCAGGAAGCTGGGAGAAGAAATTGCCATGCTGGCAGAAGATGAGTGGCTAACGTGACCCAATTGGGGGTGGGGAACAAGGGGTGCCAACTTCCTACTGGGTGGGAACTTGGGTGGAAAGTTAGATTTGGGTTTTTCCATGTGCTTGCCAACATGGTCTCCACATTAAATTGGAACTTTGGTGAACTGAATGCCTTGGACTCTGATTTCTGCTCGGGTATTATTTGGAAACCATGACATTAACCCAAATCTCTTTTAAAACTTGCCCAGCTACCCCTGTTCTCGGGGCGCTGGTCGGGTCTTGAGTGTCATGGTGTGATTATTGCCTGTTGCATGTATATGCAGGGAGATGCATCCCTATTCATTATAACGGTTTATTCCTGAGCACGTGATTGATATGTTCTTGTATGCATGTGTGCATTCCTTTCTCCGCTCTCCCCTTCTTCCTCTGTCTTCCATTGAGAGAAGACGCACTTTATATTAGAGATGTAAACAAATGAGGATTTATTGTTTTTGTACCGAAATAAATATTTTTATTTAGACTTTTAAACTGCGGTTTCTTTTCTAATGTCTGATGTTCGGGAAAAGATCAAACTTCTCCTCTGTGAGATTAATTATCACCTCTGTCACTGAGTCCCAGTTCCGACCTGACGCCGGGCAGTACGAAGACTCAGGGTAGATAGAGAAGGAGGAGAAACCAGCCGGGGACCCGGTAAGGGACGAGACGGAGGAGTACATCAGAAGTCTCTACTCTCCCTCCCTGGTGTTTGTGGAGGCCAGGGAGTTTGCAGAGAGAGAACGTCAGTTGGGGGCATGGAGCATGCGACCAGCCCCTGAGCCTCTCTCTCAGCTGGAGCAGACCCTGCTAGGAGCCGTTGGGGGCTTGGGGCTGGAATAGCCATTGTATACTGGGGTAGCCCTTGGCCCCGAATGGGAGCAGCCGAGAAACACGCTCGCGGGGAGCTCCAAAGATGAGGGATCCCAGCCAGGCTCACACGCTCACTCGCTGATGGACCTTCACGATTGGTTTGGACGCCTACGCGTGAGTTGGACAAACCCCACCTCGGGAATTGAAGCCCCGAAGTGGAACCTGGCCCAACCCGTGTTCTCCTTCCTGGAAGGACCTCGAGCCTCCCAGCAAAGTGGGGTGGCCGCCTTCTTCCACATCGCTGCGAGTGGGACCCCAGGAAGTCTTCCCCCCGGGCCACCTCCCAGTTGGGAGTCAGGCTACCCCTCTCCAAAACCGACCCACCAACTGGGGGTCAGAATGCCCCAGTGGTGGCAAATGGGAGGAGAAAGAGCACCAGCACCTATCCCCCAGCAAAGCTTCGGAGTCATGCCACCGTGGCAAGCCCCACCAGGATGAGGTTTTTCCCCGGAGTGGGGTGGGCGCAATACCAGTGGACCCCTGGGTACCCCCTGCAACCAATCCCCATGCCTGTGATGGGGGCAGCACAGCTGAGCCCTATGATGCCAGTGCCAGCCATATCAGCCCCTCCCCAAGGGGGGAGTGGGTCAACAGGTGCATCATGGAGGGGCCCAGATGGGAGGACCTGCGCCGCAAGCCACTGCTCCGCCGGCTGCGGCCGGGCTAGCCGCCCTCCCCCCTCAGCCCCAGGAGGCCGCCCCACAGTTCCAGGCAACGTTTGATGGGCACCCGACTAAACTGGCCTACTTCCTCCACCGTGTGTTAGTATACATCAATAAAAACTGAGCATTGTTCCAGACAGATAGACAACTGATTGATCAGATAACCGAGGGAATGAATGACGGGGAAGCAACAGAGTGGGTGGCCAAGCTCCACGATAAAGCGGCCCCTGAGTTAAACGACCTGGATGACTTCATCCAGCTAATGAGGATCAGATTTCGCGATGAGGCCCAACAGGCAGATGCAGAGGCCCAGATCAAAAAGCTGAAGCAAGCGGGGCGCCTAGTGAAGGAACTGGTGTGGGAGTTTAGAAGAGCGGCAGGGAAACTGCGGGACTGGCCCGAGCGATTCCTAGTGCACATGTTCCAAGATGCGCTAGATCAGGAGCTGAGGAAAGCATGTGAAATCCGGGGGGTCCCATGCCGGGTCCAAGAGTGGTACTCCACCGCTATTGCTTTGGACCATGTGGTCAGAGTCAGAAAGGAGACCCTGCCGGACCATCCTGCTAGAAGGACACTGGCCTGCAGGATCCCCCCCAGGCCAGTGGTGATCCCACGTGTTGAATCGTTGAGGGGAGTGAAGTGTTATAGGTGCAGCCAAGCCAGCCACCACGCGACCGAGTGCCTAGCGCCAGCCCCCATCCCTCTGCCGAGGAACAAGCCACCTCCTGCTGCCAAGAGAAAGCCGGCTAAGCCACCTGAACCGGGGCGGCTGGCCCTACAGCCGAAGGGGGGCCCTCCACCTCCTGACGATGCCAAAACGTCACCAATGGGTGAATCGGCCCCGACGAGGAAGACGATCTGATGGTGAGTGCAGCGGTTCGTCTGTTTCTCATAAAATCCAAAACTGTGGTGCCCGAGATGGGGAAGGAAGGGGGAGTAGATGCCATAATCGACATGGGCTGTTCGAGGTGCCTAATTAGCAGGATAGTGGTAGATAAACTGGGGATCTGCACTAGGCCCCTAGCCAGTCCCATCTGATTCCAACAGCTGGATGGGTCGTTAGTGGGGGGGGGGCTCCCACCACCCTCCTAACTCAGGCAGTAGAATTGAAGTTTGGGTGGCACCAACAGCAAATTTGATTCATAGTAGCCCCCAAGATGTCAGAAGCCATCGTCCTGGGTCTGGCATGGCTAGACAAGTGGACCCCCACCATAAGATGGGAGGATGGATATTGGAAGCTCAATGTACACATCAGGCCGGCACCTTCTCTAGAGAGCCAAATGCAGCAGGAAAACCTCATGCATGGGGGGGGTGACGGAACCTCAGCTGGGTGCCCTTGTGAGGGAGACCTCCCCACAGGCTCTCAAAGGGTGCCGAGGGAGTATCTCAACCTAGAGAGGGTGTTTAGCGAGGAAGAATGCAACAAGCTCCCCCCTCACTGACCCACGGACTGTGCGATTGAGTTTGAACCGGGTGCTACACTCCCGAAACCGAAGATGTACTCCATGTCCCCAAAGGAATTGGGAGAGTTGAGGAGATACATCGACAACAACTTGGAGAGGGGATTCATCCAACCAGCGCAATCAAGGGTCACCGCCCCCGTACTATTCAAAGAGAAAAAAGATGGGGGGAGGGGTCAGATTGTGCGTTGACTTCTGGGGGATCAACGGGGTGTGCGTGCAGAACACCTACCCCCTCCCCCTCATGAAAGACTTGCTGAACCACTTGTCCAAAGGCAAGATATTCACCAAGTTGGACTTAAGGGAAGCGTACTATCGCATCCAATCAGGGAGGGGGATGAATGGAAAACCGCCTTCAACTGCCCCCTGGGAAGCTTCCAATTCAAAGTGATGCCCTTTGGGCTGCAAGGGACCCCAGCAGTCTTTATGCAATACATCAAAGGGGTGCTCCACCCCCACTTATACAAGGGGGTGCTTATTTATTTAGATGATATTCTCATCTTCAGTGAGACTATGGAAGAGCACGTGAAGTTAGTGCGACAAGTCCTAGAAAAATTCCTAGCCGCAAAACTATATGTTAAGCTTTCCAAGTGCGAATTCCACAAGACCTCACTTGACTATTTAGGATACCGCATCTCCAAAGAGGGGATAGAGATGGATCCGTGGAAAGTGAAAGCAATGCTTGATTGGCAACCCCCGCGTACCCGCAAACAGCTGCAGAGCTTCCTGGGCTTCGCGAACTTCTATAGGCAGTTCATCCTGGCATTTGCTGAAGTAGCCCTGCCGTTAACAGAACTGCTAACGACGGGGCCAACGCCCATCAAGCCCAAGCCGAATCAGCCACTGGACTGGATGATGGACTGCCAGAAAGCCTTTGAGAAGTTGAAGCGACTTTTTGCCCAGGAGCCAATCCTACAGCATCCCGATCCAGAACGACAGTTCATCATTCAGTCGGATGCAAGTGATGTGGCTGTGGCGGTGGTGTTGCTGCAGAAAGATGAGAAAGGCCATCTCCTGCCATGCGCTTACGTCTCGAAGAAGCTCACCGCGACAGAGAGGAGGTGGGCCATTTGGGAGAAAGAGGCCTATGCCATTTGCTGGGCACTACTGACTTGGAGACAATTCCTCAAAGGCAGCAAAATACCTTTCGAGGTGTGGACTGACCATAAAAACCTAGAGGCCCTAAAGACCCCGAGAAAGCTGTCACCGAAACAAGTGAGGTGGGCACAGTACTTTAGACAATTCAAGTTTGAACTAAAACACATCCGGGGGGGGGGGGGACTTGCTGGCAGACGCCTTATCCAGAAAACCACAATATGACAGCCAGAGAGAGAGAGAGAGAGAAGGAGTTCCACTCGGTAATCCCCTCCTTGCTGACAGGAGCGGCAGACTTTCCTCCCTCCAAAGGGGAACTTGCAGCCCCTGTCCTCACCAGAGGCCAATCTCGATGGTCAAGTGACCGGAGCCATGAGGAGTGGACGGACAAATTTAAAGCAGCCCTTCCCCACGACCCCTGGCTCAATGACAACAAGGAAATTTTGACCATGAGAGACGGTTTAGCTTGGAAGGGGTCCAAGCTGTATGTGCCTGCCAGCCTCAGGCTTCAAGTGCTCCAACGAAGCCACGACTCTAGGCTGGGAGGACACTTCGGATTCCTGAAGACCCTCCACCTGACGCGACGGCAGTTTTGGTGGCCAAAAATGAAATCGGAGGTGGAGGACTATGTAAAAAGCTGTGCCACCTGCGCCACGAGGAAGTACAGACCAGGAAAACCACCTGGACTCCTGCAGCCGGTGGCCAACCCAAGCAAGCCCTGGGAAGAAATAGGGATGGACTTCATTGTGGAACTCCCAGAGAACAAGGGAAATACAGTGATCTGGACGGTCATCAACTTATTCTCCAAGCAAGCCCATTTCGTCGCCTGTTCCAGGCTACCGTCAGCCAGGCACTTAGCAAAGCTTTTCCTCAAGCACGTTTACCGTTTGCATGGAGTGCCAAAGAGGATCATCTCAGAAAGAGGCGTACAATTCACTGCCAAGTTCTGGAGGGAATTCCTATGCCCCATTGGATCCACTTAAGGGCTCAGCTCAGGATTCCATCCGCATACTAACGGAACCGTAGAGAAAGCCAATGCTATGGTGGAGCAGTATCTCCATTGTTATGTGGAGTACCAGCAAGCCGACTGGGCGGAGCTGCTGCCATTTGCAGAAGTAGCATATAACAATGCAGTACACAGCAGCACCGGATTGACACCTTTCCAGATCACCAGCGGACAGGAGTTCGTCCCGATGCCGGAACTGCCCACAGAAGCACCCACTTCCATGTCTCTAACAGAATGGATGGAAGCGCTAAAGAAAGGGTGGGAGAATACCAAAAAAGCATTGACGGAAGCTGCAGAGACCTATAAAAAACAAGCAGACAAACATCGAGCTATTCAGCCCCCTATCCGAGTGGGGGATAAGGTCTACTTATCAACCAAATATATCCGCCTAAGACTGCCCAGTAAAAAACTGGGACCAAAATTCTTAGGACCTTTCCCAATAGTAAAAATAATTAATCCTGTCACAGTACAGCTTGCGTTGCCACGAATATTGGGGAAAATACACCCAGTATTTCATAGCAGCTTACTGAAGCCAGTGACACGATCAAATATCAGGCCACAAAACCTTCCTCCACCACCCCCAATAGTAATACAGGGGGAGAGGCACTATGAAGTGAAAAAAACCCTAGACTCCAGGATATTTAGAGGCAAATTGCAGTATCTTATTCAGTGGAAGGGGTACTCTTTGGCTGAATCAACATGGGTAAACAGTTGGAAGGTGAATGCAGACAGATTAGTCAGGGATTTCCATGACAAATACCCAGATAAGCCAAAGGACCCCCCCTGGGGGGGAGGGGTGGTTAAGATCATCAACTTAATCCTCTGTGCTTTCACTCTCACTCTCTTTTGTGTATTGGTAGGAGATGTTTCTTTTGTGAAGGGAGGCACCCTGTCAAAGCATCTTCTACACACACACACACACACACACACACACACACACACACACACACACACACACACACACACACGTTTCTATTCAGAGGACTACGGAAGGGGAGGGGGGATTCTGTGAGGGAGAAAAGTTAGAGATAACACATTCTTGGTTAGTTCCCCCAAGGTCATCCTTTGTCCAACACCTGCAGGAAGCTGGGAGAAGAAATTGCCACGCTGGCAGAAGATGAGTGGTTAACGTGACCCAATTGTGGGTGGGGAACAAGGGATGCCAACTTCCTACTGGGTGGGAACTTGGATGGAAAGTTAGATTTGGGTTCCTCCATGTGCTTGCCAACATGGTCTCCGCATTACCTTGGAACTTTGGTGAACTGAATGCCTTGGACTCTGATTTCTGCTCGGGTATTATTTGGAAACTATGACATTGGGATTGTTTTGGCATAATAATTATCTGATAATTAATAAATCAAGTTCAAAAGTTATGGTCTTTGGGAAATGACATCATAGCCATAAATGGTCAGCCAATAGAGCAAGTAACACCTTTCCTTACCTGGGGTAGTTTTCTCTGAGACTGAATCTTGGACTCTCATCATCAAAGGAGCTCTTGAAAGGGCATGAGTGAAAGTGGTGCTTAAATGAAAACCTCATAGCTATCCAGCTTCATCAGCCCCAATTATTAAAGTATACCAGGCCAAGGTTTTTCCCATGTTCTTATATCAATCTGATGTTTGGGGCTTCAGAGAGAAATCACAAGCAGAACCAACCCAATCACAGCCTCTGAGGAGTTTCTAAGGGTAGGTAAAAGGAGATGCTGCCCTCACAGTTGT
This sequence comes from Diadophis punctatus similis, assembly GCA_023053685.1. Classification (NCBI taxonomy): domain Eukaryota; kingdom Metazoa; phylum Chordata; class Lepidosauria; order Squamata; family Dipsadidae; genus Diadophis; species Diadophis punctatus. Next base: position 14,570,242 of record JALIGW010000011.1, on the reverse strand, counting down.
ATTAGGAATTTACAAAATTTCTACTTTATATAAATTCAGAAAATATGGGTATTGGCATAAAATTTAATCTATGAAAACTGACAGACTCCAAAAATTGTGGCTGTTAGAACAGAAAAAAATTCAATTAAAGACCAGTCTTGGATTGTACTTCTGACAAATCGTATTAGGAACTGAGGTATCCATGTTTCTTGTATAACTAGAGAAAGAAGCTAAAAAGATTCCTCCACAAAGAATCTGGGATATAAAAGCAGAAAAAGATGCAGCAATCCTCAAAAAGTATAATAGCCCCTTTATTGGAATAGAATACTTCAGTTGGCATTTGCATGTGTTTATCTAATTGCAGTAAATTGTAGGGATGATATAGTAATATGATTTACATTTTATTGTTTTTTAATTTGTTTATTATTTTCCAGTTTTATTATACAATCTTGCTAATAGTCTGTCTTTAATATTGTATAAACAATGTCTAATTAACAAACTATTCTAATACATTGATGAAAACCAGGTTGGATTTATTAAAATGTAATATTTTGGATTTGATTTGACCCCAAATATAATACAACATTCTTCATTTCTTTTTCAGATCAGTCTTAAAATTGGTTCAGAGGCTCTGAGTGACAAAAGTCAATTCCCCTTTTTCTACTGGATGTTCCCCAAACAAGGGATCCACTACCCGGTAATTGTCCAACTGCTCCTCCATTTCAGATGGACCTTCATTGGCATCTTTGTTTCAGACTCAGAAAATGGAGAGAATTTCATGAGGACTTTCCCTCCTATGCTTGTCAGGAATGGAATTTGTGTGGTTATATCACAACGAATCTCAACAACTGGCCATACAGCCCCCCTCAGGGATGCCCTCTCTAAGTGGAGACAAGTCAATGTCTTTGTTCACTTCATGGAAGTTGTTTCCATCTGGGACAGAATTCTTCCTTTCCATTTAACACTTACGCGTTTGCCAGGACCCATGGAAGGGAAAGTCTGGATCCTCACAAATTTTAAACCATATGACATAAACAAGCACAGACTTCTCAAATACATCCATAGTATTTGGAACTTTACTTTTCTGAAGAAAAAAAGGCCAATGGATGATGTTTTTGAACCCCATTTCTTTGTGGAAAAAAAGTTTCAACCTCATTATTTCCGCTGTTCTCTTTCAAAGAACGTCTTTTCTGTCAAAGGCCGCAGAAGATGCACCCAGAAAGCCCCACTGGGGATCCAGTGGAACAGGAACAGAGGATGGATCCCAAATTACTACGAACATTACAGTATCATGAAGACTCTGGCCCAGGCCTTGAATGCCGCCTATTCCTCCAGATCGAGGAGGAGAAGGAAGGAGGGAGAAAAGAGGTTGGGGTCTCCAAGGCTGCAGCCATGGCAGGTAGGGGGTCCCGATATGGATCCATTAATCTTAGATCCTTTGGGGAAGGAATCCAGAGGAGAAGGAGGGGAACCATCTCAACAGATCTGGCCAATTGAATTACTCAGGAAATAATGGTTCCGAAGAGTAGATACCATGGCATTTTTATATTTTGAACTGTTAATTTGAAAATGCTGAATTCTTTTAAAAATAAATTCCCATATGTATGGGTTTGTGATTAGTATCGTGGAATTGAGCGGAGTTGAGCGGCATATAAATACAAACAATAAATAATAAGTAATAAATTTCACCTTTGTTCCGTTCCCACCGCACGTGGGTCTGTGTGCAGCTCAACAGGCAGCTAAACCCCCCCCCCATTCTCCTCCAATGAAACGGACCCTGGTTGGATCTGGATGTTTTATTGTGAGAACAGGGCACGGTGAAACTGAGGAAATGCAAATAGTGAAAATCAAATATAAATACGAGATAGGCAGCATTAACTAACAGCCAACACAACAAGCAACCAACAAGCAGATGGAACCTCTCCAGCAATGCTCCGTGTGAGGGACGGAGGCCATCTCCGGATGACCGTCTGTCTCAGTCAAAATGGCTGCTTCCGTCTTCTCCAAAGGCTGACAGAAAATGGAGTCTGGCTTCAGACCATATAGTTAGGCTTATCTGCCCCTGGCCACTAAGTGGGGCTTGAGCAACAACAGCACAATATTTACACCTTGTGTAATGACAACCTTTATAAATTTGAAGGAGACCCTGAGATCATCCAGCCGAACCCCTCCTCTCAGCAGGAATCCCAGTTAAAGCTTCTCTGACTGATGGCTGCTCCGTCTTTGCATTTAGATAATCCATAAAGAGGAGACTGAACTTGTAACTGAATTCATTTTTCCATGTCTGACACTCTGGAATAATAGTGAGCAGATCTTACGCTCGTGTGTAAGAGGGCTGTATCCTCTCTTCACATTTTGTGTTAAATTTCAAAACTTCAAAATTGTCTGTTATCTGCTATTGTATACAGTATAACTCACAGAAAATTTGCAGGGGCTTCTTATTTACCACAGACCACCACAATCATTATCTCTGATCCATCCAGAATCTGTCCACGGTTAAACATCTTTGTTTGATTCTTAATAATAATGCATTTCCTTAAAATTTTAATTAGGATCTTTCTCAACAACTGCATTCCACTCCCCAAAGTCATAGGACCTCCTGTAAATTGAAACACAAGGACTCTTAAGACTTGTTTTCCAGTTAAATATGACAAATCCATTCCCCAATCTCCCTCAATCTTCTTGAAAGAATCCATTTCATCAGTCATCCGTTCTGTCCACTTTGAGTCTTCAGGGTCCATGGCCTCTCTAGCCATCTCCAAGCAGCCTGCCTTCAAAGCAGACTCCTTCTTCAGGGATGCCAGCAGCAAATTAAGTTCTAATCCATCCGACTATCCAATCCATCCATCCATCCAATCCATCAGATTCAACAATTGTTGCTTGCTTCTGATTATTGCCTTTGTTGATTTAAAACCATTGTTATTTTATCAAACTTTTAAAATGAAGTTTGAAATAAGGCTTTATATTCTTTGAATCACATCAATTAGCTTATTCTAAGATGATATTACCGGTAATTACCATATTAATGACACAATATAAGAATTGATGACCAATGGCAAATTGCTATCTATCACCTTCAGGTTTGATAGAAAAGATTAAAAAGGATTAAAAATTATTTGAGTATCATTTTGAAGACAGTTTTTATCCACTTAGTTATCATACCACCCCTCAGGTTTCTAATCACATCACACAATTGTTTGTGAGTCCTTTACTGAAATCCAGTTCTAGCACCATTGTTCCCATAATCTATTCAGGAAGTGTAATGATATGTGAGAGTGACTTTAGGGATGAGGAGAAGAGAGGCTGGCTAGGGAAGGATAAGATAAGAGGGGAGAATCCTGCAGCTGCATAATGGGAGAGAAAGAAACTCAGAAAGGATCCTCGCTAATTTTTCAGGCTGAGAAAAGAGACCTCGTAGACGACCCTCACTCTGTCAAGGACCTTGGAATACTTATCTCAAATGATCTAAGTGCCAGAGCCCACTGTAACAGCATTGCCAAAAAGGCATTAAGAGTTGTTAACCTAATCTTGCGTAGCTTCTTCTCCGGCAATATTGAACTGCAAACTAGGGCATACAAAACTTTTACTAGACCAATCCTTGAATACAGCTCATCTGTCTGGAACCTGCACTGCATAACAGACATTAATACAATTGAACAAGTCCAGAGATATTTCACGAGAAGAGTCTTCTACTCCTCTGCTCGCAACAAAATACCTTATACCACCAGACTTGAAATTTTAGGCTTAGACAACTTAGAACTCCGCCATCTACGATATGACCTAAGTGTAGCCCATAAAATTATCGGTTACAATGTTCTACCTGTCAATGAATACTTCAGCTTCAACCACAACAATACACGAGCACACAATAGATACAAAGTTAAGGTAAACCGCTTCAAACTCAATTGCAGAAAATACGACTTCAGCAACAGAGTTGTCAATGCCTGGAATGCACTACCTGACTCTGTGGTTTCTTCCCCAAACCCCCAAAACTTTAACCTTAGACTGTCTACTGTCGACCTCACCCTATTCCTAAGAGGTAATTAAGGGGCATGCATAAATGCACCAACACGTCTACCGTCCATGTCATATTGTTCCCTTTTATTTGTATCCATTTCTTGTATTCATAATCATGTTTATACATATCCGTTATCTAATACATGCTTGATGAAATTAAATAAATAAATAAATAAATTTGTTCTTTCAAATTTGCAACATTTGGTTAATGTCGCATTACAATCAAGTAGAATTAGCACATCTGGAGGTGTTTTCCATCAGGATGACCAGGGAGAAGATTAGCCTGTCAACTTTCTTCTTGATAAACCCATGCTTTCTGGGAATCTACCTGTTGTTTTCAAAGAGTTTATGAATCATCTTTTGTTTTTCTCTATTCATTTTATTTGTCTTCTGCTCTAGTATGTTCCCTATAATTGACCAATTGTGTCAATTATATTGCCTCTATATTTTATCAGTATATGATTGACAATTTTTTCTCAAACGTTTTTATTCACTTATGAAGATAATGGCAGTATTTGTATCCTATTTAACCATATTTGGAGATTAGACAATTGTAGAAGAAAGATTCAAGGTGGGATAAGAAACAAAGTTTTCTGCTTTTCAAATTCCTGGATGTTCCCATTCTAGTTTCATCCCTTTCTGGAGAAGAATGAACATTGTAATATTTCTGACAGAAAACTTTACTTGGACCAAAATGGAGAGATAACAGCAGATCTAGGCATTTACAGCAACTTGATTCTCCCCAAGTTGGATATCAAGAAAGGGTATCTGGTGTATTTTGAAAGACAGAGACTTACTATCGACCAAGATATTCTTTCACAACTAAAGTTGCTCAATAAGGTGAGAGCAATTTTGGTGTCATTTCCTGTTCTCAGTTTTAAGATGAATATATCATCATACTTAAATCTTTTTTCAGTTCCATCCCTCCTGACTCTATTAAATAGAAAAGTACTTTATTGTAATGTTAAAGTCCGTCCAGTCTCCAACCTTCCCTTCGCGGGGAAGGTTGTAGAGAAAGTGGTGGCGCTCCAGCTCTTATGGCTGTTGGATGACACTGATTTTCTGGATCCCTTTCAATCGGGTTTCAGACGTGGCTACAGTACGGAAACGGCTTTGGTCACCCTGATGGATGATCTCTGGTGAGCCTGGGATGGGGGTCATTCCTCTATCCTGGTGCTACTTGACCTCTCAGCGGCTTTCGACACCATTGACCATGGTATCCTTCTGCGTCGTCTCGGAGAGGTGGGGGTGGGTGGCACTGTTTTGCAGTGGTTCTCCTCCTTCCTCTCTGACAGGACGCAGTCAGTGTTGACAGGGGGCAGAGGTCAAGCCCTAGGCCCCTACTATGTGGGGTGCCGCAGGGCTCGGTCCTCTCGCCCATCCTGTTTAACATCTACATGAAACCACTGGGTGAGATTATCTGACAAGACGGGGTGAGGTACCAGCAATACGCTGATGACACCCAGTTGTACATCTCCACCCTGTCTCAATTCAGGGAAGCCGTGGACGTAATGGGCCGCTGCCTGGACGATGTTAGGGTCTGGATGGGGATGAACCGGCTAAAACTTAACCCTGACAAGACTGAGTGGCTGTGGATATTGCCTCCTAAGGATTTGATCAATTGTCCCTCCATGGTTCTTGGGGGGGAGAAATTAGCTCCCTCAGAACGGGTCCGCAATTTGGGTGTCCTCCTAGACCCACAGCTAAAATTGGAGCAACATCTTTCAGCTGTGGCTAGGGGGACCTTTGCACAGGTACGTCTTGTGCACCAATTGCGACCCTACTTGGAGAAGGAGGCACTTCTCACAGTCACTCACGCCCTTATCACCTCACGGCTGGATTACTGCAATGCGCTCTACATGGGGCTACCCTTGAAGAGTGTCTGGCGACTGCAATTGGTGCAAAATGCAGCTGCACGAGCTGTGGTGGATGTACCTAGATACACCCACGTAACACCGATCCTCCGCCAGCTGCATTGGCTGCCCATTAGTCTCCGGATCCAATTTAAGGTGTTGGTTTTAACCTTTAAAGCCCTACTTGGCCCAGGGCCAGGTTACCTTCGGGACCGCATCCTGCCGCATACCTCCCTATGACCAGTTAGGGCCCACAGAGTTGGCCTCCTCCAGGTCCCATCGACCAAGCAATGCCGGTTGGCGGGGCCGAGGGGGAGAGCCTTCTCTGTGGGAGCTCCCTCCCTTTGGAACCAGCTTCCTCCAGAGATCAGGACTATCCCCACCCTGCTGGTCTTCCGGAAAGCAATAAAAACTTGGCTCTTCTGGCAGGCGGGGTGAAAGTGAGACCAACTAGACTAGATATGGGTCTCCCCCCTTGATTATGAATGTTAGACGCTCTTTTTAATTTTTGTAGTTTTTAATTATTGTACTTTTTATATTGTTGAATGGATTTTGACATGTTGTGAGCCTCCCAGAGTCCCCTGGGAGTTGGGCGGCATAGAAATCCATTTAAATAAATAAATAAATAAATAAATAAATAAATGCCAAAAGCAAAAGGGAGGAACTAAATGAAGAACCTGCCAGTTGTTATACCTCCTGCATCTGTTTAGAAGGAGTCAGAGAGTTCATATTTACCTCAGTGAAGACCAGAGGCTATTTGTCTACCTCCATTTCTCCCTCCATTTTCCATGGATGGAGAATCCTAACATATTTTCTTTGGCATTCCTTGTTTTTCTGCTAAGTCTCTGCCTCAGTCGAAATGTGTGGAAAGTTGTCATCCTGGATTTGTCAAGGGGGCCCGAGAAGGAGAGCCAGCTTGCTGCTACGACTGCATTCCTTGTCCGGAGGGGACCTTCTCCACTCAGGAAGGTGGGTGATACTGAGGAAAATGGGAGGCTTTGTGGAACTGGATCCATCCAAAACATTTTCATGAAAGTGAAAGTTAAAAGACAGATTGAAGCTCTCCTGGTTTTTTATTTTTAATCTGCACAATTTCTTATCTAAAAGGAAATAAATCAAAAAGGCTTTGAAGGAGGGGCTGGGAAGAGACAGGAGGAGGGGGTGGCAGACTGGGCAAGCTTTACTAATAGCAGATGAAATATCTCTTCTGCTTTTTAATTTGGATCAGTGCTGCTACGTTTACCTTTCTAGGTACATTGTGTTTGAAACTTGATGAATTGTTTTAGGTCCACCTTCTGAAAGACCTTGAAATTCACTGTTTATTGGCCTCCCCTTGAGGATCACTGAGAAGGTGTCACTGGTCCATAATGTGGTTCTGTGGATAGTTATGGGGGAACTCATTACACAAATATTCTGCCAGTCATGTAGACCAATCAATCAATCAAAGTAGAGCTGAAAGGGACCTTGGAGGTCTTTTAATCCTACCCCCTGTTCAAGCAGGAGAACCTATACCATTTCAGAGAAGTGACTGTCCAGTCTCTTCTTAAAAACATCCAATGATGAGAACTCACAACTTCTGGAGGCCAGCTGTTCCCACTGGTTAATGGTTCTCACCAGTGGTGGGTTCCTACCGGTGCGGTCCACTCTATACCACTGGTAGCAGCCCGCTGGTGATGTCACAGAACCGGTGCAGTCAATTGCTGGTGCCTGGGCGCCGCCATTTAAAAAAAAATTAATTTTTTTTTAAAATTTCTTTTGCGCATGCCCAGAAACCTGACAATTAAGTCTTTCCCCGTCCTTTCGCTTGAAAATAATAAGAAGTTCGCATTTGACACTTTTCTTTCGCTTTTGCCTAAAGCTTCCCAAAGTGGGCGTTTTCCAAAAGCTTAACCTTTTATACTGTTAACTTTATACAGTTTTATACTGTTATTCTTTAGATGAAAACATTGAGGACTGTTAAAAGATACTGTTCTTTTAACAGTCCTCAATATTTTCGTCTAAGGAATCCATGACTGAAACCAAAAATGCTGTATGAGACTTGCTTGTCTTTTAACTATAGCATTTTCTGCATATAAAGGTTGCTGTGTTGCCATGGTGTAACACACACTTTGTATGCAAAGCTTTTCATGTAAGGTATAAAATAGCAAAAATAGTAGTAACATCTCTCTGAAATAACTAATATATGACCAGCAATCCACGCCCACCCGGTCACATGGCCGGCAAGCCACACCCACAAAATAAGCCATGCCCACAGAGTGGTAGTAAAAAAAATTAGGAACCCGCCCCTGGTTCTCACTGTTAGGAAGTTTCTCCTTAATTCAAGGTTGCTTCCAGATGTTACAGGATATTATAGGTATCCTCCAAGTCCAGTATCTTAACTGCATTGTGGCAGGAATCAAGATGTTTGCTGAAAAAGATTATATGATTCATTACTAATCTCTAATAATATAGGTTTCTATGAAGATTCTACACATTATACAGGAAATAATTAACATCCTACGACTTCCCCCAACTTCATATACCTAGCTAGATTTTTTTTAAAAAAAGAAATCCTTCTTATGAACCTTTTAATGAAATCGTTAAGAAATACTTCTTGGAAAATGCCCATGGTATCAGCTGTTATCCAAAAATAAGTATTTCTTGTAAGATGAAAGGACAGAATATTAAATAAAGTTCTTTTTGCTTTATCAGATACGGAAAAATGCACCAAGTGTCCGGATGATAAATATCCAAATGAGGACAGAGTCCAATGTATCCCAAAAGTCATAACCTTCCTGTTTTATGAAGAACATCTGGGCATCACCCTGGTCTCTTTTGCCCTATTCTTGTTCCTAACCACAGGCCTTGTTTTAATCATCTTCATTAAATACCGAGAAACTCCCAGTGTCAAAGCCAACAACCGGGACCTCTCCTACATCCTCCTGGTCTCCCTCCTGCTTTGCTTTTTGTCTCTTTCTCTCTTCATTGGTCAACCAAGGAAAGCCACCTGCCTTCTCCGACAGACAGTTTTCAGCATCATCTTCTCAGTTGCCGTTTCTTCTCTCTTGGCCAAAATCATCATGGTGGTGCTGTCTTTCCTGGCCACAAAACCAGGAAACCGAGTGAAGAGATGGTTGGGGAAGAGCTTGGCCAACTCCATCATCCTTTCTTGTTCTGCTGTCCAAATTGTCATCTGCTCCATCTGGCTGGGAGTTTCTCCCCCATTCGCTGACTCTGACCTCCACTCCCAGCATGGAGAGATCATCCTGCAATGCAACGAAGGGGCTGTTGTCATGTTCTACGTCACCCTCAGCTACATGGGCTTCCTGGCTGCCATCTGCTTCACGGTGGCTTTCCTGGTCAGGAATCTGCAGTGTCTGGGTGACCTTTGTGCCCACCTACCTGAGCACCAAAGGGAAATACATGGTGGCTGTTCAGGTCTTCTCCATCCTGGCCTCCAGTGCTGGTCTGCTGGGCTGCATCTTCATCCCCAAGTGCTACATTATCCTTCTGAGGCCAGACCTGAACACAAAGGAGCAGCTTACAGCCAGAATAAATGTAAAAACATGAGATATAACACCATTATAATATTGGAAGAATTGTTAAGTTTTCTTTTATTTGAAAGGAGATATTCTATCCATTTAGATAGTATGCAGGAGTCAAACAAAATAATAGTTATATGTTTCAAAATAGGAAATTATTGAATTCTTCTAGCTCCCTTCCCTTTCAGCTCAATAAAAGTCATTCAGAGGAATTTGCTGTTCAGCAACAGCTACCGAATGTGACACTTTATAGAAAATAATTCTGGCACTTGTTCTTACTGACAGCAGATAAAAGTATATTTGTGTGTGAGAGAGAGAGAGTGAGAGGAAAAGAGGTCAGGAGGAAGCTGTGGGAACCAAGCACCAGCCTGGTTGCCTGATCATCTCTGGATGCTGGAATTGGGCCGGGAATTTTGCCACAGAGCCGATCGGAGTGCAGCCAGCAGAGAGGAGCGGGCCGGGCCATGATGATGGCTGGCAAGGGATCCCTGCGCCCCTTCACCCTGGGCCATATCGGGGGGGGGGGCTCCAGCTCCAGAGGCTGTGGCGCCGCAGCAAAGGAGAGCGCCCGGAGGACCCACGGAAGGCTAGCGTGGTTCTGGAGCGGGAGAAGCCCTAAGCGAGGGGGGCAGGTGGGTGACCTCCAGGTGGTCTGAGCCCAGGCGGGACCTCGAGGTGGCTGCAGTGGGGAGCCTCTCTCGCACCCCTTGCAGACTCTACTAGGTGGGCGGGAGCTGCGGAGGGGGCCGGCGGGGAAACCGCTCTTGGGAAAAGGAGATTGGCTACCGCCGGGCTCCACGGATGGTCTCTCTCCCTCTGAGAATTGCAGCCATTGGGTGAGGGAGAAACGGCGGCTGGGAGAGGTGAAGAGCAGCGGCGGCGCAAAGCTGGAGACTCTTGGAAGGGGGTGGCAGCATGGAAGCAACTCTTCTCTTGGGGGGGATTTGAAGGTGTGAGCATCCCCCTTTCTTGTCTGCCCCCAGGTGAGGCTGGAAGAGTGCCCTCCCACCATGATCTGAAAGGAAGCCTCAACTTTCTTCCCCTCCCCCCGCTAATCACTTCCACGGACTTTCTCTGACCGGGCACTCGAGGGTGGCGGTCCTTCTGCTGGCAGCTGCCTGTTGAGAAGCCAGTGGAGGGGCAGCCGAGGGGTGCCTCCCCCCAAGGAGAGAAAAGCCCCCTTTCTGCCTCTGGTTTTCTCAGTGGCGGTTGCCCTGAGGCCTGTCAGCTCATCCTCCCCACCGCTCGATTTTCTGTTTCTGTGGAAGTTGGAGGTGGGGGGAGTGATTGAAACAGCTGGGCCCTGCTTCACTCCCCCAACTCTAGACAGCCACATCTGGAGCAGAGTTGGGTTCTAAATATTTTTACTACCGGTTCTGTGGGTGTGGCTAGGTGGGGGCATGTGACTGAGTGGGCGTGGCCAACTTGACCTCACTCATGCACATGCACACTCAGTCACGTGCCCCCCACAGCCACGCCCACATTTTTTTACCACTTTACTACTCTATTTGTTGTCCTTCTGTGTTCATTTAAGACGCTCAGCTCCTTTCCATTTTGAACTTCATTAGTTTACTAAATAAACTCTGTGCTGTGAGGTCTGCTGGCTTCGATCCCTAGGATCTTCTCGGGGTGGAGATTATGGAGTGGGATGAGATCCCCCTCAATTGTGACTATCACAGCCCCATAAATGACTATTTGTAACAACAACAAAATCCCCTCAGAATAAACTCATGTGTGTGGTGGAATTTGTGTGTTTTGTGTACTTTATTTATTAGATTTATAGAGAGTTCCCACAGGTGGCAGCACACAATAATCAAAGCCAACAGGAATAAAACACAATAGAAATGTAAATAAATGCACAATCATACAACTGTATTAAAGGCTCCCTTGCAAGGTCAATTAAAGACAAAACATAAAGACGGTCAGCAGGTGAAGGCAACAAGGAGATGTCCCATTCAGCAGAAGCCTTGAAAGGCTCCCTTCTCCACCCAGACCCACAGGCACAATGGCCAGCCGTGGTCCAGGCCCTGTTCTGACCTGACTCACGCAGCTGCCAATAGAGTCCGTTTATTGCAGACTAATGCCCTACTAATGGTGCCGGTAAGGCTGCACCCCAATTCCCCTGACAGCAGTCTTCCGCAGTCACCTGGTCCTACAAACTGGGTCCAAAGCCGACCCATGAGGCAATGAGGAAGTCTGCAATGCACAAGGAAGGTTCAGGGTCCAGAAAGGAAATCTGAGGTTCAGAGTCCACAAAGTCAAAACACGATCCAAAGTCTGTGAGACAAGGTTCACAAAGGCCAGGAAGATGCGTGCCAAAGCAAATGGTGGTTCCCCCAAATGCACCTTTCCCCTGCCTGCTCCTAAATCACCCCATACTAGGTGTACCTTGTGAGGCACCAAATATCTGCTGGGGGCTCTGAGTTTCTGTCTCCCTTAAGATTTTTTGTTTCTCTTTTAGGGGAAAAGTTCTCAATGTTTCTTTGCCTTATCACGCATCCACAACACGTGATAAAAAGTACCTTCTTTACAATTACATTGTAGGTGAGATGGGTGGCATCTAATAAATACATAAATTTCCAACAAACATTTGGAACACCTTTATACAATTTATCTAGTGTTCAATATCGACAGCACTTCATTTTATAAAAGGTCTCTTTCAAACTGTACTTCAATATAAAATTGAATCCATTAGTCCAGCCAACCCCTGGTCCATGGACCGGCACCAGGCCGTGGCATGCCAGAAACCTGGCTGCTCAAACAATCCCATCCGCGGGATGCAGGTGTCAACATGGAGCCATCTTTGAGCATCCTCAGGGTTGCCACAGCGAGGCTGGCTGGAGCTGTAGGAAAGGAGGGGGAGTAGGGATAGCTGAGGGGGATGTGTAGCCAATATAACGTTCTTGATTCTGGGAACCAAGGACATGCTCACCAGCACCTGGAGGGGTGTGGATGGGAGGCCTCTGGGATGGGGAGAGAGCCCTGATTGGGGCAGGTGATGGTTGTGTGCAATGTGGAGAAGAACTTTGGATCCTGAGCTGGGTGGGGGAAACTCGGGCGACTTCAGATTCGGGTTTTCACCAGCTGTGCCAATATGACATGCCTAATAAATCTATGCTTTGAGGAACATGCCTGCCTTGGAGTTTTGATTTCCTATGGGCTGTTACTTGGAACCCTGACAGCAGGCAGCACATGAAACCACGCCCCCCCTCCGGTCCACGGAAATGCCTCTCTCCACAGAAGTGGCCCCCGATGCCCAAAAGGTTGGCGGCCATTGCATTTGTCTGCATATTTTTCCATTGCCCAACATTATATTATAACCAAAAATTTTGCCCATTGAATCATGCAATGTTTACCATATTCACTGTTGGTGGATTCACCATCTAATTCTTTTTTTTTAGCTTGTTTTGTTTATTGTATTCTGATTTGTATGGTATTTGAATTTTGATTGTTATTTTGTGAGACACCAGAATCATTCTGGAATCAGGCAGAATCTAAATTGAATAAACGAAGAAAAAATTGATGATTTTCTTGACTTATGTACTTTAATGTTCAACTATTAAAAAGTTAATCTTTCAAATAAAACTTTGTCTGCACAAATAAATTGATTGACATAGATAGATAATATATAGATAGATGATAGATAGATGATAGATATTAGATAGATAGATAGATAGATAGATAGATAGATAGATAGATAGATAGATAGATACACACACACACATATATATACACACACACATATATTTGTCAGCAAAAAATGCTACTATATATATATATATATATATATATATATATATATATATATATATATATATATATATTGTAGCATTTTTTGCTGACAAATGAAAATAAAGGTAGATAGATACAGTAGAGAGAGAGACAGAGAGACAGAGAGACAGACAGACAGACAGACAGACAGACAGAGTGAGTCAGGGTTACTGGAGAAAATAAAATAGTAGATTTGGAATTATAAAATTAATCTTATAATCTTATAAAAGATTATCTAAACCAACCTACTGCATTTTGGGGGGAGGGGAATACCCTGATGTTTTATCTTGGAGAAACCTGGAGAATTGATGTCATGTCAGGTTATTCAAGAAGGACAGAGCTCAGTGTTAGACCAGCCACCCTCAACTGCCACTAAAAAAGTGTCACCTTAGAAATTCCAATCAGGTTGCTTTCTTAGGATGGGTGGATGTTCTATATCAGTGATGCGAACCTTTTTTGGCTTGGGTGCCAAAAGGGTGCGCATGCGCACAATAGCATGCATGTGCGTGTGCGTGTCCACACCCATAATGCAATGCCCTCCCCGCGCATGCGCATAACCCCCACGCTGCCCCCCCATGCATGTGCACAGGCCTCACTGAAGCCTCTGGACTTCTGGTTGGCCTGTTGGGCCATTTTTTGCCATCCCCAGGGTTCAAGGAAAGCCTCCTGAAGCCTGGGGAGAGCGAAAACGGCCAAAAAGAAGGCTGAAAATCAGCTGGCCAGCATGCACATGCGCACTGGAGCTGGCATAGGACAACGCCTCACGTGCCCTCAGATATGGCTCCGCGTGCCGCTTGTGGCACGCGTGCCATAGGTTCACCATCACTGTTCTATATGTAATAAACATTTAAAGGAGCAATATTTTGAATAGCAAATGTGGGATGAAAGGCAATATGCACTAGTGGTTATCAAAGATAGCTGAGAAAATCCCTCCAAGGAGGTCTCCTCCAACATTCTTCTGGAAATGACCATCAAATACTGAATTTCATCAGTACAATTTCGCCTACTACCACCACCACATACCTCCCTACGACCGGTCAGAGCCCACAGAGTTGGTCTCCTTCGGGTCCCGTCGGCCAAACAATGTCGGCTGGTGGGACCGCGAGGGAGAGCCTTCTCTGTGGTGGCTCCGTCTCTATGGAACCAACTACTGCCAGAGATCCAGACCACCCCCACCCTACTGGCCTTCCGCAAAGCCGTTAAAACCTGGCTCTTCTGGCAGGCATGGGGATAGAGATCAGCGTGTGGATATTAAGAAATGGTCACCCTTTGTATGATTTGATGGTTTGTTTTAATGTTTTATATGTATTTTATCTTTTATATTGTGCTTTTAATGTTTTTTCGGTCTGTTGTACGCCGCCCAGAGTCCCCTGGGAGTTGGGTGGCTTATAAGATTGATTAAATAAATAAATAAAATAAATCACACTGTTCTACTCTGGATATTGGATTCACCAATATTTCAGTTAAAGACTTTGGTGAAAGGAGAAGGGATGAATCTTAGAATTTGAAATGAACTTCTAATACTATAGATAGAAAATTGAGACATTGGATTTTGGGTCTGTCAATGAGGCTGCCGGGTTAAAATAAGGATTTTTTAAACTGTCCATCTGGAAATGGACTGAAATGAACCTTCCAGCTCAGGACAGGACAGGACATAATTCTGCATTGTTCCTTGTATTTTTCCATTCACAGGACTAGTTTCAAAGGTGGCAGCTGGAAAATTCCCTGGGGAGGCAAGAGGGAGGGAGGAACCCCCAGCCCTTCTGTAATTATAGGGGGAAGAGGGAGAGTTGGAAATGAGCTTGTAAACAAGAACTCGGCTACTACAAGTTTTTCAGCTTCAGATTTGGAAATTAATCAGTGAGGGGCAAATATGCTTTTCTTGCTGAAAGAAAAGAAAGTTGAGATGTGGTGATGAAAGAACAAGTAATGCTGGCTATTTCAAGCCCAGGTTTCCTGCCATCCTGAAAGGGCTCCCTGTAGATTGAGACCCTAAATTGGGACAGGGGTCCCTTCCCTGAGAGCCAACCCATCCCTGTGTCTCCTCTACACGTTTCTGGCTCTAGGGCACATTTGGCCTTTGGTGGGAGATCAGGTCCCACCACAAAATGGGGGGTGCAACAGAGGGGCCCAGTCCCATTGCAGCAGCTCCATCAGACCTAAAAAAAAAATACCCAAAATTTGTTATCAGGAAGTTGCAGCAGGTGAATAAAAAATACCAAGACATTGATCCAGGAAGGTCAAGCAGTGAATATATGAGACAAGCAAAGGAAGCTCTAAAGTTCAGATGGACTTCTGGTGGGAAGACGAAATGACTGAACTGATGGTTTCTGGATTTAAAAAATAATTCAAAGAGGGTGGGTGTCAGCCTCCAAAAGTCCTGCTTGCTTCGGCTGTCATAGAAATGGTGGGAGGGGGGGTTAGGTATTTGGGGGGGGTTGGGAAGCTCCGCCCCTGTGCTTTTCCGAGAAAAAAGATGGCTCTCTTCGCTTGTGTGTTGACTACAAGAACCTGAACGCCATTTGCGTGGAAAACGTGTACCCCCCTACCCCTGATGAAGGACATGCTAGCCCATTTGGCAAAGGGGAAGATCTTCACTAAATTGGACTTAAGGGAGGCCTACTACTGAGTCAGAATTAAGGAGGGAGATGAGTGGAAGACCGCTTTCAACTGCCCCCCTGGGTTGCTTCCAGTTTTGAGTGCTCCACTTTGGACTACAGGGGGCGCCAGCAGTATTTATGCAACTGATCAATGAAGTGCTCCATGAGCACCTTTATAAGGGTGTTTTGGTTTATATTCATGATATTCTCATTTATATGGATACAATGGATGAGCATGTGAAACTTGTACGATCGGTCCTGAAGAAACTTAGGGCGGCCGAACTATATGCCAAGTTGTCAAAATGTGAGTTCCATCAAAGCAAAATTGACTATTTGGGTTACTGCATATTGCATGAGGGTATTGAAATGGACCCTGAGAAGGTACGAGCAGTCCTGGAGTGGGCAGCCCCCCCGCACCCATAAGAAACTGCAGAGCTTCCTGGGCTTTGCCAACTTTTATCGGCAGTTCATCCCCTCTTTTGCGCAAATTGCGTTGCCAATCACCAATCTCCTAAAAACAAAAGGAGATGCCAAGTCTAAACCTAGTAGGCCCTTAGATTGGACTATGGAATGCCAAGCAGCTTTTGAGAAGCTCAAATGCCTGTTTGCGGCCGAGCCGGTCCTCAAGCACCCAGACATGGATGCTCCTTTTGTGGTTCAAGCCGACGCCAGTGACGTGGCTGTTGGAGCGTTATTATTGCAAGCCAATGCCGATGGAGTCCTACAACCCTGTGCCTAGACCTCCAGGAAGTTAACGGAAACCGAGAGGAGGTGGGCCATTTGAGAGAAAGAAGCTTTTGCTGTCCGGTGGGCCCTACTGACCTGGAGACATTTCCACGAAGGCGCCAAGCACCCTTTCGAGGTGTGGACTGATCATAAAAATTTGGAGGCTCTGAAAACCCCTAGAAAGCTGTCACCTAAACAGGCCCGCTGGGCGCAGCATTTTAACCGGTTTAATTTCTCCCTACGTTACCTACCTGGGGGAAAGAATTTTATGGCCGATGCTTTGTCTAGATTGCCTCAGTACAACAGCACTAGGCAGGAAATAATTTGGCCTGTGATCCCTTCTAAGCAATTGGCAGCTCCAGTAGTTACCCTGGCCCAAAAACTTATGGGGTCAGACCTGTCAGCTGACCTAAACTCTCAACTCATGGATGCGTTGAAAACAGATGAATGGTTTCTGTCCCACTCAAATGAGTGCACCATTCGCGATGGCCTAGCATGGGTGGGAGCTAAGCTTTATATCCCAGCCCGCATTAGGGAACTAGTGCTGCATAAAGCCCATGACTCGAAGGCGGCAGGTCACTTTGGATTTGTGAAAACGTTACACTTGGTAAAGAGACAATTTTTGTGGCCCTCATTGAAAAAGGACATCGAAGCATATGTCGCTAGTTGCCCGGTCTGTGCTTCAGCGAAGAGGCCACCGGGGAAACCACAGGGTTTACTCCAAAATGTTGCAAGACCAGGGGCTCCATGGAAAGAAATACCCATGGATTTCATTGTCGACTTACCTGAGAGTGGGGGTAATACAGTCATTTGGGTAATCACTGATCTTTTTTCCAAGCAGGTCCATTTTGTGCCTTGCTCCAAGATTCCGTCAGTGAAGGTGTTGGCTAAACTTTTTATTCAGCATGTATACAGGCTACATGGAGTACCTGAGCGGATAATCTCAGATAGGGGTGCCCAATTCACCTCCCAGTTTTGGAAGGAATTTCTCACTTTGTTAGGCTCCGCCCAGGGTTTAAGCTCTGCCCATCACCCCCAGACAAATAGGGCTTGTGAGGGAGCTAACTCGGTCCTGGAACAATACCTCAGGTGTTATATTAATTACCAACAAGATGATTGGGCTGACTTGCTACCTTTTGCAGAGGTGGCCTATAATAACTCTGTTCATAGTAGCATGGGCTTTACCCCATTCAGGGGGGTCTATGGCCAGGACTTTGTACCCATCCCTGAATTGCTGCAAGAAAAACTGCAGATCCCTTCATTAAAGGAGGGGATCGAACAGCTTCAATTGGTCTGGCCGGTGACTCACAAAGCGCTAGACGACGGTCACCAGGCCCATAAAAACAGGCTGACAAGAAAAGAGTTAAACCTAAAGAATACCAAGTCAGTGATAAAGTTTTCTTGTCTACAAAATACCTACAAACTACCCAGAAGTTGAAAAAAATTGGTCCTAAATATGTCTTATTGTTGTGAGCCGCACTGTGGAGTGGGCGGCATACAAGTGCGAATAATAATAATAGACCCTTTTCCTATCGTGAAGATTGTAAACCCAGTAGCTGTGCAGTTGGACCTTCCAAAAACCCTTCAAAGGATTCACCCCGTGTTTCATGTTAGTCTTTTGAAACCTGAACAAACCTCCTCGCTTCAGCCTACCCCGAGCCCTCCTCCGGTCCCTTTGCTCATTGAGGGGGAACAACATTTTGAAGTTAAGGAAATTTTGGACTCTAGAAAACATAGGGGTAAACTCCAATATTTGGTAGCCTGGAAACATTTCCCCTCCTTGCATTCTGAATGGGTGAATGACCAAGATGTCAGGGCCCCCAAAGCGATCAATTGTTCCGGTCCAAATATCCTGATAAGCCATAATTGCCTAATCCTTTGCTATGTATTTATTATGTAGTTTGGTTGCTGTTATGTCTTTATTTTCTCCTAGGACTAACGTCCCTGTTGCAGGAGGGCCGAATGTCAGCCTCCGAAAGGCCTGCTTGCTTCGGCTGTCATAGAAATGGTGGGAGGGGGGTTGGGCTAGGTATTTTTTTGGGGGGTGGGGGTTGGGAAGCTGCTGGAGGTGTCCCTGTTTGTCTCTGATAGTGCTCTAGGGAGGAAAGTTCTCATCACGTTCTACCAGGCTTCAGAGACATGTTTATGGCCTGCTCAAGGCCAACGGCTTCGTCAGACCAGATGTGGAAGTCCAGGCGGCCGGTGCGCCCACATGACACCTTGGCACATGAGGATTGGCTAATCTGCCCAGGGGGGTTATGAGGGAGGGTTTTGGGATGCTTTGTATATGCATTTTGTGCTTTTTTTGCTTCAGAACTTGCTTTCTTTTGTTGCTATCACTTCTTGTCTAGTAAAAGTACTGATCTCTATAAACATGGAGTTGGGGTTTTTATTTCCTGGACTTTGAATGGAAGCACACCTGACACAAACTATGATTTGTTATGCCATCAGAAGGGAAACATGCCACAATTATTCGGAGTTACATATAACCATGATTGTATTTTGGAAGCCATCTTGGTTGGTTCTTAGAACTCTCTAAGCCAGCCCTGAGCAAAGCCTGGGATGCCCTGCGAATTCAGCCCCTTCCTGGCCCTTCAGACTTGGGCAGAGTCGCAAAACCTTCCCAGATTCCGAGTGAGGCTCTGAAGCCCAAAACCTCCCTGGACCAGGAATGGCTGGCAGGATCTGTTCCAGGAACATTCCCTTCGCTGTTTCTATCTGGTTGTATCCACTGAGCCCACTGACTCCTTCCTGGGAAACATAAACCTCTCTAAACCTCTGTGTTTTTTATCTGCATAATTATCCAGCCTTTGCCAACTGCATAGCTGTGGCTGAGGATAATGGGAGCTGGAGTCCATGCATTTGGAAGGTGCGCATGGGAAGGCACCTTGGTGATATTCTCTCAATTCAGGACTCGGACTTGGAAAAGGATTCTTGAAAGCAGCAGTCTCCATTCTTTCTCCCAACACCTGGCAGGAGATAGAGAGAGAGAGAGAGGAAGCCAACCCAGAGAGGCTCACAACCACTGTTCCCTGTAAGGTGCGCTGCTGCGCGGGCGCGCAGGTGACAGCAAACTGCAGCGCAGGTCCAAAGATCTGTAGCGCAGTTCAGGCTCGGTGGGAGGAGCAGTTGGGGGGGGGAGTATGAGAGAAAGTGGGAGGGAGGAGGAGGGTGTGTGTATGCGTGCATGCATCCTCGGGTGGTGGGGAGAGATTTAAAAAACTTCGGTGTGAAGCTTCTAATCCAGTGCGGAGTCGTCCCCTGTGCCTCCTTTGCCCCCGGGCGCCCTGCGAACGGGCTGCCTCCCTCCCCTCAGCTAGCCTTTGCACCCCCGCTCCCTGCCCAAATGTTGTGGCTACTCCTCTCCAACCTTCACACCTCCAAACAGTAGTTAAGTGTCTGGAGCGCCCGTATCTCCCTCTCTGGGACTAGTCAAAAATAGAAGGGGAGGGGGAGGAGGAGGGGGAGGAAGAAGACGGAGACTACTGCATGGCCGCCTGCTCCAGAGCCCTATGCTCCCAGCCGTTACCAACAGGCAACAGACTGCAAATTATGCAGACAGAAATTCTTGCCTATCGCCAGGTCATGGTGCTTTCTTTCTCCTGGAGTCCGGGTGACCACCCCCTTCCTTCCCCTTCCCATTCAACCCGGTCTGGCCCCACCCCCACCTTCCTTACTCCGGTCTCCCCAGTGTCTCTCTCCTCATCCCCCCCCCTCAAACACCCAGCCTTGCAACTGCAAATAACTCAGTAACTCCACCAACTGCAGGAGATAGTGCTAATCTTTTAATAAAAGATCCCATTACAATAGGATCTGTCTGATCTAGATCGAGAAATACAGCTGTGCTAATATCAGAAGACACGGTAATCATGCTGAATGTAGCTGTTGGAAATTGTTCAGCATTTCTGGAGGACCATTGTTTCCCATCCCTGATACAGAATTTTAACAAATGAACTTCTGTCTGCTGGAATGCAACTTTTAAAATAGTAATGTCAATAATCTTGCAAAGTAGAGTTATCATTTAGGAATGGAATTGGAATTGGAATAATAAATAGGAGCTGCTTCATGGCTTTACTTGATTCTTTTGTTCATTTTTTAATTTTGCTATGGCAGTCTGTCACAAACAATATTAAAACTTGAAAGCCTCTTTAACATTTCATTCATTAACTTAGGCAAGGCAAATTTGTAAATTCCAGCAGGTGAAATTGGAGTTTGTGCTCTGAAAAAGGCCCTAAATCTGCCTTTTCCCACATTCCTTATACCCTTATACCACTGTTGGTCAGCTTTTGATCCAGTTGTACAAGGACTCTGCCTTCTTATGTTCATATGGACAAACGGAAAAACAATGAAGAGCCATCATGGCCCACAGAAAATAAGACCTCTTTGCACATTCCAGTTTTTAGCCTGGTGCTTTAAACCTCCACACCAAACTGATTTTATTGTTATAGGGAAGGGGAAGGGAAGGGAAGGAAGAAAGGGAGAGAGGGAGGAAAGGGGAAGGGAAGGGAAGAAGGAAGAAGGGAGGAGGGAGGGAGGGAGGAGGAAAGGGAAAGGGAAGGGAAGGGAGGGAGGAGGGAGGGAGGAGGAAAGGGGAAGGAAAGGAAGGAAGGAGGAAGGAAGGAAGGGGAAGGGAAGGGAAGGAAGAAAGGGAGGGAGGGAGGGAGGAAAGGGAAAGGAAAGGAAAGAAGCTTTTACACTAACATATTGAACGTCACAATAGTGTGGGGTCCTTGGTGCTCTCTGAACTTGGTTGTTTTCTTACAGACTTTTCATTATCCAAACTAGGTAACATCATCAGTGCTAGTGGGTGTGATGATATCATATTATCTAGTTTGGGTAATGAAACATCTGCAAGAAAACAACCAAGCTCAGAGCACCAAGGACCCCTCATTTCAACTCTGAGCTACAAATATTCTCCTTTATTGTTACAGTAATATATTCTAAGAAAACCAGAAAGATGAAGATCTGGATGTCTGTTTTAGACCAGAGTGGAAGTTTGCATAACTGAATATTCCTTCACGTATAATATTCCCTTAAGACAGAAAACACTGATTTCGTTGTCGTCTTGGGTGACATCTGTAAAAAAAATTCAGGTGCTCAGGCATGAAAAATGTGCTGCTCAGACCATATACTTTTCCGCTCACACCGAAAAAAAATTAGAGGGAACATTGCTCCCCACTCAGCCGGGCAGAGTCCTGTCTGGCATCCCTGCAAGAGCCCCCTTGCCTGGCCTCTGCATGGGAGAGGGTGGCAGGGGAACATGGGATATGGGCTTCTGCATTCCCAGGTCTCTGAAGATGGAAGTTGGATTTTGCAGATCAGCTTTCCATCTGCAACACGAGGGGCTGAGCTCCCCTTCCCTCCCTCCCTCCCTCCCTCCCTCCCTCCCTCAGCTTCCTTCCTTCCTTCCTTCCTTCCTTCCTTCCTTCCTTCCTTCCTTCCTTCCTTCCTTCCTTCCTTCCTTCCTTCCTTCCTTCCTTCATTCCATGGTGTGAGAGACAGCCTTGATTTCACCATCTTTTTTCCACTTGGTTTTCTCCCCACTTCTCTCTGTATTTCTGTGTTTGTGTGTTTTTCAACTCTGCAAACTTCTGGTAACTAGTTTTTCAATAAAGTTGATTTTGTTCAACAGACTGGCCAGTGGCCACACTATTGCATCAGCCCTTTTGTGGTGGTGCCTTGAGCATTAGCTTTCAAAATAAAGTAAATTTTAGTTCCAACTCAGCTGGAAGCTATTTCAGATCTGTGGCATGCTCTGGCATTAACTGGCCCAGGGAGTTTTGTCTTTAATCACTATGCAAACAAATCTCAGATTTATTTGTTTCTTCAGCCACAGGTGAGGTGTATTCCCTTCGGGGCAGTTTCAAGCATGGAGCTCCCAAACCTCTCAATTCTGGATGACAGATTTAATTCCATCTCTTCCTCTGTTATTATGAACCACATGGGGATTGTTTCCCTCCAGAGAAATGCCCAACAATCTTTGAGTCCAAGAACTTGTTGAATTATCCAGGGATCTCTCCTCAGAGGGAGTATTATGATAAAAGTTTCAGCTCTGCTCTTTGGCTGAATCCTCCAGGGGAGACTTTGGGCAGAGAAATATGGAGTTTTGGGACAGGCAGAGTCTCTGCTCTTGCATGTACGTCTCTCTCCTTTCCACATGAAGCTGAGTGTTTCTCTGTGTTTGAATCAGGAAAAACACTGGAGATTCCACCTTGTGAGAATCCTTTGAATTCTTCTAATTCTTCTTTAGAAACAGGAAGGAGATTGATTGATTCACCCCATGAATTATGGACATCCTGCTTCTGCTTCTGATGCTGCTTTTGTCCCATCCAGTCTCTGGGAAGCTGAGAAGGAAATGCCCGCTGAGTTTGGAGCACCAGGATGGAAAACAACCACAGAGCTTTTACAGCCCAGGAGACCATCTCATCGGTATAGTCATCACTGGAGATGAAAGATTGCCTACAAAGTTGCTTTTCAACGTGGCTCCTTCTCTTCAGTTTGTTTTCCATGATCCGTAAGTCATTCAGGGTGATGGAGTTGCATTCCCTCCATTCTAACATTCTCCTTCTTTTCTGTTTTTTATTTTTCATTTATTCCTATATTGGGGGATATGTCTAATTTCCTGAATGATTTTGATTTCCACGGCTTCTCTCTTTTGTCTGATTTTGTGAAAAAGAGACAAATCCAAAAAGGGATCTGAAAAAAAAGCTGAAAGGACTCCAGATTATTTTCCTCTCTCAGTTCAATCCTTAATTTATCCCTTGAATAATTAATTTTATTTAAAGTAGTGGTTGAACCAGTTGTAGTTGCTGTACTTCAGCCAATTCATATATTTGTGTAACTGATCATTGCTTTTGGATCAATGTTGGCTTAAGACTCAGTAGGCTTGTGGAGGATTATATAATAAAATAAGTATTTGTTGTTGCTATCGATTATAATAACACTTTTTTTTTTACAATAGGGATGTTTATGGTTTTTTCTTTGTCTTATATTTAATTTTCAACATTCAAATGATCAACAAGAATTCCCATCTCTGGCACAACCTCACACTTGGCTACAACATCCATGACAACTATATGAGCAGTTTCCGCACTTCAGATGCCTTGCTGGACATTCTCTCCACTGGAGAAGCCAATGTCCCCAACTACGGCTGTGGAAGGAAGGAGAACATTCTGGCTCTTTTTGATGCAGCTAGAAGGGAAATCTCCATCCAGATGTCAACAGTAGCAGCACTTTACAAAGTCCCACAGGTTTGTGTGTGTTTTTCTCTAACTGGTAAAGTGAGTGGTGGGAGGTGGGGGATGAGCAACAGATGCAATCATATCTTCTCCATGGAATTCAAAAGCTGCTTTTCTCCATATTTGCACAAATGTCAATGTTTTATCTCATTATGTTGATGTTGAGAATAATCATAAAAGGCCTGAAATGCAAACAATACATTCCATGGAGAAGACATTCTACCAACTATTTAACTGATCAAAAAATATCCCTAGTTGTTGGGGCCTCTATTGGCATCCCCATTTTCACATATAAATAAGACCTGCCCTATCCACTCGGATTGAAGTTGACAATAGTAGCATTTTATCTACCGTATTTTTCAGAGTATAAGACGCACCTTAGTTTTGGGGGAGGAAAACAAGGAAAAAAATGTTTTCTATGCAAAGTCAATTAAAAGTCTTCTACTTACAGTGGCCAGAAGTAAAACAAGCCCAAAAGTGATAAGCAAAAGGAATTTCAGCAGCTATATCCTGCTTATCATCTGGTCATCCCACATAAAAGTCATTCAAACAAGCAAAAGATTTATTTAGGATATCTTTTTCAATAAATTATGCCTAGATATAACAAGTATGACAGGGACCTTGACACACAAGGAAAGGAGAACTTTCCTATAGTACTTTTTTTTCACTAAAAGGAATTTCATTCTGATTAAAACTGCCATAAACATGCTGCTATTTAGATATTTAGTTGTCTAGTTCTTAAAATTATCAGACGCTGCACTGGCTGCTAAAAGAAAATACTGTAAGTAGATTTGCAAATGTTGGAGAGAAGAGTTATAAACATCCATACTATGTTTTCTTCTTTAGAAAAAAGGAAATACTTCTGAGGAATATTTCTGCTTCTTTCCAGTACACTAAAGCAGATATAGGAATAATAAGAATCAATAAATAAGATTGAGAAGTAGTACTCGATTTAAAAGAAGATACAAAAGCACTGGGCCTCTTCAGATCAAGCATTTATTTTAAAAACTTCTTCATTTTGTTAAGTTGTCTTGAACAATAATAAAGCAGTCTTTAAAAAATAAGTCTAATAATTTGAACATTCTATAGACATTTATAGTTATTGCCTTACCTCCTTGCCAGCAGTCCACCTCCCCAATTTGCCTCCGTGCAGCTTTAGTTTCACTTTCATTTTAGCACCTGGCCACACAGCCTCTCAGCTGTGTGTCGGGAGGCTGATAATGACCTTCTTGTGCTAATCGGGCTCTGGCTGTTTGCTGCAAAGAGGTAAATTGATGGGAGGCAGAGACCAAAGGGTGGGGGTGGCTGGGTGGGGCTACATTCGATGTATAAGATGCACCCAAGTTTCCACCCTCTTTTGGGTGGTAAAAAGGTGCCTCTTATACTCCAAAAAATACGGTATCTAAAATGTGGAATAAAAAGGACTCTAGCAATTATAGGACTCTAGCAATGCTAGTCCATTATAAATGGACTAGCAGATATTATTTATTTATTTATTTATTTATTTATTTGTATTTATATTGCGTTCAATTCGGCAGGGACTCTGAGCGGCTAACAACAATACAAATAACAATAGTGTAAATATGAATATAAAAATTTTAAAAACAGAATTAAAAAACATTATCATAATAGTTAAAAAAGCATACATTCCTCCAAAACATTCATGGCCCTTCATCAGTCATTCCACAGCAAATTCATTCATTGCCCCAGGCTTGCCGAAAAAATAAGGTCTTCACAGCTTTCCTGAAGGCCAATAGGGTAGGGGCAGTCTGGATCTCGGGGGCTAGCTGGTTCCATAATGTGGGGGCCATCACAGAGAAGGCCCTCGCCCGTGGGCCCGCCAGCCGACATTGTTTAGCTGATGGGACCAGGAGCAGGCCAACCCTGTGAGATCAAACCAGTCACAGGGAGGTATGTGGTAGAAGACGGTCCTGAAAATACTCTGGCCCTGCACCATATAGGGCTTTAAAGGTAATCACTAACACCTTGAATTGCACCCGGACACCAATAGCCAGCCAATGCAGCTCGCGCAAGATGGCAGTAGTGTGGGTGTACCTAGATACACCCACAACAGCAAGTGCAGCTGTGTTTTGGACCAGCTGAAGTCTCCGAATGCTCTTCAGGAATAGCCCCATGTAGAGCGCATTGCAATAATCAAGCCGTGAGGTGACAAGGGCATGAGTGACCATGAGAAGCGCCTCCCGATCCAAGTAGGGTCGCAATTGGTGCACAAGATGAACTTGTGCAAAGGTCCCTCTGGCCACAGCCGATAGATGTTGCTCCAATTTAAGCTGTGGATCCAGGAGGACACCCAAATTGTGAACCCGTTCTGAGGGGGTTAATTTTTCTCCCCCCCAGAGCTAAGGATGGACAGTCAACAATATCATTGGGAGGCAGTATCCATAGCCACTCAGTCTTGTCCGGGTTGAGCTTGAGCCTGTTGACTCCCATCCAGATCCTCATGTCGTCCAGACACTGGCACATCACATCAACCACCTCACTGAATTGACGCGGGGTGGAGATGTAAAGCTGAGTATCATCAGCATACTGCTGAAACCTCACCCCGTGTCATCGAATGATCTCACCCAGTGGTTTCATGTAAGTGTTAAATAGGAGGGGAGAGAGGACCGAGCCCTGAGGAACCCCGCAAACAAGGGGCCTAGGGGCCGACCTCTGTCCTCCTGCCAACACCGACTGCGATCGGTCAGAGAGTTAGGAGGAGAACCACCGTAGAACGGTGCCTCCCACTCCGACCTCCCTTAATCGGCGCAGAAGGATACCATGGTCAATGGTATCGAAAGCAGCTGAGATGTCAAGTAGCACCAAGATGGAGGAATAACCCCCATCTCAGGCTCACCAGAGATCATCCATCAGCGTGACCAAGGTGGTTTCCGTGCTTTAACCGGGTCTGAAACCTGACTGGAAAGGATCTAGATAATCCGTGTCATCCAATGGCCGTAGGAGCTGGAGCGCCACCACTTTCTCTACAACCTTACCCACAAAGGGCAGGTTGGAGACTGGATGAAAGTTCCTTAAATCTGTTGGATCCAGGGACGGCTTCTTGAGGAGGGGCCTCACCACCGTAACCTTAAGATGTTGCGGAACAAAGCCCTCCCTCAAGGAGGCATTGACTATCACCTGAATCCCACCTCGTGTCACCTCCCTGCTAGAAGAAACCAGCCAGGAGGGGCACGGGTCCAGCAAACAAGTGGAGGCGCTCATCGCTCCTATACCCTTGTCCACTTCCTCAGGAGTCGCAGGTTCAAACTCATCCCACAAAATAGGACTAAGACCTGTCCCTGTCATCTCGGCTTGAATTGCCCAATTGGAGTCCAGGTCTGCCCGGATCTGAGTGACTTTATCCACCAGAAACTGAACAAATTCCTCAGCTCTGCCCTTCAAGGGCTCCTCCGCTCTCTCCACATCAAGGAGGGAGTGAGTCACCCTGAACAGAGCTGCCGAGCGAGAATCTGCGGATGCAATAAATGCGGAAAAATGTGCACATTTAGCTGCCCGTATCGCCACTAAATAAGTCCTAATATAGGATCTTAAAAGTGTTTGGTCAGACACGGATTTACTGGCCCTCCAGCGTCACTCTAGACGTCTCTTCTGGCGTTTCATCTCCCGGAGCTCCTCGGTAAACCAGGGAGCTCTCCGGGATCCACTGCCTCAGAGAGGTCGAACAGGCGCAATCCTATCCAGTGCTCCAGATGCCGCCTGATTCCAGGCCGTCACTAGAGCTTCGGACGGATTGTGTATGAGGGATTCAGGTATCTCCCCAAGTTCCTTCTGGAACCCCTCAGGGTCCATTAGGCACCTGGGGCGGAACCACTTAATCGGTCCCGCCTCCCTGTGGTGGAGGAGTGGTGCCGCAAAGTCTAATCTCAGTAGGAAATGATCTGACCATGACAAGGGAGAGATGGCTATACTCCTTAGTTTCAGATCATCTCTCCACTGCCCTGAAAGAAATACCAGATCAAGGCTGTGACCATCCCTATGAGTTGGATCCTGAACTACTTGGGTCAGGTCCATGGTTCTCATGGAAGCCATGAACTCCTGAACTGCATCAGAGGACTCAACAGAAGATGGCAAATTAAAGTCCCCCAGCACCATTAATCTGGGGAACTCCATTGCCAGATCAGCTACCGCCTCGAGCAGAGCAGGCAGGGCCGTTGTGATGCAGCTGGGAGGCAAGTACGTCAGCAAGAGGCCCACCTGAACCCCTAAGTCCAACTTCACAAGGAGAGACTCACACCCGACGATCTCCAGGGCAGGGCTCCTACAAAGAAGAAGACTCTTACGGATAATCATTGCCACTCCTCCACACCTTCCCTGGGGTCGTGGCTGATGCAGAACCTGAAACCCGTCTGGGCAGATCTCAGAGAGGGGAACCCCCCCTCTGGTCCCAGCCATGTCTCGGTTACACATGCCAGGTCAGCACACTCCTCCTTGAGGAGATCCTGAAGGAGGGGAGCTTTGTTAACAATGGACCTGTCATTCAACAGCAGCAGCTTGAGCCCAGGGTCCTGAGAACCCACGTCACCATGTATCCGGGCTGAACTCGAGGGGTTGGAACAAGGAACCACTGTAAGGTAGCGGGGCCTAGTTCCCCGAGAGCGGCCTACCCCCGGTTCCCGCTGTACCTACCTCTCCCTGTTATGACTGTGATCCAATGATCCCCTACCGCTCCAGAGATCCCCTCCCCTGCCCCATCAGCCCCCATCTCTTCCGGCAAGCCATCCATCACATCCCACCCATTGATACCAAACCAGGAACCGAAGGGGCACTCCCCCTGCTTCTGTTAATGCACTCAGCCGGTGGGATGCCATCCCTTCTCCCCGGCCCAACCATTCATCCAATTAATCCCAATAAAATATACACACATTCAATCTAACAACCCACAAGCACTCCCCCCCGCAGGTAGAGAGTAAGTACAGTGCAGTAAAAAATCAGTAGGGGTCAAAGTAGATGGAAAATACATAGCAAGCTCAATCTCAAACCCACTAGCAATGGTCCATTTCCCCCCCGTTTTTGGTCACCCCCAAAAAAGTCATTCTCATAGGGGGTGACCATAGTTCTCATAATGGCTTTCACAGTCAACTCACTCTTGCCCTTGCCTTAATATCAAGGTTAATAGTTAGTAGTTCTTCTGGAAACAAAGATGGGCCTCGGGAAAACCAATAGAATAGAGGCCAATGATGCCTTCCCCTGCCAAAATAATCTTGAGACAACAGAGGCCCCCTCCCTGAGGATACATCATTGTTCACTTAACAAGGACTCCGCCAAATAAAATAGAGCCAGTCCGAGATTTTGGCCCCCGTGTCTTGTTTCGTTCTGCTGCCAATTGTTGTCCTTTTTTTGCTAATAGAGATGGTAAAAATAATAAAGACGCTGAGGGTCGACAAGGTAAAAGAGGCTGCGTTAGGAAGTGAGGCCCGATCCAATAAAATGGGCCTCACAATGGCATCTATCACACTCCTTGAAGCAGAGATGGTAAATGGCATAATGGAGACGCCCCCCGCAGCAACGGCAGCAGCGCTGATATAGAATTTCAAAGCTATAAAAGTCCAACAAGCCGAAAACAAAAGTTCAAAAGCAGATTGCCGAAGAAAGTTGCCCTGGCCGACTGAGTCCACTCACTCCAGCCGAGCTGAAATTCGGGCCGTGTCTACCTCACCCAGCTGCCCCCGTTCTGATCCACTACATAGAGATAATCCTCTCACACAGTGCTCGCCCAGCGATCACACGGCATTCCCACACAGCATTATGGCTACAATTTATGCCATGATCCTCTTAGTTAAACTTGAGAAAAATGCATTCCTTGCAGAAGAACCAGAAAGTAGAGTTAAAAGCTATATAGATTTTATAAGAAATAATGCATAAGTTAATAATCATATATTGGCTCAAATTTGTCTTGAAATATCTAATCTGTATCAGTGAGGTAAAACAAGGTTTGCTGGCTTTCTAGATGTTAGTGCAGCATTTGATTCAATAAACAGAGAAATATGATGGAGAAAATTGATTGCCCTCAAAATGGAGCTCAGCCTGTTGGCCCTGATCCAAGCCCTTGTTTGAGAGGGAGGTTTGGGCTCAATGGAGCCATGAGAAGAAGGATCTATGCTTACCAAGGGGGAAAGGAAAGATGCATATTTGAACCCTTGTTATTCAGTATAGCTATGAATGACTTACTGGACTAATGCAGGATTAAAAAAAACAGATCATAAATAAATGTTATTTCATTTTTTGACAAAAAGTACTAAATTAGTGGACCAGTGAAATGCAGTGCACATAATATACAGCACTTGGATTTCAGAAAGGCTTTGACAAAGTAAACCACAACCTATTTCTTGGTAAGCTAAAAATATGTGGGATAGACCACAGGTTACCAACTGGTGGTCCGTGGACCACTGGCGGTCCATGAGAAAATGTTGGTGGTCCATGGAGAAATCTTGGTAAACAGCATCAGGTCCAGGGAGCAGCCACAGTTTGCTGTCCATTGCGGATGCAATGGACACTTGCCTTCTGAGGTTGGTGGCCCTTGGTAGAGACAAGGAAGGAAAGAAGGAAAGGAAAGGAAATTAAAGGAAAGGAAAGGAAAGAAGGAAAGGAAGGAAAGGAAAGAAGGAGAGGGGAGGGGAGGGGAGGGGAAGGGAAGGGAAAAGAAGAGAAAAGAAGAGAAGAGAAGACAGAGAGGAAAGAAGGAAAGGAAAGGAAAGGAAAGAAGAAGGAAAGAGAAGAAAAGGAAAGAAGAAGGAAAGGAAAGAAGGAAAGGAAAGGAAAGGAAAGGAAAGGAAAGGAAAGGAAAGGAAAGGAAAGGAAAGGAAAGGAAAGGAAAGGAAAGAAGGAATAAAGAGAAAAGGAAAGGAAAGAGAGGAGAAGAGAAGGAAAGGAAAGAAGGAAAAGAAATGAAAAGAATAGAAAGGAAAGAAGGAAAGGGGAGGGGAGGGAAAAGAAGAGAAGAGAAGAGAAGAGAAGAGAAGAGAAGAGAAGAGAAGAGAAGAGAAGAGAAGAGAAGAGAAGAGAAGAGAAGAGAAGAGAAGACGGAGAGGAAAGAAGAAAAGGAAAGGAAAGAGAAGAGAAGGAAAGGAAAGAAGGAAAGGAAAGGAAAGAAGAAGGAAAGGAAAGGAAAGGAGAGGAGAGGAGAGGAGAGGAAAGAAGGAAAGAAGAGAAAAGGAAAGGAAAGGAAAGGAAAGGAAAGAGGGGAAGGGAGGGGAGGGGAGGGGAGGGGAGGAGAGGGACTACAGCTACAGTTCTGGAATATGGGACTGACTTTCCCAACAATATCAGCAAGTCACTGTCAAATAAGCTTCAATTATTTTGTAATAATTACACTAACTTTAATAATTTTGTTACAATTAAAGCAACCTTTAAAGATTTTGTTATGGTTAAATAAGCATTTATAATTTTGTTATATTAAATAAGTGCATTTCATATTAATAAAATGGAAGTTCTCTGATCATTATTTTACAAATGTATTTATCTTTTTTTTTTTTTTAAATGTTCATATTAATGGTCTACGGGACTTAAAATTATGACCTTGGTGGTCCCTGAGGTCCAAAAGGTTGGGGACCCCTGGGATAGACAGCATCACGCCCAGATGGAGTCAGCCTGTGGTCCTCAATGGAATTACGTCTGCATGGAGGGAAACAAGCAGTGGAGGACCCCAAGATTCCATTTTAGGCCCAGGACTCTTCAACATCTTCATGAATGATTTCGATGAGGGGAGAAATGGGGAAATCATCAAATCTGAAAACAACACTAAAGTGGCAGGAATAGCCAACACCCAAGAAGACAGGCTGAAGATTCAGATGGATCTAGATAGACTTGAACCCTGGGCCTATCTAACAAAATGAAATTCAATGTAGATAAATGTAAGGTTTTACACTTAGGCTAGAAAAACCAAATGTACACTTACAGATTAGGTAAAACCTGCCTCAATAGCAGTAACTATGAGAAGTATCTTGGAGTCCTAGTGGACAATCACTTAAAAATGGACCAGCAATGTGTGGCACCAGCCAAAAAAAGCCAAAAACGTTTGCATTAATAGATGGATAAAATCAAGATCATGTGAAGTATTAGTACCGCTTTATAATGCCTTGGCAAGACCACACTTGGAATACTGCATCCAATTTTGACCCCCATATTATAAAAAAGATGTAGAGACTAAGATGATTAAGGGTCTGGAGACTAAAACATATGAAGAACAGTTGCAGGAATTGGGTATGTCTAGTCTAGTGAAAAGGACTAGGGGTGACATAATAACAGTGTACAATATTTCAGGGGCTGCCACAAAGAAGAGGGGGGGGGGTCAACCTATTTTCCAAAAAACCAGAAAGCAAGACAAGAAACAATGGATTGAAACTAATCAAGGAGAGAAACAACCTAGAACTAAGGAGACCTTTCCTGACACTTAGAACAATTAATCAGTGGAATAACTTGTCTCCAGAAGTTGTGAGTGCTCCAACACTGGAGGTTTTTAAAAAGAGACTAAGCTACTTGTCAGGAATAGTATAGGGTCCACTGCTTGAGTAGGGGGTTAGACTAGAAGACCTCCAAGGTCCCTTCCAATTCTTTTATTCTGTTTTAAGTTCTGTTATAGGTACACATGTTTAGCATGCTAAATACCTATTGGAACACACAAATTTACACTAACAAAAGGATATTATCATACTTACACATTGGATTGTATACCCTGTGAACAAGACTTGGATTCTTTTGTTATAATAATTATCTGATAATTAATAAATCAAGTTCAAAATTTATGGTCTTTGGGAAATGATATCGTAGCCACAATTGGTCGGCCAATAGAGCAAGTAACACCTTTTCCTACCTGGGGTTGTTTTCTCTGAGACTGAATCTTGGACCCTCATCATCAAAGGAGCTCAGTTAGAGAAAGGGCATGAGTGAAAGGAAAACCTCATAGCTCTCCAGCTTCCTCAGCCCCAATTATTAAAGTATAAGAGGCCAAGGTTTCCCCCATGTTCTTACATCAATCTGATGTTTGGGGCTTCAGAGAGGAACCACTAGCAGAACCAACCCAATCACAGCCTCTGAGGAGTATCTTGGGGTGGGTAAAAGGACTCCAGCTGCTGCCCTCAGAGCTGATTTGGGAATTTACACAATTTCTGATTTGTATAAATTCAAAAAATATGGGTATTGGCAAAACATTTAATCTATGGAAATTGACAGACTCCAAAAACAGACAAAAGTTCAATTAAAGAGAAATCTTGGATTATACAACTGACAAATCGTATTAGGAACTGAGGTCTCCCTCTTTCTTGTATAATTGGAGAAGAAGCTAAAAAGATCCATCCAGAAAAAATCTGGGATACAGAAACAGAAAAAGATGCACCAATCCTCAAAAATTATAATAGGCCCTTTATTGGAATATAATACTTCAGTCAGCATTTCAATGAGTTAATCTAATTGT
Organism: Diadophis punctatus similis; assembly: GCA_023053685.1. NCBI lineage: Eukaryota > Metazoa > Chordata > Lepidosauria > Squamata > Dipsadidae > Diadophis > Diadophis punctatus. Next base: position 14,537,107 of record JALIGW010000011.1, on the reverse strand, counting down.
GGTCAATTGTAGAGGTGATACAGTAATATTATTTATATTGTGGTATATCTGTGTGGTGTGTTGCACTGTGTGTGCTGATTTTGGGTCCTTGGAAGACCAGATACCACCCCAAAGTAACGGCGAGCTTGGGAGTCGCCCGACCATCGGCGGCTGGGAGCTCTGCCGTTCTTTGCTATTTGCTTGCTGCCTGCCTTCTCAGCTGTTGTTTTTGAGCTGGGTACCAGGGGAATGTAGATGTGAGGCTTTCTTTTCTACTCTAAGCCACGTTCTACCACCCCCTGCTACGAAGATCTGCAGTGGTAAGCAACCCTTTGGAGTGGATTTATCCCCCCCCCTCTCGGCTGTGGGCTGGCTGTGGATTGAGACGGGCCACTTTAAAATCAGTTGGGGCTATTTTGGACTGCCCTGCTTTGAATGCCTGAACTATGGCTGAAGATTAGTGCCCCCCCCCTAAGTAACGGACTTCTTCGGAACCTTTGCCATCGCTGCTCCTGCCTCTCTTAGAGGGTTGAAAGGACTGGAAAGCCCTTGTTACTATCTGGCTTTCCAGCTGTTGGACGTTGTGGGGGAGAGGTGCCTGACCTTGACCAACTGTGCAGGCCTTTCTTATTCGACCTCCCCCCCTCCCACTGTTATCTTTGGGTTACGATAATACGTCTACCAACCGCATTGAAAATGTGGAACTCTCCTCTGACCAGAGGACATCTGCAGATCGTGGGGACTGGAACCTTGGTTCCTTTAAAGCCATTGGAAGAGGAGGGGCCCTTTTTCCTCCTGGATTTTAGAACTTCTTGGGAACTTCTTGGGAAATTGAGCCAATGCGAAGAACTTGCTCTCCTAGCACACACATCCCTCATCTGGAGGACTTTGCCTTCCATTTTTAATCCCTTTTTAATCTATATCCCCCCCCTCCGAGGTGTGATATGGGTGTGAGTGTGAAACTGAATGAGTGGGATAGATGCATATGAGTTGTAAGATTAGTAAAAATGGAAGAGTTAGGGGCTGGGTTTCCACCCCCACCCGCTGAGTGTAGAATCAGAAGCGGGTGGTGGTGGAACGAATTTCCCCCGACCAGTGAGAATGGTATGTATGGCCTGCAGGAAATGAGGGGGACCAGCAGGGAGGGGGAGGGGGTCTCTGGTGGGGACGAGAGCCGGAACATCTCGGTCATAATGGGAAGAGGCAGATATGACGGGAGCAGAGGGGTGGGCCGCTCTCGGGGAATAAGACCTCGCTGTTTACAAGCGATCCCTTGTTCCGGCCCCTCTGATCTGGTTCCATCTTGCTCAACCCGGATACCTGGCAACCAGGGTTCTCAGGGCCCTGGGCTCAGGATGCTGCTGCTTAACGCCAGGTCAATTATCAACAAAGCCCCCCTGATACGTGATTCAATCAGAGAGGAGGGGGCAGACCTGGTATGTGTTACCGAGACCTGGCTAGGGCAGGAGGGGGGAGTAGCCCTCTCCGAGATATGCCCAGCCGGTTTCTCGGTGCAGCACCATTCTCGACCCCAGGGAAGGGGGGGAGGAGTGGCAATTATAACGCGTGGAAATCTGCAACCTCGTAGGATCCCTGCCCCGGAGATTGTTGGGTGTGAGGCGCTCCTTCTGAAGTTGGACTTAGGGGTTCAGGTGGGCCTTTTCTTAACGTACCTGCCTCCCAGCTGCGTAAGTAAGGCCCTGCCTGAGCTGCTCGAGGCAGTAGCCGGCTTGGCGATTGAGTTCCCTAGGCTTATGGTGCTGGGGGACTTCAACTTGCCATCTGCTGGCGAAACCTCTGGGGTAGCTCAGGAGTTCATGGATTCTATGACAACCATGGACCTGACCCAAGTAATTCAGGGTCCGACTCATGAGGGTGGTCACACGCTTGACCTAGTGTTTCTTTTGGGGCAGTGGAGAGATGATCTGAAGATAAGGGACATAGTCATCACCCCACTTTCATGGTCAGATCATTTCCTACTGAGGCTGGATTTCACAACCCCATTCCTCCCCCGCAGAGAGGCGGGACCGACTAGGTGGTTCCGCCCCAGGTGCCTAATGGAGCCGGAAGGATTCCAGAGGGAACTTGGGGAAATACCTGAAACCCTGATACACAATTCGGCTGACTCCCTGGTGGCTGCTTGGAACACCGCAGCATCAGGGGCTTTAGACCGAATTGCGCCTAAGCGACCTCTCCGTGGCAGTGGATCCCGGAAAGCTCCCTGGTTTACCGAGGAGCTCCGGGAGATGAAATGCCAGAAGAGACGTCTGGAGCGCCGCTGGAGGACCAGGAAGACCGAGTCTGACCGAACACTATTAAGAATTTACATCAGATCTTATTTAGTGGCGATAAGGGCGGCAAGACGATCCTATCTTTCCGCTCTTATTGCGTCCGCAGATTCTCGTCCAGCCGCCTTGTTTAGGGTGACTCGCTCCCTCCTTGGAAAAGGGGGGAGCGAGGAACACTTACAAGGCAGAGCTGAGGAATTTGCTGAGTTTCTGTCGGATAAAGTCGCTCAGATTCGGTCGAACCTGGACTCTGGCAGGGCAGAGTCCTTAGAGTTGACAGGGGCAAGTCCTAGTCCACCATTATGGGAAGAGTTTGGGCCTGTTTCTCCCGAGGATGTGGACAGGGCTATCTGAGCGATGGGTACCTCCACCTGTTTATTGGACCCGTGCCCCTCCTGGCTGGTCTCGGCCAGCAGGGAGGTGGCACGCGGCTAGATCCAGGCGGTGATCACCGCTTCTTTAAGGGAGGGATCCGTACCGCAGTCGTTAAAAGCTGCGGTGGTGCGACCCCTCCTGAAGAAGCCTTCCCTGGATCCAGCTGATTTGAAGAACTATCGTCCAGTCTCTAACTTACCTTTTTTAGGGAAAGTTGTGGAGAAGGTGGTGGTGACTCAGCTTCTGCAGCTCCTGGATGAAACAGATCATCTAGATCCTTATCAGACGGGTTTCAGGCGCAGCTACAGTACAGAGACTGCCTTGGTTGCTCTGATGGATGATCTCTGGCGGGCCCGGGATGGGGGGAACTCCTCCATCCTGGTGCTACTTGACCTCTCAGCGGCTTTCGATACCATCGACCATGGTATCCTTCTGCATCGGCTCGGCGAGTTGGGAGTGGGAGGCACCGTCCTGCGGTGGTTCTCTTATCTCACCGATCGGATGCAGTCGGTGTTGGCAGGAGGGCAGAGATCGTCCCCTAGGCCCCTATCATGTGGGGTGCCCCAGGGGTCGGTCCTCTCGCCCATCCTGTTTAACATCTACATGAAACCATTGGGTGAGATCATTCGCAGACATGGGGTGTGTTTCCATCAGTACGCTGACGACACCCAGCTGTACATCACCACCCCGTCTGACTTCAGGGAGGCAGTTGATGTAATGTGCCGTTGCCTGGACGACGTTAAGATCTGGATGGGGAGGAACAGACTCAGACTTAATCCTGACAAGACTGAGTGGCTTTGGATATTGCCTCCTAAGGACCATGACAACTATCCCTCCTTGGTCTTTGAGGGTGCGAAACTGACTCCCTCAGACCAGGCCCGCAACTTGGGGGTCCTCCTAGATCCACAGCTAAAATTGGACCACCATCTTTCTGCTGTGGCTAGGGGGGCCTTTGCACAGGTTCGCCTGGTGCATCAGCTGCGGCCATACTTGGAGAAGGAGGCTCTACTCACGGTCACTCATGCCCTTGTCACCTCGTGTTTGGACTACTGCAATGCGCTCTACATGGGGCTACCCTTGAAGAGTATCCGGAGACTTCAGCTGGTGCAAAATGCGGCTGCGCGTGCTGTGGTGGGTGTGCCAAGGTACACCCACGTGACACCGATACTCCGCCAGCTGCATTGGTTGCCCATCGGTCTCCGGGTCCAATTCAAGGTGTTGATTACCATCTTTAAAGCCCTTCATGGCTTAGGACCAGGATATCTTCGGGACCGCATTCTGCCTCATACTTCCCTCTGACCGGTTAGGGCCCACAGAGTTGGCCTCCTCCAGGTCCCGTCGGCCAAGCAATGCCGGCTGGCGGGCCCTAGGGGGAGAGCCTTCTCTGTGGCAGGCCCTGCGCTCTGGAACCAACTTCCTCCAGAGACCCGGACTATCCCCACTCTGCTGGCCTTCCGAAAAGCCGTTAAGACATGGCTTTTCCTGCAGGTGGGGGGGACAGCTTAATCCACTCGAGCTCACCCCCCAAGTATGTATGGTGTTGAATGGATGTTGTTGTTTTAATACTGTTTTTAAATTTTGTATTTGTCTTTTTAATTATATGTATTTTGATTATTCTTGTATCTTTCCCTGTTGTACGCCGCCCTGAGTCCTTCGGGAGTTGGGCGGCATATAAGAATAACAAAATAAATAAATAAATAAATAAATTGTTTATAGTTTTTTAATCTGTTTATTATTTTCCATTTTTATTATACAATCTTGCTAATATTCTGTCTTTAATATTTCAAACAATGTCTAATTATAAATTGTTCTAATACATTCATGAGAACCAGGTTGGATTTGTTAAAATCTAATATTTTGGATTTGATCTGACCCCAAATATAACACAGCATTTTTCATTACTTTTTCAGATCAGTTATGAAACTGCTTCAGAGGCTCTGAGTGATAAAAGCAATTTTCCCTTCTTCCACCAGATGAAGCCCAAAGAAGGGATCCTGTACCCAGCCATTGTCCAACTGCTCCTCCATTTCAGATGGACCCTGATTGGCCTCTTTGCTTCAGACACAGAGAAGGGAGAGAATTTCATGAGGACTTTCCTTCCTATGCTTGTCAGGAATGGAATTTGTGTGGTTATATCAGAACAATTCTCAACAACAGTATACACAGCCCCCCTCAGGGATGCCCTCTCTAAGTGGAGACAAGTCAATGTCTTTGTTCACTTCATAGAATTTGATTCCCTTCGGGACAGAATTCTTCCTTTCCATGAAACACTTCTGCGCTTACCAGGACCCATTGAAGAGAAAGTCTGGATCATCACAAATTTTGCAGGGTATGAAATAAACAAGCGCAGACTTCTCAAATACGTCCACAGTATTTTGAACTTCAGTTTTCTGGTCAAAAAAAGGCCAGAAGATTCTGCCTTTGAACCCTTTTTCTTTGTGGAAGAAAAGTTTCAAGATAAATATTTCCACTGTTCTCCTTCAAAGAACCTCTTTTCTGTCAAAGGCCGCAGAAGATGCACCCAGAAAGCCCCTCTGGACACCCAGGAGAAAAGGAACAGGATACGGGTCACAAATCACTACGAACCTTACAGTATCACGAGGACTCTGGCCCAGGCCTTGAATGCCGCCTATTCCTCCAGACTGAGGAGGAGGAGGAAGGAGGGAGAAAAGATCTTGGGGTCTCCAAGGCTGCAGCCGTGGCAGGTAGGGGGTCCCGATATGGATCCATTAATCTTAGATCCTTTGGGGAAGGAATCCAGAGAAGGAGGGGAACCATCTCAACAGATCTGGCCAATTGAATTACTCAGGGAATAATGGTTCCAAAGATTAGATACCATGGCATTTCGATATTAAATACTGCTAATTTGAAAATTCTGTTTTCTTTTTTAAAACAAAATCCTGTATGTATATGTAGGTTTGTGATTAGCCTTGTGGGATTTGACCTTTATAAATTTGGAGGAGACCCTGAGACCATCTAGCCCAGGGGTTCTTAACCTGGGGTCCGTGCACCCTGAGGGGGCGAGAGAGCATTTCCAAGGGGAATGCGAGAGAAATTTCAAACATTTTAAAAAAAATACGAAGGAGGCGATCGTGTTTTTATGTTATATAGTAATATTGTCCAGTCCGAGTCGGAAACACGGATGGTAGTTAAACTCCTCGAGACGGTTGTAATCAGATCGTGTTTATTCATCTGGTATAATCATATCAACTCAGGATTAAGGTGAATTCTGCATAAACTCTCCATCCCGAAGGGTGGAAAAAGGAGGATTTCCTTCATCTCAGTCCTTTGTTACAAACTGAAATGCCCCTTGTAGAATTCTCCCTCCCTGGTGAGGTCTATGGTCCATTAGGAGCCCACAGAAGTGGTCACATACGAACTACAATACCCAGAGTGCAATGTAAACTACAATTTCCATAATGCAATGTCTTAAAGAAACCTTTCCTAATTAAGCTAGCTATCCCTGTCATCGGTGACAGCCCAAATATAATATAAAAGTCTCCCTTCATTTTCATTTATCAGCAAAAAATGCTACACACACACACACACACACACACACACACACACACACACACACACACACACACACACATAAATAATGTTATATAGTAATATAGTAAATAAACACAGCATTTGTTTATGCAATAAATGTTTTTTCTTAAATAAAAAATATACACACATTTTTAAGGGGGTGCAATAGTAAGGTGACCAGATTTTAACATTGGTAAAGAGGGACACCATTGACCGGGGTGGGGGGGTTCCTGAGGGGGGATTTCCTGATTAAAAATTTGGTCTATATGGAGCAACAAAAATTTTCATAGAATGCAAAAATAGTATTGTAATATATATTTTTTAATTTCAACCTAAGTACAATATACAAATATAATACATTAAAAAAATTATGTATAGCATTATTTTATTCTTTGGCATATTTCTCATTTGAGTGAATTTTTTTTAGTAGATTGCTGTCGTTGTTTAAAAGGTCATGAAATTTTTCACAAGAATTTGTTAAATTATATTTCAGACATAAAATGGCTTTCAAAGTCTCAACACTTAATTGTGATTTTTCTGATGCCCACACTTTATTTACCGTAGAAAAAACGCGTTCAGTTGCAGCATTAGTTCCTGGTAAGGACAGCGTGAATTCCACAATTTTTAGTGCATTATTGTATGGAACATGGTTTGTTTCAAAATGATGAAATATTTCTAACCATTTGTTCTCTATTGTGATTTTTGCTCATGCCCAAGATTTAACCTTTTCCTTATGCATATGCACCAAGACAAATTCCTTGTGTGTCCAATCACACTTGGCCAATAAAGAATTCTATTCTATTCTATTCTATTCTATTCTATTCTATTCTATTCCCATTCCCATTCCATTCTTCATTCCAATATTCCTATTCTATTCTATTCTATTCTATTCTATTCTATTCTATTCTATTCTATTCTATTCTATTCCCATTCCCATTCCCATTCCCATTCCATTCTTCATTCCAATATTCCTATTCTATTCTATTCTATTCTATTCTATTCTATTCTATTCTATTCTATTCTATTCTATTCTATTCTATTCTATTCTTCATTCCAATATTTCTATTCTATTCTATTCTATTCTATTCTATTCTATTCTATTCTATTCTATTCTATTCCCATTCCCATTCCATTCTTCATTCCAATATTCCTATTCTATTCTATTCTATTCTATTCTATTCTATTCTATTCTATTCTATTCTATTCTATTCCCATATCCCATTCCCATTCCCATTCCCATTCCCATTCCATTCTTAATGATTATACTGCAAAGAGGCAATTTGGAAAAAAGAGAAGAGAGGCAGATGGAGTTGAAATTATTTTAGACAAAAGATTCATGCAATGTTGTTACATTCCCTATCAGCCACATTTTATTTAGCATTTTGTAAAGATCAAAGGATTAGAATATTTGATTGAAGAAATAAAATATGGTTTTATCACATGTCACTATTTACATATATATCTATTGAAAGGACAAGAGAGCCAGTGACCTTTTGCTCTCGCTCTGGAAGCGGAGCCAGACGAAGGTTCCTCCCCGCGCGAGATGCCTCTCAGCCCCGCGCTCCCTCAGCGCGACAGCAGCCTCCAGCACTCTCTTTCCTTCACCCGGGAAAAAGGAGGGGAGGGCAAGTCAAAACACCCCGTCCTCCCATTTTCGCCGAGGGAGCGCGCGGCTGAGAGGCATCTTGCGCAGGGAGGAACCTTCGTCTGGCTCCGCTTCCAGAGTGAGCGAGCGAGCGAGAGCAGCGCAACCACAGCCGGAAGGAAACGAAGGAAAGGGAGGCAAGCAGCCCGCTCCGCCACTCAAGCCAGCGGCCGCCGATAGCAACAAGGGCATTAGGAGAAGAGGAGAGTGCTGGCGGCGGGACTTTTTCAAAATGCCGCGGGACGCAGGACAAATTGGCCAAAAGCGGGACGTCTGGTCACCTTATGCAAGAGCTTATTTTCAGATTCAAGGGGGTGCGGACCACTAAAAAGGTTAAGAACCGCTGATCTAGCCCAACCCTTCCTCTCTGCAGGAATCCCAGTTAAAGCTTCTCTGACTGATGGCTGTTCTATCTTTGCATTCAGATAATCCACAAAGAGGAGACTGAACTTCTCTGCTTTACTGGCTCAGCTCTAAAACAGCTCATCCTTTTATGCTATTTTTTTCTCTCATTCAACTAAAATCTCCTCTCTTGTAACTGAATTCATTTTTCCATGTCTGGCTCTCTGGAATATTAGTGAGCAGATCTTAGGCTCGTGTGTAACATGTGTCAGTTATTGGAAGAGGGCTGTATCCTCCCCTCCTCAACCGAGAGATTGTGTCAGTTGGAAAAGGGGCTCCCAGACTCCTCCTGATCTTCAGCTCTTCTCCTTCTTGTCTTTCCTCAAGGCTAAGAGCAGCTCCTTTGTTGTCTTCCTTGGCTTACCGTATTTTTCGGAGTATAAGATGCACTTTCCTCCCCCCAAAAGAGGATGAAAATTTGGGTCCATCTTATACACCGAATGTAGCCCCGCCCACCCACTGGCCCCCACCCTTTGGCCTCTGCCTCCCAGCAATGTGCCTCCTTGCAGCAAACAGTAAACAGCCTCTTTCAGTTTCAGCTTCAGCACAGCCTGATTAACACAAGCAGCTGCCCAGCCATCAACTGTTTCAGGCTGTAGGGATTGCCATTGCTGCCTCCACGTGCCCCATTTTCTGCCCATTCCGATCCCCGCTGCCCGGAAAACGGCGCGTGCACAGGCTGCAATAGGCTATGGCAATCCTTGCATCCTGAAACAGCTGATGAGTCCAATCTAACCGACAATTATCTGCTTGTGCTAATCAGGCTGTGGTGAAGCCGAAACGGGCTGTTTGCTGCAAGGAGGCAAATTTCTGGGAGGCAGAGGCAGATTTTTTTCTTCTTCTTTTCCTCCCCAAAAAAGGAAGGTGCGTCTGATAGTCCAGAGCGTCTTATACTCCGAAAAATACTGTATTTGTCCTTCCCTGAATTTGATGTAGATTTTGTGCAAATTCTCCTTCAAGCTTGGTGCCTGCAAGGGGACCTGGTCCTTGAGTTGGGGTCTCCCCAAAGCAGAACTTTCACTTCCTGAGATTCTTATGGCTGCATTTGCCTTCTTTCCAAGAACATCTCCCTGCTGACTCAAATTCTGTTTCCAGTTAACTACGATTTTGAGATCATTTTAACAAACATGCATATCAAGTTTGGTATCCCTCATCTTTCTTCCAGTCCATCATTAATGTTCTTATATGAGACTCTATTGTTAGTCAAGTCCTAGTTGCTAAAAATCAGATGTTTTTCTACTGGTTTTTACTCATGCACCCTTCTCTGTGTGGAAATATAAATATTTTTTCTGGAAATTTGATGTTCCACTCATTAAATTTTATCTTATTCAAAAAGGTAAAAAACAAGCTTCAAAAAATTGAACTATTACAAAGACAAAACAAAATTAGATGAAACATTTTTTTAAAATTGTGCATTAAAAACAGACAAAACCACATACAAATATATTGTCCCCCAGTTGAATACTAGAACAGGGGTCCTCAAACATTTTAAACAGGGGGCCGATTCACATTCCCTCAGACTGTTGGGGGGCTGGACCAGCTGGGTGGGCATGGCTAGGTGGTCATGTGAGTGGATGGGCGTGGCTAGGTGGTCATGTGATTGGGTGGGCGTGGACAACTTAACAGTCCATTTTTTTGCCTTTCTCTTTCCTAAGCTGTAACTTGCTCACCCCAAGGAATCTATTTACTTAATAAGACCCCCCCCAAAAAAGGGAAAAAGAGCGCAAACTTTCTTGCCACTTGCCTAACTTCATTACAAAAGCAGCTTCAGGCTGCTTAAAATAGGCCATTAAAAAACAAAAACAAACAAACAGGATTTCCTTCAAAATAACTCCTGATCATATAGCACAGAAGTCATGAGAGGCTGAGAGAAGCTGTCAGTGAACGCCCCTCCCTTCTCCTCTCGATGGGTCCACATGGTTCCTTCCCCTTTGGTTCCAGCCAAAGGCTTCTTGCTTTGCAGACCTGTGAGTGCCTGCCAGCAGGGGAGGCGGCCAGGGAAGGGACAGGAGACCGGCCTCCTTGTTTTAGTTATTTGGGATTTTAAGCCGGAAGGAGAATTCAAATTGATTTGCTTTTTGCCACACTTGTGCATATGTATCCACACACATGAAAGCTACCAAAATTGTTCAGCAACCCATTTGGTGGATGTACTTTATATATGGCAAGAATCAAAGCAGTGGGTGAATTCTCCTTCCGGCATTATACTGTGGTTGCATTTGAATTCGTGTTAGCCAACTTCAGCTGATTTGGAAAAAGCTAGGAGACATGGAGACATGTCACCCACCCACCCACCCACCCACTTTTAAAGTGCTACTTTTAAAAGCAGCCCCTCCCCTACTCACCCACCGGCCCTGGATCACGTGGCTATGAAAAACATTCTGAAAGGCTGTTTGGCTGTTTTTAAAGCGTTTTCAAAGACTTTTAATTTAAAGCAGAACTTTAGAAGCCCAGAGCTGCTTTTCAAGGCAGCAGCAGCCCCTCCCCTACTCAAACACTGGCCCCGGATCACATGGCTGCACCGGAGAGATCACCCCACAGCTGGCCCTCCCCCGCACCCTCCGTCCTGGCCTTCCCTTCGGCAGCAGCTGTGTCATCAGAAGGGCAGCTCAACCAGTGAAAGAACTGCAGCTGGAGTGGATGGATGCTCGCTGGAAGATAAGGCCGATGGTGAGGGGCGGGGCTTAATTCCACCACTCCGTGGGCCAGATACTTTGCATTGGTGGGCTGTATCCCGCCCGCAGACCGTAATTTGAGGATCCCTGTATTAGAACATAGAATAACAGAGTTGGAAGAGACCTTGGAGGTCTTCTAGTCCAACCCCCTGCTTAGGCAGGAAATTCTACACCACTTCAGACAAATGGTTATCCAACATCTTCTTAAAAACTTCCAGTGTTGGAGCATTCACAACTTCTGGAGGCAAGTTGTTCTACTGATTAATTGTTTTACCTGTCAGGAAATTTCTCCTTAGTTCTAAGTTGCTTTTCTCCTTGATCAGTTTCCACCCATTGCTTCTTGTTCTACCCTCAGATGCTTTGGAGGATAGCTTGACTCCCTCTTCTTTGTGGCAACCCCTGAGATATTGGAAGACTGCTATCATGTCTCCCGTAGTCCTTCTTTTCATTAAACTAGACATACCCAGTTCCTGCAACCGTTCTTCATATGTTTTAGCCTCCAGTCCCCTAATCATCTTTGTTGCTCTTCTCTGCAATCTTTCTAGAGTCTCCACATCTTTTTTACATCGTGGCGACTAAAACTGAATTCAGTATTCCAAGTGTGGCCTTACCAAGGCATTATAAAGTGGTATTTACACTTCGCGTGATCTTGATTCTATCCCTCTGTTAATGCAGCCTAGAACTGTGTTGGCTTTTTTGGCAGCTGCTGCACACTGCTGGCTCATATTTAAATGGTTGCCCACTAGGACTCCAAGGTCCTTCTCACAGTTATTATTATTGAGCAAGGTACCACATATACTGTACCTGTGCATTTTGTTTTTCTTGCCTCAATGTAGAACCTTACTTTTTTCACCATTTAATTTCATTTTGTTAGAAAATGCCCAATGTTCACATCTGTTAAGATCCTTCTGTATCTTTCCCAACAATTGCTTTCCACTGCCCAAAGTCATAGGACCTCCTGTAAATTAAAACATGACGACCCTTAAGATTTGTTTTCCAGTTAAATATGACAAATCCATTCCCCAATCTCCCTCAATCTTCTTGAAAGAATCCATTTCTTCAGTCATCCGTTCTGTCCACTTTCAGTCTTCAGGGTCCATGGCCTCTCCAGCCATCTCCAAGCAGCCTGCCTTCAAAGCAGACTCCTTCTTCAGGGATGCCAGCAGCAAATTAAGTTCTAGTCCATCCGACCATCCAATCCATCCATCCATCCATCCAATCCATCAGATTCAACAATTGTTGCTTGCTTCTGATTATTGCCTTTAAGTTGATTTAAAACCATTGTTATTATATCAAACTTTTAAAATGAAGTTTCAAATAAGGCTTGTAAATTGAAAGACTTATATTTTTAAATCACATCAAATTAGCTTACTCTAAGTTCATATTAATTACCATATTAATGACAACATAGAAAAATTGATGACCAATGGCAAATTGTTATTCATAACCTTCAGATTTCATAGGAAAAATTAAGAAAGATTAAAAATTATTTCAGTATTATTTTGAAGACAATTTTTATCCACTTAGTTATCATACCACCCACCCCTCAGGTTTCTAATCACATCACACAATTGTTTGTGAGTCCTTTACTGAAATCCAATTCTATCACCAGAGTTCCCATCATCTACCGTATTTTTTGGACTATAAGATGCACCTGTGTATAAGACGGCCAAGATTTCGAAGAGGTAAGTAAGAAAAAACGTTTTTGCCAGCCCCCAGTAGCATTTTGCAGACCTCCCAAACCCTCTGCGCACCCGTTTTCACATGGGGCGGGGCTTCGGGAGGCCAAAAATGCCTGTATTCGGTGTATAAGATTCACCAATATTTCTACCCTCTTTGGGGGGGAGTGTGTCTTATGCTCCAAAAATATGGTATTTAGGAAATGTAATGATATGTGAGAATGACTTTTGGGATGAGGAGAAGAGAGGCTGGCTAGGGAAGGATCAGATAAGAGGGAAGAATCCTGCAGCTGCATAATGGGAGAGAAAGAAGCTCAGAAAGGATCCTGGCTAACTTTTCAGGCTGAGAAAAGAGTTGGTGGGAGGTTTGTTCTTTCAGATTTGCAACATTTGGTTAATGTCCCATTACAATCAAGTAGAATTAGCACATCTGGAGGTGTTTTCCATCAGGATGACCAGGGAGAAGATTAGCCTGAAAACTTTCTTCTTAATAAACCCATGCTTTCTGGGAATCTACCTGTTGTTTTCAAAGAATTTTATGAATCATCTTTTCCCCTCTGTTCATTTTATTTGTCTTCTGCTCTAGAATATTCCCTATAATTGACCAATTATGTCAATTATATTTTCTATGTATTTTGTCAGTATATGATTGACAAATTTTTGTCAAACTTTTTCGTTCAGTTTTGAAGATAATGGCAGTATTATTTAACCATATTTGGAGATTAGACAATTGTAGAAGAAAGATTCAATGTGGGATAAGAAACAAAGTTTTCTGCATTTCAAATTCCTGGATGTTCCCATTCTAGTTTCATCCCTTTCTGGAGAAGAATGAATTTTGGAATATTTCTGACATTAAACTGTACTTGGACCAAAATGGAGAGATAACAGCAGATCTGGGCATTTTATACTACTTGTTTCTCCCCAAGGAGGATGCCAGGAGAGAGATTCTGGCGTATTTTATAAGACAGAGACTTTCTATCAGACGAGATGCTCTTTCACGGCTAAAGTTGCTCAATAAGGTGGGAGAAATTTTGCTGTCTTTTCTCTGTTTTCCAAAGTCTGAGGTCCCATTTCAAGTGGGGAAAGCCTAGAGTCTCCGGGGTGGTTGGCCTCCCATGCCAGTTGGTGTCATTCAATGGTAGTTCTTCAACAGACAGGACCTAAGTGGAGTAGCTTTGCCATGTTTTATGGAAATCTTTCAAGATCTTACTGGTCGGAGGTTTCTTTCTTCTTCATAGTTTTATTCTACATTAAAAAACTGAATGAAATAAAAGTTTCCTAAACCTTTTACAGTAAAGTTTTTTCTCAGTTTTAATATGAATATATCATCATACTTAAATCTTTTTTCTGCAATTCCATCCCTCCAGACTTTATTAAATAGAAAAGTACTTTATTGTAATGTTAAATTCCAAAAGCAAAAGGGAGGCACTAAATGAAGACCCTGCCAGTTGTTATACCTCCTGCAACTGTTTAGAAGAAGTGAGAGATTTAGTATTTACCTCAGTGAAGACCAGAGGCTACTTGTCTCCCTCCATTTCTACCTCCGTTTTCCATGGATGGAGAGTCCTAACATCTTTTCTTTGGCATTCCTATTTTTTTATGTTTAGTCTTTGCCTCCTTCCAAATGTGTGAAAAGTTGTCATCCTGGATTTGTCAAGAGGGCTCGAGAAGGAGAGCCAGTTTGCTGCTACGACTGCGTTCCTTGTCCGGAGGGGACCTTCTCCACTCAGGAAGGTGGGTGACACTGAGGAAAATGGGAGGCTTTGTGGAACTGGATCCATCCAGAACCTTTTCATGAAAGTGCAAGTTAAAAGGCAGATTGAAGCTCTCCTGGTTTTTTATTTTTAACCTGCACAATTTCTTATCTAAAAGGAAATAAATCAAAAAGACTTTGAAGGAGGGGCTGGGAAGAGATGGGAGGACGGGGTGGCAGACTGGGCAAGCTTTACTAACAGCAGAGGAAATATCTCTTACACTTTTTAGTTTGGATAAGTGCTGCTAAGTTTACCTTTCTAGGAACATCTGAGATCTTTGAAACTTGATGAATTGTTTTAGGTCCACCTTCTGAAAGACCTGGAAATCCACTGTTTATTGGCCTCCCCTTGAGGATCACGGAGAAGGTTTCACTGGTCCATAATGTGGTTCTGTGGATAGTTATGGGGGAAACACATTACACAAATATTCTGCCAGTCATGTAAATCAATCAATCAATCAATCAATCAATCAATCAATCAATCAATCAATCAATCAATCCTACCCCCTGGTTCAAGTAGGAGAACCTATATCATTTCAGAGAAGTGACTGTCCAGTCTCTTCTTAAAAACCTCCAATGTTGAAGAACCCAAAACCTCTGGAGGCAAGCTGTTCTATTGGTTAATTGTTTTCACTGTTAGGAAGTTTCTCCTTAATTCCAGGTTGCTTCCAGATGTTACAGGATTCTGTAGGTATCCTCCAAGTCCATTATATTATCTGCCATGGGGCAGGACTCAGGATGTTTGCCTAAAAAGATGATATGATTCATTATTAACCTCTAATAA